>JAJQQW010000002.1:94270688-94886938 GCA_025583905.1 Ia io | reverse complement strand
CACCCAATTGGGGACACTTGCAAAGACTGCAGGGGAAAGTTGTTCTTCTGGAACCTGGAGATCAGAGCTGGGAGAAATGATCAGACAACCAGCTCTGGGGAAGTCTTTACTCCCAGACCAGTATTTAGTGAGACAGGGAAAACAAAATCTAAATACTGGCTAGAGAGGACTTATAGCCCCAGAGGTCAATCCAGAAACAATGCAACCCAGGGGTTGAATCACAAATTGACTCTTGTGTAAACACAAATAAAGGAGAATAAGAAATAAAGACGTACTGCCTGCTTGAAAATCAGGAATGTGGCTTACAACACTGAAGAGCAGTGGAATGCAGGGAACTTCAATGCTGTCCTGACTAGGAAACAGGCGTGCCAAACAGAATAGTAGAGGAAGTGAATGACCTTCACTACTGCACATTTTACTTGAGAAACTATTTTTTTTCTTCACTTGATTTTACCTTTTTAATTATTACACTAGGGGCCCGGTGCATGAAATTTGTGCACGGGGGTGTGTGTCCCTAAGCCCAACCTGCACCCTCTCCAATCCGGGACCCCTTGAGGGATGTCCGACTGCCCGTTTAGGCCTGACCTAGGTAGGATCGGGCCTAAACGGGCAGTCGGACATCCCTCTCACAATCCAGGACTGCTGGCTCCCAACTGCTCACCTGCCTGCTTTCCTGATTGCCCTTAACCACTTCTGCCTGCCAGCCTGATCACCCCTAACCACTCCCCTGCCAGCCTGATTGATGCCTAACATCTCCCTTGCCAGCCTATTTGCCCCTAACTGCCCTCCCCTGCAGGCCTAGTCACCCCTAACTGGCCTCCCCTGCAGGCCTGGGTCCCCCCTAACTGCCCTCCCCTTCAGGCCACCCAACTGCTCTCCCCTGCAGGCCTGGGTCCCCCTAACTGCCCTTCCCTGCAGGCCCGGTCGCCCACAACTTCCCTCCTCTGCCATCCTGGTCACCCCTAACTGCCCTCCCTTGCAGGCTTGATCACCCCCAACTGCCCTCCCTTTCAGGCCTTGTCCCTCCCAACTGTCCCCCCCCTGCTGACCATCTTTTGTGGCCATCTTGTGTCCACATAGGGACAGCCATCTTGTGTGTTGGAATGATGGTCAATCTGCATATTATTATTTTATTAGATAGGATTAGATAGGATTGAGGCCTAGTGCACAGGAGGGGGCCTGCTGGTTTGACCTGAAGGGTGTCCTAGATCAGGGTGTGGGTTCCTTTGGGGTGTGGGGAGGCCTGAGTGAGGGGCCTGTGGTGGTTTGCAGGCTTGCCACACCCCCTGGCAACCCAAGCGGAGTCTCTGGTATCTGGGATTTATTTATCTTCTATAATTGAAACTTTGTAGCCTTGAGTGGAGCCAAGCCTCCTGCTCGCTCTGTGGCAGCAGCCATTTTTGTTGGGATTTATTTATCTTCTATAATTAAAACTTTGTAGCCTTAAGCAGAGGTCAAGGCAGGCCAGGGCTGCAGAAACTTGGCTTCCTCCATCGCTCGGGGCAACTCAAGCCTCCTGCTCTCTCCAGCTCTGTGGTTGCCGCCATTTTTGTTGGGATTTATTTATCTTCTATAATTGAAACTTTGTAGCCTTAAGCGGAGGCCAGGACAGGCCAGGGCAGGCGGAAAGCTTGGCTACCTCCATTGCTGGGAAAACCCAAGCCTCCAGCTCTCTCTGTGGCTGCAGCCATCTTGGTTGGGTTAATTTGCATACTCTCTCCTGATTGTCTGGTGGGCATGGCTTGTGAGTGTAGCAGAGGTTTGACCAATTTGCATATTACTCTTTTATTAGATAAGACAAGCACAATTTTCAATCTAAGCTTTTTAGCCTCTCAGCTGTTGCTCTTAAATCAGCAAATATTTTACATTAAAAAGAGCACCAAATGTTGCACTCATCTCTCTGATTCTTCAGTTTATGCTATCATCTGGGACTATTTACTCTTAACTTTAAGAATTTCTTTAAGTATATCCTATGGTGAGGGTCTGCTAGAAATCAAACCTGATCCATTCTTGTTTGTCTCGGAACAGCTTTGTTCCATTTTCATTTTGGAAGCATATTTCAGTGGGTATAGAATTCTGGGTGAGCATAGACTTTTTTGCTATTTAAAGATATTGTCCTATTTTTGCAACACCATTTATGTTTTGTGTTTGTTTATTGTTGTTTTTCACAACACAATTTATGGGAAAGAATTCCTTTACTCCATTGTATGCTCTTGCCTCCTTTGTCAAATATTAACTGACCACAAAGATGTGGGTTTATTTCTGGCTGTCTATTCTGTTCTATTTATATGCCTGTTCTCCTGGCAGTACCAGGCTGTTTTGATTACAATAGCTTTGTAGCATAGTTTGATATCAGGTATTCTGAAACTTTGTTATTCATTCTCAAGATTGCTGAGGCTATTTGGAGTATTTTTTGGTTCCACGTAGTTTTTGGAATATTTGTTCTAGATCTGTGAAATATGCTTTTTGTATTTTAATAGGAAATGTGTTGAATCTATAGATTATTTTGGATTGTATGGACATTTTAATGATGTTAATTCTTCCTTCCAATCATTGAACAGGATATATGCTTCCACTTACTTGATGTCTTCCCCAGTTTCTTTGTTCAATGCCTTGTAGTTTTCTGACTACAGTTCTTTGACATCCTTGGTTACATTTATTCCTAAGTACCTTATTTTTTGGTTGCAATAGTAAATGGGATTGTTTCCTTAGTTTCTGTTTTTGATAGTTCATTATTGATGTATAAAAATGCCAATGACTTCTGAATATTAATTTTGTATTCTGCTACTTTGCCAAATTCATTTATTAGATCTAGTAGTTTTTGGTGGAGTCTTTAGGGTTTTCTATGGATAATATAATATCTTCTGTGAATAATTCCAGTTTTATTCCCTCCTTTCCAATTTGGATGCATTTATTTCTTCTTTTTGTCTGATAACTGTGGCTAGGACTTCCAGTACTATGTTGAGTAAGAGTAGTGAAAGCAGATGTTCTTGTCTTGTTCCTGATCTTAGGGAAACACTTTTAGTTTGCCTATTGAGTGTGATGTTGGCTGTAGTTTCTTATATATGGCCTTTATTATGTTGGGGTATGTTCCCTCTATGAGAGTTTTTATCATAATGGGTATGAATTTCATCAAATGACTTTTTTAAAGGTACATGCAAGAAAAATGAAACGACTACCACTTATACCATTTGTAAGAATAAACTCAAAGGGATAAAAGACTTAAATGTAAATAGTGAAACCACAAAAATCCTAGAAGAAACCATAGGCAGTAAAATCTGTAAGATCTCTCATAGCTATATTGTGGCAGATATACCTCCTAGTGAGGAGGAAACTGGTCTTGCAGAACTTGTTATCTAAATGCAGAAGCCATGGAACTGTGAACAATGCACTGCCCTGAGGGGGAGGGTTGTTATGCTGGTGCCAGGAGGGACCATCAGATGTGGCCTAACACCTGGGGGCTTTCTTGTAGGGCCACGAAGGGAGCAGGGGGCATATCTGCAAAACAAAGACCCCAGCGGGATATAAATAGACAGGCTCGCTGCATGTTTCTTCACTCTGATTTGGAAATTATTCCCGGAGTCCATGAGTGTTAATAAACGGGGTCCCTCCCTTTCTCTGGGAAGCACCGCTTGGTATTTCTTTGGTCTTCTGTAACAATGGGTCAAGAGAAACAAAGGAAAAATAAACAAATGGAACTACATTAAACTGAAAAGCTTCTGCACAGCAAAATAAACCATCAACAAAATGAAAAGGGAACCCACTGTATTGTAGAACATATTTACAAGTGGTACATCTGATAAAGGGTTAATTTCCAAAATATATAAAGTCTTTACACAACTCAACACCAGGAAGACCAACAATCTGATTAAATAAATGAGCAAAGGACCTAAATAGATATTTTTCCAAAGAGGACATACAGATGGCCAAGAGGCATAGAAAAGGTGCTCAACATCACTAATCATCAGACTGATTCAAATGAAAACCACAATGAGATATTACCTCACACCTGCCAGAATGGGCACCATCAATGAATCAACAAAGAGCAAGCACTGGTGAGAATGAGCAGAAACACAAGCCTAGTGCACTGTTGGTGGAAATGCAGACTGGTGTAGCCACTGTCAAAAACAGTATGGAGTTTCCTCAAAAAATTAAGAATGTGACTGCTTTTTGACCAAGCAATCCCATTTCTGGTAATATAGTCTATGAATCCTGAAACAGATATCAGAAAGAATATATGCACCTCCATGTTCATAGCAGTATTATTTACAATAACCAAGATCTGGAAACGTACCAATTGCCCATCAGTAGATGAGTGGATAAAAAGGGGCTGGGTGAAGGTGGACTGAGAAGAGAAAATGGGAGCATCTGTGATAGTGTCAGCAATAAAAAATAAAGTTAAAAATATATTGTTCTAAAGTCTTCTGGCTTTTATAGTTTCTGCTGTGAATGCAGTTTAACATATCCATTGCAACTCTATTGAAGATATGTCTTTTATTCTTTAGCTGTTTTAGACTGGGATTTGGTTTCAGTAGTTCGACCATGGTGTGATTATCTTTTTATTGATTCTTCTCTGTTTCCACAGCCTTTTGATTTGTGAGTTTATATATTTCATCAGTTTTTCAATTTTTTAAAATAATTATCTCTTCTAATATTGCTCTGTCTCATTCTTACTCTCCTTCTGATTCTCTCTCTCTCTCTCTCTCTCTCTCTCTCTCTCTCTCTCTCTATATATATATATATATATATATATATATATATATATATATCTTTTTTATTTCTATTTTTTCTACCTTTTGTGTTTTGCACATTTTAAATTAACTCATCTTCAGAGTTACTCATCCTGTCTTCTGCTGTGTTTAGTAAAATTTAGTCCAATTCTGGTTCATCCCTGTTCCTCAGATTTGGTCCTCTTTGGCTTTTGATTGAGTAGTGTTAACCTCATTTTCTCAGCCCTAAAATTTACATAAGAAGCAATTCTGTTCTTTAGAAAAATTGAGCTTAGCATTTTAACTTACCCCAAACAGTTTCAAAATCTGGCAAGTGTCTTATGAAACTCTGTATTTATGTCAGGCTTTCCACCTACAGCAAGACTTGTATCCTGTACACTTAAGGGGATTTTACTTTGCCATGTATACATTTCTTGGCTGCTCCTTACTGTCTTGCACAAAGAACCTAGCTAACATCTCATAGTGCAAACTTGTAATTTGTTTGGAAATCTTTCAGTTTCCAATCCATCATATCTGTCAAAAATCTACTCGTTTCTCTTTTCAACATTTGGGTGCCTTTACCTAGGCCAAGTGTATTCTTACCCAACCTCAGCATCAGTAAATGCCTCCAGGGCAATAAATGGTTATCAATTATCAGCCCAAATAATAAGGGCTCTTCCTTTGTGAAATTTTAGTTAACTAAATTCTCATGGTTTCTATGGTGTCTTTATAAATATTATTTTAAAAATATAACAGTTTTTATGCCTTGATAGAACATACTAATCTTATTTAGAAGTATAGGTCCACTATTCTTTGTAGCACAATATCCCTTATTCTGAGTCATGCAGTCAGTGTGGGAATTCTTTCAGTTGTTCAGGGCATCCATTCCATCTATTTATGCAAGAACTTGAATAATATTCATTATATAATTTGGGGTACATTAGGCCTCCTAAAAATAGTCTTTGCCAAAAAATCCATTGAACCACATCCAGCACGGCCAGGGGTGAACCTGAGGAGGGGAGGTGAAGGATTAAAGAAGACAGATAAGAGAATACAGTTGGGGCCAGGTGGAACACTGTTTTCGGATGGAGAGACAGTGCCACAGCCTGGAAGCTGAGTCTTTATATTATAGTCAGATTCCACGAGGCAAAGCTAGGGCGTGGTCAAGATATTTACAATGTTCTCTCAAGTTTAAAATCTACTTAATTACATGCACCTGAGAACAAGCTTTGTTTTGGCAGCACTTGCTGCACCTCCTGCAACC
Source organism: Ia io (assembly GCA_025583905.1). Classification (NCBI taxonomy): domain Eukaryota; kingdom Metazoa; phylum Chordata; class Mammalia; order Chiroptera; family Vespertilionidae; genus Ia; species Ia io. Next base: position 94,880,965 of record JAJQQW010000002.1, on the reverse strand, counting down.
CATATTACTCAGCCACCTGGGACCACAGGTTCGGACCATAAGGCCAAGTTTACAACCATAGCCTTTGGCTATAATTGTGCTGGGATGGCTTTGTCCTCCAAGCTGGGACCTGCACGTGGCTTTGCCACAATAGCACTGTACCCTTTCATTAGTCCAAAGCTTGAACCTCTCCAAATACTGTAGCCACTCTCCATAATCCATTTTTCACCTGAAATTTCATTTACTCCTATTCTGATAATGGAATAAATTCTGACAGTTATGGAATTGGCTGTCATGCATTTATGAATCCAAAGAAAATAGTGTTGGTTAAGTTAGTATAAGTATCCATTAATCTCACCCCACTCATCACGAACACTTGCTTTTTTTCTTTCCCCAGGTACTAATGTGAAAGTTAATGGTTTCACATTGATTTAGAAAGGCTAGCAGGAATTTTCATACTGTACCTTGTACTGGATAAGAGAATCTGTCATGAAGTGTGGTGAGACTCCTGCTTTTCAAGAGACTCTCCATTTGTGAACTAAACCAGGTCTGGGAGTAGGCTATAGGATCATAACTAAATAAGTAGTTCAGGTTAGGCCTCTGATCAAAAGTCTTTGAGAAATTTTGGATTGCATATCAAGTAGCTCCTTAGTGAGTTTCTTGATGTTTTTACTTTTATTACTGTATAATTAGAGATATCTGCATTTTGAAAAATTCTTCAGGATATGATGACTATAACTATTCTGTTGCTTATCCATACCTACTTTGCTTCTTTGATTAGGGTCTGCCTCTAGGTTGAGCTGCTTCAAAGATCTCCAATCCCAATCTATTACAGCTGCAATCCTTTCTACCAGATTTCATGGCCTAGAGAGAACTGCCCTTTGAGTGATTTTTAAAATTCTAGTGCTTCTCACCATGGGGATATTTTGAGGAACACAGGAGAAAATATAGTAAGAAGAAAAAAGTTATACTTGTAATTCTGGGATAAACCCTATTTGATCATGTTGGATTATTCTTTAATAAACATTATGGCTGGATTTCAGCTTCTTGTGTTATTTGGGATTTTAACAGCCACATTCATAAATTAAATTAGTATAGTTTCTTTTCTGTGCTAAGTTGAGTTATGAATAGTTTCATCTTATTCTTTACACTCTGTTTCTTAAAACTACAAGTTTAACTTGAAAGAAATCATTGACTACACTAACTGAAAAGACTGCATTTTAGAGAATATTCTTTGAAGAATTTTAAATTTATTCAAGTTTTCAATTTCTTGAATAAAATTTTGATGACCTTACATTTTTGAAAACCAAATAATTTATTAAGATTTTCAAATATATCCACCACTCTCATAAATATTATTCTCTTATGATTTTAATTGTCTCTATACTTGTCCTCTCAGCCTATTGGCTTTGCTCTCATTTAGACATGCAATAGATGTTTCATTAATTTTTAGAGTAGCCCCTAGATTTACATATGAGAATAGTTGTTTTCTCTTTTGTGTTATTACTTTTATTTTTTCTCATAATATAATGGTGAATGTCTTTTTTTTTTATTAGACCTTGGATTACCCCTTTAGTTCACTTATTTTTAATAATGAAAACTTTAAACTTATATATTTTTCAATATGGTTTGGAAACATTCCTTAATTTAAAAAAAATAAGTTTTGTTATGAAGGAACATAGAGTATTTGCTTAGCATAACATCCATTCTTTTCCCAGATATCATCAAAGTTTGGTTATTTCCCTCCCCTTGGTGCTATTATTCAGATTAATAGCTCCCCCTTTTTGAGGAAAGGCTAAGAAGAGTTTTCATAGTGTTATTGTATAAATCAATTATGATTTACAACAGTTTATTTGTAGCTTTAGGCTGTATCTATTTTTTTACTGTTCAAAATAATGCACAATGAATAAATTTGATCATTTTGTGTTTTGCAGCATATATTTGGAATAGAATATAAGAAGTAAGAATACTGTGTGAAAGGGTAAATATGTGTGATTGCTTTCCAGGTATTTCCAAATTTTTCACCATAGGGCATTATATCAATATGCATTTATATTCTCAGACCAATATACCTGAGTTTCTGTTATCCAGTGCCTCAACTGAAGCATATGTTGTCAAGCTTTCAGATTTTTTTCAATTAATTGGGTAAAGATGTTTCTCATTGTAGTTTTTCATCCATATCATCATTAATGTTGAATCAAGTATTATTAAATGAACAAAACTTGAGTACAAATATATAAACTTGTATATCCACCCTGCTTTCATGACAAAGAATATTTTCATCATCTCAGAAAGTTCTCTCATATTCCTTTCCTCAATTCCTCACCTGTAAGCAACCACCTTTCTTATTCTGACCACAATAGATTAGGTTTGCCTATTCTAGAACTTCACATAAGTGGAGTCATATAGTTTTAAATTCCTTTGATTTTATTCTGTGTAATGTTTTAAAGGTGTATCTATATAGTTGCATGTATTAATTGGTCATTAGTTTTTACCACTAAATACTATTCCATTGTAGAATAACCAAATTTTCTTATTTATTATTATGTTGAGTAACATTTAGATTATTTCCAGTTTAGTCATTCTAGTGAGTGAGGAATTATATGTACTAGTAATTTGTCCTTCCCTAATGTCTAATAATCTTGAATGCTTTTTCTTCTTTTTAATGGCTATTTAATTATCTTCCTTTGCAAAGTATCTTATTAATCCTTTTTCTCATTAAAAAGTAGTCTGTTTAATTATTGAGTTGTATATACATCCTATCTAATAAAGAGGTAATATGCAAATTGACCATCACTCCAACAAACAAGATGGCTGCCCCCATGTGGTCAAAGATGGCCACCCCCATGTGGACACAAGATGGCTGCCACAAGATGGTCAGCAGGGGAGGACAGCTGTGGGTGATCAGGCCAGCAGGGGAGGGCAGTTGGGGGCAACCAGGCTGGCAAGGGAGGGCAGTTAGGGGTGACCGGGCCAGCAGGGGAGGACAGTTAGGGATGACCAGGCTGGCTGGGGAAGACTGTTAGGGGCAATTGGTCTAGCATGGGAGCAGTTAGGCATCAATCAGACTGGCAGGGGAGTGGTTAGGGGGTGATCAGGCAGGCAGGTGGAAGCGGTTAGGGGCAATCAGGCAGGCAGTCAGGCAAGCTGTTGGGAGCCAGCAGTCCTAGATTGTGAGAGGGGTCCCAGATTGGAGAGGGTGCAGACTGGGCTGAGGGACACTCCCTCCCCCCATGCACAAATTTCATGCACCAGGCCTCTAGTACTATGTATATTATTAAATGAACAAAACTTGTACTCAAGTTTTGTTCATTTAATAATACTTGATTCAACATTAATGATGATATGGATGAAAAACACCTTTGCCAGATAGATGCATTGAGAATATTGTCCCCCAATCTGTAACTCTACTATTCATGTTTAATGGTGTCTTTTGATGATCCCAAGTTTTAATTCTGTTGATATTAAATTTATTAATTATCAACTAACCAATTTATTTTGTTTTCATTTGTGCTCTTTGCATCTAACCAAAAATATTTTTTATTTAACCTAAGATTATGGGAATAACCTCCTGTGTATTTTTTCTAGAAGCCTGATACGTTTAGTTTTTACATTTAGTTTATGACTTACCTCCACTTAATTTTTATGAATATTGTGAAATAGAGGTAGAGATTCATTTATTTTCATATGGATATCCAGTTGCTTTAAAATAATTCATTGAAAAGATATTTCTTTCCCTTTTGAATTGCTATAGCATTTTTGTTGAAAATAAATTGATTATATATGAATGGATGTTTTTAGATAATCTGTTATGTTTTATTTATTTATTTTCTGCCTTTAAAGAATTAACACACACTTCAGATAACTGTCAGTATAAGTTTCCCAATATTGCTTTCACTATTCTAAGTCATTTTCATTTCTATATAAATTTTGCAAGTAGCTGATCAATTTATATAAATAATTAGCATCTTAAAAATATTGAATTTTCTGATTCATTAATATGGCATATCTCTCCACTTTTAAATTCTTTAGTGTTCAAGACTTGCCTATACTATAGTTGGATAATTTATTTCTAAGTGTTTTATATTTTTGGATCCTATTGTAAATGATATGGTTGTTAAATTTCTTTTCCCATGACCTAATCACCTCTCGGTGTCCCCACCAAATACCATCACATTATGGGTTGGTTTTCAACATATCAATTTTGGAGACACAAATAAATCTGTCATTCACAAAACACTGGCCTGGAAGTGACACTCACCATTTCTTGCATTCCATTGATGAAAACAAGACATGGGCACTCCTGAATGCAGAAAGCAGTGTGGGAGTAAGCAACAATATGTAGTCTATATCTGGACAGCAATTTCTGTGTAATAGCCCTACAAATGGAAGGAAACATTAGCTTTTGGTGGATCTGCCATATACTGAAGGGAACTATTAGTTAACTAGTCAGAAACTATGAGCAAGCCACTTCTTTATTGTCTTAATTGATGGAGGAGTCTGGAAAGTGAAAATACTCACTTTTCCAGCCCAAATTCAGCTAAGGATGATGGGTGATGCATTTCTGGACCATGATATGTAGCCAAAGACCCTGTCCCTCAAAGAGAAAGCTTTTTTGTCCCTTTGGTCTTCCATGATTTTATTTGTTTGGGTTTTTGTTGGTTTGTTGGTTTGTTTTTGCCTGTAATGCAACAATGAGGCTCACGCTTGACAATCATGAGTATGAAGACTCTCACATTAAGGAATGGAAAGATGGAAGGAATGTGGGTCAATGACATTGCTGAATGGTTGCATCAGCCTTGATTGCCTCCCTCTGGACATTTTTGTTATATGAGGTAAACTATTTCCTTCGTTTTTTACTTGAATGTTTATTGGGGTTTCCGTTAGTTGTAGCTACAATCCTAACTGATATATAATTACATTGACTGTCCCACCCATGCAATTAATTTTTCTTTGAGAAAGTAGAATAACTATTCTTAAAGTAAATTATTTAACTAGTAGCTGTTTTCAGCTACACTTATATCAAAAGTCATTTTAAAATTCACACCAGCCTGGCCAGTGTTGCTCAGTGGTTGAACATTGACCTATGAACCAGGAGGTCATGGTTCGATTCCTGGTCAGGGCACATGTCCAGGTTGTGGGCTCATTCCCAGTACGGCATGTAAAGGAGGCAGCCAATCAATCATTCTCTCTCATCATTAATGTTTCTGTCTGTCTCTCTCCTTCTCCCTTCCTTTCTGAAATCAATAAAAGTAGATTTAAAAAAAAAAATAAAATAAAATATAACTCACACCACCCCAAACTTTGTTGTATTCTTTGCACCAAGAACTCTAAAAAAATATGAATTCATAATCCAGCTGTTTCAAGAACCCCTTTTACATTAATTGGTCAAAGTAGTCCCTAGAAAATTAAATACTAAAATGCCCAGTATTGATATAAACACACATGAAAAATATACAAGAGAATAAAATCATTAAAACGACTTGTTATAATGTAGCAATTATGTATCAGAAAAGGAAGTATTTTAGAGGAAAGGAAACAAAACTATTTAATTGGTGGAAAAAATGAATTAATTATCTGATTTTAAAGGCCAAAGCTGTGAGTACATTAGGGAGAGGAAGAAAAGGTGTAAGAAGATATTTAGTAGGAGGAAATGGGAATATTGAGCATGGAGGTGATAGACTAACCAAAGTGTCCTTGATATCCAGCAGAGCAGCAAGTATACCCTGCCAGGTTGGAAATTAAGAATCAGTTTACCAAAAAAAATTGTTGAAAGATTATGCATCTAATTGCTACCCTCAACTTCAAAAGAAGATGCCTAACAAGCCAGACAAATGTGTATCAATTTCAGGAATTTCTTAAAATTGAAATGAATGTGACAGTTATATTTCCAGAAAAAGGCCAAGTAAATGCTTCTGCAGAACTTTACCACTTTTACTGAGGAAAGGATTATCGCCCATTCCCATGTCATTTCTTGTGATGCTGATTCATTGGTTTTATTTTGGGGTCTCATAATTTAGAGACTAAAATTGTGTGCAAAAAAATTCATTCCCTTCTGATTTCCACTGCCTCTCTGAGCTTTATACAATAATATATAAATAAGACATTTATTGTATATACATTTTAAAAAATCAATATTGTTCTTTGTAACAGTTCCTCATTAGTGAAGACAGGCCCATAGTTTCTATATTAATTTTCCTCTGTCTCAAAGTGAATCGATGCTGTTCCACTCCTTCTTACTATTATTTATGACCTTCCAAAGTGTAGACCCCTGAAAATTAAAACCAAAGAAACATGATGTGTTGGAAAGCACTGATTTCCATAATAAAATTTTAAAGTTCCCTGACTAACAAAGTTATTGCGAATTTTAATTTTGTTACTATTTCCACATGAACAGTTGTTTCTGCAGCCTGTCTGGTTACAAAATGTGGCTATTCATCCCAGAGACCTACTTGTTGAGTAATAAGAGTCCATGTTATCACATGATTGGGATAAATGCATGGAAACATCATTGGCACATGGTAAATTGGAAGGGTCTTGGGGAAGTACATCTTCAGTGTCATTTGGCAGTGGTTTATATGCATTTAATTAATGCTCTTTTGCTAAGATTTGAGCAGAAAAGAGAAATATATTTTAAAATATCATAATCATTGACAAATTCACTAATATCTTTTGAAATATGTAATTAATTTTACAAACTTAAGTTTGTGAAACAATTAGGCTTCCCATTTAACTCTTTAAGTTTGAAGCTGAGTGGCATCTAATGGATCCATGGCTCTGGCTAAATTAAAGAGCTTACTTGTTATATTTTACATGATTCTTTCCAAAGCTAAAACATAGGCATAAGATTAAATTAAGGACAAATAGCATTAGGACTAGCATTAAAACTATGAAGATTTTAAAAAATAGAATGAAATGAAGGAGAAAATTTAAACTGGATATCAAACTCTCTTTCTCCTTCCATCACTCCCTTCCTTCCTCCCAAACCTCTTCCCTGCATGTTCTTTTCTCCTCCTTGTTCTGAGATGGAAGCCGGGCTCTAAAGTAGTGATTCTCTTTTACTCCCACAGCCCTGAGTACACTAGACCTGGAGGTGAGTTAAGTGTCCATGCTCTGACCTCTGGGGGAGAGAGAGAGGCTTGGCTGCTGGCAATCAGACCCAACTCTCTCTATATCCAAGAGGTCAGCAGTCCAGCCCACTGGTCTGGTGCGCACGCAGCCTGGCATTTGGTCGAGCCTTCGGTCATTACAACCCTGGCTCTTTATATATATAGATTAAACATGTCACCTGTGTACTCTATTGTGTGTTCACCACCTGGTATAGTCTCCTGTCACAATGTATTTTATCCTCTTTATTTTCTTCATCCTGTACCCAACCTCTTCCCCTCTGGTAGTATGTTATTTATTTTGATGGTATGGTAAATGGAATTGTTTTCTTAATTTCCTTTTACAGTATATAGGGACACAACTGATTTTTGTTAGTTGATTTTGTGCTCTATAACTTTGCTGAGTTTATTAGTTTTAAAGGTTTATTTTTGAAATCTTTAAGGGTTTCTACATGTAAGACCATGATATCTATTAACAAAAATAAATTGTACTTCTTCCTTTCTAATTTGGATCTTTTTATTTCTTTTTTTTAATTATTATTTTTTTTCATATTGCCCTGATCAGAACTTCCTCTACTATGTTAATAGATATGGCATATTGGAGATCCTTATCTTGTTCCTGATATTTAGGGAAAAATTGAGTCTTTACCATTGAACATAAAGTTAGCTGTGAGTTTTTCACATGTGGTCTTTATTATGTTGAGGAAGTTACCTTTCTATTTCTGGTTTATTGATTGTGGAGTGTTTTGTTGTTGTTTTTATCATGAAAAGGTGTTGAATTTTAAAAAAATGCATTTGCTTCAAAAATTGGGATGACCATTTAGTTTTATGATTTTATTCTATTAATGTGTTGTATTATAATGATTGATTTTCAGATGTTGAACCACCATTGCATTTCAAGAATAAATCGCACTTGGTTGTGGTGTATAATTCTTTTGATATGCTCCTGAATTCTCTACTGGAATCTTGTTGAGGTTTTAGTATCAGTATTCATGATGGATATTGGTGGATATCTCTTGCAGTGCCTTTGCCTTTGGTATCATGGCTATGCTGCCCTCATATAATAAGTTAGGAAGTGCTCCCTCCTCTTTAATTTTTTGGGAGAGTGTAAGAAGGGTTGGTGTTAATTCTTTTGTAAATGTTTGCTGAATTCAACAGTAAAATCATATGGTCCAAGTCTTTGTTGTTGGGAAGTTTTTTATTACTGTCTCAATCTTCTTACTAGTTATAGGTCTATTTGGATTTTCTATTTATTTTTTTAGTAAATTTTGGTACATCACACATTTCTAAAAATTTGCCCATTTCATCTAGGTTTTCTTCCTTCTGCCAATTTGTGTTTAGTGTACTTTTCTTTTTAAGATTCCTTATGATATAATGTTGGGGTGTTGATTTGAGGTCATTCCTCTTTTTGAATTCATGCATTTACAGTTTTGAATTTCACTTTCACTGCTTTTACCACCTTCCACAAATGTTTATATGTTTTAATTTATTTGTCTCAAGATGTCATCTAATTTCTCTGGTGATTTCTTCTTTGATTAATTGGTTGCTCAAGAGTGTGTTGTTTACTTTCCACATATTTGTGAATATTCCTGTTTCCTTCTATTACTATTTCTAGTTTCATTTTATTTTTTTAATCTGAATCTGGAAAGGTACTTTGTATGATACCAAATTTTTAACTTTAATAAGACCCTTTTTGTGGCCTACTATATGGTCTATCCTGGATAATATTTAACCTGCACTTGAGAAAAATGTGTACTCTTCTGTTGCTATGTGGAATGTTCTATAAATGTCAGTAGGTCCAACTGGTTTATACTATTGTTCAAATTCTCTACCTCCTTATTAATCTTCTGTTTCTTTTAATCCATTATTGAAAGTGGGACACTGAAGTCTCCAACTATTATTACAAAACTATCTATTTCTCCATTCATTCTTTCAATTTTTTTCTTCATTTATTTTAAGGTCTCTGTTTTATTGGTACATATAATTGTTATATATTCTTGATGAGTTGACTTTTTATGTCAATATATAATGTCCTCTTTGTCTCTTGTGAAAGTTTTAGATTTAAAGTCCATTTTGTCTGATATTAGCCTGGCTACCCCAGCTCTCTTTTGGTTACTATTTGCATGGAATAATTTTTGCCATACCTTCACTTCATTCAAACTAATTTTATCTTTAGATCTAAAGTGAATATATTATAGACAGTCTATAGTTGGATCATTTTTTAAAAACAGATTCTGTCTTTTGATTGTTTAGTTTAATTTATTTAAATTTAAAGTAAATACTGCTAAAGAAAGCCTTGTCCCATTTTACTATTTGTGTTTTTTTTTTTTTTTTTAAGATTGAAGCATTTTATTAAATAGCATTATTTTGGCAAGATTAGTAAATTAATAATGTTTCTGTTTTTTTCTATCACTTTTATTTTTTAATTAGAGTTTACATTTTATTTGTATTAGTTTCAGGTGTATAGCATAGTTGTAGACAATCATATACTTTACATAGTACTCCCCTGGTATTTCCAGTACCCACCTGGCACCATACATAGTTATTACAAATTATTGACTATAATCCTAATACTGTACTGTATATCCTTGTGACTATTTTGAAGCTACCAACTTTTACTTTTTAATTGCTTCACCCTTTTCACCCAGCTCCCTACCCCAAGCACCCTCCCATCTGGCAACTATTAGCCTGTTTTCTATATACCTATGAGTCTATTTCAATTTTTTTATTTTGTTTTTTAGATTCCCACATATATGTGAAATCATATGGTATTTGTCTTTCTCTGACTATCTTATTTCACTTAGTGTAATACACTCTAGGTCCATCCATGCTGTCACAAATGGTAAGCTTTCATTTGTTTGTATGGCTAAGTATTATTCCATTGTGTAAACGTAGGACTTCTTCTTTATCCACTCATCTATTGATGGGCATCTGGGTTGCTTTCATTTCTTGGCTATTGTAAATAATGCTGCAATAAACATAGGGATGCATACATTCTTTAAATTAGTATTTTGGGTTTCCTCAGATATGTACCCAGAAGTGGAATTTCTGGGTCATAAGGCAGTTCCATTTTTAATTTTTGAGGAAGCTCCCTACTATTTTCCACTGTGGCTGCACCAGTCTGCATTCCCACAAGCAATGCACAAGGGTCCCCTTTTCTCCACATCCTTGCCAACATTTGTTGTTTGTTAATTTATTAATAATAGCCATTCTGACAGGTATGGGGTGATATCTCATTGTGGTTTAATTTGAATCTCTCTAATGATTAGTGATTGTAAGCATCTTTTCATATGTCTGTTGGACAATCTTTATGTCCTCTTTAGAGAAGTGTCTATTCAGGAGGTCCTCTGTCTGTTTCTTAATTGGATTGCTTATTTTTTTGGTGTTGATTTGTATGAGTTCTTTATAAGTTTTGAATATTAACCCTTTATTGTATGTACCATTGGCAAATAGCTTCTCCTATTCAGTAGGTTGACTTTTTGTTTAGTTGATGGTTTCCTTTATTGTGCAAAAATTTTTAGTTTGGCCCTGGCTGGTTTGGCTCAGTTGATAGAGCGTTGGCCTATGGACTGAAGGGTCCTGGGTTCGATTCTGGTCAAGGGCACATGCCCAGGTTTTGGACTTGATCCCCAGTAGGGGATGTGCAGGAGGCAGCTAATCAATGATTCTCTCTCATCATTTATGTTTCTATCTCTCTCTTCCTCTCCCTTCCTCTCTGAAATCAATAAAAATATATTTTTTAAAAAACTTTTTAGTTTGATGTGGTCCAATTTGTTTATTTTTTCTTTTGTTTCCTTTGTCTGAGAAGATATATCAGAAAGGTATATATGAGAGACGTCAGAAGTTTTACTGCTTGCCATCTATTTTTTATATGCCTCATAACTTTTTTGTTCCTTGTTTTCTCCATTACTGCCTACTTTTGAATTTAGTTGCTTTTTTATAGGGAATATTTTAATTCTCTTCTCATTTCTTTCTGTGCATATTCTGTGATTGTTTTCTTTTTATTACTATTGGGATTATATATGACATTCTAAAGTTATAGCAATCTAATTTAAATTTACACCAACTTAAGTTCAATTGCATACAAGAAATAAAACTCTATTTCTATAAAGCTTAATCTTCCTTTTATGTTGTTGGTTGCACAAATTATATCTCTTTATACTGTGTAGACAGTAATAAGATTTATAATTATTTTTATTATTTTTATTTTAAATCATGTAGAAATTAAAAAGTATAATTATAGACCAAAATTTAAATAATACTGCTTTCATATTTACATATTTTAACCTATCCAGAAATCTTTGTTTCATCATATGGCTCTGAGTTGCTGTACAGGACCCATTCATTTCAACCTAAAAAATCCTCCATTAGCATTTCTTATATGGCAAGCCTGGTGGGAAGTAACTCCCTCACTGTTTTTCTTTCTTTTTAAATCCTCACCTGAGGATATGTTATTATTGATTTTTGAGAGAGGAAGGAAGAGAGAGAAACATCAGTGTGAGAGGAAAACATTAATGGGTTGCTTTCCATACATACCCTGATAGGGAATCGAACCTGTAACTTTTTGGTGTACGGGACAATGCTCCAATTGAGCCATCTGGCCAGGGCTCCTTCACCTTTTGTTTACCTGAGAATATACTAATTTCTCCCCCATTTTAAAGGACAGTTTTACTGGACATAGAATTCTCAGATAACAGTTTTTTTCCTGTCTTTTATCCCCTTAAATATGTCATCCCACTGCCTTCTGGTCTCCAAGGTATCTTTTGAGAAAGCAGCTGATAATCTTATTGAGGACCTCTTGTAAATGATGCATTGCTTCTTGCTATTTTCAAAATTCTCTTTGTCGTTGGCTTTTGAAAGTTTGATTATACATGTCTTGGTTTGGGTCTTGCCTGGGCTGTGAGTAGTGTCCTAAATTCCCCCATATACACAGTTGCTTTTGAATGTCCTAATTTCCCAAAGTGTCTCACTTTAATGTTTCCTCTAGGCCTCAGATGTTCTGTGGTATGTCACTAGTTTTAACATTTTGTCACAGGTGTCTGTGGGTTTGAAGTCACCTTTTAGCTTTTATGAGCCGTGCCCACCATATTCCTGTGTTAGTTCTGTCTTCAAAGAATGCCTTGTGTCAGTTTCTCAGGTATTCCCCAGACAAGTTAGAACAGACACCCACAATAATTTGCAAATACAGTTGTTCTGCTCCCTCTGATTCATAGTATACTGGAAACAGGGCTGCTGTTGGTTCAAGACCAAGACCGCCACCATTTAGAAGAAACTCCTTTTCTTTGATAAGCCTTCCTTACTTGACATCCAGAACACTTGTGGTGTTCATACCATAATGAGAAAAACTCGTCTCTCGAAAACTCCAAAATTATCCAACTGCTAATTTGACTCCATATTTGTATGTTTTGAAGTTACTCAAGTTCCCAAATCGAACTCCTGATATTTTCTTTCAAACTAGAGGCCTGATGCATGAAGATTTGTTCAAGAATGGGCCTTCTTTCCCCTGGCTGCCAACACTGCCTTTGCTTTGGCCAGAGCTGCCTTTCCACTGCGGCCTGGAGCCGCCTTTCCACTTTCCCACGCTGCCCATAGGCCCAGAGTGGCTGGGGTGGTGTGGAAGGCCTGCATCGTCACCATGGCGATGACACAAGTGTCCAGCCCTGCTCCGGGCTGCTCAGCACCTGCATATGCAAATTAACCCACCATATTTGTTGGGTTAATTTGCATATGCACTCCTGATTGGCTGGTTGGCGTCGTGAAGGTATGGTCAATTAGCATGTTACTCTTTTATTAGGTAGATAAGCTGCACTTGCAGCTTCCACATCTCTGTTGATTACAAACTTCCACCTGTTCAGTGCAAAAGACCTGGGATCATTCTTGACTCTTGCTCTTCTCTCATTGTTACCAAATTTTTTGGCTCTCCCTTTAAATTACACAGAATCCACAGCCACCAGCTCCTCTGCTTTCACTCTCATTCGAGCTGGCATTATCTCTGTCCTGGATTGCTTTGAAAGGGAGTACCTGCTATTGGATATTGCCATTGTCCCTCTATTATTTAATCTCAACACAGCAGCCAAAATCATTGTTTTAAAATGTAAATCAGACCACTGCACTTGTCTGTTCAAGACTGCAATAAATCTCATTTTACTAATAAAAGCCAATGTTTTTAAGTGACTTATAAGTACTTCTCAAAATAAGTACTAAGTAGCCCCTCATCAGAATCCCCAGTGGTGAGTGGTTGTTCTGGTTAAAATTCAGAGCCCTAGGCCTCTTTGCAGACCTTCTGGATGAAAATCTCTGCTAGTGGGTCTTAGGAATCTATATCTTGAACCAGCCTTCTGATGGTTGTTGTCTACACTGAAGTTTGAGCACCAATGGTACATACTGTGTATGATCGGTCTCTCTTCCCTTGTCTCTCTGAACTCAGCTTTTATGATCCTCCTTGTTCACTCTGATCTAGGTACACTGGCATCCCTCAAAGACAACGGTCTTTGCAGTGACTGCTCCTTCTGCCTAGAAAGCTCTTTTCCCAGACTATTGCATGGCTCACCTTCTCACTGACCTCAAATTTTTGCCTAAATATTATCCTCTTAATAGGGCCTTCTTGATCTCCCCTATTCACACTCACTTCCTGCCCTGCCTCTCACACTCCTGCCTTTGCTCAACCTCTTCAACTTTTTCTTTTTTCTATGGAATATAAAACCCCTAACATTCTGTATGCTATTTATTAATCACATATATTGAGTATGATTTGTTTTTCCCTTCTAGAATATATGCTCCAAGGGCAGGGATTCTTGTTCTGTTCACTCACAGATCTCAAGTGCCCACAACAATGTTAGGCATATATAGTGGCTCAGTAAATATTTGGTGTAAATTATTTGCTGCAATAATTTATTTTTGTAGAAGTATATTACACATTTTTATCTTTGACATGGAAAAACATGTTAAAGCCAGGATCAAGAAAAGTTCTTATAATAAGAATAAACATAACTATGAAAAGCAAACACCAAGTCTTATTTGAAATGACCATATTTTCAATAGATATTTGTTTCTACTATAAAGTATACACAGAATTTGTCAGGAGAAGTTTTATAAAAGCAAACACTTGGAAACAAAATTTGATAGAATAATATTTAAAAAGACTAACCATCTCCTTCATTAAGAAATACCCATAACTAGTATAAATTTATTCTCTAAAAATTTGTTTTGTGGTAAGCAATCTGTCATTTTATTTTTTATTTTTATTTATTTATTATCATTTTTAAATTTTGTATTTTCTTTCTTATATTTTTGTGACTATTTCCCCCCAAATATAATCTACAATCCTTTAATCTGTTTAAATAAAAAATGGAACTGTTAAGTTCATCTAAAAATAAAATGCAGCTCTTAAATATGGCAATTTTTGTATTATATTGTATTCTACAATACTCAATTTAGATATGTTTAGTTTGAAAGACGGAATAAACAAAATGGGAAGAGAAATGTAATGTCATTAAAAAAAATTCTGAGAAGTCACTCATTTTTCATAGTACTCTTAATAAAGATGGACTAATTCTTCCTAGAAGATACCATTTTGAAGATGGCTTGACGTTATAAGATTAAATTGCAAGTTTTTTGTAACTCAACCTGTCATTTAGTTAGGAACCCGAGCTTGAGTGAATTTTGAATGGCTTTGCTTATAACTATGTATAATTTACAGCTACTTATAACTTCTATGTTGAGGTATTGACAATAAGAGATGAAGAAAGGGACTTGTATGTGAAAGAAAGAGAGGCTACAGAAATTATCTTACTAATTCAAATCCCAGTGTTATGAACTTCCTAGCCTCTCAAATGAGTCCTTGCCATACACAATAAGATAAGTTAAATAATAGTGCTTATTATAATCTATTGTAGCATTTTTAAGAGCCAACATGTCATCCATATTATAAAAAATAAAATTGTTATTAAGTTAAAATTTAAAAAGGAAGCTTTGAAAGAAAAGCATAAAGAATATTATTCATTGAAAATAATAATTTCAAGATGGCAGAATTAACTGCTCTCATTTTCATTGTTCCACCTTCTATTGACATGAGCTGTATTATTCATTTTTTATCACTGGTATACAGCATAGATTAGAAATGTTATAAATGTTAGTTGAATAAGAATGTGAGAAGACATATTTTTAAATTATTTAAGCT
Source organism: Ia io (assembly GCA_025583905.1). Classification (NCBI taxonomy): domain Eukaryota; kingdom Metazoa; phylum Chordata; class Mammalia; order Chiroptera; family Vespertilionidae; genus Ia; species Ia io. The sequence continues at coordinate 94,865,701 of JAJQQW010000002.1, read as the reverse complement.
CAATTCTCTTTTTAAAAAATAGTCTCCAAAATAATTGGCTATTCTTCCTCTAGAGGTTCTGAGGTATTGATAACCTGAGTTAAGCCCCTTAAGGTATTTATGCTAAACAAGCAAGAGGTTTATTTAACTAAAGCAAAACTACTCACCCATTAGTTTTGATCAATTGCTTTGTGGTCACTTTCATTAGACTGTTTAATTTGAACCACAATTTACTTTACCCTTTTTAAAAGATAAAGGAGATTCCCCAGCCATTAATTAAAGGATCTGACTACAGTTGGTTCCAAGATGGATGTTTCATACCTTCCACTGATGACCCAACTCAGCAAAATAGTATACTGCTGGTTTGAGAAGCACATATTGTAACTCTAATCATGAAAACTTTAGTTTCTTCCTAGAGCATGTGGACAGGGACTCATGGAATGCTTTCAGGTATGCTACCATAGCACTCTGCTCCCTGAACTCCATAAGGAATCACACAGTGTATACCAGCAAAGTAAATCCATGAATGCTATTCTTTCATAAAAATGTGAATTCATACATATAATTCATAAATTGAGTAAAATGGGAATAAAGTCTAAATGATATTCTGAGTAAACCATTCTTGCCCCTCATTAAAGTGCTAAATTAAATACCAGATCTCAACTTCCCAGATTCTCTGGAACATATTTGTCTCAAAGGCAATGGCAGAAATAGCTCAAAGAAGGAAGTTTCTGCATCTTGGAGAGGTAGAACCTCAGTGATAGCCACTGATGCTCTAGTCTGTTCTTAGTATACTTATGCTTTCAAATTCATATTTGTGTAACTCTAAAGCCCATATTATTAAGACTAATAGAGGCCTGGTGCACAGATTCATGCACCAGTGGGGTCCCTCGGCCTGGCCTGTGGGGATCAGGCTGAAATCAGCTCTCCAACATCCCCTAAGGGTTCCCAGATTGTGATAGGGTGCAGGCCAGACTGAGGGACCCCACTGGTGCATGAATCTGTGCACCGGGCCTCTAGTATGCATATAAAATCTTTGGTTAATCTCTTCCCACCCTCCCCCCTCCCCCTTTCCCTCTGAGATTCATTAGTCTGTCCCATGTTTCCATGCCTGTGGTTTCTGCTCCTGTGTTGAGCATCTTCCCCCTGGTGGTCAGTGCAAATCATAGCTACTGGTTGGCTGGTCTAACGGTCTGCCTATCGGCTGGTCACTTAGGCTTTTATACATATAGACTATAAGCCCAGTGCATGAAATTCGTACATGGGTAGAGGGGTGTCCCTCAGCCCAGCCTGCACCCTCTCCAATCTGGGACCCCTTGAGGGATGTCCGACCACCCGTTTAGGCCCGGGATCGGGCCTAAACGGGTGGTCAGACATCCCTCTCACAATCCAGGACTGCTGGCTCCCAACCACTTGCCTGCCTCTGCCTGATTGCCCCTAACCACTTCTGCCTGCCAGCCTGATCACCCCCTAACCACTCCCCTGCCAGCCTGATTGACGCCTAACTGCTCCCCGGCTGGCCTGATTAGCTCTAACTGCCCTCCCCTGCTGTCCTGGTCACCCCTAACTGCTCTTCCCCTGCCAATCTGGTCACCCCTAACTGTCCTCCCTGTAGGCCTGGTCCCCCTCAACTGCCCTCCCCTGCTGGCCTGGTCCCCCCTCCAACTGTCCTCCCCTGCAGATCTGGTCCCCCCAACTGCCCTCCCCTGCAGGCCATCTTGTGGCAGCCATCTTGTGTCCACATGGGGCAGCCATCTTTGACCACATGGGGGTGGCCATCTTGTGTCTTGGAGTGATGGTCAATTTGCATATTACTCTTTTATTAGATAGGATTGGTAATAATGATATGGAGTATTGACATTTTCAATATATTGCATTTACTGACACTATTAAACCCCCAAAAAATAAAATTTGAAATCCAATACTACCTTCAGTAAAAGTAGGATATAGCCATAGCTTCAACATATAGAAAGAAATAATACCTTCCCAATTTATAGCAAATTAAGGGAGGGCACAGGAGGTGATGTAAGTAGCAGATGTAGATATGTCTAAAAGTAAATAATATGCCCCTAAAAGTTTTAATGAGTATTTAATTTTCTTGGAACAACAATATCTAGGAGCATGGATGGACCAAAGACAAAGGACGACAGTCCTATAAAAACTTAGTTTGACATCATTTTAAAAAGTTAGTAGAAATGAAAGAAGAAATGAACTGATCTACAATCAACTATAGTTAGGAACTTTAACTCATTTCTCTCAATAGCTGACAGAACAAGCAGAAAGATATTAGGACATAGAAGTTTTGATTAACACAACTACCAATCTTGACCTAATTGGCATATACTGTTATTTGAATAGAAAGTGTCAAAGTAGATATCTAGTCACATACATGCCTTTCTTGAATAGAAAGTGTCAAAGTAGATATCTAGTCACATACATGCCATTAATTATATAAATATTTAACTATCAATTATGATAGTTAATTTGTATAGGTTAATGGCAGATACTGTTTGTCAAATTAAGACAGCTTCTTATATTTAATACTAGTAGCCCATTTGCACGAAGAGTCGTGCAATAGACCTTCATTCACCTGGCTGCCTGCACCAGTTTTCTGCCGGCACAGGGGACCCAGGCCTTGGCTGTGGCCACCGCCTTCTTCCTTCTTTCAGGGTCGGGGCTTGGCCCCGGGCGGTGGCCTTGGGCTTGGCCGCACCCAACATCCCTGCTAAGGATCGCAGGAGCCAACCAGGAGCCTCTGCCCGAGGCTTTCCCAGCCTTGGGCTCGGCCGCACCCAGCGTCCCTGCTACCGATCGCAGGAGCCGACCCCCAGTGGTTTCCTGCGATTGGTGCAGGCTCTCCGCTGGTGCCCAAGGCCGGGAAAGCCTCGGGCGGCTTTCCCGGCCTTGGGCTCCACCACACCGCAATGTCCCTGCAACGGTTTCCTGGTGGGCGTGGTTGGTGGGCGTGGCTTGGTTGGTGGGCGTGGCGAAGGTGCGGTCAATTTGCATATTTGTCTATTATAAGGTAAGATGACCTGGTGATGAAGGGCAATCTTTCTAGAACTAGATTATCCGGGTTCAAGTATGACACACTATTTATTGGCTACAGAGCCCAGAAATAGTTCTATATCTACTATGTTACTAATACAGCTTAATTACCACTTGCTTTTGGCATAGTGTATGTGCATTATTAACAGATTTTCCAGGTATGCTGGAAAAAAATATGTTTTAGAAAGTTTGTGTGTAGAGTCTCTATAAACACACATTAGCCCAAATCTGTCAAATGATCTATACTAGTATGTTTACTAATTTTTGTTTCCTCAACTATCAAATATGGGTTCAACTATGTTTGATTTCTTACTCAACAAATTCACCATTATATTTAAACGAGAGGCCCCATGCATGAAATTCATGCATGGGTAGGGTCCCTAGGCCTGGCCAGCTATCAGGGCCAATCGGAGCTTTCCTTCCCCAGCTGCTGGCTGCCAGCCAGGGCCTTCCTTCATTCCATGCCACCCCCTGGTGGTCAGCACATGTCATAGCAAGCAATCAAACTCCCAAGGGGACAATTTGCATATTAGCCTTTTATTATATAGGATGACTATTTTTCATTCCCAGAGTAAACTTTATTCAGATATATGGTACTCTGGTAGTTATATTGTTTTATTTGTGGTATCTGCAGTTGACTTTTCCTGGTAAATTGTTTCCTCAAATGTTTTGTAATTCCAGACTGTGAGTTTGTCCTCATCAGAGTTTTATCTGTGAGAATTCTGGAATCCCTACGCTGGGAAAGTGGTTTTTAAAGGTGTTCTAAATTAACATTTTTTTTCTTCAAAATTCCACAATAGAATTCATGAATTGGGTCTGATAGATAGGTGATAGATAGATGATAGATAGATAAAAATTCATATATGATACAATTAACCCATTGTATAGTTAAAAGTTTTTAGCATATACAAAGTTGTTTTTAGCACAAAAAATTTTAGATCATTTCATCACCTAAAAAGAAAAACCTGTACCCATTGTCAGTCACTTCCCATTTTTCTCAAACATCCCATTCCTGCTTTTGACAACCATCAATATACTTTTAGTCACTACAGATTCATCTATTTTGAAATTTCATGTAAATGAAATCAGTCAATATGTGGTCTTTTGTGACTGACTTATTTTACTTAGCATACTGTTTAGAAGTTTTATACCCATTTTAGAGATTATGTATCAGTAGTGCATTTCTTTTTATGGCTGACATAATATTTTATTATATAGCCATTCCACATTTTCTTTATCCATTCATGGGTTAAAGGATGTTGGGGTTGTTTTTACATTGGAGCTAATGTAAATAATGCTACTATGAACATTTATGTACAAATTTTTGTGAGGGCATATATTTTCATTTCTCTAGGGTATGTAGCTAGGAGGGAAATTGCTGGATGATAGTTGACTATATGGTTAACAATTTGAAGAACTGCCTGACTATTTTCCCAAGTGACTGCACCATTTTACTTTATCATCAGCAATGTATGAAGGTTCCAACTTTTCTCCATCCTTGTCAACATTTGTTATTTGTCTTTTTAAAATTTATTTTAGCCATCCTAGTGGGTGTAAAGTAGTACCTCATTGTGGTTTTGATTCACATTTCCCTAATGGCTAATGATATTGAGCATCTTTTCATGTGTATATTGTCCATTTATTTTCTTTGGAGATATGTCTATTCAGATGCTTATTTTTAAATTAGATTGCTTGTCTTTTTATTATTGAAACTAGAGGCCCAGTGCATGAAATTCATGCACGGGGGGTGTTTGTGACCCTCAGCCCAGCCTGCACCTTCTCCAATCTGGGACCCCTCAAGGGATGTCCCACTGCCCGTTTAGGCCCAATCCCGGTGGTCACCACCAACTGCCCTCCCTTGCAGGCCTGGTCACCCCCCCCCCCCCAAATTGCCCTCCCTTGTAGGGCTGGTCCACCCCAATTACCCTCCCCTGCAGGGCTGGTCCCCCCAAATGCCCTCCCCTGCAGGCCTGGTCACCCCTAACTGTCCTCCCCTGCCAGCCTGGTTGCCCCCAACTGCCCTCCCTTGCAGGCCTGGTTGCCCCTAACTGCCCTCCTCTGCTAGCCCAGTCACCCCTAACTGCCCTCTCCTGCAGGCCTGGTCCCCCCCAACTGCCCTCCCCTGCATGGCTGGTTCCCCCCAGTTGCCCTCCCCTTCAGGCCTGGTCACCCCCAACTATCTTCCCCTGCAGGCCTGGTCCCTCCCAACTGCCCTTTCCTGCCAGCCATCTTGTGGTGGCCATCTTGTGTCCACATGGGGGCGGCCATCTTTGACCACATGGGGGTTGCCATCTTTGACCACATGGGAGTGGCCATCTTGTGTGTTGGAGTGATGGTCAATTTGCATATTACATCTTTATTATATAGGATGTGAAATTTCTTTATAAATTCTAGGTACAAGTCTTTTATCATATCTTATGATATGTAGAATTTGCTTACATTTTCTCCATTCTGTGAATTGTATTTTCACTTATGTGATAGTTTCCTTTAGAGCACAAGAGGTTAATTTTTAAGTAGTTCAATTCATGTATTTTTTCTTTTGTCACTTGTGCTTTTGGTGTCAAATTTAAGAAGTTTTTGCCTATTTCAAGGTAACAAAGATTTGCTCCTGAATTTTCTTTTAAGAGTTTTATAGTTTTAACATGTATATTTAAAAATATTAACATTTACATTAACTTGTGTCCATAGTGTGAGGAAAAGGTCCAGCTTTATTTTTTGTATATTGACATACAGTTTTCCCAGAACCACTTATTGAAGAGACTACTCTTTTCCCATTAAATTGTATTTGAACTCTTGTGGAAAATCAACTCTAAATGTGATGCATTATTTCTGTACTCTCAATTCTATTCTATTAATCTATCTGTCTGCCCTTATACAAATACTTAACTGTCTTTATTGCTGTAGTTCTCTAGTAACTTTTAGATCAGGAAGTATGTGTCTTCCAACATTGTTGTTTTTCAAGATCATTTTGGCTTTTCTTGGTCCCTTGAATTTCCACATGAATTTTAGGATCAGCTTGTTGATTGCTAAGAAGCCATCTAGTATTTTGATAAGTATTGTGTTGAATAAATGTGAACATCAGTTTATATTTAACATACAGTCTTATTAATTACTGAAAATGTAATATCTTTCCATATATTTGGATCTTCTTTTATTTCTTTCAACAATGTTTTATAGTCTTCAGAGTATATGTTTTGCATTTATTTTTAAAAAATATATCTTTATTGATTCCAGAGAGGAAGGGAGAGGGAAAGAGAGATAGAAACATTAATGATGAGAGAGAATCATTGATTGGCTGCCTCCTGCACGCCCCCTAATGGGGATCAAGCCCACACCCCAGGCATGTGCCCTTGACCAGAATCGAACCTGGGACCCTTCAGTCCCCAGGCTGATGCTCTATCCACTGAGCCAAACCAGCTAGGGCTGTTTTGCATTTATTTTGTTAAATTTTTCTAAGCATTTTTCTCTTGATGTAATTATGAATGTAATTATTTTATTAATTTTGTTTTTGAATTATTATTGCTAATATAGAAATGCAGTTGATTTTTGTATATTTTATATTGATATGGATTTTGCATCTTTGTTGAATGAATTTATTATTTTTAATAATATTTTAAGGTATTCCTTATGATTCTTTATGTATAAGATTATATCATCTACAATAGAGATAGTTTTACTTCTTTTCAACTGAATGCCTATTATTTCATTACAAGAGGCCCAGTGCACAAAATTCATGCATGGGTAGGGTCCCTAGGCCTGGCTGGTGATCAGGGCCAATCAGGTTCCCCATTTCCTCACCTCCCTGCCTCCCCGCTCCTCCTTCACTCACCACCCATGTGCTGCCACTTTGAGGTTCCCCGCCTCCCCCCTCATCCCCTCGCAGCCTCTGTCTGCTGCCACCCACCCCCAGTTACCTGTTTCAGCCTGGTGCCCAGCCCTGATCAGGCAATCAGACCGGCTGGCCTGGGGAAGGGACCAGGAGGTTGGCCTCCAGCCCTGAGGAGGGCACCAGCCCTCGGCGCCCCCTAGAAAAGGGGCCACATCTGCTGCCACCCACCCCCAGTTCACCATCCCAGCCTGGGGGCCTGGCCCCAATCAGTCAATGGGGGCCTGCTGGCCGGGGGTTGGGAACAGGTTGGCCGGCAGGCCCCATTGGCAATCAGGGTCTGCAGGCTGGGGGCAGCTCCTGCATGGAGTGTCTTCCCCCTGGTGGTCAGTGCGCATCATAGCGACCAGTTATTCCGGTCGTTCCGGTCGTTCTGGTCATTCCAGGCATTCCATTGTAATGGTTGCTTAGACTTTTTTATATATAGATATTGTCTAATTGTCCTGCAGTAGAATATTGAATGAAAATTGCAAGAGTGGACATCCTTATATTGTTCTCAATCTTAGGGAAAATGATTTAGGTTTTTTTTTTTTTTAACATTAAGTATGATGTTAGCTGTGGGCTTTTTATATATATCTTTTATCAGGTTGAGGAAATTTCCCTATATTCTTATTTTGTTCACTGTTTTTATAATAAAAGATCTTGAATTTTGTCAAATGCTTTTCTTGAGTCTTATGGTGACCATCATGCAGTTTTCACCTTTGTTGCTTTAATGAGGTTTCACTTTAATAAATTTTCTAATGTTAAGACAATCTTACACTCCTGAAAAAAATCCCAATTTCTAATGGTGCATAATACTTGCTATATGTTACTAGATTCTATTTATTAATATTTTATTGAAGATGTTTATATCTATACTAGTGACCTGGTGCACGGATTCATGCACATTGAAAGGAAATTAATTAGAAGGTGGCTGGCAGGGTGGGAATGGGCAACATGGGCTGGATACACCCTGGAGCCAACCTTCCATGGTCACTCCCTGTTGTCTGCGGAATGAGCGGGGTCCCTGCAGCAGGTGGGGTCCCTCGGCCTGGCCTGCAGGGATTGGGCCAAAACTGGTTCACCGAGATCCTCTGGGGGGTCCAGGAGTGCGAGAGGCCATTCTGAAAAGTTGCTATTGTATAGGGTGTGAAACGCAAACTCAAGTGTGTAGTAAATCAGATTTGGGGCCAACAGTGCCCCAGCAACAATATAACCCATGGCTGAAGGTGGAATTGTGCAGCCCTGAAAGGAATCAGGCTCTCTGGTTTTGGGATGTGTCACCCAAGAACCACTGCTGCCAAGTCACTGCAGCTCAGCTGCTCCTGTGTTGAGTGTCTGTCCCCTGATGGTCACTGCGTGTCATAGCTAACAGTCAGATGGTAGGAGGGACACTTAGCATATTAGCCTTTTATATATATAGATTCATAAGAGATATTGGTCTCTTTTGCCTTGTGGTTATAACATCTTCGGTTTTAGTATTGGTAATATTGGCTTTATAGGATGAGTTGAGAAGTATTTCCTACTTTTCTGCTTTTAGAAGAGTTTATGCATAATTGGTATTAATTCTTTAAATGTTTGACAGAATTTGTACCTAAACTTTTCTTTCTAGGAAATTTTTACATTACTATATTTCCTGAGTCAGTCTCAATATTTTATATTTTCCTAAGAATTTTTTCCATTTCATCTAAGTATCTAAATTTTGGTGCCTATATTTGTTCAGAGTATTATACTGTGATTCTTTTTATAATTTCTATAAATTTGGTAGTATTATCTCCTTCCTCATTCTTCATTTTAGCTATTTTGGTCTTCTCTCTCACCAATTGAAGAGTAGAATATGACTTCAGGTAAAGTGTAGTGAAAGATGTTTGCTTTATAGAAATAAATATAAGATATTAATAGGAAACTATTATTTTTCCCAACCAAATTGTTTGACTGTCTTCAAGCAAGTCATATATAACTTTTCACAGCATAGAAATAACTTTATAATAAAAGTGGTAGATGCAATAGCAATATGTGATTATAATAAGTTATTTTAGCAATCTCATTATTGATAAAGAAAAGCTGACAAAGACACCAACTCTTGATTTTTACTGTTGTTTTACACAAATTGTTTGTAAATTTGTGATAGACATTTTTAAAAAGATTAGTATGCACAATAATCTAGTAAAATCATTTTTATCTCCTAAACTTTTAAAATCTTAAAAAATATATACTTCTTACTGTGTATCTCATTTCTTTATCTATGAAATACGATTTATTATACTAATCTGGGGATATTTTGCTGCAAATATTCAAGATATAAAGAAGAATCTGGAATGTAATTTTTGCTACTTAACAAGGAAAACTTATATAATAAAAGGCTGCATTATTCAGATACCGAGTATCCCAAGTGCTTAATGTCGTTGGAGCTGTGGCAGGCTGCAGAAAGTTAAATAGTTCACTATGTGAAGTCTGTCTTTTATTTAATCAGTACTCTGTTTGGAGAGAAAGAGAGAACAACTAGATCAGGTGTCACAAGTCATCCATTGTTTTCACCCACCATATTTATTAATGCTTTTGCTTAATTATATTTTTGGGTTATATTTATTTTTTATTCTTTATTATTGAAAGTATTACATATGTTCCCCTTTCCCTCCATTGACCTCTCACAGCCTGCCCCCGCCTCCCAGCCAGACCTTCAACCCCCTATTGTCTGTGTCCATTGGTTATGCATATATATACGTTCATTGGTTGATCTCTTCCCACCCGCCCACCCTCCCCTGCCTTCCCTGGGTTCCTGTATATTTTTAATCTAGCTGAAATAATGAGCATTCTTCCAAACACTGAATGCTAAGTAAAGCCTCTTTGTTGCCCTTGGAAAAGGTTCTACTGTCGTATGCGGTGGCCTGTATTCCAGCTCCCATCATATTTCTGTATGTAGTCAGGGTACCAGCTCAGTTTCCAAAAAGCAAAAGCTGAGCAAAGAAAAGAATGGTCTCAATTAATTTGATATTCACTGCTAAAAATCATTGTTAAGAAAATCCATTAAAAATAAACCTGAACATGAAATGAAGAAATACTCTTAGTTTTATTAATTAGATAAAAAAGAAAGAAGAAACAGTGTCTAGTTTTGGAACCTTGTTAACTTCCAAATAAGACTTACCTTGCAAATTTATCTTTTTCTGAATATTTACTTTAAAATAATCCTAAATTTAGCCTTTTCTTTTGGCTACTAGACTTAAGAGACACAATATCCTCACCAACTTAAAACTCAAAATTTGAGCCTTTCCAATTTAGAACTTAGAGCCTTGTTTTCTTTATACCTACCTCAACTCAGAACTTTCTTATCATACTGTTAGTATGTTTTAAAAATCTTAGTAACAAGCATAACACTTACAGTAACTATCATAACAGTAAGTCCCTTTAATGGCTGGGATTATGTTTTACCATAGGATGCACTCAGTAAATATTTATTAAAAATAAAGTAGAAAAAATATAAATTTATGAAAATTACACATTGCCTATCATGAACATTGACAGCTGTCAATTCAAGTAATTATGAAGGTTTTATATAGGAGGGATGTTCACAAGGGAAAAGTTCAGCTATCATTCATAGACTATTCTATGTCACAGGAAGTATGAGTCCAATTTAAAGCCACTTTTTCTTATTTTACCAAATAAAAAAAGTCTGCAAACCAAACGAGTTACCAACTTACATTAACATTGGTTCAAGCTACTATTTTTTAGTTTGATTGTTTGCAGAAGTAGGCACAAAAAGTATTTCCCTTACATAATCATCACCAAGCATCTCCCCCCAATATACATACCATGGTGTGGACTCTGTACAAGTTAAAGATTAACTTTAGGTGAGAAGACAGGTAAAAAAATCATCACCTTGGTTCAGATTTTCTAATTCCTGTCACTGAAAGCAGTTCACAAATGCAAATAAACAAATGGGAAAATATGTGTGATTCCATTCTTATCTTTTTATAGAAGAAAAATTTTGAGAATAAATGTTTAATTGTTAAAGGAAAGAACTTGTTGGAATTTCTACCATCTAAAATGACAGTAACAAGTACGTATCACGGTGTCAGGGGGTACTAGAATTATTAGGCGAATCATTTTTAAATTATATAAATGTCTAATCACTATGTTATGTACCTGAAACAAATATAGAATAATGTTGAATATCAACTGTAATTGAAAAATAAAATAAGAGTAACAATTGTAATAATAATTTCTTGTTCAGCCCTGCAAAATCCCATGTAGGGGAAATCAGACCTTTACTCTTGACTCCTATAAAAGCAAAAAAAAGAACAAGGGAAATTAATACTTTTAGTCTCCTAAGAGTGTGTCATCTGTGGTCTTGTAAATCAGTAGTCTCCAAGGCTGAGATTCAGTGGAGACCTCCACTTTTCATACTATAATGTGATGTCAGTCTCAACAATATAACTACCATTTCAGTTAATCACAGAGCCTTAGCATGTAAGCACTTACTTTATAGCAAACACTGAGCCAATTCTTTGGAATAGAGAGTGACTATAATTCTGTCCATGTTTCAAGGCAATTGTCCATTCAGGCTGTTATAACAAAATACCACAGACACGGAGGCTTATAAACAATAGAAATTTATTTCACACAGGTCTCGAGCTTGGGAAGTGCAAGATCACAGTGCCAGCAGATTTGGTGTGGTGGCTGGTGAGGGCCCACCTCCTGGTTCAGAGACAGCACCTTCTCATGGTGTCCTCACATGGTGGAAGCATCAAGAAAGTTCTCTGAGGCCTCTTATGTAAGGGCACTACTCCTATTCCTGAGGGCTCCAACCTTGTGACCCAATAGCCTCCCAAAGGCTTCACCTCCTAATACTATCACCTGAGGGATTAGGATTTCAACATATCCATTTTGATGTCACACATTCAGACCACAGCAGTGATAGTCCACTGGGGAAATAGACCATTACGAAGGATGTTCTAAGTGCTACAACAAGGCCTTTGATGGAGTAGTGTTTGGGTGAACTGGTGGAATATCCAATTCATTAAAGTGGCTTCTAAGTTAAAAATTGGAAGACAAATAGAAAAACTGAGTTATACAAGGAAGAAAATAAATGGGACTAAGGTATTCAAAACAATAATTACTTCCTAAATCATTGGTTTCTTTTACTTTTTTCTTTATTTCAATTTTTTAATATATTTTTTCTATATCTAAAAATCAACTTAAAATGCTAGCACTTTATACACACCAAACAGATGAACTGTCTTTTATTCATTTGCACACTGATAATGCACACAGGTTCTCAGCTTCTGGCCAGGTGAAAGCTTTCATTATCCTTCTGAAATTCCTTCTGATAAGGAAACAGTGTTTCACAGAAATATCATAGTTTACAGTACAATTCAAAAGAACCTGCCCAAATCATTTGAAATAGAGAAAGAGATAGATTAAAAGTAAACGTTTGTTTTTTGGTTGTTTGTTTGTGCATTTGTGTGTGTTTTTTGCTATTGAGTTGTAGGATTTCCATATACGCTGAGTGGCCAGATTATTATGATCTCTGAATGCATAATAATCTGGCCACTCAGTGTATATTTTGGATATTAACCTCTTATCAGATATATGGTTTGCAAATATTTTATCCCATTTTAGAGATTGGTTTTTCACTCTGTTTATTGTTCCCTTTGTTGTGCAGAAGCTTGTTAGTTTGATGTAGTCCCACTTGTCTATTTTTTCTTTTGTTGCTTGTGCCAAGAAATCATTGCCAAGACCAATGTCATGAGATTTTTCCCTGTTTTCTTCTAGTATTTTTATAGTTTCAGATCTTATATTTAAGTCTTTTATCCATTGTAGCTGATATTTATGTAGGGGTTAAAATAAGTGTTCAAATTCATACTTTTGCTGTGGATATCCAGTTTTCCCAGCACCATTTGTTGAACACTTTTCCATTGCATATTTTGGAATCTTTGTCACAGATCAGTTGACTATACATGGCTGAGTTTATATCTGGGATTCTATTCTGTATCATTGGTCTATATGTCTATTTTTTATGCTAGTACTATAATATTTTCATTCCCATTGCTTTGTAATATTTTTGGGGAAAAAACAACACATGGTATTTCCAGCTTTGTTCTTTCTCAAGTTTTGGCTATTTGGTGTGTTTTTTTTTCATGTAAATGTTAAGATATTTTTATATCTGTGAAAAATGTTATTTGGATTTTGACAGAGATTGTGTATATCACTTGGGTACTAAGGGCATTTTAGCAATATTAATTCTTCCAATCAATGAACATGGAATATATTTCCATTTGTTTGTATTTTCCTCAATTTCTCTTATCACTATTTTGTAGTTTTCAGTGTACAAGTTTACAGTTAACTCCTAAGTATATTGTCCATTTTTATGTGGGATTGTAAGTGAGGTTGCTTTCTTAATTTCTTTTTCATATTTTTCCTTCTTAGTATATAGTAGCACAACTGGTTTTGTATGTTGATTTTGTACACTGCAACTTGACTGAATTCATTTATTAGTTCTAATAAGTTTTCTACATATAAAATCATTCATCTGTGAACAGAGATTTTACTTCTGCCTTTCTGGCTTGTATGCCTTTTATTTGTTTGTTTTGTTTTGTTTTTCTAATTGCTCTTGCTAGAACTTCTAGTAGTATACTGAATGGAGTTCTAAGAGTGGGCAACCTTGTCTTATTGCAGATCTTAGGTTAAAAGCTTTCCATTTTTCACAGTTTTTCATGATGCCAGCTGTGGTCCTTTTATATGTGACCCTTATTATGTTAGAGCTACATCCATTCTATACCTAGTTTGTTGAGAGTATTTATCATGAAAGTGTGTTTAATTTTGTCAAATGCTTTTTCTACATCTATTGAAATCATCATATGAATTTTATTTTTCATTCTGTTAATGTGGTATATCACATTAATTGATTTTCCTTGTGTCCTGGGAATAAATCCCACTTGTTCATGGTATATGATCCTTGTAATGTGCTATTGAATTCAGTTTGTTAGTATTTTGTTTAGGATTTTTACATCTATGTTTATCAGGAATATTGGCCTATTTTTTTTTTTTATAGTGTCCTTGTCTGGCTTTGTTATCAGGGAAATGCTGTCTCATAAAATTATTGTGGAAGTGTTCCCTCTTCTTTTTTTATTGGAAGATTTTGAGAAGGATTGGTGTTGATTCTTCTTTAAATGTTTGGGAGAAATCTCCAGTGAAGCCATCATATCCTGGACATTTTTTACTGGCATATTTTTGTGATTACTGATGCATTCTACTTCCTAGTAATTTGGACTGTTTAGATGTTCTGTTTCTTCATGATTCAGCCTGAGTAGGTTGTATATTTCTAGGAATTTATACATTTCTTCTTGTAACCCAATTTGTTGATATACAAGGCTTCATAGTGTTCTCTTATTGGACAAAGAATGTAGACATTTCTCAAAAGAAGACATACAAGTAGATTAAATGGGTCTGCAGCACTAATATATAATCAAAGAGATGAAAATTAAAACAATGAGATATCACCTCAGACCTGTTAGAATGGATATTATTAAAAAATAAGTTAACAAGTTTGGCAAAGTTATAAAGAAATAGAACCCTACCTTAAAACGGTGCAGTCACTATGGAAAACAGTTGGGAGGTTCCACAAAAATTAAAAATACATCTCCCATATCTTTCAGCAAGCCCTCTTCTGGGTATATATGCAAAAGAATGGAAATAAGGATCTCAAAGAAATATATGCATTCTCATGTGCATTGCCACTTTATTCACAATAGCCAAGATATGGAAACACCTTCAATGTTCATAGAGTAAAATGCAGTTCAGCCTTAATAGGGAAGAAAATCCTGCCATATGTGACAACATGGATGAACCTGGAAGACATTATGAAATAAACCAGCCACAGAAGATAAATTGTGTAACTCCATTTATGTGAGATTATAAAATAATCAAACACACAGAAACAGAGAGCAACAATGATTGACAGGAGTTAAAGGAGGGGAAAATAGAGAGTTGTTGCTCAGTGGATATAAAGTTTTAGTGAGGCAAGATGAATAAGTTCTAGAAATCTTCTATAAAATATGTCTATAGTTAATACTAGTGTATTATGCACTTAACATTTTATTGATATTGATATCATTAAGATTAGACTGAATTTAGATTTAGCCCTTGGGTTATAGATTGCTCACCCTCTTTATGGAATACTTTTATACCAAACTCTCAATCATGGTTTTGTTTAATTTTTTGGTTTTTTTACTATCTTACATTTTCCTATTATTATTACTATTCTTTCCTTCTCTGTTGTATTTATGTTATTTGATTTCCTTATGCAATTATACTGCCTTTCTGGTATTTTTGAAACCACAATGGTAGTAAGTACATAAATATGAAATTTTGAATAAAAATGTAAAACATTTTCAAAAGAGAGATTAAACACATGTATACAGTGAAACCAGTGGCATTTTGGTATCACCATGTGTCATGCTCCCAGAATATAGATATCAAGGGAAAAATAAGACAATGAAATCTTCATAGCACATACAATTCAAATCCAGCTGGAAATAAGAGCACACAAAATAATTCCAAACATGGAAAGGAAGTTTGCTAATCTTGAGGGAAAGGGAAGTTACTAGTATTTATTGACTAGAAAAAAAATAATCACTTCAGAATGCCAAATAGTTAACAAATACAACTTTGCTGCCTAAAAAAAATCTTTAATATTTAACCATTAATACTATTATTTTGTAAAAATATGTAAAATGTAATCAGTACCAATGGTGGGTTGTTTTATTAGTGAATATTCATCCATATTTTATCAGTAAGTATACATTTTAACATTAAAATACACATATCTTTCCTTAATTTTTTTTCATTACTTACAAGATATACATACACTTAATTAAGAATATACTTAATAGTTGGTATATCAAAATCTAACAGGCAGCACAGAATGCTGGGTATACTTTCCTTCCAAAAGTCACAAGTCACAGCAGGATAGTCACAAATCACTACAAATAATACTAAATTTTTGAAACAGCTAATAGTTAAGGTAAAATAAATGATCTTCTTTTCATGGCATTAACCCATTGCAATTCTTGATTTATGTGATTAAAATAAAAGGTAGATCATTTGAAGGAGGACTAAATTAAAAAAGAAACTTACTTTAAAAAGGAAGGAAAGGAAATATCAATAATTTAATTATATGAGTGTTTGCATATTTGGCAAATTTCCTTTTAACCCTAAATGATCCTTCCTTGTTTGATTATTAACATGGAAAAGAAACAGAATGTCTCTTCATTTGATTCGTACTGCAGCACTGCTGATCTGCTGATTATACAACCTGCTTCTTTCTAATTTATCACTTTAGTGTTACCGTTAGTATAAATGACTGGTCTGCAAAACACTAAAACACAATTATAAATTGTTTACAGAAGTGCCAGTGTAAGCAACAGCAGCAGAGGTCTTTTATTTATCATGATTTGCTTTGATAAAGCAACACTCATTTCATTTATCACTTGATCCCTTTCTATTATTTCTTTCATGGGCAAGTCTCTAATCAGCATTATATATCTCAAAATGCATTTTATTGAAAGCTTTTAAGAAGCTCCTAACAAGGGCACAATTACTGTTCTCATTTAGGAAACACCCAGAAGGCAGAGGTTCATATTCTGATTTCCCTTTTTAAAAGTGAGTTATTAGGAGAGATTCTAAAGAAAATTTAATTTTCACTCTTCTGTGGTTTCCTGCTGTGTGTTTTAACCAAAATGGCACTCATTAAAATGAATAAATTAATGGAGTGCAACTTATTAATTGATGTAATCAATAAAAAGTTGGATGTTTAAAGGGAAATTCTATAGCCTACTGGTTAATGTGGCAAATGAAGAGGCACATCCATTTCATTCTGAAATTTACTCTCTAGTTCCAAAATTTCATTAAAAGGCTCCAAAGGGAACTGTATTAAAGCTGCGTTGTCACCTAACCTCAACCACCATGCTGATATACTACATATACCATATATCATGGATTAGTAGAGAAAGGAGACCTCCTGAATCTACTTTGGCTCCTAGGTGGTATGGAAAGAATGCAGATGTTCCTGTTTAACCTGTGGGCAGGGAAAATGAGGAGTGAAATGTTGGACCTTCCAAGAAGGCAGCCAAGGCAGGCATAAGATGATCTCTGTAGGGACTGTGAGGTGCAGAACTCCTAAGCCAGAGGCCAGAAGGAAAATGTAGCCGAATATTAGAGTAGTCTTCAGGACCAGTGATACCTGAATCAGAAATGAATTAAAGGAGAGCTCCATGCAGTGACTAAGCCAAATGAAAATACAGACTTCAGATGGTCAGCTACAGACTTCAGTAGATGATTCCAAAAGAGCAGTCACCACAAAGCAATGAAGGCCCATTATGGAAGAAGACAGAGGTGAGTAATAATAACCTAAGGTTGCTAGTGAGAATCCAGAGAAATAGAAATGCTTATTCATTGCTGTGGCAATGCAAAATAATATAGCCACTTACCATATGACCAACGATTCTACTCCTAGGTATTTACCTAAGAGAAATGAAAACTGATGTTCACACAAAAGTTTATATAAAGATTTTTATAACAGCATTATTCATACTTGCAAAGTCCTGGAAACAGCCAAGATACCCTTTAACAAGTGAGTGAATGAACTATGGTATGTTCACAGAATAGAACATTACTCAACAATAAAAAGAAAAAAAAACACTTCTGATTCATGTAATAACATGGACAGCTCTTAAGTACATTTTTAAAAGTAAAATAAACCAGACTCCAAAGGCAATATATTATATTATTCCATTTATATGATAGTCTGGAAATGGCAAAACTATAGGGATAGTAAGCAGAGTTATAACAGCTTCATCTTATGTTGGTGCATTGGCATGTTATTCTTATTCTAGAGCATTTAGATCCCGCACAGGACAAAACCTCAGAGCTTAGTACCAAGGGGACTTGATCTCCTGCGCTGGCCTAGTATCTTTAAGATAACTAGCCTACTGCAGTCGTCTGGGTTTGTATATACCCATGAAGCACAATATCCCTAACTAGACTCATTATACTTATTATTTAACCTCTTATTCTAGGAAAGACACAAAATCAAGTTTTATATTTTTTCTAAAGGCCAACATCTGGCCTTTTCAATATTACCATAATCATCTTCCTTCTTTTAAAGTAGAATACATTCTTCATAGGAATATTACAAGCAGTAGACCTGTAAAGTCTCAGACAAGAGGGGGAAAATATCAGAGAAAAGACCAAGTGCAAACTAATAAAGCATAAAACACTTGCACCATAAAAAACTGGAAATGTATCATTAGTGTTGCAAATTATTGGAAGAGCAATTATCCCCAAGATGTTTAGCTACTGGCTACATCTTGCTTACAAAAGACTGACCTAATGCAGTAAGGAAATAAAACTGTCAGTCTGCCAATGTTTGTGGGGGTGGGAAGGGATAAAGGTTTGAACATGAGATTAAACTAGCTGTACAAACAAGTTCAATGACACTACAATGAAAATTGGATTGTGGATATTTTGGGTGCATATGTGAGATAAGCATTTGAATGCATAGCACAGGTGACCTTGGATTGTTTTATTGGGAGGAAAAGAAGATTAAAATTTTCCTCTCAGACACTGCCATTACTTACTTTTTCAAATAGAAAAGACACAGTGACTGTATATGTGGCTGCATGACATACTTATTTGAGTGATGCTCTGATCAGACTAATTACATTTGGTTGCAGAGGTTTCTCAACAGCTTTCAAGGTATTGAAATATGCTGAGATTAGGTCATCAGGGGACTCACAAGATCCTCCACTTTAAAGATAGTTGCAACATGAAGTCATATTCTGTGAGGCCAGTGTCATCTGAACCACGCACATGTCAACTTCAGGCAGGAGGAGTTGGACCTCCTGGGCTGATTTGGTGGCATAATAATAAGGTGGCTTATAACAGAATCTCATTTAAATTTAATTGTATTAGGATATCCTTTTTGGGAGAAAGGCTAAATTTTGGGGACAGTCACATTTTGATTCTGGTTTTTGTCAGTTCCTAACCCATTACTTAATTATAAATTAGGGAAGTAATTATTCTGACTGCTATTTTAATGCAAGTCAATTGTTCATTAATTTCTACTAAACTAAGAAGTCCATATGTTAACAGGAAAACCAGCCTTCTTTGTCTAAACATTATATGTGCATGGATCAAATATTTCTGACATGTGCCTTTACTTAACAGAGTTTTGCCCTCCTCATTGTCAGTTGGCACTAGAATTGAACAAATCACATGAAATTTCAGAGAACCAAATTGCATTGTGTGGCTGTTCACTGGTGGTGGCTTATACACTATCTTCTATCTATCTATCCTATCTAATAATAGACAAATATGCAAATTGACCATACCTCTGACACACCCACAAGCCACGCCCACCATCCAATCAGAGCAAGTATGCAAATGAACCCAAACCAAGATGGCTACAGCCACAGAGAGTAAGGTTTCCTAGGTAACAGAGGAAGCCAAGTTCCTGGCCAGGCCTAAGCCTCCACTCAAGCTACAAAGTTTCAATTATAGAAGGTAAACAAATTCAACAAATGGCGGCAGAATGGAGCTTGAGAGAGCAGGCCAGGGTTGCTGCCGGCAACAGGGGAAGCAAAGCTTTCCGCACACCCTGGCCGGGCCCACCCGCTTAAGGCAACAAAGTTTCAATTATAACCCCAACACAAACGGCTGCCTGCGGAGGGAGCCCCAGGCTTGGCTCCGCTCCAGGCTACAAAGTTTCAATTATAGAAGGAAAATAAATTCCAGATACCAGGGCCTCTGCTTGGGTTGCCAGGGGCCGTGGCCAGCCTGCAAACCACCACAGGCCCCTTGCTCAGGCCGCCCCACACCCCAAGGGAACCCCCACCTGATCCGGGACACCCTTCAGGGCAAACCAGCTGGCCCCCACCCCTGTACCAGGCCTCTATCCTATCTAATAAAAGAGTAATGTGCAGATTGATCATCACTGCAACACACAATATAGCTGCCCTATGTGGTCAAAGATCCTGCCCCCATGTGGACACAAGATGGCCACCACAAGATGGCCAGCAGGAGAGGGCAGTTGGGAGGCACCTGGCCTGCAAGGGAGGGCAGTTAAAAGGGACCAAGCCTGCAAGGGAGGGCAATTGGAGGTGATCAACCCTGCAGGAGATGGCAGTTAGGGGTGACCAGGCCAGCAGAGGAGGGAAGTTGGGGGCAAACAGGCTGGCAGCAGAGTGGTTAGGGGGTGATCAGGCTGGCAGGCAGAAGCGGTTAGGGGCACTCAGGAAAACAGGCAGGCAAGCAGTTGGGAGCCAGCAGTCCTGGATTGTGAGAGGGACGTCCGACTGCCCGTTTAAGGGCAGTCGGACATCCCTCGAGGGGTCCCAGATTGGAGTGGGTACAGGGTGAGCTGAGGGACAACCCCCCTCCATGCACGAATTTTGTGCACCGGGCCTCTAGTATATATATATATAAAGAGCCAGGGTCCGTCACATCCAAAACAAATGAAAGATCGACCGAACACTGGAAGTCAGTCCTGCAGTCAGGGCTGGGTTGCCATGGTGACCAGCGCTGACTGCTGACAGTTACGGGAGTGGCGACCCAGCACTGACTACCAAGGAGGCTGCGGATCAGGCCCAGAGAGAGGCCCGAAGAGAGAGGCAGGGTCAGATCCATAGACTCCATGGCAGCTATTGATCAGCTATTGCCTCTCTCTTTCTCTCTGGGCTTCGCCAGCAGCTGTGCCTCTGTTTCTCTCTGGGCCTCTGTAGGGGCTGCTGATCAGCCCTGCCTCTCTGATCAGGCCCAGAGATAGGCCCAAAGATGCTGACTGGCATAGAAACCTACCAATGAGAACCAAATCTGGGTGAACTGTGAGGAGCCAATGGCTGCCTAGGAGGTGGAGCTTTTGACGCTGACTGGCATAGAAACTGACCAATCAGAACCAAATTAGCCAGCAGAGAAGGGCAGTTGGGAGTGAGGTCAGGCTGGCAAAGGAAGGCCATTGGGGGCGAGATCAGGCCAGCATGGGAGGGCAGTTGGGGACAACCAGGCTGGCAGGGGAGGGCAGTTGAGGGTGAAATCAAGCCAGTAGGGAAGGGCAGTTGGGGGCAACCAGGCTGGCAGGGGAGTGCAGTTGGGAGTGAGATCAGGTCAGCAGGGGAGGGCAGCTGGGGGTGAAATCAGGCCAGCAGGGGAGAGCATTTGGGGGCAAGATCAGGCCAGCAGGGAAGGGCAGTTAGGGGTGATCAAGCAGGCAGGCAGAAGGGTTAGAGGCAATCAGGCAGGCAGGCAGAGGCAGTTAGGGGTGATCAGGCAGGCAGGCAGGTGAGCGTTAGGAGCCAGTGGTCCCAGATTGCGAGAGGGATGTCCGACTGTTGGTTTAGGCCAATCCCTGTGCGATCGAGCCTAACCCGGCAGTTGGACATCTCCCAAGAGGACCCTGATTGGAGAGTGTTCAGGCTGGGCTGAGGGAACCACCCCCCCCCCCCCACCCCCCGTGCACAAATTTCATGCACTGGACCACTAGTTGTCTTATAAACTGAGATGGTTTATTTTGTCTTTAAGCCTATCTTTCTTTTGATGCTTTTAGGAATTTGCTAAATAAAAATGATTAATATTTACATGAGCTTTATGTCTTGTATCACACTTTCATATATATTTTTTCTCTTTGGATTCTCTAATTATCATTGGGAAGTTTGATTGTATTTTTATTATGGGTGAGGAACCTGAGGTTTCCAGAAACAATTTGCCCAAGATCACTTGGTTACTAACAGTAGGGCTGGGATTCAAGCTCAGATCAACTGATTTCAGAGTCCAAGCTTCTTCTAATATGGCAAACTAGAAGTTTGTTCTGTATAAGGACAGAGGTGATGTCTGGTCTAAGCCATCTTGTCCGGAACATCATTTGATAACCAGTCATCTATATGATAAGTGAAGCCCCGTTTGGTGATGTTAGACTAGAGCAAGATGAGCTGATAAATTCCACTTTGGAGATGTGAACTATTTAAGAGGAGATGTTCAGTTGACACCGGATGTATGTAAGTGTCTAGAGCACTAGCGATAAATCTGGGCTGGTAGTTAGGATTTTGAAAACCCTAGTTATGAATGATAATTAAAGCCACTAGATGGAAGAGACCTCTCTGAACAAGGGTAGTGCTGTAACTTGAATTATGTCATGAATGATGTTCAGATGAAAGAAAAGACAGTTTAACTTACATTTAGCTTATGGCTTCAAGACTTTTATGATAACAGAGAAAAAAGAACAAGGAAAAGTATTGTATTCTTGAAGTACTACCCAGTGAACAACAACAACATTTTTTTTGTGGTTTGATACATATTACATAGTGATAAAACATGACATTTAGACTTAAGCACTTTAAATAGTCCCTTGGGCTATGTTCAGGGCACAGAACAGCTGCATGTGTAATTAAATAAAGCTAATTTAAATAAATGATGTTAACCAGAAAATCACTCAAAGTTTGCATTCATAAAAGTGTTTTTATGTAAGAACTTGTTAATGCTATTTCTCCAAACAGCATATTTTTGAAAGTTTTGGGCCCTGGAAGAAGAAATACATTTTAAAGTAGTACAACTGGAAAGATTTTTTTCTTCAGATTTTGTATTGAAAGTATAATTTTACTTATATTTTACACAAAGGAATTACAAGAGGATATTGCAATATAATTGTAATCGAAGGCACCAAGAAAGACAGTGAAATAGAATGAAAATATGACTTTAGTTTCTCTTACTGCACACATTCTAAGCACAACGCATGCATCTTCAAAATAATACCCTCCCCATTTTGGTAGAAGCTGCCTTCTGCACACACTTTCACATCAGTATTTACTAGTATATGAGAATCTATATTTAAGAAATTGGTCTGTTCTTTTGTTTGTTCCAAGGCTTGAAAAGGGGGATGTTATTTTAGCAAAGCTAAGAATTTTTAAGGTAAAAATGAACATATAACTAGCAAGAATGTTATAATGTAATCATCAGGGGCTAGGAAATTGTTTTCATAAAAAAGATATAAGGACTTTCTGGGAACCAATGTGAATTAAGACTTGACCTTTTAAAATATTGCCTTTTTGACACACTCTCTCATAGATACTTGCTTTCAGGTGTCAGGAGCGAAAGCGCATTGATCCTGTTTCTAGAGACCAGTCTTGGGGGCAAACAGGAGGCTCTGTGATTTATGGCCAGATCTGCTGGTAGTTCCTTGGAGAGACAGAGCATTCACAGATTGAGAACTGTTTGAGGAACCAGGGATTCAAACATTACAAGGACATGCCCATTTCAGAAATGAAAGTAACTGCACGTTTAAATTTATTAGAGTCCAATATAAAGAAATCAAATATCTGGCCAATCCTTAATAAACAGATTTTTTCTGGCCTTATGTATGACTAATCACTTCATTTGTCTCATTTCTTTTTACATGGGCTTAGTACAAGTGTTTAAAAAATGCACTGCCCTGGCCAGTGTTCTCAGTGGTTAGAGTATGGCCAGTACACCAATGCACTGCCCTGGCCAGTGTTTTCAGTGGTTAGAGTGTGGCCAGTCATGGGTTCAATTCCTGGTCAAGGGCACATACCTGGGTTACAAGTTCGATTCTTGCCCCAATGAAGGTGCATGCAGAAGGCAACCAATTGATGTGTCTCTCTCACATCAATTGATGTTTCTCTTCCTCTCTCTTCTTCTCCCTCCCTCTCACCCTCCTGCCTCCCTGCCTCCTTTCCACTTTCTCTAAAAATCAATGGAAAAGTTGTCCTCAGGTGTGGATTAACCAAAATAAAAATAATAAAATAAATAAATAAATGCACTTACATCTGAATATGGACAGATGTTTTTAGGCTATTTAACATAATCCTGTTCTAGAACCAACTGTCAGGGGAAAAACTTAAAAACAGAAGAGCTTTAAGAAAACATTTTCAAAACATTTGTATGGACTATCAGCTTTGAGTGTGATTTCATAGCAGCCATGCAAAAGGAAAATATTGTGTGCTACATCTTTGTTAGTCATATTAAGTGCCATCTATATAAAATAAAGCAAATACAATAATTACCCACAATGCATTAATTGAAATCTCTTTTTTTTTCAATATAATTCAGCCAAATTGACTTCTATAAATAGTTCTTTATTTTAGAATCATATGTACTGAAGAATTATATGCTGGTATATCAGAAAACTAGATATTTCATTTGATTTGCATAAAATTTATATATATATATATAATACAAGTCATATATATGTTTTATAGCTATATATGACTCTTACACTGAGCATTTGAGTTGTGTCAAATAAAGGTGTTTGCAAAGCTTAGAATTATTTGGTTAGTTTTTGCTTTTATAAAAAAATCAGAAAATAAAACATAGCAGTTATTTTGCGACTCTATTTAAATTCTTCTCAATATGAATGTAAATCTGGTTTCTTTTTTCCCTTAAAATAGTGCCAACATTCTTCCAATTCTCTCCTTTGTTGTAATTTGCCCACTAAAACTGAAAGCAAGGAATATCTTTTATCCACATTCCTTTGTGTTCAGAGCTAGTTCTGTTTTCCCAATGTTGTTTGCAGCAAATGCTTCAAGTACAATGCACTTATAGAATCAAACTGTTTACTAACTGCGAGAAATATAGCAATATTTTCACTCTCCTATTTTGAAAATATTTGAGCCCATACATTATTGGACACTTTTAGCCTAATGTTCACTCCTAGTTTGTATGTAATAAAGCCTTGTGCTTCTGATAGATCTCTCTGGGAATTAGTTCCATCTCTCTTATGAATGAAATACTATATATCTTGGGAGATTCATTGACAATTTCATTGATTATGTACAAATTACCCATATGTCATGATAAACAGACCAATAAACATCAAAGTCAATGTTTGAAAGTTTTTTAAATGGTGTAATCAATGTACCAATTCCAACTATGATCATATGCATCTAAGATAAGAGTGTTACATCCTTTCTCTAAATGGCAAGTATTTTCCAATCACATTTGTACACTGGTCAACATTTGTACACTGGTCATCTAATTTAGAAGCAAAGTATTTATTTTTCTTCCTAGAAAACAAAAACTTTGAAAGTAAATTTTTTTATTATTTTATCATAATTGCACTAAACACCAAAAAATTCTTAAACTAGTATGCCTCATCTAGTTAACTAATTTGATTAAGTTCTGTCAAAACAATGTTATGTTCTTGGGTTCAATTAATATATAGTTCAATTAATTTTGTATTAAAAAATACTGTCACAGGAATTTAATTTGCAAAAATAGGAAAAAGAAATCTGTAGCTCAATTCTATCCTTCCCAGGTCAAAAAATTTAACAATTATGGATAAAGTTTTTAAAATGTTTTAAATTTGTTAATAAGCTGGCAGGAAAGTATTAAATGATCAAGCCAAGAAATCTGTGGTGTGGTTGGGACACTTCTCAGTAGCTGCCTTTGGCCTTGTGCTCCTCTTCCTAAGATCAATTGGTATTTCAGTTTTTCAGGACTCCAGTGGACAGTGCAAAGGAAACAAAATCCAACGACCACCAAAAGCTCTAAATCTAATAGATATTCTTCCTTGAAGGCTGGGGCCTTCCAGAGATTCCTTTTGTAAGAGAGAACAAGAAATCAATCCATCTACAAGAATTCTCACAGAGGATAAACTTACCTCAAACTAGGTGCTAAGCAAAAGGTAGGAAGAGTAATCACTAAATACTTAGAACCAAAAGATGGCCATTAGGAGAGTTTGTAGCTGAAATTCACATAACTTTAGATCCTAAAAATATCTCAAGAAAAAGTATAATTTAAAGTAACCATGACCCTGACCAGTGTGGATCAGTTGGTTGAACATCGTCCCATGCACCTAGAGGTTGCTGGTTTGATTCCTAGTCAGGGCACTTACCCAGGACCAGGCCCCAGCCCAGGTGGGGGGCGTACAGGATGCAGTCGATCAATTGTTGTGCTCTCTCCAGTTCCATCCATGCTGTTGAACTGGAGAGAATTATGCTAAGTGAAATAAGACAGTCAGAGAAAGATAAATATCACATGATCTCACTCATTTATGGAATATAATGAACAACATAAACTGATGAACAAAAACAGATCCAGAGACAGAGAAGCATCGATCAGACCTTCAAACCTCAGAGGGAAGATAGGGGAGGGTGGGGATAAGGGGGAGAGATCAACCAAAGGACTTGTAGAATGCATATAAGCCTAACCAATGGGCACAGACAATAGGGGGTGAGGGCATGAGTGGGGGGGATGGGGGGTAATGGGGGAATAAGGACACATATGTAACACCTTAATCAATAAAGAAATTAAAAACAAAAAAAATTGTTGTGCTCTCATATTGATGATTTTCTCTTCTCCCTTTCTCTCTAAAATTCTATAAACAATTCTTTAAAATTTTTTTAAATAAATAAAATAAAATAATCATGGACAGCATTGTCTCCAGTCACTTTAAAAAACCAAATGCAAATACTCTCTAGAGAATTTACCTTCATTCTAGGAAGTGCTATTGCTTATTCAGAACAGATTAGTGTGTGTGTGTATGTGTGTGTGTGTGTGTGTATATATATATATATATATATATATATATATATATATATATATATGTGTGTGTGTGTGTATATATATATATATATTATTTTTTAACAGTTAGTGTTGTTTCTGTTTCTGATTGAGCCAGTACCTGTTTAGACTGCTTGATATTCGTGCCATGCCAGTTAAAAATTTTTAACTGTTGAAACTAGCATCTGTTTTGATTTTATACTGTCCATATCATAGCAGTTGCTAAACATTTTTTATTTAATTCTAATCTCAGCCTTTAAAAATGTTACAATAAAAAATTCCAAGGAAATTGAGCAGCTAATAGAAATTAGTTAATTAGTTAATTAATTAACAAAACACAAATAAAAATGACACCTTCATAAAAGAGAAATGGCAGAAATAAGAGTCAGCAAGAATAAAGCTGCAGTATTTTAGATATTATAATGTGAAATCCAGATTATGAAAAACAATCTTAAATATGTGTACAGAATAAAAGAAAATCTTAGATAAGTATACACAGAAAAAAAATATGTTAAAACTGCCCAAGCAGAATTTGAAAAAGAAAACTCGTAAATACAGAGACTAGATCGATAGTTGCCAGAGGTGGAAGTGGGGGCTGGCAAAATGGGCGAAGGTGGTCAAAGGTACAAACTTCCAGTTACAAAATATGTAAGTTTTGGGGATATACTGCATGTTGACTGTAGTTAATAATACTGTAATGTACATTTGCAAGCTGCAAAGAGAATAGATCTTAAAAGTTCTCATCACACAAAAACATCTAAGTATATATGGTGATCAATGTTAACTAAACTTATTGCAGTGGTCATTTTGCAATATATACAGTTATTGAATCATTATGTGGTGCACCCAAAGCAAATATAATGTTATGTATCAATTATATCTCAATAAAATGGTTAAGAACAATAATTAACATATTCTCACAGTATGTAATCTTTTGGAGTTAACTTTTTTCACTCAGAATAATTCTCAGGAAATTCACACGGGTATCATGTATATCAATGAACTTTGTTTCTTTTTATCGCTGAGTAACATTCCATGGTATGGATGTACCACAGTTTGTTAAACATTTACTGTCAAAGGCCATATGAGCTATGCCGAGTTTGGGGCTATCTATACTAATAAAAGAGTAATATGCTAATTAGACTGGGAGACCTTCTGGAGACCTTCCGGACAAAGCTGGGGGCTTGGCTGGCCTACAAACCACCCCCAAACGGCCCTCAGCCCCTCACCCAGGCTGGCCACACCCCCCAGTGGGGACTCTCACCCTGATGGGGGCGTGGCCAGCCTGCAAACGGCCCACAGCTCCTTAGCCCAGGCCACCCCACCCCCAGCGGGGATCCCCACCCCAGCGAGAGACAGCACCACCTCTGTGAGTGAGCTGCAGAGGAAACACCTTTTCTTACCACTCATTGGCTAAGCTCCCTGTACGCCACTCACAGTGTTCTTAGTAACTTGGGTAATAAGAATCCAAGAAGGTGATCTAGGGTTTTTCCACCTCACTCCTGGAGGAAAAAACAAAGGTCTGCTGCTGGAGGGGCTAAGAAATGTCGTATCCTGCCTCTATCCAGTTTGGCTCAGTGGATAGAGCCTCAGCCTGCCAAGGGTCCAAGTTTGATTCTGATCAAGGGCGTGTATCTAGGTTGCAGGCTCCTCCCTGGCCGGGGCCCAGGTCAGGGCTCATGCAGGAGGCAACCAATTAAAGTGTCCCTCTCACAATGATGTTTCTCTCTGTCTTTACCTCTCTCTTCCATTCTCTAAAAATCAATGGAAACATATCCTCAGGTGAGGATTAAAAAAAAATAAAGAAAGAAATGTCATATCCTATGAAAGACACATCTTGAAAATGCCTAAAGAAAGTTGTCATTTTTCATGGTGAAGGAACTAGAGTCCGTGTTGATGAAAACACCTTGGTGGCTGTGGCAGCTGGCAGTAGCAACAGCAGCAGGGTGATAGGGGTGGCACCTTCCCCTGATCAGCCGGTCACCTCCCAAAGAGGGAGGCCAGACTGCAGCTTAGGCCCGTTCCCCACAGGCACCCGGGACGCGAACTGGCTTCCTTCCAGCCCTGGCTTCGTCAGAAAGGATCTTCAGAATGACGTCCGGAAGACGTTTGGTCTAATTAGCATATTACCCATTTTATTATTATAGACTAGAGGCCCAGTGCATCAAATTCATGCACGGGGTGGGGGGTAGGGTCCCCTCAGCCCAGCCTGCACCCTCTTTAATCCAGAACCCCTTGGGGGATGTCCGACTGCCAGTTTAGGCCTGATCCCTGGGATCAGGCCTAAACTGGCAGTCGGACATCCCTCTCACAATCCTGGACCACTGGCTCCTAACCACTCACCTGCCTGCATTCCTGATTGCCCCTAACTGCTCCCCGCCCCCCGCCGCCAGCCTGATTACCCCTAACCGCCTCTGCCTGCCGGCCTGGTTGCCCCCTGAAGCCTGTTGCTCAGTCATTTGGTAGCCCCTCACTAACCCCCTGCCAGCCTGGTCGCCCCTAACTGCCTCTGCCTGCTGGCCTGATCACCCCCAAATGCCCCCCCCCCCCACTGGCCTGGTTGCCCCCAACTGCCCCCCCTGCCGGCCTAGTCACCCCATGCAGCCTGCTTCTCGGTCATTTGGTCATCACTCACTAACCCCCCTGCTGGCCTGGTTGTCCCACGCAGCCTGTTCGATCGTCCTTTTGGTTGTGATGGTCTCTTAGGCTTTTATATAGATAGATTGTTTTGTATGTCTCTCCTCCACCAATTCTATTGGATGAGTTGTTATAGTTTGTACTTTTTGAGGAATTGATTCATTTTACCCATATTATTATAGTATTCCTTCATAATCCTTTTTTAAAATCATATTTAATATTTATTGTTTAAAGTATTACATATAGCATTACATATGTCTTCTTTTTGTCCCCATTAACCTATCCTCAGCCATCTCCACCCCCCTCACACACACACACACACACACACACACACACACACACACACATGCCCTCACTCCCCTAAGTGTCTGTGTTCATTGGTTATGCTTATATGCATGCATACAAGTCCTTTGGTTGATCTCCATTATCCTTTTGATATTTTTAAAATCAGTAATGATATCCTCTGTTTTCTCCCTAACATTGGTCATTTGTGTCTTCTTTTATATTGGTCAGTCTTTCTAGAAGCTCCTCAATTTTATTGATATTTTCAAGGAACTAGCACTTTGCTTCATAATTTTCTCTATTGTTTTGATATCTTCATATTTTCTGTTCTTATCTTAATTTCCCTCCTCCTACTTGCTTTGGGTTCATTTTGCTACATTTTCTAGGTTCTTGATAAAAGCTCAGATTATTTTTTTATTATGTATTGGCTTAAGGTGTACAGCTTAGTGGTTAGACAATCATATAATTTACAGTGTTCTCTTTGATATTTCCAGTATTCTAACTAGCACTTACATAGTTATCATAATATTATTGACTAGAGGCTTGGCACACGAAATTCGTGCATGGGGGTGGGGTGTGTGTCCCTCAGAGCAGCCTGCACCCTCTCCAATCTGGGACCCCTCGAGGAATGTCTGACTGTCCTCTCACAATCCAGGACTTCTGGCTCACAACCGCTCAACTGCCTGCCTGCCTGATCACCCCTAACCACTCCCCTGCCATCCTGATTGACGCTTAACTGCTCCCCTGCCAGCCTGATCGCCCCCTACTGCCCTCGTCTGCCAGCCTGGTCACCCCCAACTGCCCTCCCCTGCTGGCCTGATTGCCCACAACTGTCCTCCCCTGCTGGCCATCTTGTGGTGGCCATCTTATGTCCACATGGGGGTGACCATCTTTGACCACATGGGGGTGGCCATCTTGTGTGTTGGAGTGATGGTCAATTTGCATATTACCTCTTTATTATATAAGATTGTATTTCTTATGCTTTACTTACTTTCCCATAACTATTTGTAACTACCCATTTGTGCTTCTTAGACCCTTCACCTCTTTAATCTAGTGCCCAAAGCTCCTCCCCTCTGGCAACCACCAAGTCTCTCTCTGTATCTATGA
The DNA here is from genome assembly GCA_025583905.1 of Ia io. Classification (NCBI taxonomy): domain Eukaryota; kingdom Metazoa; phylum Chordata; class Mammalia; order Chiroptera; family Vespertilionidae; genus Ia; species Ia io. The sequence continues at coordinate 94,835,217 of JAJQQW010000002.1, read as the reverse complement.
GTCTATTTCAATTTTATTTATTTTGTTCTTTAGATTCAACATACATGTGAAATAATTTGGTATTTGTCTTTCTCTGACTGACTTATTTCATTGGGAATAATATCTTTTAGGTACATCCATGCTGTTGCAAATGATACAACTTCATTCATTTTTATGGCCCAGCAGTATTCCATTGTACAAATTCCATTGTGGACACTGGGTTGATTCCATTTCTTGACTATTATAAATAATGCTGCAATGAACATAGTGGTGCATATATTCTTTTGAATTAGTATTTTTGGTTTCTTCAGATAAATTCCCAGAATTGGAATCACTGGGTCAAAAGGCAGTTTCATTTTTAATCTTTTGAGAAAATGCCATACTGTTTTAGTGGATGCATCAATCTGCATTCCCACCAACATTACACAAGGATTTCCTTTTCTCACCAACACTTATTATTTGTAGATTGTTTGCTGATAGCCATTCTGACAGGTATGAGGTGATATCTCATTGTGGATTTAATTTACATTTCTCTGACAATTAGTGATGATAAGATAAGCATCTTTTCATATGTCTGTTGTCCTGCTGTATGTACTCTTTGGAGAAGTGTCTATTCAGATCCTCTTTCCATTTATTTTTAAATTGGATTGTTTGTTTTTTGGTGTTGAGAGTTGTGAGTTATTTATAAATTTTGGATATTATCCCCCTATCAGATGTATAGGCAAATATGTTCTCCCATTCAGTGGGTTGTCTTCTCATTTTGTTGATGGCTGTGCAAAAACTTTTTAGTTTGATGTAATCCCCTCTGTTGTTTTTTTCTTTTGTTTCCCTTGCCCAATGAGATATGTCAGAAAAAAAAATATTACTATGAGATATATTTGATATTTTAATGCCTATGTTTTCTTCTAGGATTTTTGTGGTTTTGAGTCTTACATTTAAGTCTTTTCAAAAAATATATGTTTTATTGATTTTTTACAGAGAGGAAGGGAGAGGGATAGAGTTAGAAACATCGATGAGAGAGAAACATTGATCAGCTGCCTCCTGCATACTCCCCACTTGGGGATGTGCCCACAACCAAGGTACATGCCCTTGACCGGAATCGAACCTGGGACCCTTGAGTCCACAGGTCGACGTTCTATCTATCAAGCCATACCTGTTAGGGCTTACATTTAAGTCTTTAATCTATTTTGAGTTTATTCTTGTATAAAGTAAAAAGAGGTAGTCTACTTTTACTCTTTGAATATATCTGTCCAATTTTCTCAGCACCATTTATTGATAGACTGTCTTTACCCCATTGTATATTCTTGCCTCCTCTATCAAATATTAATTGGCCATATAGACCTTGGTATATTTCTGGGCTCTCTATTCTGTTCCACTGATCTTTATGTATGTTTTTATGCCATTTTGGTTATTATGGCCTTGTAGTATAGTTAGGTAGTAAGACACCCCCCAACTTTTTTCTCTTTCACTATTGCTGAGGCTATTTGGCATTTTTGGTGGTTCCATATAAATTTTTGGATTATTTGTTCTAATTTTGTGAAATACACCATTGTTATTTTGACAGGGATTGTATTGAACATATAGATTGCTTTGGGTAGTATGGACATTTTAATGATGCTCATTTTTCCTGTTTTCCTGTCCATGAACAGAATATGCTTCTATTCATTTGAATCTCCTTTGATTTCTTTCTTCAGTGCCTTATAGTTTTCTGAGTACAGGTCTTTTACCTCCTTGGTTAAATTTATTCCTAAGTGGTTGGGGTTTTTGTGTGTGTGTGTGTGTGTGTGTGTGTGTGTGTGTGTGTGTGTGTACGCACGCAATTGTAAATGGGATTCTTAGTTTCCCTTTCTGTTATTTTATTATTGATATATAAAATGCAACCAATTTCTGACTATTAATTTTGTATCCTCCTACTTGATTGCATTCATTTATTAGTCCCTAGTAGTTTTTTGATGGAGTCCTTAGAGTTCTCTCTATATATACAGTATCATGTCATCTGAAAATAAGGAGAGCTTTACTAGTTCCTTTCCAGTTTGGTTGCTTTTTATTTCTTCTACTTTTCTGCAACCTGTGACTAAGACTTCCAATACTATGTTCATTGAGAGTGCTGAAAATGCTGTGTCCCATAGGTTTTGGGTTATTGTTGTTCATTTTCATTTGTTTCAAGGTAACTTCTGATTTCTTCTTTGACCTCATTGTTGCTCCATTCATTGCTTAATTAATAACATGTTATTTAGCCTCCATGTGTTTGTGTTTTTCAGTTTTTGTTTTTGTTTTTAATATATTTTTTTATTTATTTCAGAGAGGAAGGGAGAGGAAGAGAGAGAGAGAAACATCAATGGTGAGAGAGAATCATTGATTGGCTACCTCCTGCACACCCCTACTGGCAATCAAGCCAGCAACCCAGGCATGTGCCCTGACCAGAAATCGAACCATGACTTCCTGGTTCATAGGTCAACTCTCAACCACTGAGCCATGCTGGCCAGGCCAGTTTTTTTCTTATAATTGACTAGAGACCTGGTGCATTAAATTTGTGCATGGGGCTGGGGGTATCCCTCAGTCCAGCCTGCACCCTCTCCAATCTGGGACCCCTTGGGGGATGTGTGACTGCCTGACATCCCTCTCACAATCCGGAACTGCTGGCTCCCAACCGCTTGCCTGCCTGCCTGCCTGCCAGATTGCCCCTAACCACTCCCCCGCCAGTCTGATCAATGCCTAACTGCTCCCCTGCTGGCCCAATTGCCCCCAACTGCCCTCCCCTGCCATCCCAATCACCCCCAACTGCCCTCCCCTGCCGGCCCGGTTGCCCCCAACTGCCCTCCCCTGAAAACCTGGTCCCCCCTCACCTGTCCTCCACTGCAGGCCTGATTGCCCCTAACTGCCCTCACCTGCTGGCCTGATCACCCACAACTGCCCTCCCCTGTCGGCCATCTTGTGGCAGCCATCTTGTGACCACATGGGGCGGCCATCTTGTGACCACATGGAACTGCCATCTTGTGTGAGGGTGTGATGGTCAATTTTCATATTACCTCTTTATTATATAGGATTTCTAGTTTTATACCATTGTGGTCAGAGAAGATACTTGACATGATTTCAATCCTCTCAAATTTACTGAGACTTGTTTTGTGTCCTAACATCTGATCTATCCTCAGAAATGTTCCATGTGTACTTGTGTTTTAGGATGAAATACTCTGAATATATTAATTAAGTCCTTCTGATCTAGTGTGTCATTTAAGATCACTATTTCCTTGTTGATTTTCTGTCTGTAAGATCTATCCATTGATGTCAGTAGTGTGTTAAAATCCCATATTATGACTGTATTACTGTTGATCTCTCCCTTTATGTTTATGAAGATTTGCTTTATATATTTAGATGCATCTATGTTGAGTGCATAAATATTTACAAAGGTTATATATTCTTGGATTGATCTGCTTATCATTTTGTAGTGTGCTTCTTTATTTCATGTTATAGTTTTTATTTTAAAGTCTATTTTGTCTGATATATGCACTGCTACCCCAGGTTTTTTATTTATTTCCATTTGTGTAGCATAAACTTTTTCATGCCTTTATTTTCAATCTTTGTGTCTTTCCATCTGAAGTGTATCTCTTGTAGGCAGCATATACAGAGTACCCCCAAAATACGTATACATGCTGTAAGAGCTGATAGTTCAATTTCTAAAATGAAATGTATTTTAATAAAAACTGCCTTGATAATTATTCAAAGTGTGTATATACATTTTTGGGAGGAACACCCTATGTATGGATCTTGTTTTCTAATCCATTCGTCTACCCTATGTCTTTTGATTGGAGCATGTAATTCATTTACATTTAAAGTGATTATTGATTGGTATGTATTTATTGCCATTTTATTCTTTATAACTATGTTCCTTTCTGTTTTTTGTTTGTTTGTTTTTCTTTCCTCTTCTTAAAAACATTTCTCATAAGACTGATTTGGTGGGCGGAAGGAGCCCAGCCCTGTGACCATAGAAGCCCAGCTGCCTGCCAGCCTGGAGCACCACAGTCCTAGCAGTGTAGCTGCCTGCCAGGGGAGTGACCCCCCCACACACATACCCACACCCCTATTACAAATAGTAGTACATATGTCTCCTTTTTTCCCTATTGACTTCCCCCTAGCCTTCCCTATCTTCCCCCCCCCCGCACATGCCCTCACCAGCGCCCTGCCCCTGCCCCACCGCCCAGTGTCTTGTGTCCATTGGTTATGCTTATTTGAATGCATACAAGTCCTACGGTTGATCTCTTACCCCACCACCACAACCCTCCCCTGCCTTCCCTCTGAAGTTTGACAATCTGTTCAATGATTCTTTGCCTCTGTATCTATTTTTGTTCGTCAGTTTATAATGTTCTTTATATTCCACAAATGAGTGAGATCATGTGGTATTTACCTTTTACTTACTGGCTTATTTCGCTTAGCATGATGCTCTCCAGGTCCATCCATGCTGTTGCAAATGGTAAGAATTCCTTCTATTTTACAGCAGCGTAGTATTCCATTGTGTAGATGTACCACAGTTTTCTAATCCACTCATCTGCTGATGAGCATTGTTGTTTTGATTTGCATTTCTCAGATGATTAGTGACTTTAAGCATGTTTTTATATGTCTCTTGGCCTTCTGTATGTCCTCTTTCGAAAAGTGTCTATTTAGGTCCATTGCTCATCTTTTGATTGGATTGTTTATCTTCCTTTTGTTAAGTTGTATGAGTTCCTTGTAAATGTTGGAGATTAAACCCCTATCGGAGATAACATTGGCAAATATGTACTCCCATGCAGTGGGCTTTCTTGTTGTTTTGTTGATGGTTTCTTTTGCTGTGCAGAAGCTTTTTATTTTTATGTAGTCCTATTTGTTTATTTTCTCTTTAGTTTCCATTGCCCTAGGACTTGTACTGCTAAAAATATTGCTAGGATGAATGTCTGCTAGTTTGCTGCCTATGGCTTCTTCTAAGATTTTTATGGTTTCCCATCTTATGTTTAAGTCCTTTATCCATTTTGAGTTTCTTTTTGTGTATGGTGTAAGTTGGTGTCCAGTTTCATTTTTTTGCATGTATCTGTCCAATTTTCCCAACACCATTTATTGAAGAGACTGTTTTGACTCCACTGTATGCTCTTGCCTCCTTTTTCAAATATTAATTGAGCATAACATAATAGCTTGTGTCAATTTCTGGGTTCTCTGTTCTGTTAGCTGGGGGTTTTTCTGACATTGGTAAATATTAGTCAGTAAAGGAGGGTGGAAGTAGGGTTGGGGGTGGAGCGGGTGGTTGATTACTGCCAAATGGGAGCTGAAGTCCAGATTTTCCTCTTGATTTCTGTTGTTGACAAATGGAGGAAGAGTCCCCATGTTACTGCTGGGCTCCCCACTAGACCTCCCCTGATTCTGTCATGGCTGGAAGAAGTGTCAGTGCCTTGTTACTACTTCTCACATGGCTTTCACTGACCCCATGGCAGGAGGCATGGCCTTCTCCATACCATAGCTCTGGGGCATGGTAAAAGTCCCAAATTTCCACTAGGCATCCTCTGACCCCCTCTTCCTTTTTCTCATCACCCATTTTGACTGAGCCTGCAGTGAGGTGAATGGGGTACCCTGTTGCTGTGGAATGGGTGTAGAAATCCAAGCCCCCAGTGTGGTCTCCACTGATACCACAGCAGCAGCATCAAGATAGTGGTGAGTTGCTCAATAACACCAGTGAGAATGGAAGTGTTCAATCTGTACTTGGCCTGCTCTGACCACCCCACAAGGTGGCTTGGCCACCTTATCATGGCCTGTCAAGGTTAGCAATCTAGACTCTCCTGAGACTTAACCTTCCCTAGTGTGTTTGGGGTTGTGGCTTTTTCTGTGGTGTTTGGCCGGAAGAGAACAGTTATTGTCTAGATCTTTTCTGTTTTGGTAGACTGTTCCTTTCCTGGTCTTGGTTTTGTGACTAGAGAAAACTTGATTTTGTCGGAACTTTTTATTTTTGTCTATACCTGTTGGCATTTCTAGGTTCCCAAATTCTTCAGCTGCAAGTATGAGTATCTGGGCCAGAAAGAAACCCCAAGTACCTCTGCCTATTGTTTTTGGTCTCAAGGTCCCTAACCACTCTACGGACTTTTCTCCATCTTTCAGAGTTTTCTTACATTTGTTTTATATAAAATTCCCAGGGACTTTAATTGGACTTAACAAAATAAATAGAGAAAAGAATATATAGTGCATCTTTCTTGAGGCAAAGTCTACTGAGACTGTTTATACACTGCATTTTTTTCTATGTTGATTTGTAGCTATATTTACCACACTTATTTAAGCTTAATTCTGTTTATTTTATTTAAGTGCTTACGGATATGATTCCACAGGAAACCCTTTTTTGTTTGTTTATCTTTTTGTTGTTTTTAATCCTCACCTGAGGATATTTTTCTATTGATCTTTTAGAGAGTGGAAGAGAGGGAAAGGCAGAGAAACATATATGTGAGAGAAACACATCTATTGGTTGCCTTCTGCATGTGCCCCGACCAGGGCCCAGACCAGGGAGGAGCCTGCAACCAAGGTGCCTGTCCACTTGGCTGGAATTGAACCCAGGACCCTTTGGTCCACAGGCCAATGCTCTCTCCACTGAGCCAAACTGGCTAGGGTTCCACATGAAATCTTCTTTAAAATTTTCATTTTGCCTCACCGTTGGTATATTAGAGAATTAAAATTTTGAGTGATAATTTTAGGAAAGATATAAGAATTGTTTACTACTTTTCAATTCTTAAATACATAAGATTATTTTTCTGCTTCCTTCATGTATATATTTTTCTAATATTTTTTTCTGACCAAATTTTTAAAATATTTTATAATACCAACCTAATTATTATCTTAGGGTCACCTGTTCTTTCTGCTTAGATGCTTATGGAACTTTTCTTTATTTTGATTGCACAATTTTTACTACATATTTCAAGTATAAAGAGATAATTCATGCTGTTAGTTAATGTTTTTATTCATGGTTTTAACTCATTTTTCTTGTCTGGAATGTTTCCTTTTTAAATATCTAAGTGGTTATTTCTTCTGGTCTCTCTGCATTGATCTCCAAGCAAGTTTGTAAGTTACAGTGGTTGCTCTGAATGAGTGTCCCACTGGGCCCAGGAACCTGGCCTTTAATCATATAGATTCCTCAGATTTTCTCTTTCTGTCTGTGAGGGTAGTGTGTTTTGCAAAGATTTTTCTAGATTTCGTTGGTTCATGTTTTCTGAGTCTGGAGAGGAACAGGGTCTTATAAGACAAAAGATATCTATCACATCAAAGCCTACCACAGAGAGGCAATGAGACATGTTCCAATTCTCTGCTAATAATAAATATACACTGAGTGGCCAGATTATTATTATCTCTGAGTGCATAATAATCTGGCCACTCAGTGTATATCCTATATAATAAAAGGCTAATATGCAAATTGTCCCCTTGACCAGAAGTTCGACCAGCAGGCAGGCCGGCCAACCGCCCATGTCCCCTCCTCCTGGCCAGGCTGGCCGGACCCCACCCATGCACGAATTCATGCCCCGGGCCTCTAAAATATATATATATATATATATATATATATATATATATATATATATATATATATATATATATATACACTAAGTGGCCAGATTATTATGTGTTCAGAGATCATAATAATCTGGCCACTCAGTGTATATCCTCTTAGTCTTACCCTCTTCAATGGAATGAAAACAGATGAGAGAATTTCTCTCTGAGGGTCCCTTATAATTTCTGCAAAACTGGAAGTAGGAAATCTGCTGCTTTAGGATGTCTATGATCACTTCCTTGGTGGCCAGTCAGAGCACATGATAGAATTTCCCCTCACCAGGCAGCTGCTAGGAAATGAGATAAATCAAAGATGCTACATGGTAAGAAAATGTGTTGCTTTTAAAAACCCAGTTTTCATGTAATTGGTGGAATAAAAAGACATCCCAAGAAGATGGGATCACATATATGTCATCTAAATAATAGGAAATCTGTGGAGAATAAATCCTGCTTTTTTATTGTCTTCTGTGATACCTCCACATTAGTTTTTTGGGCTGAGGACAAAGACCTGGCTCTGGACAAAGGGAAAAAGGGAATGTGTCACCTTGCACCTGGAAATCAGGAGTTGCTGTTAAAGAGCTATCAAGCTTCAGTTCTGTGAGATAAATTAATTCTAGAGATCTGCTTACAACTTAGTGCCTATAGTTGTTTCAATGGGATTCCAAGAGGTGGCCATTTAAAAGACTTTCTTTATTGTACATTTAAATATTTGTGGAAAAGGTAAATCTCGGTTAAGTGTTCTTACCACAGAGAACAAAGAAAATAAAATCACATGCCGTGCATGTGTGCGTGTGTGTGTGTGTGTGTGTGTGTGTGTGTGTGTTGTGGGGTTGGGGGTTGGTGGATGTTTGCAGATGCATTGGTAGCTTGGCTCACACACTAGTAAAATCTAGATCTATATTACATGCCTTTCATTATTCTTTATCCATTCATTCAAAATTCTGGAAGAATTTTTAAATGTTGTTTTCTGCAGTTTGATTTCTTACAGTATTCTATCTGATATACACTGCTATCCCTGATTTTTATTCCTCAATCATTTTTAACCCCTTGCCATCTCTCTTGATCTAACTTTTTCTCTTTTGTTTTGAATGCTATATTCTTTTGAAACACAAAAATATCAGAAATCACAAATCTTCCCCTTGTCTTTTTCAGTAAATCTATATCAAGAGAGGGTATGTGTTCTGATTCTTTGTAGCATCTCATATTTGGTACTGGAATGTTTTCTCCCCAGTCTGCGATATAGCATTTCTGCTTGCTTATCTTTACAGCAGGAGTTCTACTGGCTTTTGGCTGAATTCTGCATTAAAATGGGTCTGACAAAAACTGATGTGGATTTCTGTCCAATTCTTTCATATTTAGACAATAGTGAAAGGGAAAATATGAATCTGTAAATTATCATGACCAGTTCACAATGCAGCAGCCTGAGGGAAGCGGGGTAGAAGCTGAATTTCTGTGCAGTGCCCTCAAAGATGAGCCTCAGTGTCAATTCTTCTCTGTGTTAAGTGAACTGCGTGCTGGTTTCTAGCTCTCGGGGTAGCCAATTTCTCTTTGCTTAGTCCAGTGCCAGGTAGGAGCGGCAGCAGTGCCTGGCAAAGGTAGTGCCCCTTTCCCCTACAATGCTTCCATTCCATTTATTATAATTCATCCCTCCAAGTGTGAATCTGAGGCTCACTCACAGTTGCAGGTAGCTTCTCAGAGTGCTAACTGACCTAATGTTTGCAGTGTGTCCCTGACAGGACCAATAGAAATTTCGTATAGAAATGCTTCTCCATCTGTCATCCATCTGACTAACATGTTGTTAGTTGTGTTTTATTACTTTCTTGGGATGCTTTCTTCTAAGTAGGATTTCTCTTTTTCATAGGAAGGATTTTTCAAGTAATACATTTAGTTATTTGTTTCAGTGGGAATCAAGGAGGTGGCCAATGAAATTATGATTTTCTACTCATTATCTTAACCAGAAATTCCTCCTATAACTTGGACTCTAGTGTTGAAGATCCTTACTATTGATGTCTTTTCTCTTCTTTTTCTTTTTTTTTTAACCTTCTGAATAGACTTAAATTGTTCCAGAGACATAAAAGCAAAGTATGGCACCCTCAGAAACTAAGAGGCTTCTACAATCAATTGCTACAATGATTAGGGAAGACCTAGCAATCATATTCATGCACTTCATTCATGCAGCAAATATTTGTTCAACACCAACTATTCAAATGTCATGTTAGGCATTGGAAATAAACATTAATATTTGTTCTCTTTCATCAAAACATCTTGTGGAGTAAACAGTTGATAGTTATAATTTGCTGTATTAAGAACAGTAAAATATATGGTGGGAGCTTCTAAAATGGTGCTGCAATGCAGATCAAAAAAGATTTCTCAGAGGGCTTGATAATTGAATTTAAAAATAAGTAGATGTTGTTCTAAAGGGGCGGCTTGGGGTGGACGAGAAAATAAACTTTCAATTACAGTCAAATCAGCTTCTGCTGCATTACCATTCAGCACCTATAGTTACATTCTCCCATGAGCCACCCCATACACATCCATATCTACACCACCCATGAGTATCAGCATTCAGACACACTTATCTACATTCTCCCATCATTGAGCACAACTGGCACTATCCTGATAAGTCACTAGAAAGATTTTTTAAAATAATGGCAAGTTTTCTTATTCCGCAGAGTGAGAAGTAGAAACATAAGATGTGAAGAAAATGGTCTTCATGCAACTTCTTTTGTTTGTCTTTGTTTCTAGTGTTGCTGTAGCTATGAGCACTGGGAGAAGGAGCTTCAAAATCAGATGGGAAGCTCACACTTGACACATTCCTATAGAAATGCTAAAACCCAAAGAAAGAAGTTCTGGCTGTGACTTATAGCAAAATAAATCCATAGCTGTTCTTTGCTTTTATAAATCCTCAAAACACTGATAATATGGGCATAACCTACCCAAGAATAAATTCGGTGAAAGGATAGACAAGTGTGTGCTTAGTCACTGAGCTCTCATGAATAAAATGGAACTTCAGTTAAGCCATGGAAGGTAAATTTTAAAAGCAGACGAAAGGAGGATGGAGTCAGGTGAAACCTTGACTTGTTGCGGAAAGAATGAAGAAAGGAGCATGAATAGAGGATGATTTGAAACAGTGAGGACTACGCTGGAAACACGAGTCAGTGCCAAATTGTAGAGGATCTTATTTGTCACATGGAAAAGTTTGAATCTTATCATTTTTTTAAATATTTGAGATTTTTGTGAAAGCTAATATGGTTGAAAAATAAAATTTAGAGAGATTAGTCTAACATGTGCATACAGTGGCTAATTTAACACAAATGATATAACATGAGCATTTAATATATTGATCACTCCCCCAAGTTCTACTTTCTCCTCCCTTTGAACAACAAAACTGCACTTTCTTACTTGAAGATATGCTAGTCAGGAGGGGGTCATGTTGAGCATTCTGCAGACAGCGTTGTTTCAAATCTGCAGCTGCCTGGGGAAACGTCACAGCCTTGAGCCCAGCTTCCCACTGGAGCTGCGGAACTTTCTTCATAGCGGTGATGCTGGAGGAACCAGACATGGTGCACTCCAGAGCCGGGCAGATTTGTTGGTGGTGCATCCACCGGTGATCGGGTCTATGGGGCCAGACCTCGGGGTAGTGAAGCTGTGTGCTAAAACGCCAGTGAGATTGGATCATGTATATTTACCCACATTTGCTAGGACATGAAGGAGATATTACAATGTCTTCTTAAAGAACATCACTTCCAGTGGGTCTGGGTTCAAATAAAAAAAAAAAAATGTCAGCTCTCTACTTCCCAGAACCAAGTTAAAACCTGCACAAACAACTCTATTCACAAGGTCGCACAAAAACAGCCCCTGTTAAAATAAAGACTTTGTGCTGAGATCCACTGTGACTTCTAAGACAATCCTAATAAGTTTATGTTTGCCTGGCTTTTTTATTTATTCCTCGTGGCAAAGATGATAGCATTCATCCACTCATCCATTCACTCTACTGTCCATTGAGTGGCTCCATGTATTAAGAACTTCATAAATATACTCTACACGTGCACAATTTATACTTTCCAAGATGTCTAAAATTAAATTTAGCTTTTTCTATAACTCTAATTCTATCTCTAATGTTCATGCTCTTATGTTTCCTCTTTGTGTAATAAAATAATTGAAACCAATATATGTCAGGAATGTTGACCCTCTCTTGTGAAGTCACAGACGCTTGACTCCTTTCTAATCAGAGCTATGAAATGCTACCTGGCGTGTGTGTTTACATTACTATTACCTTCTGGAAAGTAGAAACTACAGCCTGCAGAAAAAGCCACTAATAATATCATTTATTAATTTCCCCCTTTATGTACAAGACTATTTATGAATATCTATATTTATTCAACATATATATATTAATTCCAGGCACAATGTGTGGGATTTGAAGATATAAAATTAACCAAAAACATAAAAGGCTCTACTACCCTCTTGAAGTTTATGGAGAAAACTTTTTGACCTGATCTAATCTATCATTGTCATAAGCTCCTTGAGGAGGGCATCCTGCTAGGCAGACAGGCTATGATGAGGTATAAGACTGAGTCCTTGGCTGCCAAGAATTTTATGTGAGAAGCAAAACATAAACCACTGAAATGCACAACATTGCCTGACTCAACTATGTGTACAGTAGAGGGGGTATTGGTTTCATGTGATGTTTCTTCCTGATTTCAAGTAGAGCTATATGACTATATTCCCTTTCAGTTCAAAGGCTTGATGTCCTGGAACCTTTGGGACACAATAAAACAGAAGCTATAGTAGCAGCTTTCTGTTTTGCAACTTTGTTTCTTATTTTATTTGAATCTCTTGAATAAATAAGCCCTGAACCACTGTGGATTTCTAATAAAAATTTTTCTTCACTCCTGTTACTTTCAAGGTCAATTGCATCCCTTAGATTATGGTTTTTTATTTCTCATATATTTTTAGGTTAAAATGCACTCGATCTCCCATGAATCTCAGTGCCGTGATTTCACCCTGCCCTCTCTTAAATCATAAATCTCTCCCTCTATGCTGATATCTTCCACAGGATCTTCATACATGAGTAGTTTTCCACTTACCTTGAAAATATTTTGAAGTTTCTTCCTTTTCTGCTAACCTTCATATGCTTCTCCTTACTTTTAGTTCTCAAATTCATAATTTCTCTTTACTACTTGCAGTTTCTCATCATTCATTACTTACCAGGTCTTTGTAATTCTGCTTTTATGCTATATAAAATTACCAAAGATGCATGTTATATCAAATTAAATGACCTTTTCCCTATAAAATTACTCTGACTCCAAAACAGCCTACATATTGTTACATTTAACTTCTCAAAAATGCACATTTTATTCTATCATTTCCATAATGATAAATCTCCATGTCTCCCACTATGTAAAGAATTTCACCTGGCACACACAGCAATCTGGACTCACCATTAAAGGCAGATCAAATGATTTATGCATTTATAAACATGGTGGATGTGCTAAATTGTCTTTTTATAAGTGTTGTAACAACACTTCCATAAAAATATCTCCCCCAAAGAAATAAACTATCAGGCCATGAAAAAGACACGGAGAAACTTTAAATGCATATTAATAACTGAAGAAGCCAATCTGAAAAGGCTGGATACTGTATGATTCCAATTATATGACATTCTGTAAAAAGAAAACTATGGAAACAGAAGAGATCAGTCAGTGGTTGCCAGGGGTTTGAAGGAGGGAGGGATGAATAGGCAGAGCACAGAGGATTTTTAGGACAATGAAACTATTTTGTCTGATAATGGCAGATACACATCATCAAACATTTGTCAAAACCCATATCATGTGCAGCACCAAAAATAAACCTAAAAGTAAATTGTGGAGAGGAGGAAAACTCGCCATCTTGCAAGGAAAGGAGGGTTTTACTGAAGGCCTGACTTTCCACAACAATGGCGAACACTGAACAGCTGTGAGCACCAGAACACCAGCCCCCAATCTGCGCAAAAACACGGATTCAAAGGAACTCTTCACTGCACCAAGAAAAGGTCAGATTTTGCAGGGATAAGGAGAGAGAGAACTATATAACCAGACATCCGGAGAAGAGAGACCATGGGAAGACAAAGAAACAGCCCCCATAGGAAAGAAAAGCAGGCATCACCAGAAAAGGAAGTAAATGAATTCGAGGCAAGCAACCTATCAGAGAAAGAATTCAGAGAAATGGTCATAAGGTGGCTGAAAAGAATGGAAGCCAAATTCGACAATATGAGTAAGAACCAAGAGGAAATGAAGAAGAACCAAGAAGAAATGAGAAATGACATCGCTGCTGTAAAGAACTCAATAGAAAGCATCAAGAGTAGACTAGAAGAAGCAGAGGACTGCATAAGTGAGCTAGAAGACAAGATGGAAAAAAATACCCAAATACAACAGCTTCTAGAAAAAAAAATTAGAAAGCATGAGGAGAGCCTAAGGGAACTTTGGGACAACACGAAAAAAAACAACATCCGAATAATAGGGGTACCAGAAGGAATGGAAACTGAGCAAGGAATAGAAAACCTGTTTGAAGAAATAATAACAGAAAACATCCCTGATATAGGGAAGAAAAAACCCACAGAAATCCAAGAAGCTCACAGAGTCCCAAGCAAAATGAACCCCAAAAGACCGACGTCAAGGCACATTATAATTAAATTGGCAAACACCAACGACAAAATAAGAATCTTAAAAGCGGCCAGAGAGAGACAGAAAGTTACATACAAGGGAACCCCCATCAGACTAGCAACTGATTTCTCAACAGAAACCCATCAGGCCAGGAGGGAATGGAATGAAATATACAAAGTCATGCAAAGGTGAGGTCTGAATCCAAGAATACTGTACCCAGCAAGGCTATCAATCAAAATTGAAGGTGAAATCAGGAGCTTCACAGACAAAAAAGGACTAAGGGAGTTTATCACCACCAAACCAGCAATGCAAGAAATGCTAAAGGATCTGCTGTAAAAAAAAAAAAAAAAAAAAAGAAATAGGAAGCAAAGAAGGAACACAGGGGTATAGCATAAAAATGGTGACAAATAAGTACCTATCAATAATAACTTTAAATGTAAATGGATTGAATGCCCCAATCAAAAGACACAGGGTAACTGATTGGATAAGAAAACAAAACCCATATATCTGCTGTCTACAGGAAACACACCTTAGAAAAAAAGGCGCATACAAATTGAGAATGAAGGGATGGAAAAAGGTTTTTCAGGGGAATGGAAATGAAAAAAAACCTGGGGTAGCAATACTTATATCTGACAAATTAGATCTCAAAGTGAAGGACATAACAAGAGATAATGAAGGCCACTTCATAATACTAAAGGGAGAAATCCAACAAGAAGAAATAACTATTGTAAACATATACGCACCCAATACAGGAGCACCCAAATACACAAAAAAACTCCTGGAAGATATCAAAGGAGAGATTGACAGCAATACAATCATAGTAGGAGACTTTAATACCCCACTATCACCATTGGACAAATCCTCTAAACAAAAAATCAGCAAAGAAACATCAATCCTAAATGACTCACTAGACCAGATGGAATTAATTGACATCTTTAGAACATTTCACCCCAAAGCCACAGAATATACATTCTTCTCAAGTGCACATGGGTCATTTTCAGATAGACCATATGTTAGGACATAGGCAAAGTCTCTCCAAATTTAAGAAGATAGGAATCATATCAAGCATCTTCTCAGATCACAGTGGCATAAAACTGGAAATCAACTACAATAAAAATAATCCAAAGAAATCAAACACGTGGAGACTAAACAACATGCTATTAAACAATGACTGGGTTACCAAAGACATCAAGGAAGAAATAAAAAACATCATGGCAACAAATGACAATGAAAACACAACAATCCAAAATCTATGGGACACAGCGAAAGCAGTCCTGAGAGGGAAGTTCATAGCTCTTCAGGCCTACTGCAAAAAACAAGAAACAATGGTAATAAATTACCTAACCCTACAACTCAAAGAGTTAGAGAGAGAGCAACAAGAAAAGCCCAGTGTAAGCAGAAGGAAGGAAATAATAAAGATCAGAGCAGAGATAAACGACATAGAGACCAAAGAAACAATACAAAAGATCAACAAAACCAAGAGTTGGTTCTTTGAAAGGATAAACAAGATTGATGAACCTCTAGCCAGGCTCACCAAGAAGCAAAGAGAGAGGACCCAAATAAACAAAATCAGAAATGAAAGTGGTGAAATAACAACAGACCCCGCGAAATACAAAGGATTGTTACAAAATACTACGAACAACTCTATTCCAACAGACTGGACAACCTGGAGGAAATGGACATATTCCTAGAAAAATATAACCTTCCAAAACTCAATCAGGAAGAATCTAAACAGCTCAACAGGCCAGTAACTATGGAAGAAATTAAAGCAGTCATCAAAAAGCTTCCGGCAAACAAAAGCCCGGGGCCAGACGGCTTCACAGGAGAGTTTTACCAAACATTCAAGGAAGAAATAAAACCTATCCTCCTCAGACTATTCCAAAAAATTCAAGAGGAAGGAACACTTCCAGGCTCCTTCTATGAAGTCAGCATCACCCTAATACCAAAACCAGATAAAGACAACACAATGAAAGAGAATTACAGACCAATATCCCTCATGAACATAGATGCCAAAATCCTCAACAAAATTCTAGCAAATCGGCTCCAGCAGTACATCAGAAAGATCATACACCATGACCAAGTAGGATTTATCCCAGGGATGCAAGGATGGTACAATATCCGCAAATCAATAAACGTGATACATCACATAAACAAATTGAGAGGAAAAAAATCACATAGTCATATCAAGAGGTGCAGAAAAAGCATTTGACAAAATCCAACACCCTTTCTTGATAAAAACTCAACAAAATGGGAATAGAAGGATCATACCTCAACATAATAAAAGCTATATATGATAAACCCACAGCAAACATCATACTCAATGGGCAAAAACTAAAAACATTTCCCCTAAGAACAGGAACAAGACAGGGATGCCAACTCTCACCACTACTGTTCCACATAGTACTGGAAGTATTAGCCATTGCAATTAGACAAGAAGAAGAAATAAAAGGCATCCAAATTGGAAAAGAAGAAGTAAAGCTGTCCTTATTTGCAGATGACACGATATTGTACATAAAAAACCCAAAAGACTCCATCAAAAAACTAATAGACTTAATAAATTAATTCGGCAATGTAGCAGGATACAAAATTAATGCCAAGAAATCTATGGCATTTCTATATACCAATAGTGAACTTACAGACAGAGAGACTAAAAAAAGCAATCCCATTTACCATCACACCAAAAAAACTAAGATATCTAGGAATAAACTTAACTAAGGAGGTAAAAGACCTATACACGGAAAACTACAGGACACTGAAAAAAGAGATAGAGGAAGACGTAAACAGATGGAAGAACATACCATGTTCATGGATTGGTAGAATCAACATCATTAAAATGTCCATACTACCCAAAGCAATCTACAGATTCAATGCACTCCCCATCAAAATACCAACAGCATATTTCACAGAACTATAAAGAACTCTCCAAAAATTCATCTGGAATAAAAAAAGACCCCAAATAGCCACAGCAATCCTGAAAAAGAAGAATAAAGTAGGAGGGATCTGAATACCAGACCTCAAGCTGTATTACAAAGCCACAGTTCTCAAAACAGCCTGGTACTGGCACAAGAACAGACATATAGATCAATGGGAACAGAACAGAGAATCCAGATATCGACCCAAACCACTATGCTCAATTAATATTTGGCAAAGGAGGCATGAACACACAATGGAGTCAAGACAGTCTTTTCAATAAATGGTGTTGGAAAAATTGGACAGATACATGCAAAAAAATGAAACTAGATCACCAACTTACACCATACACAAAAATCAACTCAAAATGGATACAGGACTTAAACATAAGACGGGAAACCATAAAAATACTAGAGGAATCCACAGGCAACAAAATCTCAGACATATGCCAAAAGAACTTCTTCACTGACACTACCCCTAGGGCAATGGAAGCTAAAAGGAAAATTAACAAATGGGACTACATCAAAATAAAAAGCTTTTTTACAGCAAAAGAAACCATCAACAAAACAACAAGAAAGCCCACTGTATGGGAGAACATATTTGCAAATGGTATCACTGATAAAGGTTTAATCTCCAACATCTACAGGCAGCTTATGCAACTTAATAAAAGGAAGATAAATGATCCAATAAAAAAATGGGCAACGGACCTAAATAGAATCTTTTCCAAAGAAGACAGAAGGAAGACGAAGAGACACATGAAAACATGCTCAACGTCACTAATTATCCGAGAGATGCAAATCAAAACAACAATGTGGTACCATCTCACACCTGTCAGAATGGCTATCATCAACAAATCAACCAACAACAAGTGTTGGCGAGGGTGCGGAGATAAAGGAACCCTCATGCACTGCTGGTGGGAATGCAGACTGGTGCAGCCACTGTGGAGAACAGTATGGAGTTTCCTCAAAAAACTGAAAATGGAACTCCCATTTGACCCAGTAATCCCACTCCTGGGAATATATCCGAAGAAACTAGAAACACCAATAATAAAGGATATATGCACCCCTATGTTCATAGCAGCACAATTTACAATAGCTAAGATTTGGAAACAACCTAGGTGCCCGTCAGCAGATGACTGGATCAGAAAACTGTGGTACATCTACACAATGGAATACTATGCTGCCATAAAAAAGAAGGAATTCTTACCATTTGCCGCAACCTGGATGGAATTGGAGAACATTATGCTAAGTGAAATAAGCCAGACAATGAAAGAAAAATACCACATGATCTCACTCATTTATGGATAATAAAGAACATTATAAACTGATGAACAATAAAATAGATACAGAGACAGTAAAACATCAAACAGGCTATCAAATTACAGGGGGAAGGTTAGGGAGAGGTGGGGGAGATAAGAGATCAACCAAAGGACTTGTATGCATGCATATAAGCATAACCAATGGACACAAAACTCTGGGGGGTGAGGGCATGTATGGGTGTGGGGTGGGGGGGACAATGGTAAGATATGTACACATATAATACTTAAATAAAATAAAAAATAAAAAAAAAATAAAAAGTAAAAGTAAATTGTGGACTTCGGGTGATGATAATGTGTCAATGTACGTTTATCTATTGTAATAACTGTACCACTCTGGTGTAGGATGTTGATGGTGGAGGAGGTCATGTGCATGAGTAGGGGGTAGGGTGTAAATGGCAACTTTCTGTACTTTCTTCTCAGTTTTGTTGTGAATCTAGAGCTTTTCTTAAAAAATTAATAATAAAGTCTATTTTAAGTGTTTCTCTAAAGCCTTACAATAGAATCCTATCTAATAATAGAGTAACATGTAAATTACCATCACTCCGCTACGCCCACGAATGGGCGGCGGGAGGCTGGGGGGCGGGACTCGGGGTGTCCTATCCGGCCATTGAGAGGCACGGATCTGCTGCCACTGAGGGGGGCTACCCTGCTGTTGAGAGGCACAGTCCCGCCCCCTGTGCCTCTCAATGGCCAGATCCACGGCGGCTGAAGGGGCCTGCTGCGGACACCCAGCTGCGCCTCTCAATGGCAGGGTAGCCAGGTGTCCGCGGCAGCCCCCTTCAGCGGCCGTTGAGAGGTGCAGGGGGCGGTACTCCCTCCCCCTGCGCCTCTCAACAGCAGGGTAGCCCCCCTCAGTGGCCGCGGACCATCAAAAGTGGGGGAGCTGGGTGCCTGTCTGCTCCAGCACCAGGACTTTCAGTGGCTTCTGAAAGGCCTGGTGCACCAGCGGACAGGCACCCAGCTCCACCACAAAAAGCAAAAGTGTGTAGGGGACCCTACACGTGCATGATTCAATCATGCACTGGGCCTCTAGTATATAATAAAACTCTAAAATTTTTGCCCACAGGTGCAAATTGAATCTCAGGGTAGTTATAATTTTCATTTCTTTTATTATGAGTAAAATATTCTCTTTTTCTGTGAACACCATTCATGTCCTTTGTTCTTTTTTCTATGGTGTCATTTAGTGTTTTTTTTTTAAATCTGTTTTAAAGAGTTTCTTTAATAGTCTTTAAACAAGTTTCACTGTTTTGTTTTGTTAAAGTTTAGTTTCTCTTACATATAAGAGTATTACTTTGTTTTCTAGATTTTTTCAATTATAGTTGACTTACAATATTATATTAGTTTTAGGTGTACAACATATAGTGATTAGACATTTACATAACTTATGAAACGATTACCCCAATAAGACTAGTACCCATCTGACACCATACACAGTTATTACAATGTTATTGACTACATTCCCTATGGTGTACATCCCTGTGACTATTTTTATAACTGGCAATTTGCACATCTTAATCTCTTTCACCTTTTTCACCCATCCCCCCAACCTCCTCCTCTCTGGCAACCATCAGTTTATGACTGAGCAATATTCCATAGTATATATGTAAATGTTCTTATTTAGTTACACTTCCATATAAATACCCTTAGTCTTCTGCCATAAATATTGATCAGATCATTACATTTCATTTCCTACCCCTTCCTTTCTCTTTCTTTCACCACTCAGTTTTAGCTAATTATACTCTTTAGTATTTAGTTTTTTTATTTTTAAATGTTTTTAAATAAAATGTATTACTTGATTTGTTGTCTTTAAATGATATATTTTCATTTCCAGCTATCATAGATGGTGGAATCAGTAAACTCACTCTGCCTCCCACTTTTTCTCTTTCCTTCCCAATTTTTTTCATCAGTGATAGTTCCGCATTATCAAGGCATATATTATTCAATACTTTTCTTTCCACCCTTGTCCTCACATCTGTTTGAATATTAATTAGTTCTTTGGTTAAATATTTTTATGGCTTACCAACAGTGAGGACTTTCACCATAATTTCTGAAACTTTTCCTTGTTTTGCTGAAGTCATCCTCTAATACTTGAAGAAGCATTTGCGGAAGTATATTCCTTGAATTCTATTTGATGCTCTTTGTCTATATACTTAGAGAACTTTCTAGGTATCAATTTGATGACTTTCTTCTTTTAAAAAATCTTGGATGTTGCTCTACTCTTCAAACATGGAATGTTGCTTTCTAAAACCTGATGTCAGCCTAATGCTTTTCTCTCACGGTAGGGTGATTATCAGTCCTGTTTGTCCAAGATGGTCTTGCCATGTGCCTATCTCAGCATCTCATTGCATTTAGCAAATCTTATTCCCTTTTTCCCTTTTCCTGTCAAAAGTGTTATAATGACAAGTTTTATGGGCATCCTACCTTACGTTGACTTGGTCCTTTGTATACTTAAAAATATTTTATTTAAAGTTCAATAACTATTTCATGGAATGTAATGATGTTGAAAGTTAAGAGACAATTTTACACTACAATGTGCTCTTCTAAAATGTAGATTTAAGTCTTTTTTTAGTGAAGTTTATGAAATTGTACCTTTAAATCTTTATTCTATTACATTGTTTGGTCATCATTTTGACTCTTCAAGGGTTGCAATTATGCTTATGTTGAATATACTTTGCCTTTCTTCTTTACTTACCATTGTCTTCTAATCCTTCTCAAAACTTGTTTAATTTCTCCTAACAAGTGTGGCTCAGTAGATAGAGCCCGGGCCTGTGGACTGAAGGGTCCCAGGTTGGATTCCGGTCAAGGGCATGTACCTTGGTTGCGGGCACATCCCCAGTAGGGGGTGTGCAAGAGGCAGCTGATCGATGTTTCTCTCTCATCGATGTTTCTAGCTCTCTATCCTTCTCCCTTCCTCTCTGTAAAAATTAATTAAATATACATTTTTAAAAAATTTTTTTAAATTTCTATTTTATTTTAATGACTTTATTTCCTTGTTGTTTTATTTGCCCCTATTTTTTCTACTGTTCCTTTAAATTTTGTCTTCTTTTCTGAAATGACACGTTTTTCTTTTCTGTGCTCTGCTAACTCATGTCATGTTCTATAGTTTCACTATCTCTTCTCTGAGTTCTTATATTGTTGCTTTTAATGTTCCTTTATGGAAACAATTGGCTATATAAGTTTTTAAATATTATTTATGGCACAATATTTTCATGATTTTCTTCTTTATCATGTTTCCATTTTTAAAAGAACACTAGTGTATAAATACTAATAACAAAATATAATTTAAAAGAGAAGTAATTTATGATAAGGGGCATATTATAAAACTAAAAGGAACAACTCACCAAGGTGATTAAATATTAACTTGTAAGCCTGTAACATCATCCTAAAATATAGAAAGTATTGATAGAAACACAAACAAAATAAACAGGCTAATAATAATGATGAGAATGTATTTTTTAAATAATAAAAATTGCTTTTTCCCCTTTGATTCTTTTTATGGACTATTTGAATTGATACTTGGCTAATTCTCTTTTTTATAACTCATCATAGAATGAGATGAATTTTTATGGGTCAAATATTTTTACAGAAAGAGAATATACATTTGTGAATGCATAACTGTTTGCAATGTGCTTTTACATTCATTTTCTTGAATAATCTTCAATTATCTCTATGAAGTCAGCAAGAAATGAATTATTATTCCCATTTCACAGATGATAAAAGTGTAATACCACTAATTTTGCTATACGCAGTGATGTCAATATTATATGAAGATTTTATAGGCCACATCAGGATAATCTATATCTATGTAAGACCATTTTCCTTATGAATTTAAACAAGTTATATTTAAAAATGAAGAACTGAGGAGATTTTCTTCTTCTCCACATGCCTTGGAGCACTTGATTTTACATCTGCTCAATATAATATGAAGGTTTCTGAAGACGTGCATGCCTTGGCACTGAGAGGGACACTGGGGGTCTGTTTCCCATTGAACTGTTATAGATGAGGCTTCCATGTAAGAGTCCATCTCTCAGGAGTTCATCAGCTACAACAGTAATGCTAGGAAACAACTTATCTACACAACAGAAGGAAACTTAACTATGGCATCTTTGTGATCATCTTAGGAAAATCACATTTACTTACTAGTCACCTAATCTTTTTTATTTCATCAATAGCCAAAAAATGCCAGATATATTTAGGCTTATAATTTAACTATTATACCTTGTGTTTCACTAAAACTAAATGTTAAACTTTAGTAGGAGTTACTGAAGGAAAAGGTGGGAATGGGTGTTGGGCCTTGGGGGCAGCACGAGCATAGACAGTATGTGCAGGGAACAATATACATTTCAGAACTATGGGAGTATAAGATGAAAGGGGTGTACTTTATTGCCTTATTTCACATTTAGAAGCTAAAGGTGTAATTTCATTGTTATCATTTAACTGCGATCTACTTACAAATGTGTGTGTCTTCCCAGCTGGTATGGCTCAGTGGTTGAGCATTGACCCATGCACCAAGAAGTTGCTGGTTAGATTCTCAGTCAGGGCATATGCCCAGGTTGTGGACTCCATCCCCAGAATGGGGCATGCAGGAGGCAGCCAATTGGTGTTTCCCCTCTCATCGATGTTTCTATTTCTCTCTCCCTCTCCCTTCCTCTACCTGTAAAAATCAATTTAAAAATCTTTAAAAAATTGTGTATGTCTACATGTGAATTATGTATATACGAGAGGCCCAGGGCACAAAACTCGTACACTGGGAGGGGGGGTGTCCCTCAGTCCATCCTGCACCCTCTCCAATCTGGGATCCCTCTCACAATCTGGGACTGCTGGCTCCCAACCACTCGCCTGCCTGCCTGCCTGCCTGACTGCCCCTAACCACTTCTGCCTGCCAGCCTGATCACCCCTTAACCACTCCCCTGCTAGCCTGATCAATGCCTAACTGCTGCCCTGCTGGCCAGATTGCCGCCAACTGCCCTCCCCAGCCAGCCTGGTTGCCACCAACTGCCTTCCCCTGCTGGCCCAGTTGCCCCTAACTGCACTCCCCTGCCAGCCTGGTCACACCTAACTGCCCTCACCTGCCAGCCTGGTCACCTACAACTGCCCTCCCCTGCCGGCCATCTTGTGGCAGCCATCTTGTGACCACATGGGGGTGGCCATCTTGTGACCACATGGGGGTGGCATCTTGTATGAGGGCATGATGGTCAATTTGCATATTACCTCTTTATTATATAGTATATGTGTATATATATTTTCCCTTATGATAACTTTTTTTATGGTATTTTTCTGATTTCCTTCATTCCTGCATCTTTTTCCTTTGTAAGCTGTTGTAGCTCCCTTAAAAGGTAATGGAAGGCAATGTGATTTTGGAACTGGAGCTTGAGAAAGAAAAAGCAAGAGACTTTTCAAAGGTTCTAAAATCAGAGTTTGTTCATCAAACCAAAGGAGTCACAAACTGGCCCTTTGCCAGAAGAAGAAGGGCTTACTCTGCACTATTTTTCCATCATCTCCTAACATCTAGTTTATATCTACCTTCTCGTGGACACTTCCTTGTCTTTCCTCTATTCCTATCTCTATCAAGGATTATGTACAAATAACATGTGAACTTGAAATCCTTTATAAATAACATTTAAAGACAAAATACTTAACTTTAGAACAACCATGTGAAGATATCCATGTAAGAGCTAGTTTAGAATTGCCCTCAGTTGAGAAATCTTGACTCAAAGCCACCCTGGCTTTGATTGATATCTCTTATTAATTTTTCTCTTTAGTTATATAATTACAATTTTCTATCATCTTGCATTTTTTAACCATCAATAGGTAATAACTGACCCAGCTTGGATGCGCTCAGTTTTATTTGTCCCAATATAATGAACATGGACTCAGTGAAGAAGTGTGATGAAGAATTACATGGTACAGGGAGTATAATAGAATTTCGTGGGTCAAGTAGGTTGGTAGTTTGAAAATTTGGCTTTTTTTATGCAACTCCTTTAGAGGATGACCTCTTCTAATTTCCACTCCTACCCATGACTATTTATTTTCTTAATCTCTTGATGGTGTTATATTTATTCCAAGTCAACAAATTGATTTTTAACTTAAATGTCATGAAAAATATAAAGGAAGATGATTCTCAGGGAAATATCCCCAAAATGGATAGAAAGATTGCAGTGGCAAGCTCACTAGTCCCTGACAATGAAGCTGGTTGCTTTAATTATAGTAAAATGCTGAAACCAAGAACGTACTGATTATGAAAATTTTCGATGAGACAAGAAATGAAATATGCAGTTTTTCTTATATATCTCTTTTCAAATGGCATCCCTTTGGGGTAGGTGGTAGATATTTGCATCCTGGCTATTGAGGTACTGAGATTATGATGAGCCACTAAAATCTAAGATTCTTAAACCAATGAATTTCATTTATTAAATGATTCAATAGTGTTTATATAACCTGAACAGGTTTTTCATAACCATACCAACCCCTCACCAATTCAACAAAATAAATCCATGGGCTTGGTTAAGTCATTATCTCTCTCTCACCCCTGTAGTTTCTTGAGGGAGGACCTACAGGGACCTCCTCACTATTTATTCTCCTGATATGGGAGATCTTGTTCTGGTCTGCCCACCCTCTTCTCTCCATTCCATAGCTCACAATACAGATGCATTTTCCCTCAGCTTCTAACTGCTGGGATCATCCTGCTCTGAAATGAAGTACCAGCAAGTTGATTCCAGTCACATTCTTTATTGCCTGCTTGGCCCATGGACTATTGCATAGGTTTCCCATGCTATGGAATGAGGATAAAGGCTACTTTGCACTCAAAAATTATTGTTCCCCAGTCATCTTTGGCATCTTTCTCTTTCCCCTTTCTCAACAGAGTTGGATAGTCATTAGACCCAACAGAGTGGAATATGGAACAGTTCAGAAACTGGCCAACTTCACAAGTGATTTTCTTGGAGTTTGCCTTCCCTGCCTTAAGGAAGGAGAATGTCCTCCTTCTCTCTTTCTGAAAGAAGTGAGGGCATGGCATGCCATGTTGGGAATATCATAGTTCATATAAAGTTTCCTGAAGGGAGTGAATATTAAGACAAGACCCAAAAGCTAAATAATTTTCAGGAGAGGAACAAGAATGGCCAAGTGCCAAAGAGATGAAAGAAAGCATATGATATTTACCCCATAGCTAGGATCCAAAGTCTCCCTCTTCCAAATCCCTAGCACTGCCCCTGACACAAAGCAGGCATCTTATCAATGTATAATCATATCAACTATTCACCCCATAGGAAGGTTTCCAGAGTTATAGGACTGATTGTTCCTTGTGTACTAAAATGTTAATTCATACACTTAACTATGATCCCAGCACTCCTGATGATAGTTTTGCGGATACCTTCTATAGTAGACTGAATCATACCCCCACCCTCAGGATGTTTACTTTCTAATCCTAGAAACTTATTAATATGTAACTTATATGATTTAAAAAAAAAAGACTGTGCATGTGATTAAATTAGGCATCTTGAGATGGGGAAGTTATCCTGGTAGGTCCAATGTAAACATGGGAGTTTTTTTTAACAGAAAGTTAGAGTCAGAGAAGGTGATGTGACCGTGAAAGCAGAGCTGATGTGATGCACCCAGGAGCCAAGAACAATAGCAGGAGAAGCTGCAAAAAGCAAGATATGTATTTTCCTCTAGAGCTTCCCAGAGGAACACAGCACTGCTAATACTCTGACTAAGCCACTGAGACTGATTTTGGATTTCTGTCCTCCAGAACTGTCAGATAATATATGTGTTATTTTAAGCCACTAGGTTTGGGATAATTTGTTACACCAGCTAAAGGAAATAAAATACTTTTCCAGTCCTTTGCCCTCCCCCACACTCTGCCCCATGATACCCCCTTTATGTTTCAAATGTTTCTTTTTCCTTCCTCTCTTACTCCCTTCACTTCAAGGGTCAATTCTACCTACAGCTTGATTCCTTCTTGTCTCAAATAGTTTAACCTGGTGCTTTTATCAATGTGACATTTAAATTCTACAGCTCTTCCCCACACTCCACAATTTTCACAGGCTGCATGGTGCCAATTCCGCTTGCATAACTTCTTCACCTGGAATCTGTTTTTTGGCAGGCTCAATATTACTGCTCAGTGTTACAGACAAAATTGAAAGAGTAGTTTGCTTGTTTTGTTAGTTTTTATTCTGGAGTTTTCCCGCAAGTGACACACCTTTGTACAATCTCTCTCTTGTGATGAAAACTAGACACACTTCTCTTCTATCAGCAATAATCAGGAAGAGGAAAGATCTGTCCTCAATGTGACGTGAAATATCTGAGTGTATTAAACCTTATGTAGCCCTTTCTTTCAAAACCAAATGGTGTGAGTCAAAGAATAAATAGAGACAGGATCAAGCTGGTATTAGGCAACTCAGTGAAAAACACAAAAACAAAAAAAACAAAAATCTAACCTTGTCAGAAATTGAAGGTAAGTCCAAATTGTATTTTAATTATCTGCTATACTTGTCTTTTCTTGTTATTTAAACTTAGAAACCACCTTAGATAGTATTTCTGATGCCTTCATAGTCCTTGTTTTTCTCTGCTAATTAAAAAAAATAATAATAATAAAGGGCAAATTTAGAGTTGATGGGGATCAATGTTCTAGCAGTGAAAAGATTGTGCCTCCAATGTCCTCAAAATCTTCTTAACTGTCTCCAATGAGCATCCACTCATTGTTAGCCAAAGTTGCCTTTGTGACAGAATACAGTAAAAAGTATACTGTTCTTCCTCACTTAAAATGAAATTCTATATCATATGACACATTTTTCTTGCTTAATCAATTATTTTAAAAAATATATGTATAACTAAAATAGCTAAGCAACCATACATATAATTTTTTTCTTTTGTGTAGTAAATTAGACACAAGATCAAGGACATGCAAATAAATGCGTTGGAAATGTTCTCTGGTTTCTAAAGTAACCCAGATGCAAGTCAAAGCCTCCTACTCTTCAGAAATGTGGTCCAACTTGGCCTAGAACCCAAATCCATAGATTGTGACAGTCCAGAGCCCTCCCTGCAATTTTTCTGGCATCCTAATTAAACTCTCACTTTCAGGAAAAGAGGTCATGATACAAAACATAGGGGCTTCTATATTTCCCTAGCTCTGCCCCTTATTATTATTTTCTTCTTCCTTCTCCTTTCCTCCTGATCCAATCAAAATGTTCCTCTCCTGGGGCCTCGAAGTGCAAGCCCCAGCTGCACTGTGGTTCAGGATTGCAGCATGATAGACTTGTTCAGTCATTTCCTCCAACAAGCACAATACTGTCCTTGAAAGGAACTCTGATGGATCCATTTGATGCGACATTTTGCAGAAAGAAACGGTGAGCCAGTCATATATCTATCAGTGTAGGGTGGACATTTACCTTCTCATTTCCCCCTGTCTAATTGCTGTTGCCTGGGAAGACAGATACCTCCAGTCTTGGTTGCTGCGTTGATTGGAGATGAGCCACAGTGGTGCGAAGCACTGGGTGGGAAATCAAAAGACCTGGCTCCACCATGGACTTGCCTTGCTTTTCACCTTGATCATGTAGCCTCTCACAGTCTCAGAACTTCACAAAGTTACTAGGAGGATAAAATTATCTCTTGCAAGTGAAAATAATGTGCAAAGTGCACGGTACCACACAGGTGTCTGTTGTGATTATTCCTGTGATGTTCATTTAAAGCAACAAACAGTCCATGTGTCATTGAACACAGTTGTGAGGAGAAGACTCACAGTTTGCACTTGATAAGCTTCCCAGATTTAGCAACATCTTGGCTGCATGTTTGTCCAGGAAACTGTAAAGATCTGTTTTCTGGGGAGAGACTGAGGACTTCCTTCTCCCTTAAGGGCTAAAATTTGTGAGACTGTCCTTTCTGTGTGTTGTTTTTTTTTTGTGTGTGTGTTGTTTTTTTTTAACAAGTCCACCCCCATTCCAGATGGTATAAGGAAGCACAGTGGCAGGACAAAATAACAAACAACAGCAATTACATTTTTTCAAATATGTATGCAGTTCAGGAGACTGGGAAACGTTTGAGCACAGCTTCAAGGATAAACAAGATCATCGAAATATAGAATATCAGTGATTCAGATGCAGGGAATAGTAAAGTGACATTTATTTATGCAGGGCTGGGATAAACAGTTTTATTTTTGAATCACTTCTCCAACTCCCTTCAGCAGAGACCCACAGGAGGAAGGTGAGAGGATGGTGGCAGCTGGGTGAGCACTCACTGAGTCTGGAAGAATGCCAGTCTCAGGAGTAGCAATTAGAAGGGGCAGAAAGGAGAAAGACAGTTGACACAGAGTCCAGGGAGCAGTGACTTATTTTTGCCCCCTGATCCTCTCTGTATACATTTGATAGCCAGACAATCACCCTGATAGTGACCATCATCTCTTCCTTCCTTCTCTTTCTCCTAAGGTCATCAGTGACCTCCTAGTTGTCAAACACGACAGCTTTACCTCCATGCTCTCCCTCTTTCATTTCTCCATAACATTAAACACAGGTGTCGGCTGACATGGCTAATGGTTGAGTACTGACCTATGAACCAGGAGGTCATGGTTCGATTCCTGGGGCCAGGGCACACACCTGGGTTGCAGGCTCGATCCCCAGTGTGGGGCCTGCAGGAGGCAGCTGATGAATGATTCTCTCTCATCATTGATGTTCCTATCTCTCTCTCCCTCTCCCTTCCTCTCTGAAATGAATAAAAAATATATTTCTTAAAAAAAACAGAAAAACACTGGTGACCACTTCTTGGTGAAGTTCTCTTTCCCACTGGCCTCTAGGCCAGCCCTCTCCTGATTGTCTCCCTGTCTCTTACACATTAAGCCCTGGCAACTCTGTTCAGGCCCATACTACAATGTAGAGGTGGTGCCAAGGATTTTACTGTGGTTCTTTATTTTATTTTATTGTTTAACGTAGTACATATGTCTCCTCCCCCCTCCCCGCCCCACCCCACTGACCTCCTCCGGCCTCCCCTACCCTCCCTCCGGCACTTGCCCTCATCCCCCACCCCCCCGCCCCCAGTGTCTTGCTTCTGTTGGTTGTGCTTATATGCATGCATACAAGTCCTTCCGTTGATCTCTTACCACCCTCCCAACCCTCCCCTACCTTCCGCTGTAGTTTGACAGTCTGTTCGATGCTTCTTTGCCTGTCTATTTTTGTTCAACAGTTTGTAATGTTCTTTATTATCCATAAATGAGTGAGATCATGTGGTATTTATCTTTCACTGACTGACTTATTTCACTTAGCATAATGCTCTCCAGATCCATCCATGCTGTTGAAAATGGTAAGAATTCCTTCTTTGTTACAGCAGCATGTATTCCATTGTGTAGATGTACCACAGTTTTCTAATCCATTCATCTGCTGATGGGCATTTAGGCTGTTTACAAATCTTAGCAATTGTAAATTGCGCTGCTATGAACATAGGGGTGCATATATCCTTTCTGATTGGTGTTTCTGTTTTCTTGGGATATATTCCTAGAAGTGGTATTACTGCGTCAAAGGGCAGTTTCATTTTTAATTTTTTGAAGAAACGCCATACTGTTTTCCACAGTGGCTGCACCAGTCTGCATTCCCACCAGCAGTGCACAAGGGTTCCTTTTTCTCCACATCCTCCCCAGCACTTGTCATTTGTTGATTTGTTGATGATAGGCATTCTGACAGGTGGGAGATAGTACCTCATTGTTTTGATTTGCATCTCTCAGATGATTAGTGATTTTGAGCATGTTTTCATGTCTCTTGGCTTTCTGAATGCCCTCTTTCGAAAAGTGTCTATTTAGGTCCATTGCCCATTTTTTGATTGGATCGTTTATCTTCCTTTTGTTAAGTTGTGTAAGTTCCTTGTAAATGTTGGAGATTAAACCCTTATTGGAGATAACATTGGCAAATATGTACTCCCATGCAGTGGGCTTTTTTGTTGTTTTGTTGATGGTTTCTTTTGCTGTGCAGAAGCTTTTTATTTTGATGTAGTCCCATTTGTTTATTTTCTCTTTAGTTTCCATTGCCCTAGGAGCTGTATTGGTAAAGATATTACTAGGACGAATGTCTGCTATTTTGTTTCCTATGGATTCTTCTAGGATTTTTATGGTTTCCCATCTTACATTGAAGTCCTTTATCCATTTTGAGATTGTTTTTGTGTATGGTGTAAGTTGGTGGTCTAGTTTCATTTTTTTGAAAGTATCTGTCCAGTTTTCCCAACACTATTTATTGAAGAGACTCTCTTGTCCCCCTTGTATGCTCTTGCCTCTTTTGTCAAATACTCATTGAGCATACTGGCTTGTGTCGATTTCTGGGTTCTGATCCTGGGATACTGTGGTTCTTTTTTGTCCTTTCATAACCCTATGTCCTTGGAAACTTTGCTAACTTGTGGTTTCAGTTATCAGTTCTATTGCTTTCAAACACTATAGTTTCATCCTAATTTTCTCTCCCCTTTTTGACCAATTTCAAGTATATCTATAACTTGATGCATTATCAATATCCCTAACTCTTTAAAAATTAAAACTCATCCTCTCCTTCTGAAATTCCTGTCCCCTGTTCTCTAATTCTATTTATAGCATTATTGTCCTCAATCCAGCTGCCTACCCTACTCATCCTCCATCCACTCTCACATCCCCCATCAACTAGTTTCATCTTTAATCTCTCACCAACTCTCCTTCCCTTCCCCCTCCCTTTTTCTCCTCATTCTACCTTTCTTTCCTGTTTCCTCTCATTAGTTAATTGGTACAAAAACTCATCAATTTTACTAGCTCAGTTTCCTATTTCTCTATTTGACCTGCTATTATCCCAGATCAGGTTCACTAACTCTCTTTTTTTCTTTTTTATTATAAAATATTTCAAACTTAAGTAAAAATGTACATATAAATATAAGTAAAAGCTGTGGCAAACAACCATATATTGCAAATATTAATGTTTTATATTTTAATACATAAAACATTGAAAATTTCCCCATCATCTTTATAACCATCACTACTTTACATTCCCTTCTCTCCCTTCTCCAAAGTTACAGCTATTCTGAAATTGGAAAATATCCTTCCAGTCATTTCTATAATATTAATAAATATGGATACATTGTACTAGATGCCTGGTGCATGGATTCATGCACCGGTGGGGTTCCTTGGTGTAGCCTGAGGGGATTGGATCAAGACCGACAGTCCAATGCCACCTGCTGCTCCTGCCTGCCTCTCCTGCTCATCCCAGCCCTGCTGTGCCTGCCACTGCCATTCGGTAGGCTTGCTGCAGCTCTGATGTGGTCTCTGGGCTCCAACAGCCAGCTGTGAGTCCGGCTACTGGCTAAGCAGCTCTCCCCCTGTGGGAGCGCTGACCACCAGGGGGCAGCTCCTGCGTTGAGCATCTGCCCCCTGGTGGTCAGGGTGTGTCATAGCAACCAGTCGAACAGTCACCTGGTCATTCAGTTGCCTAGGCTTTTATATCCTATCTAATAATAGACAAATATGCAAATTGGCCATACCTCTGACACACCCACAAGCCACGCCCACCATCCAATCAGAGCGAGTATGCAAATTAACCCAAACCAAGATGGCTACAGCCACAGAGAGTAAGGTTTCCTAGGTAACAGAGCAAGCCAAGCTTTCTACCTGCCCTTGCCAGGCCTAAGCCTCCACTCAAGCTACAAAGTTTCAATTATAGAAGGTAAACAAATTCAAACAAATGGCGGCAGAATGGAGCTTGAGAGAGCAGGCCAGGGTTGCCGCCGGCAACAGGGGAAGCAAAGTTTTCCGCACACCCTGGCCGGGCCCACCCGCTTAAGGCAACAAAGTTTCAATTATAACCCCAACACAAATGGCTGCCTGCGGAGGGAGCCCCAGGCTTGGCTCCGCTCCAGGCTACAAAGTTTCAATTGTAGAAGGAAAATAAATTCCAGATACCAGGGCCTCTGCTTGGGTTGCCAGGGGCCGTGGCCAGCCTGCAAACCACCACAGGCCCCTTGCTCAGGCCGCCCCACACTCCAAGGGAACCCCCACCTGATCCGGGACACCCTTCAGGGCAAACCAGCTGGCCCCCACCCCTGTACCAGGCCTCTATCCTATCTAATAAAAGAGTAATATGCAGATTGATCATCACTGCAACACACAATATAGCTGCCCCCATGTGGTCAAAGATCCTGCCCCCATGTGGACACAAGATGGCCACCACAAGATGGCCAGCAGAAGAGGGCA
The DNA here is from genome assembly GCA_025583905.1 of Ia io. Lineage (NCBI taxonomy): Eukaryota > Metazoa > Chordata > Mammalia > Chiroptera > Vespertilionidae > Ia > Ia io. The sequence goes on along the minus strand of JAJQQW010000002.1, from coordinate 94,802,648 downwards.
GTTGGGAGGCACCCGGCCTGCAAGGGAGGGCAGTTAAGAGGGACCAAGCCTGCAAGGGAGGGCAGTTGGAGGTGATCAACCCTGCAGGAGACGGCAGTTAGGGGTGACCAGGCCAGCAGAGGAGGGAAGTTGGGGGCAAACAGGCTGGCAGCAGAGTGGTTAGGGGGTGATCAGGCCGGCAGGCAGAAGTGGTTAGGGGCACTCAGGAAGGCAGGCAGGCAAGCAGTTGGGAGCCAGCAGTCCTGGATTGTGAGAGGGATGTCCGACTGCCCATTTAGGCCCGATCCCGGATCGGGCCTAAACGGGCAGTCGGACATCCCTCGAGGGGTCCCATATTGGAGAGGGTACAGGCTGGGCTGAGGGACAACCCCCCTCCATGCATGAATTTCGTGCACCGGGCCTCTAGTATATATATAGATAGTTGTGTAGACATTTTAAAATTTTATAAATAGTATACTGTACATATCTTTCTTCAACCTTTTTCCCCCATCACTTAACATTGTGCTTTTGAGACTGATTTATGATGATTCTTTCATTTTAATTAATGTATCAATTTCATTGAATTATTTTACCTCAACTTATATATTTCTTTATTGACTTACATTGTTAGCATTTATATTTTAATCTGATGTGTATTGAACAACACAACTACTGTATACCTTTTTAAATTCCTTTAAGTTATATACCTGAAAGTAGAATTACATGTGCATCCTCAACTTTACTGAAAATTATGGCCAAATTGTTATTCAAGCAATATGTTAACCACCAACACAAAGAGATCCTAATTCCACATATTCTTGCCAACACTTGATGCTATCATAATTTTTAATTTTTTCCAATTTGATGAATGTAAAACTATATCTGATTGTTGCTCCAAATTATATTTGTATGGATCCTGGTGAGATTAATCACCTTTTCATATGTTTATTCTATTTAAGTGTTTTATATATTTCCCATACTTATTACTTGTTTATATTTCTTTTGAGTTATTATGCTGTCCTTATTCATTTCTTAAATATTCAGTGTATCAAATTCTTTTGGTTTTATGCATATACATTTCTACAGTTTTCTTATTTTTAATATGGCATATGACATTCTATGCTGCATAAAAATATTAACTTTAGTGAAGCAAGATTTTTAAATTTGTCTTTATATTTAGAGTTTTTGATTTGTGTTTAGGAAATATTTCCCTGTCTTAACATATCCTTCTCTATTTTTCAAATAATTTTTAATTTTTGTTATTTTTTAGCACTGCTTGGTAACATGTCTTTGTTGTATGATATGTGTATGGGTTTGAGAGGTCCTGATATCTAGTAATATACATCTTTTAGTTGTATTTTCTTCTTTAGGATTTCTCCATTCTTGAAGCTTTAGTTAAACCACTTAATCTGGCTATAAAGTGTAAATTGTATAATTAGCTTATCAAATTCCAGAAGCAAAATGATCAGATACTTGTTGGTATTGCATTAAATTTATGGGATATTTTTGGAATAGTCAATACCTTTACAGTTTTGAATCTTCACATCCACAAGCAAAGCATAGTTATTCCTCTGTGGATTTCAGTCTTCTTTAACCCTCACAATAATATTTTGTAGCTTTTCCTATATAATAAAAGGCTAATATGTAAATAGGCTGAATGGCAGAACAACCAAACAACTGAACAACTGGTTACTATGATGTGTGCTGACCACCAGGGGGCATGCACAGAACATGGCGGGCATCAGCCATGGCAGGATGGTGGAGTAGGTGAGCAGGGGTGCCAGACCAAGGTGGGGTGCTGGTTGCTGTCATCAGTGTGAGCCTCTGGTGGTTACTGAAAATTCTTTGCTCCCATGCACCATGGTCCTGCCTGATCACTCAGCGCCATCAGCAGGTCATGCCTGATCACTCAGCACCATCAGCAGGTGCAAGCTGCAGCTGCCGGCCCCAATCACCCCTCAGGGATTCTCCACCTACTCCTGCTCCTGAGGGGCAATCAGGGCAGCAGCCTCCACTCGCACCCACTGATGGTGCCGGCCCCACTTGCACCTGCTGCTGGCGCTGGCCCCAATCACTCTGAACTGTCAGTGGGGCGAGCGGGACAGGCGTCTTCAGTGCATGGGAGCAGTGGCTGTGGGAGCAGGACTGCAGGCAGATGGGAACTGGGGTCTGTGGCGGGAGGGGCTGGGCAAGGGTGCAGGGGATTGGCCGAGACCCTCCCCTGTGCTCACTGCAGCCTCACAGCCCACAGTTCCTTTCAAGGTGCAGGAATTCATGCACTGAGCCCCTAGTAGTGAAATAAGATACGATGTTTTTTCATCATTCACTAGATTTATCCCTATTTGATGTTTTAGATACTATTGTAAATTATATCATTTTTGTAAATTTATTTTTAAAAATTTATTAGTGATATATAGAAATGCAACCTTATACATAGTGGGTTTTGTGGATTCATTTATTAATTCCAATAGTTTGTCTGTAGGCACAAAACTATAATCTGCAAATAATTGCCTTGTTTTTCTTCTTTTCTAATTGTTGTATTAGTCTTGCCTTACTGTACTAAGTATAATATTGAAAAGAACTAATAATAGCAGACAACTTTGTCTCACTTCGATTTCAGGAGAAAAGCTTTCCATAATTCACCATTAAACATGAAGTTTTCTATTGGTTTTATTTGTAGCTACTCTTTAATGATATAGGGATTTTCCTTTTATTCTTGGTTTACCAATAATTTTTATCATGAATGAGCATTAAAGTTTGTCAAGTGTTCCTCTTCCTCTATAAAACTGATTATATTTTCCTTTTGTCAGTAAGGTGATCAACTAAATTAATTATCAAAAGGTAAGCCAACTTGAGTCCCTGAGAGGAGTGTCACTTGGTACTGTTGCATTATCTTTATCTCTGCATTAAATTTACTAATATTGTAGCTCAGATTATTGCATCTACAGTCATGCTTGGATTGGCCTTTATTTTCACTTTCTTGTAAAATCCTTGGCAGATTTTACTATCAAGTTTATTCTGGCTTCATAAAAAGAATTGGCAAGTGTTCTTTTTTTCTGTGTTCTGCAAGAGTTTGTACATGATGGTGTGTGTTTTTCCTTAAATATGTGGAAAGCTATCTGGTTCTGGACTATCCCTTATGAAATAGTTTTAAATGATTTAACATATTTAGTATAAAATAACTACTGAAAATTTCTATTTCTTCTATTTTCTTAGACATTTTTTTTCATTTCATCTAAATTTATTGTCATGAAGTTGTTTGTATTATCCTTCTAACGCAGTGGTATCCAGAAAACCATCCAGTTTTTCTTTCCTGATGTGACAATTTGTTAGGTTATATTAATTTCCTTACTTTGTTTTCTATTGTTTTTGATTTTGCTGTTATTTTTATTCGCCTCTTTCTGCTTTCTTTGGGTTTGTTTATAGGGGTCCTTTTCCCTAGTTTATTGAGATAGAAGTTTGTTAACTCATGGTTAGTCTATATTCTTTCTAGGAAGTACATTTATTTAAGATTATAAACTTCCCTTTAGGTCCTGATTTCTCTATATGCCACAGTTTGGAAATATTTAATTTAAAATATTTTCTAAATCCCACTTTTACTTCTTTGTCCTTGAGTTTAGAAGTGTATTACTTAATTTTTAAAGAGTTTGATATTTCTTGTTTCAGTTGACATCAGTTTCTAGCTTAATTATTCTGAGGTTAAAGAACATGCTATAAATTATTTCAGTTTTTAAAAATGTATTAAGGCTTCCTCTGTCCCAAAATATGCTCATTTTTTTATATATAATGCATACATACTTGAGAAAAACTATATTTTCTGCCATTATTTTGTACAGTGTATTAATTGTGTTCATATTTTCTAATTCTTTATTGTATTGTATATTTTCATTTAAACTCAAATTTTAGTTCGTTTTTTTTTCTTTTTTTTATTATTTTTTTTTTTTTTTTTTACTTTTTTTTACAGAGAGGAAGGGAGAGGGATAGAGAGCTAGAAACATCGATGAGAGAGAAACATCGACCAGCTGCCTCCTGCACACCCCCTACTGGGGATGTGCCCGCAACCAATGTACATGCCCTTGACCGGAATCGAACCTGGGACCTTTCAGTCCGCAGACCGACGCTCTATCCACTGAGCCAAACCGGTTTTGGTTTTGACATCTTTTTTTTTTTCTTTAATAGAACAGGCTCTTCACTGTTTACAGGCTATATCTGAGTTGTAAAAATTATCTCACCCCCTCAATGCTTTTGTAATTCATATATTTACTTCTCCATTCAATATTGGCTGCCACAATTAGAGAGAAATGCAAAAACATTTTTTTTCTTGCAGCTGTAGGGAAAACCTAGCAACCAACAGTAATTGCTCCATGTCTGTCAAATAGATGCATTTGAATTTGTTTCTGCTTATTCTGTCAGCTATTGAGAGAGACGTTGCTATCACATTATAATTGTGAATTTATAATAACTATTCTTTAGGTCGTAAATTTTTTATTTTTATATTTTAAAGTTACCTATTGGTGTACTAGTATACAGATTTTGAATTGTGTTACCTTCACTGTGGATTAAACATAATTATTATGAAATACTAGGGGCCCAGTGCACAAAATTCATGCACGGGAGGGAGGGGGTCCCTCAGCCTGGCCTGCACCCTCAACAATCTGGGATCCCTCTTGCAATCCAGAACCACTGGCTCCTAAGTGCTCACCTGCCTGCCTGCCTGATGCCCCTAACTGATCCTCTGCTGGCCTGATGGCCCTAACTTCTCACCCCTCCTGGCCTAACCCCCAACTGCCCATCTGCTCTCCCTTCCTCTTCGCACCTTCAGACCCCAGTGCAGGAGTGCTGAGAGCTCTTCGCCGAGGCCCCGACCCCGTCCTGACGTCTTCGTCTGGGCCGGGTGGCGTGGTTGGCCTACATGCACCTCTGCCAGGGGGGCTGCCCCTGGTGGCAGCCTCACATCCTGGTGGCACAAGTCCCCGCTTCAGTCCCTGCCCACCAGCTCCTGTGCATGCGCAGCCTGTTGGACCGTCTGACTGGGACACCTTTAGAACCAATTAGTATATTACCTCATTATATATATATATATATATATATATATATATATATATATATATATATATGTGTGTGTGTGTGTGTGTGTGTGTGTGTGTGTGTGTGTGTGTGTGTGTGTGTATTCCTAATTTTGCCTTAGTTTTCTATGATAGTTATTACTATGGCTATAGAAACTAACTTTTGGCTAGTATTTGCATAGATTATATTTTTCCATTATTTTTTCAAAACATTTTTATGTTCTTATATTTAGGATATTTTTCTCTAAGCAGCTTATATTGTATTTTGTTTCTGTAACCAGTCTGTCAATCTTAGTTTCAGATTAGATTACATAGCCCCTGTAAACTTAATGATTTACAACTCTATTTGTGTTTAAAACCTATTTGTATCCCCTCCAATTTTATAGTTCTTTTTCTGTTTTACTTTCTCTTCTATTTTATTAAGTAATAAGTGTCTTTATTATTTAATTATTTACTCTATTAACTAGTTCACACTACATTATTTTTCTGTTCTTTTAATGGTTGCCTTCTATCTTAAAATATTGATATTTTATTTAATAAAATCTTATGCAAATTACTACCTGATCACTTACTTCTGAGATATTGCTAAAGTTTTAGACCATATCAACTCCATTTACATTCTCAACTTTGTGTTAGTATTGTAATACAGTTTAATTTCACTTGTATTTTTCCAGTTTTATTGAGAAATAATTAAAATACATTATTATGTAAGTTTAAGGTATATAGCATGGTGGTTTGATTTACATATATTGAGAAATGATTATCATAATAGGTTTAGTTATCATATATCATTTTATATACATACAATAAAGAGGGAAAATATTTTTCTTGTTATGACAACTCTTAGGATCTACTCTCTTAAGTATCCTATATATCATGCAGCAGTGTTAACTATAGTCTTTATGTTGTACATCACATCCCTATACTTATTTATCTCCTAACTGGAAAATTGTACCCTTGACCACATCCTTTAATTCTCCCTCCCTCCAGCCCCCACATATGGTAACCATAAATCTCATCTCTTTTTCCATGACTTTGGTGTATTGTTTTAGATTCCACCTATAAATAATATCATACAGTATTTGTCTTTTTCTGATTTATTTCACTTAGCATAGTGCCTTGAAGGTCCATCCACGTTGTTGCAAAATGGTAGACTTTCCTCATTTTTATGGCTGAATAATATTCCATTATTTGTATACCACAACTTCTTTATCCATTCATCCATCAGTTAAGATATTTCCATGTCTTGGTTATTGTAAATACAGTTACCCCTAGATTTTGTGGACCTTTATTTAACAGACTTCATATTTAATGGACAAAATTTCCAGTCCAGATGTCATATATGAAAATTAACAACCTGTTAATTTAAAAATGCTTTTAACCAAGATTTGATTATAATTAACTTAATGGGGTTTTTTGTTGTTGTTATTAATTCACTGTTATTTTTAACAAATGTTAGCAAATAGGCCATATGTTGGAAAAAACACTTATAATTTCACCAATATAAATAAATACTACATATCTACAACACTAGTCTACATATTTAAATTCAAGAGTCACCTCTCATAAACAATTTCGGGCTAATTATTAGCATGTGATCACACTGCATTGAAAGCAATGGGCTCTGTTGTGTGTTGTGTGACTTTCTGCAGCAGTTTTAACGCATGTGCCCAATGTTTCCACGTGTGCTAAGCCATGCGCCAGCCTTGTGCATTTGTTTAGTTTCAGTGGCTGGTAAATGCACACATTTACTAGACCTATTCAGTATAAATTTAAAATTACTGTAATACATATAGAAAACTTCTATGAAATTATTTTTATACATACCTAATTATAATTACACAAATGTGTCTCACAAGTAAAAACAGGTAAACTAACTAATTTGTCAAGTTTTTAACACACATTCAGAAAAACCTACCTGTATTATATAATGAACTTTCAGCTTAGACACCCCTTCAACTGAATTAGGCCATTATATCAAGGTTTTACTGTAATGCTTTAATGAACATGAGATGTATTTTCAAATTCGTGTTTTTGTTTCCTTAGAACGTATTTCCATAAGTGGAATTGCTAGATCATGTGGTAGTTCTCTATTTAATTTTTTCAGAAATCTCTATATTATTTTCCACAGTATATTGGCTGCACCAATTTACAATCCACCAACTCCACAAGTTCCCTCCTTTCCCACAGACATGTCTTATTTATGATGGCCATTCTAACAGGCATGAGGTGATATCTCTGTGGTTTCATTTGCATTTCCCTAGTAACTAGTGATGTTGAGCATCTTTTCATGTACCTATAGGCCATTTGCATGTCTTCTTTGGAAAAATGTCTATTCAAGTTCTTTGACAATTTTTAAAAATATATTTTTATTGATTTCAGAGGGGAAGGAAGAGGGAGAGAGAGATAGAAACATTAATGATGAGAGAGAATCATTAATCGGCTGCCTCCTGCACATCTCCCACTGGGGATCAAGCCCGCAATCCGGGCATGCACCCTTGACCAGAATCAAACCTGGGACCCTTCAGTCTGTAGGCCAATGCTCTATCCACTGAGCCAAACCGGCTAGGGCCTTTAACCATTTTTTAATGGGATGACAATAATAATGATGATGATGATTTTTCTATTGGGTTGTATGTGTTCTTTATAGAATACTAGAGGCCCAGTGCACAAATTTGTGCATGGGTGGGGTCCTTCAGCCTGGCTAGTGATCAGGGCCGATTGGGGCCAATGGGGCCGGCCAGCCAGAGAAAGGAACCGCAGGAGATTGGCCGGCCACAAGAGGTTGACTGTGGGAGCACACTGACCACCAAGGGGCAGCTCCTACGTTGAGTGTCTGCTCCCTGGTGGTTAGTGTGCATCATAGCTACCGGCTGGTCGCCCAGTCATCTGGTCGTCTGGTCGTAACGGTTGTTTAGGCTTTTATGTATATAGATACTAGAGGCGCAGTGCATGGATTCGTGCAATGGTGGAGTCCCTCGGCTTGGCCTGCGGGGATCAGGCCGAAACCAGTCTCCGACATCCCCCGACAGCTCCTTGATTGCAAGAGGGCAGTTCTTGGGTGACGAACCCTGGACTTGGGCTCCCTCCTCTCTGGTTCCGGGTGCATCACCCGAGAACCGCAGCTGCCAAGTCACCACAGCTCGACAGCTCCTGTGTTGAGCATCTGCCCCCTGGTGGTCATTGCACATCATAGCTACCAGTCGGACAGTCAAATGATCAGAGGGTCGCTTAGGCTTTTATATATATAGATAGTTTGCAAATATGTTTTCCATTTCAAAAGTTGTCTTTTAATTGTTTCTTTTGCTGTGCAATATTTATTTTAAATATCCAAGATAGTATGTATTATTTTAAACAGTGACTAGTCATTTATATTTAAATATACTTGAGGCCCAGGTGCATGGATTTGTGCACTGGTGGGGTACCTCAGCCTGGCCTGTGGGGATTAGGCCAAAATCAGCTCTCCAGCATCCCCTGAGGGGTCCCGGATTGTGAGAGGGCACAGGCCAGGCCAAGGGACCCCAACAGTGCATGATCAGGGCTAGGGAGGGACTGCAGGAGGGCACCAGGGCATGTCTGGCCCATCTTGCCCAATCCCAATCGGCTGAACCCCAGCAGCAAGCTAACCTACCAGTCGGAGCATCCTCCCCCTGGGGGTCAGTGCGCATCATAGCTACAGATCGAATGGTTGCTTTGACTTTTATATATAGATAGATAGATTTTATTTTTCAGGGCTCTTTATTCATTATTAAATTTCTGTCTGGTATCATTTTACTTCCATTGAACTCCTGTTACAATTTATTTTAGTGTAGGTCAACTGATGAAAGGTTGTCTCACCTCAGTTTTTTAAAAAAATGAGATCATTATTTAAGAAATTTTTTTCTCTGCTTATAGAGGTAAAAATTGGCAATGTTTTCTCATCATTTTAAAGATGTGATTGTATTTTTCTCTGGCATCTGTATGGTTTGTTGGAAAATCCAGTTTAATTCTTATAATTCTCTAAAATTAATGGTCTATGTTCAAGATTTCTCTGTCTTTAAGTTTCAGTATTTTGACTAATGTTCTAACATGCAATTTTCTTTTTCTTTTTTTAAATACATTTTGATTTATTTCAGAGAGGAAGGGAAAGGGAGAGAGAGATAGAAGCATCGATGATGAAAGAGAATCACTGACTGGCTGCCTCCCACATACCCTACACTGGGGATTGAGCCAGCAGCCAGGCATATGCCCTGACTGGGAATCAAACCTGTGACCTCTTGGTTCATAGGTCAACACTCAACTACTGAGCCATGCAGGCCAGACAAGTTTTTTTTATTTATCCTGTTTGAGGCTTATAGAGCTCCTTGAGTCTATGGGTTGATTTTTTTCATCAGTACTGGAAAATACTGACCATTATATCTTCAAAAAATGCTCAGCTATATTTCCTCTTTCCTCTTTAGGACTCCAAATACACAATTTTAAAGAAATTTTTCTATGCCTCGCCTGTGTCTTATGTTCTTCTCTTTCTTTTTAGTTTTCATTTCTTATCTTAATTTGTATATTTTCTACTGAAATGTCTTCCAGTTTGCTAACTTTATTCTTCATATGTGTTTTTTTCAATCACAGTTTACATTCAATATTATTTTGTACTAGAGGCCCGGTGCACAAATTTGTGCACCAATGGGGTCCCTTGGCCTGGCTCTCCGACATCCCCTGAGGGGTTCCAGATTGTGAGAGGGTGTGGGCCAGGCTGAGGGACCCCACCGGTGCATGTTCAGGGCCGGGAAGGGATGCCAGAGATTGGCCAGCTGGGGAGGGACCGTGGGAGGGCTCCAGGACATATCTGGTCCATCGCGCTCAGTCCTGATTAGCCGGACCCCAGTAGCAAGCTAACCTACCAGTCAGGGAATCTGCCTTCTGGTGGTCAGTGCACGTCATCACGACTGGTCAACTGGTCAACTGTCTGCCCTCTGGTGGTCAGTGCATGTCATAGTGACTGGTCGACCAGTTGACTGTAGCCCCCTGGTGGTCAGTGCACGTCATAGTGAGCAGTTGAGCGGCCTTAGCATATCATTAGCATATTATGTTTTGATTGGTTGAACAGCCGACCAGACACTTAGCATATTAGGCTTCTGCGGGAGGGAGGCAGGAGGGAGCCACTGCCGCCACCCACAGGAGTGAGTGGGGAAGGGACTGAGGGGTGCTCCATGCATCTCCTGGTGACTGGTTGTGCATGCAGCCCCGCCCACCTGCACACGCCTTGCAGCGCACACAGCCCTGCCCACCCACGCACACCTGCTGTGCATGCAGCCTCCTGCTGATCTGTCATTACACGTGAGGGCATGATGACCATTTGCATATTATCCTTTTATTATATAAGATTAGTTTCAGGTGTACAGCATGGTGGTTACACAGTCATATATTTCACATAGTATTCCCCCTGGTATTGCCAATACCCACCTGGCACCATACAGATGTGTTTTTGATAAAGTGTTTCTTTGCAAAACCTTTGATTATTTTTAGTTGGGTTGTTTGTTTTCTTATTATTGAGTTTGGGGAGTCCTTTCTCTATGCTAAGTATAAAATATCTTTACAAAAATGCATTATAAAAATAGCTTCTGCTAGTTTCTGGCTTGTCTTTTCATTCTTTAACAGTGACTTTCAAAGAACAGATATATATGTATTTTTTTATTGAGGTATGATTGAGATACAACATTATGTTGGTTTCAGATATATGATACATATAATGATTCGATTTTTGTATAGGTTGTGAAATAATCACCACAGTAAGTCTAGTTAATATCCATCATCGCACATAGTTATAGAATTTTTTTCTTGTGATAAAAACATCTAATATTTACTCTCAGCAACTTTCACTGTGCAGTATTATTAACTATTGTCACTATGCTGCATATTACTTCTCTAGGACTTATTTATTTTAGCTGAAATTTTGTACTTTTTGACCCCCTTCTAGCATTTTGCCTATGCCCCCCCAATAACTGGCAACCACCAATCCCTATTTTGTATCTATGAGTTTGGTTTTTATTATTAACTAGAGGCCCGGTGCATGAAATTTGTGCACGGGTGTGTGTGTCCCTCAGCCCAGCCTGCACCCTCTCCAATCTGGGACCCCTTGTGAGATGTCTGACTGCCCGTTTAGGCCCGATCCTGGTAGGATTGAGCCTAAACGGGCAGTCGGACATCCCTCTCACAATTCAGGACTGCTGGCTCCCAACTGCTCGCCTGCCTGCCTTCCTGATTGCCCCTAACCGCTTCTGCCGGCCAGCCTGATCACTCCTAACCACTCCCTGCCAGCCTGATTGATGTCTAACTGCTCCCCTGCCAGCCTGTTTGCCCCCAACTTTCCTTCTCTGCTGGCCTGGTCACCCCTAACTACCCTCCCCTGCAGGCCTGGGTCCCTCCCAACTGCCCTTCCCTGCAGGCCCAGTCGCCCCCAACTTCCCTCCTCTGCCGGCCTAGTCACCCCTAACTGCCCTCCCCTGCAGGCTTGATCGCCCCCAACTGCCCTCCCTTGCAGGCTTGGTCCCTCCCAACTGCCCTCCCCTGCTGGCCATCTTGTGGAGGCCATCTTGTGTCCACATGGGGGCAGTCATCTTTGACCACATGGGGGCAGCCATTTTTGTGTTAGAGTGATGGTCAATTTGCATATTACTCTTTTATTAGATAGGATTTAATGAAAGCCAAAGTTACCATTTTTCCTTATATGTATAATATTTTGATATCATATCCAAAAAAATCATCATCAAACCCAAGGTCTCAAAAATGTATTCCTATCTTTTTTTCTATATGTTTTACAATTTTGAATTTTACATTTTAGTTGATTTTTGTATGTGGTGCAGAATATGAATCCATGTTTACTTTTTTAGTTGATTTTTGTATGTGGTGCAGAATATGAATCCAAGTTTACTTTTATCCATATGGATACCCAGTTAATTCAGTACCATATTATATTAAACTAGAGGCCCAGTGCACAGATTCATGCACCAGTGGAGTCCCTCAGTCTGGCCTGTGGGATCAGGATGAAACCGGCTCTCCAACATCCCCCGAGGGGTTCTGGGTTGTGAGAGGGCACAGGACAGGCTAACGGACCCCACTGGTGCACGATCGGGGCCAGGGAGGGACACGGGAGGTTAGCTAGCTGGGGAGGGACTAAGAGAGGACTCCAGAGCGTGTGTGGCCCATCTTACTCAGTCCTGAACAGCCAGACCCCAGCAGCAAGCTAACCTACCAGTAAGAGCACCTACCCCCTGGTGGTCAGTGCACATCATAGCGACTGATCGACTGGTCAACTCTCTGCTCCTTGGTGGTCATGCATGTCATAGTGAGTGGTTAAGCAACCTTAGCATATCATTAGCATATTACGCTTTGATTGATTGAATGGCCGACCAGTTGACCGGACACAGCATATTTGGCTTTTATTATATAGGATATTTTTTCTCCATTGAATTGCCATTCCCCTTTTGTTGAAAATCAATTGACTATATATGTGTGTGATTCTGTTCTGTTCTGATCATCTGTATTCTACTTTTAAAATTAAATTTATTGGGGTGACATTGTTTAATAGGATCACTCAGGTTTCAAGTGTACATTTCAATGTTACATGATCTCTATATTGTATTGTGTGCCCACCACCCAAAGTCAAATCATCTTCCATCACCATATATTTGGCCCCCCTTTACTGTGTACTACCCTCCCACCCCCTCCCTCTGGTAATCACCACACTGTTGTCTTAGCTATAAGTTTCAGTTTTATATCCCACATATGAGTGAAATCTTATGCTTGTTAACTTTTTCTGACTGATTTATTTAACCCAGTGTGATATTCTCAAGGTCCAACCGCATTGTCACAAATGTCAGTATTTCATTTTTTCTTATAACTGAGTAGTAATTTTTAATTTTATCATTTTTTTCAATTAAAGTTTGCATTCAGTATTATTTTGTATTTGCTGCAGTTGTACAGCATAGTGGTTTAAATGTCTATTCTTTAATCAATACCACAATGCCTTGATTTCTGTTCCTTTATATTAACTCTTAGAATCAGATATTTGTAATTTTTCTAATATCTTTGTTTTATCAATATCTAATTCATTTCTTTATAATTAAATATTACTTTGCATGATTTCTAATTTTTAAAAAATTTTCAATGTTTCTTTCATGTTCTAGAATATATTACTTAAAGTTCCATGGGCACTAGAGAAGAATGTTTATTCCATTGTTATGTGGAGTGTTCTATAAATGTCAATTAGATCAAGTTGGTTTATAGTGTTGTTACATCATCTATATCTTATTTCCTGCTTTCTTGTTTTATTACTGAGAAACATAAAGTCTACCATGATAATTGTGGCCTTGTCTATTTCTCTTATCAGTTTTAAGTATTTGCTTCATGTATTTTTAAGCACTGTTGTTAAATACATATACATTTTGGATGTTTGTATCTTCTTTGTACATTGGTCCTGTTAAATAATATTTTTCTTTACCCACAAAAAATGCCTTTTATAAAATCAGTTCTTTCTGATATTAGTATAATTAGTTTTATTTTGTTTATTGTTTGAATGGTTCATTTTATAGGATATTTTTTTCTTTTTACCTATTTATATCTTTATATTTATAGTGGGTTTATTATAGATAGTATACAGTTCAGTAATTTAATTTAATTTAAATTTAAAATTATGTATAATTAGAGTAGGTTTCTCATAGATACTATACAATTAAGTAATTTAACTGGACAATGTCTTTGTGATGTACTTGTACAATTTATATTTATTATAGTTACTTAAATTGTTAATAAAAATCGACCATCCTTCTAGTTATTTTCTATTTGTTCATCTGTTCTTTTATCCTTTCTTCCTGTTTTTCTGTTTTTTTTATTGCTTTAAGAACTTAATGATTACACATTTATCTCCACTATTAGCTTATTATTTATAACTTTCTAAAAAGACATAATTTCCCTAATGTTTATATATACATCTTTCATCACAGTCTACCTTTGATAGTATATAACTTCATATGTAGTGTATTGACCTTAAAATAGTGTACTCCCAAATATTTCCATCTTTTGGGTTATGATTGCCATATGGATTTTAAGTTTGCTATATCCAATACACACAAGACTAACACACAATACAATACTGCTATCTATTTTAGACTATTTTCTATTAGAGTAATTTAGATTTAAAACACAATAAATTTTATATATACATTTATTTATTCCATTTCCAGGACTCTTGATTTCTTTGTGTAAAACCTATTTTCTGCCTGGTATATTTTTTCTGCCTGAAGAAATTCCTTTAACATTTCTTATAGCACATGTGTTCCGGTTATAATTCTGTCAGTATTGGTTTGTCTAAAGACTTCTTTGTTTCCCTTTTATATTTGAAAGATATTTTCATTGGGTATAGAAATTGAGGTTAACTATTTTTTCTTTTAAATTTCAACACTTTAAAGATCTTAATAAGCTTTTTCCCCCTTGAATTGTTTCTAATTTTAAGTCTGATGTATGTCTATACTTTGTTTCTCTGTATGTACTGTTTTTGTGTGTGTGTGTGTGTTTTTCAGATGCTTTAAAGATGTTGTCTTTAGTTTTCAGCAATTTTATCATATGGATGTATTTCTTTCTTATTTATCAAGTTTGGTTTCCTCTGAGCTTTTTTGAATTGTGTTTTGGTGTCTTTTATTAAATTTGAACACTTTTCAGCCACTATTTCTTTAATTTTTTTCCCCCATTCTATCTCTTTTCCTTTGGGATTCCAATTACACATATATTTGACTGTTTGATATTGTCCCATAGCTATTATATGTTCTGTTTAGTTTTTCATTCTTTTTGTTTTTTGTGTTTGGGATAATTTTTATTGATCTATTTTCAATTCAAAAATTCTTTCCTTGCTTGTGTCAAATTCCTTCTGATGAGCCTATCAAAAACTTTCTGCATTTCTGTTATTGTGTATTTTATTTATACGCAATTCAATTTATTTATTGAATTTTTTTACAGTTTCTTCCTTTGGTAGAAATCCTTCATCTGTTAACATATGTTATCCACCTTCTCTACTATTGATCATATTAATACATTAATTATGATTATTGTAAACTAGAGGCCTGATGAATGAAAATTCATGCACTGGAGGGGTGGGTCCCTCAGTCCAGCCTGCCCCCTCTCACAGTCCGGGAGCCCTCAGGGGCAGGAGGTGACCTGGCAATCAGGGGAAGGTGACGCCCCATCACACCTCCTGCTGCCACTGCCGGCAGCGCAAGCCTCGGCTGGTCCTGGTTACCTGAGCCTCTGGCGGCCCTGGGTGGCTGGGGGCTGAGGGGACTGGGTGCCACAATCTTGTGGCTGTGGGCGCCACCATCTTTGAGGGAAGGGCAGTCAATTAGCATATTCCCTCTTCATTAGATAGGATACCTAGTGTGATAGCACCTACTATCCACATAATATTGGAGACTGATTTTGTTGCTATCCTTTATATTGTGTTTTTTTTTTCTTGTCTCTTTACTTCTTCTCTCATAATTTGTAATTGAATGCTATATTTTACTGAACAGTGGTGTCTGAGGTAAATAGTACTTACTCTTGGAAATGGGCACCTTCATTTGGTAGGTTATTGTTGTGGGTGTTGAATCAATGTAGCCAATGACTTGACTTCGATTTGGATTTGTTTTTTACTATTGTCACCCTTAGTGCACCACATGATTCAGATTCCTCTGGTGGCACTTTGGAATGGCTTTATTTCTGGAGTGTTTTTATTAATGGTTCTTTTTTACTACCAGCCTTAGGCTTTTTCTGTGACCACAACTCTCTAGTACATTCAGGAAAGTCTAAGATTTTATAGGTTAGCCTTTTTTTTTTTTTCCTTTTTGGAAAGGTGGCAACAATATTCTTTCCAGCTTTCTTCATCTTAAGCAAAATCTTTGAATACTTGATTTTTAACTTTCTCTCAAGGTACAAGATTCTGATACAATGTCAAAACTAGGAAACCTCAGAGGTATTGTCTAGAATACTTCAAGAGAGATTGGAAAATAGATTGATTGGCTGATTTCTGCAATTTTTGAGTGGCCAAAATTTTACATATGCAACCATGATTTATTTGTGCATGGTAAGAAAGTTCAGATGTTAACTAAAATTAATAAAAATGGCTAACATTTACCAAATGCTTAAAATGTTTTAGGCACAATGCAAGGTGTTTCACATCTCTCGTATCATTTAATTATGTTACCACCACTATAAGATAGGGACATATAATTATGATCTCCATCTCATACTAGGGGTAAGCGAGCTTCAGAAAGCAATGACCTGCCCAATATCACACCACTATAAATGTTCTACAAAGTTTTAGAAACACCTGCACCCTTTCCTTTTGGTATTCTTGGATTATTTTTTTCTTCTTGTAAAGGGCATTCTCCTTACCTGTTTTTCTGTGTTCCTTTTTTGATACTGTTAAAAGAAAAAATGCTTAAGAGTTTTGCAAAGTATCCTATCTATTACTAGTTTTGAATGCATTTTTCATTACAAAAGATTAGTGCATTGTCTACTTTTTAAATCATCTATATTATTTACTGTATGATAAAAAGTTAGTAAAAGTTTTGAGAATGGGGTACAGAAAAATTCTTTATTTTTCTTCTGAAACTATCATGTTTATCTCTCAGTTTTAAGAGAGTTGCTGTGCCCATAAATTCCATCACTCTCCTGCTGCTATTCCTGTCTAGCAAATTATTTCTTTATTCACGACACAATAAAAGGTCACTGGAAAGAAGAATATAATATTCACTCTCATAAAATAAAGTTAAACAGTATTTAGCATTTATATCTTTCCAGTGTAGTAAACAAAATATGGTTTATTTGACTCAATGAAGACCTATGATACCAAAAAAGATAAATTTAATGATTTGCTTGAACACAGGAAGATAAATCTTACACAGCATGCCCTCAGAGATGACATGTCACCATTGTCCTAACTCTGTGTGTATTAGATAGGAAGGCAAAGCAGACCTGGCTTCTTGTTCCAAAACATCCAGATCCTAGTCCAGGGTTATAGTCTAAGGACATCAACTGAATAAGTACAATTTTCATTTTTGTTTACTTGCCTTGCTTTTTATGCTATTGAATAAGATCGACATGGCTCTATATTTGCAAATGAGAATAGAAACAGAAAAGGTCGATGTTCTTTTTAATTTCACTTAATTTCAGTGAGTGTCTGAGAAAATGTAAAAATTGTCTGACCTTTCTTCACAGATGTCATGAGAAAATTAGTTTCTTTTTAATATATTTTTAGACATATCTATGGTTTAAAATTTGACAAGTACAGTTTTAAAACTGCATTGGGAATTTAATATAAATGCAAATATCTTATTTTTATAAAATTTCTATAAATTTTACTTGTATGCATTATTTTGCACAAGGTTGGCTTAAGAAAGTATTTTTTATAGTTCCAATCACTTTTGTTGTCACAAATAAATTAATACAACTAAAATACAGTGTTAGTGTTTTATTGAACAATCAAAATATAAAAATAATGCATTCCTTCTTATAAACTGCCAAGCTTTAAATATTTGTTTAAATGTATATTTTTATTGATTTCAGAGAGGAAGGGAGAGGGATAGAGAGATAGAAACATCAATAATGAGAGAGATTTATTGATTGGCTGCCTCCTGCATTTCACACACTGTGGATAGAGCCCACAACCTGGGCATGTGCCCTGACTGATAATCAAACCATGACCTCCTGGTTCACAGGTCAATGTTCAATCACTGAGCCACGCTGGCTGGTTGGGCCAAGCTTTAAATATTTTTATGCAGAGTTCTTCGCAGTGGGATTACAGTGATAAAAACAAGACAAAACAAAACAAAAACAAAACAAAAACAAAACAAAAACTAAGAAAGCAAAACAAAGGAAAGCAACAAAAGCAAATGTTTTAAACCACAGAGAAGTCTGTTTTTATACCCTATTTATCAATATAGGCATTTCCAAAAGGTTTTGATGCTTTTCCATATAGTAAAAGTAAATCTAGTTTCAAAATGTGCTAATGTTCTCTAAAGTTACTTACAAAAAAAAAGAAAAAGAAAAGAAAAGCCATCTAGTGCCACTCTGTTGCTTAAAGTCTTTTCCCCCATTTTCTTTTTACAAATTTTATTTCTCATTATCAAATAAAAATCTGTCTCATGCTTTTATAGGGCTTTTACAAAGGACTTCTTTTATTGAACGTCAGAATGTGGCTTTTTCTTTTTGCCTCTCTAATTAAAACATTGCAACCTGGGGAATCTATCAGTTAGTTCTCAGAAAATGGCCCTTACTTTGATCTTTTCTGATATAGTGAGAAAAATGGTGAAGTGAACAGAAATGTTCTGGTTCCTAAAATTAGATACAAACCCACTAATAAGCAACCTACAGAGTCTTCAGTGTCTTCAGAATTGGCACCCAGTAATAGATTTCAACACAAATCAACGTGCTTTCACTCTATAGCTCAGCTGTCCTGAGATAATTTTTTAAAGGAATGTAGTAGTTTGAGATTGTTCATGACTTCTGGAATCCTACATCTATATTTTATTTCTTAACTGATTCTCTAAAGTTTGAATCAAAGACTATGCATTATATAATTGCAGACGTAGTAGATTCCTAATTTAAGCTGTCATTTTGTATGGATTTTTTGCTCTTAACTAAGCCTTATTGTATTTGATTAACATGATTGTTTGGATAATGAGGTTTTATTTTGTTGTTTCAATTTGAGTAGAAAATTCTTATGCTCTATTAGCAAAGGCATAGGCAAATCTTAATAATTGCATAAACCAATATCTTAACATCTTTTTTTGTTGTTTTTATGAATCCTCACCTGAGGATATTTTTAAACCATAGATATGACTGACAGAGAAAGAGATATTGATGTGAGACACATAAATTGGTTCCTCTCCTGTTTGGGCCCCAACCAGGGCTGGGAATCAAACCTGCAACTGAGGTACATGCCTTTGACCAGGAATCAAATCCATAGCTCTTAGGTACACAGAGCAACGTTCTAACCACTGAGCAAACTGGCCAGGCCAATGACTTAACATCTTTTCCTGTTTTCCAAGGGCATCAATAAACCATGTGTAATGGACACATTGGCTTAATAATGGTTTGTTTTTTAAAATTTTTATTTTGAGGTGCATCATGCCTAAGAAAGAATGTCAAGCAAATAGCCTAATCAATTCATCTTTAATGAAAATTCATAAATATTATGATTGTTTGACTGTTTAAAGTATAATTAAGAAGGAATTTCTCAAGATATTTTGTTTCTAACATTCAGTCAGTTAGATTCCCCTTAAAAGAGGTAAGGATTAACGCATTACAAATAGGCATTTTGATTTTGCCACTTACCAGTCAGGGTGAGTTCTGCTGATATAGAGATTGCTCACAGAAAGAAATCAAACACAATTGTAGAAATGAAGAAAGAAACAATCCCATTTACAACAGTATCTAAAAGAATGATATATTTAGAAATAAACTTAACCAAAATGGTGAAAGATCTATACACTGAAAACTGTAAACTACTGATAAAATAAATTAAATAAAAAACAAATAAATAGATATACATCCCAAGCTCATGGATTAGAAGTTTTAATATAGTTAAAATGTCTGTGTTTCCCATAGCAATCACAGATTCGTTGCAATCCCTATCAAAATCCCAATAACATTTTTACCAAGAGATGAAAATCCTAAAATTCATGTGGAACCACAAAATACCCCAAATAGCCAAAGCAAATTTGAGAAAGAACAAAGATGGAGGCATATTTCCTGATTTCAAAATATATTACAAAGCTATAAGAATTAAAATAGTATGGTACTTTCCTGCTCAAGATGGTGGCATAGGTGAACATGATACTTGCCTCCCCCCACGACCACATCAAATTTACAGCTAAACTACAGAACAACCATCATTCAGAACTGCCTAAAATCTGAGAAAGAAAGGAGAAGCCACATTGAGACTAGTAGGAGGGGTGGAGATGTGGAATGGGCTGCTTCCAATTAAGTTGAGAGGGATATCTCAGTTGTGGAGGTCCCCCTCCCTGAAGAGTGAGGGGTCCCAGCCCCACACCAGGACTCTCAGTTCAGGGTTCCAGTGCCAGGAAGAGAAGTCCTCATAACTTCTGGCTATAAACACCAGTGAGGATTGTGATTCAGTGATATGGAGGCTGCTGGAGTACCAGGCAATTTCTCTTAAAGGGCTGTGCATGTACTTATTCAGACTCACTTCCTCTGAGCTGCAGCACTGGGGCAGCAGCTTGAAAGGATACAGGGAGGAATTGAATTATCTGATACCAGAGTAAGAGATGGGGGAATGGGCAGCTCTCTCCCAGAGAGAAGTGCTACCAGAGGCCATTATTCCTTTGACGAGCCCTCCCCAGACAGAGCTGGCATTTGAGCACAATATCTGAGTTTCCATCAACCTGACTCATACTATTCACCCTGCTCTGATTATTCCACCCAACTTTCAGACCCACCCAAGTTTTTCTAGTGGCTTTAACATAAGAATGGTCTGTCTTGATTCATGCTTCAGATTTTACTAAAACCTCTAAAATAAGCAGCATCTGGCCTCAGAGTGCCTAGTAGCCCTTGCTAAATGGCTACAGGCTCAGCACTAACAGCAGCCAACCTTGGTTGGCAGATTGGCCTAAACTGGGCACCTCCAAGCCCAGAACAATTAGCAGCCATCTGCAGATTGCTTTGTAGCTCATGC
Source organism: Ia io (assembly GCA_025583905.1). Classification (NCBI taxonomy): domain Eukaryota; kingdom Metazoa; phylum Chordata; class Mammalia; order Chiroptera; family Vespertilionidae; genus Ia; species Ia io. Next base: position 94,781,903 of record JAJQQW010000002.1, on the reverse strand, counting down.
TGGGTGGCCCCAGGCAGAATACCGGTGGTGACTAACCTTGGCCGATATCTCTTGAGAGGCTTCAGAGGCAGCACACTCAGTGGGAAGCTTCAGACCAAGTCAAAGCACCACCACCCAACCATTTTCACAAGTGACACACTCAAGGGACAGACTCAGTTGGCACCAGAGCCCCACAGAAGTAAGTTTTGCTCTGTTGGGTGGGCCCCTGCACAGCTGATCCTCCAGGGGGTCAGAGGTCAATGGCCAATGGTTGCAGCCAATTCTTGCAGCTGATCAGCCTGGGGTGGGGGGATAAATCCCTCCCATTGACATACCAACAGCAATCAAGGCTCAGCTATAACAGGAGGGTGTACATAGCCCACACAGGAGGTGCACCTTAAGTCCCCAATTTGGGTGATCTTGGAGGCTGCTCCACTGAACACCTACTGCATTATGCCACTCTATTAAGCCTGGAAGATAAACCAGTTATAACTAACACATAGAAACAAACACAGGGAGGCTGCCAAAATGGGGAGACAAAGAAACATGTCCCAAATGAAAAAAAAAAAACACAACAGAACAAAACCCCAGAGAAAGAACTAAACACAGTGGAAACAAGCAATCTATTAGATGCAGAGTTCAAAACACTGGTTATAAGGATACTCAATGAACTTAGTGACAACCTCAATAGGATAAAAAAAGGACTAGTTAGAACTGAAGGATACATTAACTGACATTAAGAATAATTTACAGGGAATCAATAGTAGAATAGATAAAGTTGAGAATAAAATCAGTGATTTGGAAGAAAAGGAAGCAGAAAATATCCAGTCAGAAGAGCAAAAAGAAAAAAGAATGCAAAAAAGTGAGGATAGTGTAAGGAGCTTCTGGGGCAATTTCAAGCATACCAACATTCACATCATGGGTCTGCAAGAAGGTGAAGAGAGAAAGCAAGTAATCAAAAACCTATTTGAAAAAATAATGGCAGAAAACTTCCCTAACCTGGTGAAGGAAATAGGCATGCAAGTCCAGGAAGCACAGAGTGGCCCAAACAAGATGAATCCAAGAGCCCAAACCAAGACACATAATTAAAATGCAAAAGGTTAAAGATAAGAAGAGAATCTTAAAAGCAGCAAGATAAAAGCACTTAGTTATTTGTAAGGGAACTCCTATAAGACTGTCAGCTGAATTCTCAAAAGAAATTTTGCAGGCCAGAAGGGAGTGGCAAGAAATACTCAAAGTGATGAAAGCAAGGACCTACAACCAATATTACTTTACCCAGCAAAGCTATCATTTAGAATAAAAGGACAGATAAAGAACTTCCCAGATAAGAGAGGAGTTCATTAACATTGAACTAGTATTTATGAGATATTAAAGGTTATTCTTTAAGAATAAGGGAAAAAAAGTTAAAAAATATAAACTATAATATGGCAATAAACACATATCTATCAACAATTGAATCTAAAAACAAAATGAGCAAGTAGAACAGATGCAGAGATACAGAGAATATTTTGACAGTTGCCAGATGGGAAAGGGTTGAGAGGATGGGTCAAAAAGGTGAAGGGATTAAGAAGTACAAATTGGTTATTACAGAATAGTCATGAGGATGTGAAATACAGTATAGAGAATATAGTCAATAATATTCTAATAACTAGGTATGGTGTCAGATGCATGCAAGATTTATAAGGATAATCACTTAGTAAGTTATGTAATTTCTAATCACTGGGCTGTACACCTAAAACTAATATAAAAATGTATGTCAACTGCAGTTGAAAAATAAAAATGATTTTACAATGGGGAAAAAAAAGAATATGGATGAACACAAGAGATAAAATGACCTTAAAAAAACAACAGTAAGATATTGGCATAAAACTAGACATATAGACCAATGAAACAGAATAAATAGCCCAGAAAGAAACCCATGCATATATAGCCAATTTGACCTTTAAATACACAATGGAAAAAGGATAGTAAGTTCCACAAATTGTTTTGTGAAAATTGGATATACTCATTCAAAATAATGAAATTGGATGCTTATCTTACACCCTTCACAAAAATTAACTCAATATGGATTAAATACTTAAACTTAACAACTAAAACTATAAAAGCCCTAGAAGAAAATGTGGAAAGCTTCATGACATTGGTTTTGGCAATGATTTCTTGGGTATGACTTCAAAAATTCAAGCAATAAAAACAAATATGGACAAGTGGGACCATATCAAACAAAAATCTTCTGCACAGCAAAGAAAACAATCAACACACTATTGACAACCTAGTGAATGGCAGAAAATATTTGCATATTATATATCTGATAAGGGATTGATATATAAGGAACTACTACTACTCAATAGCAAAAACAAAAAGACTAAACAAAAAAAAAAAAAAACTGATAAAGAAAAAACAAAGGGGCCCTAACTGGTTTGGCTCAGAAGATAGAGCATCAGCCTGCAGTCTGAAGGGTCCTAGGTTCGATTCTGGTCAGGGGCACATGCCCAGGTTGCAGGCTCGATCCCCAGTTGGTGGCATGCACAAGGCAGCCAATCAATGATTCTCTCTCATCATTGATGTTTCTATCTCTCTCCCTTCCTCTCTGAAATCAATAAAAATATATTTTTTAAAAAATAGACAAAGGTTTTGAATAGGTATTTCTGCAAAGAAGACACAAATGGTCACTAGGATAATGAAAAGATGTGTTGTGCAGCATCTCAAAGAATATCTGCACTACTATGTTTATTGCAGCCTTATTCACAATAGCTAAGATATGAAAACGACTGGAATGCCCATCCTAATATATAAAAACCCAGGGTTCATAATGTCCACAGCAACCGAAGGCTTGACCAAACACCGGAAGTCAGTCCTGCAGTCAGTGCTGGGTTGCTGTGGTGACCCATCACTGACTGCTGAGGAGGCTGCAGATCAGGCCCAGAGAGAGGCCCAGAGAGAGAGGCAGGTTCTGATCCACAGCCTCCATGGCAGCTGTTGATCAGCCGTTGCCGCTCTCTTTCTCTCCAGGCTTTGCCAGCAGCTGCGCCTCTGTTTCTCTCCAGGCCTCTGCAGGGGCTGCTGACCAGCCCCGCCTCTTTGATCAGGCCTGGAGATTGGCCTGGAAACGATGACTGGCAGAGAAACCAACCAATCAGAACCAAATCTGGGTGAACTGTGAGGAGCCAATGGCTGCCTAGGAGGTGGAGCTTTTGATGCTGACTGGCATAGAAACTGACCAATCAGAACCAAATTGGCTGGCAGGGGAGGGAAGTTAGGGACAAGATTAGGTTGGCAGCGGAGGGCAGTTGGGAGCAACCAAGCCAGCAGGGAAGGGCAGTTAGGGGAGATAAGGCAGGCAGAGGCAGTTGGGGGTGAGATTAGGCTGGCAGGGGAGAGCAGTTGGGGGCGAGATCAGGTCGGCAGGGGAGGGCAGTTGGGGGCAAGATCAGGCTGGCAGGGGAGGGCAGTTGAGAGCAACCAGGCCAGCAGGGGAGGGCAGTTAGGGACGATCAGGTAGGCAGACAGAGGCAGTTAGGAATGATTAGGCAGAGAGGTTAGGGGCAATCAGGCAATCAGGCAGAAGGTTTAGGGGCAACAAGGCAGGCAGGCAGGCAGAGGCAATTAGGGGAGGTCAGGCAGGAGGCAGGTGAGCAGTTAGGAACTAGTGGTCCCAGATTGCAAGAGGAATGTCCCCCAAGGGGTCCCTGATTGGAGAGGATGCAGGCTGGGCTGAGGGAACCCCCCCTCTGTGCATGAATTTTGTGCACCAGGCCACTAGTTTATATATGAATGGATGAATAAAAATGTGGTATAAACACACAATAGAATATTTTTCAAACCTAAAAAGGAAGGAAAACCTGCCATATGCAACCACATGGATGAACCTGGAGGACAGTATGCTAAGTGAAATAAACCTGTAACCGAAGAACAAATATTGCATGGTTCCAGTTCAGTGAGCATTCAGATTAGTCAATAGAACTCAGAGAAGTAGAAAGTAGAATGGTGGTTTCCAGGGGCTGTGGGGAGGAGGAAATGGGAGCTATTTTTAAGCAGGTAGAAAGTTTCAACTATGTAAAATAAGTACACAGTTGTACAAAATTTTTAGAGATCTGCTGTACAAAATTCTACCCATAGCTAACAATACTATACTTAAAAATTTGTTAAGAAGGTAGATCCCATATTAAGTGTTCTTACCACCATAAAAGGGAAAAAAGAAGAAATGTATGCAGTCCTGTTGTACTCTACTTGCCCATGAGTAAATAAAAAATGTCCTCTATCAAGCTGTGATTTGTTATAAATATCCATTCACCCAAGCATCATACAGAAAACCACTTGGCTATCCCAGGCAGATTTTGTTTCATCTCCATATTTGTCAGTCTCTCATCCATTCAGGAGACAGAAGCTATCAGTCCCACTGGAAAGAAGAAATGTTTCAGTGTTTCAATGCTATCTCATCAAACATAGTGCCTCCTTAGAGAAAGTGGATCAAAAGATGTGGCTGTCTATAACTGTTTAGTGTTGGCAAGGGTGGTGGCCACTTAGGAAATAGTGATTTGATTGCTCAAGTCCACTTGTGGTTTCCTATAGATCTCTTTGAAAAGGGGTTGAGATCATTAAAACAGAGTTTGCTTTAAAATGTCTCTATCAAGTCCACACAGTTATCATGGGAAAGGTGCATATAATTTTGTTGTGCCTGATTAAATTTCAGAAACTCCTTCATTCATGCCTAAGAACACACAATTTGAAATAAGACCTGCTGAAAAGTGACTATTAACCCTACTAATGAGCAAATATAATTTGTGTCACTTGCAGAAGACAGTATGTTTTGGGCTTGTGTTTCAGGGGAGACTTCCACATGAGTTTCATTCTAGAAGAAGAAATATTTCCTGACTATTGACCTGAAGCAGCTCAACAGGGATGTGCCTGCTCTGTGGCAGATGCCAGATTGGCCTGAGTCCATCCTTGGGGGTTGTTCATTGAAGTGAATTCTTTTATCTGAAAGACAATCTCTTGTGAAAGATTAATCTCTTATGATGTTTGACCATCCCTAGACATAGCAAGGGCATCGATATCTCTGCCTTGTCTGCAACCTTTCCTTATTTCTCTGTCTTATCTAGAGACTGCTTCTAGGGCAGGCAGAGAATGAAGTCTACCAGTATGCTCCATGCAATCCTGAGCTTTTGAGCACTCCATCAACCTTCATTAAAGCATTCGTGATCATGATGACACTGATAAAGTTGGAGGAATTCATTCTGAGAGATTAAGGTACCCATGACTAGATGAGCGTTTCAGAGGAGGTGAAAAATAAGAGAGTATTGTAGCTCATCTAAGCAAGCTCCCTGTTCTCATTCAGATAAGGTATTAGTATCTGCGTATTACTAATGAGGCATCTCCCCTCTAAAGAGGGGAGACAACTTTTTCCAAGGTCACACACAGAATGAAGAAATTGAAAGAAAATTATGGACCCCTAGTTGTTACATTGCAGCACCGGTACTTGTTTAAGCACCACTATTATATTAAGTGCAGAGTCCAAAATGAATTGTCACTATTGCAGAATATGACAGAAGGACCATTTGTATCCTTGGACAACCTCACAGCATATGAAGAGTTTGAAGACATAACTGAGGATACTTTCTGAAATGTTACGTGAGCCTCATTTGTTTGCTGAATGCTTTAGCCACTATATTTTTAAATTAATCTTTACACATAGGAAGCATGTATAATATTCATGTTATTTATTATGATATTTTAAAGGTTTCATAGATTTCTTATCCTGATTAACTAAGATTAAGCTAATCTTTTTTTCCATATAAGTTAGGGATAGTCCTACTGCTTTAAAGAAAAGTATTAATGAATTCTAACATAACTACCACTAGGTTTTTGAGTGTAGTCTCCATCCACAGTTTCTTTGGATAAAAAGTAAAATATATAACTTACTGTGATTTAAACCTCAGCATTAAGTCTTCATATATTTAATTAATTACCACACTTCATTCAATAAACATTTATTGAACACATATGGGTAAGGAACTCGAGGGAATATAAAAATGAGTAAGACTCGGACCGGCAAGAAGGTAGGGAGAGAGAGTGTGTGAGTGAGGAACCCACAGAGGAGAGTGTAGACGTCTGTGGTGTGTGTGTGTGTATGAGCTAGGGTCAGTTAGATTCTGCAGGTCTTCCAAGGGGCTGCCTAACTGGGCAGTCCTAGACGGCGGAGCCCCACGCACAAAGCAGACACTTCTCAGCGGCTGGTAAGGACGCGGAGACCACGCCATCTTGAGAAACAGAGCTGCCTAAGACTCGGATCCTTGCTTCTGACACAAACCAGGACCCTGCAGCCACTGGGGACAGAGAACTGCTATCACAGCTTCAGACCAACAAACAACAAGAATCCAGACTTCCCAGCAGGTTTCCATGAGTCAAAGAGCCTATCCCCCTCCCCGCAGGTGCGCCATAGTGACTGATAGACCCGCCCCTCGCCCAAGCTACAGAGCGCCCTCAGCCTCGAGATAGTGCCAAAGTAGCTGATAGACCCGCCCCTCGCCCAAGCTGCAGAGCTTTGCTCAGGGACGCTCTCCCCCTTAGGGAATTTGGCACGCGGGACAGAAGCAGCTCCCCTTCGGGGAAATCTGACAGTGTGCACAGAGGGCTCCCCTTCGGGGAATTTGGGGGAATTTGGCTTGTGGGTCACAGCTCCCCTTCGGGGAATCTTAGAGCGCGCACAGAAGGGCTCCCCTTTGGGGAATTTGGCGCGCAGGATGGACTCCACCCCCCTTTGGGGAATCTGGGAGAGTGCACGGAGGCAGCTCACCTTCAGGAATTTGAGAGTGTGTGAAGCCCTAGCCAGTTTGGCTCAGTAGAGAGAGCACACACAGGACGCAGCTCCACTTCAGGGAATTTGGCACACCGGACACAACTGCCTGGGATCCCTGACTCACAGCACATTCACACTAAGAGCCAGTGACCCCAATTGTTGGTGCATGCGCACACAGAGACCCTGATTCTCAACGAGAAACCGCACAAGGCAACAGAGACTCTGACACTCGATTCTTGGTGCAGACACAGGGAAACTCTGACTCCGGGCACATGCTAAGGATCTCATTTTCGGCACATACCAACAGTGTGGTGCAGACAGGGCCCCTGATTCTAAGTGTGCATACAAGACCACATTGAACACTGGGGACACTGACCCTGGGCAAGTCTGGTTCCCACCAACCAAAGGCAGCCACACATCCTAGTGTCAGAGCACTTCAGTGAAACTCGGGTGGAGCGAAGTCCCCACAGCACACGGCCCAGGTCCACTCAAACGGAAGCTTGAGCTTTCTGGTGATAGCCAGAATGGGGAAACGAAATAACTCACAGAGGAAAGAAAATGTGGAGTCGCCAAGAAAGGAAATTAGTGAAACTGAAGCTTGCAGCATGACCGAAAAGGAGTTCAGAGTAATGGTTGTGGAATTTATACATCGGATGGATGAGAAAATCAACAACTTATGCAAGAATCAGGAAGAAATGAAAAGTGATATAGCTACAATCAAAAACACCATGGAAAGTTTCAACAGTAGACTACAAGAAGCAGAGGACCGAATTAGTGAGTTAGAAGATCAGGTACAGAAACAAGCTCAATCTGAATAGCAATTGGAGAAAAAAATTAAAAAGCAGGAGGAAAGCCTAAGGGAGCTTCGGGACAACATGAAACGAAGTAACATGCGTATAATAGGGCTGCCAGAAGGACAAGAAGAGCAGCAGGGATTAGAAAATCTATTTGAAGAAATAATGACAGAAAACTTCCCGGATATGGGAAAGATAAAAGTTACGCAAGTACAGAGAGTCCCAAGCAGGATCAACCCCAAAAGACCCACACCAAGACATGTCATAATATCAATGGCAAATACAAATGATAAAGAGAGAATCTTAAAGGCGGCAAGAGAGAGATAGAGAGTTACCTACAAAGGAACACCCATCAGATTGTCAAATGATTACTCAACAGAAACACAACAAGCTAGAAGCGAATGGACGGAGGTATACAAAGTGTTGCAAAGTGAAGGACTGAATCCAAGAATACTATCCAGCAAGACTATCAATCAAAATTGAAGGGGAAATCAGGAGCTTCGCAGACAAAAAAAGGCTCAGACAAAAAAATAAACAGGTAAGAGCTAGAAAAAGAGTAGCAAGAAAAGCCCAGTGTAACCAGAAGGAAGGAAATAACAAAGATCAGAGGGGAGATAAATGACATAGAGACCGAAGAAACAATACAAAGAATCACCACCAAACCAGCAATACAAGAAATGCTAAAGGGAATACTGTAAAAAGAAGAAATAAACAGGTAAGAAGGAATACAGACACAAAAATAGATATGACTACAAACAAATACCTTTCAGTAATAACTTTAAATGTAAACGGACTAAAGGCTCCAATCAAAAGACATCGGTGGCTGAATGGATAAAAAAAACATGACCCATATATATGCTGTCCACAGGAGACCCACCTCAGAACAAGAGACTCACACAGATTGAAAGTGAAGGGATGGAAAAATATCTTTCAGGCAAATGGAAATGAAAAAAAAGCTGGGGTAGCAATACTTATATCTGACAAAATTGACCTCAAAGTAAATGCCATAACAAGAGATAAGGAAGGCCACTTCATAATACTAAAGGGAGAAATCCAACAAGAAGAAATAATTCTGGTAAACACATACGCTCCCAATATAGGAGCACCCAAATACATAATAAAACTCCTGGGGGATATCAAGGGAGAGATTAATAGCAATACAATCATAGTAGGAGACTTTAATACCCCACTATCACCATTGGACAAATCCTCTAAACAAAAAATCAGCAAAGAAACAGCAATCCTAAATGACTCACTAGACCAGATGGAATTAATTGACATCTTCAGAACATTTCACCCCAAAGCCACAGAATATACATTCTTCTCAAGTGCACATGGGTCATTTTCAAAGGTATACCAAATGCTGGGTCACAGGCAAAGTCTCTTCAAATTCAAGAAGATAGAAATTATATCAAGCATCTTCTCAGATCACAGTACCATAAAACTGGAAATCAACTACAATAAATACAATCCAAAGAAATCAAACACATGGAGACTAAACAGCATGCTATTAAACAAGGACTGGGTCACCAGAGAGATCAAGGAAGATAAAAAACATCATGGCAACAAATGACAATGAAAACACAACAATCCAAAATCTATGGGACACAGTGAAAGCAGTCTTGAGAGGGAAGTTCATAGCTCTACAAGCCTATTGCAAAAAACAAGAAACAATGGTAATAAATTACCTAACCCTACAACTCAAAGAGCTAGAAAAAGAGTAGCAAGAAATGCCCAGTGTAACCAGAAGGAAGGAAATAACAAAGATCAGAGCGGAGATAAATGACATAGAGACCAAAGAAACAATACAAAAGATCAACAAAACCAAGAGCTGGTTCTTTGAAAAGATAAACAGGATTAATGGACCTCTAGCCAGGCTCACCAAGAAGCAAAGAGAGAGGACCCAAATAAACAAAATCAGAAATGAAAGAGGTGAAATAACAACAGACCCCGCTGAGATACAAAGGATTGTTACAAAATACTATGAACAACTCTATTCCAACAAACTGGACAACCTGGAGGAAATGGACGTATTCCTAGAAAAATATAACCTTCCAAAAATCAATCAAGAAGAATCTAAACAGCTCAATAGGCCAGTAACGATGGAAGAAATTAAAGCAGTCATCAAAAAGCTTCCAGCAAACAAAAGCCCGGGGACTGACGGCTTCACAGGAGAGTTTTACCAAACATTCAAGGAAGAAATAAAACCTATCCTCCTCAGACTATTCCAAAAAATTCAAGAGGAAGGAACACTTCCAGGCTCCTTCTATGAAGCCAGCATCACCCTAATACCAAAACCAGATAAAGACAACACAATGAAAGAGAATTGCAGACCAATATCCCTCATGAAAATAGATGCCAAAATCCTCAACAAAATTCTAGCAAATCGGCTCCAGCAGTACATCAGAAAGATCATACACCATGACCAAGTAGGATTTATCCCAGGAATGCAAGGATGGTACAATATCCGCAAATCAATAAACGTGATACATCATATAAACAAATTGAGAGATAAAAATCACATAGTCTTATCAATTGATGCAGAAAAAGCATTTGACAAAATCCAACACCCTTTCTTGATAAAAACTCTCAACAAAATGGGAATAGAAGGCTCATACCTCAACATAATAAAAGCGATATATGATAAACCCACAGCAAACATCATACTCAATGGACAAAAACTAAAAACATTTCCCCTAAGAACAGGAACAAGACAGGGATGCCAACTCTCACCACTCCTGTTCCACATAGTACTGGAAGTATTAGCCATTGCAATTAGACAAGAAGAAGAAATAAAAGGCATCCAAATTGGAAAAGAACAAGTAAAACTGTCTTTATTTGCAGACGACATGATATTGTACATAAAAATCCGAAAGACTCCGTCAAAAAACTAATAGACTTAATAAATGAATTCGGCAATGTAGCAGGATACAAAATTAACGCCAAGAAATCTATGGCCTTTCTATACACCAATAGTGAACTTACAGACAGAGAGACTAAAAAGGCAATCCCATTTACCGTCGCACCAAAAAAAATTAAGATACCTAGGAATAAACTTAACTAAGGAGGTAAAAAACCTATACACGGAAAACTACAGGACACTGGAAAAAGAGATAGAGGAAGATGTAAACAGATGGAAGAACATACCATGTTCATGGATTGGTAGAATCAACATCATTAAAATGTCCATACTACCCAAAGCAATCTATAGATTCAATGCACTCCCCATTAAAATACCAATGGCATATTTCACAGACCTTGAAAGAACTCTCCAAAAATTCATCTGGAATAAAAAAAGACCCCAAATAGCCACAGCAATCCTGAGAAAGAAGAATAAAGTAGGAGGGATCTCAATACCAGATTTCAAGCTGTATTACAAAGCCACAGTTCTCAAAACAGCCTGGTACTGGCACAAGAACAGACATATAGATCAATGGAACAGAATAGAGAATCCAGATATTGACCCAAACCACTATGCTCAATTAATATTTGACAAAGGAGGCATGAACATACAATGGAGTCAAGACAGTCTCTTCAATAACTGGTGTTGGGAAAATTGGACAGATACATGCAAAAAAATGAAGCTAGATCACCAACTTACACCATACACAAAAATCAACTCAAAATGGATACAGGACTTAAACATAAGACGGGAAACCATAAAAATACTAGAGGAATCCACAGGCAAGAAAATCTCAGACATATGCCAAAAGAACTTCTTCACTGACACTACCCCTAGGGCAATGGAAGCTAAAAAGAAAATTAACAAATGGGACTACATCAAAATAAAAAGCTTTTTTACAGCAAAAGAAACCATCAACAAAACAACAAGAAAGCCCACTGTATGGGAGAACATATTTGCAAATGGTATCACTGATAAAGGTTTAATCTCCAACATCTACAGGCAGCTTATACAACTTAATAAAAGGAAGTTAAATGATCCAATAAAAAAATGGGCAATGGACCTAAATAGAATCTTTTCAAAAGAAAACAGAAGGAAGACCAAGAGACACATGAAAACATGCTCAACGTCACTAATTATCCGAGATGCAAATCAAAACAACAATGCGGTACCATCTCACACCTGTCAGAATGGCTATCATCAACAAATCAACAAACGACAAGTGTTGGCGAGGATGCGGAGAAAAAGGAACCCTCGTGCACTGCTGGTGGGAATGCAGACTGGTGCAGCTACTGTGGAGAACAGTATGAAGTTTCCTCAAAAAACTGAAAATGGAACTCCCATTTGACCCAGTAATCCCACTCCTAGGAATATATTCTAAGAAACTGGGAACACCAATAATAAAGGATATATGCACCCCTATGTTCATAGCAGCACAATTTACAATAGCTAAGATCTGGAAACAGCCTAGGTGCCCATCAGCAGATGACTGGATCAGAAAACTATGATACATCTACACAATGGAATATTATGCTGTCATAAAAAAGAAGGAATTCTTACCATTTGAAGCAACCTGGATGGAATTGGAGAACATTATGCTGAGTGAAATAAGCCAGTCAATGAAAGAAAAATACCACATGATCTCACTCATTTATGGATAATAAAGAACATTATAAACTTGAACAAAAAGATAGATACAGAGGCAGTAAAGCATCAAACAGTCTGTCAAATTACAGCAGGAAGGTTAGGGAGAGGTGGGGAAGATAAGAGATCAATCAAAGGACTTGTATGCATGCATATAAACATAACCAATGGACGCAAAACTCTGGGGGTGAGGGCATATATGGGAGTGGGGTGGGAGGGGCAATGTAAGATATGTACACATATAATACCTTAATAAAAAAATAGAAAAAAAATAAAAATAAAAATAAAAAAATAAAAAAAATAAAAATGAGTAAGACTCATTCTTACCTTCTCACTGAATTGCAAATCCCCATTTAAAATGTCTTTAATAGAAGGTAGGGTATAACAAACATCAAATGAGGTAAAAACAGAGTGCTTTGTGATCACAGGGGAAAGAAACGGTGTTGTTTCCCAGAGGAGTTAGGGAAATTTTATGGAGGAGTGGCAACAGAGCTGAGCCTTGAAGCATGGCTAAGATTTCATTAGAGGGAGAGGAAGTTTCTCTAATGACTGGGAAGAGAACAGCTTGAACAGAAAATCATGGAGCAGGTAGTCTGCTTACTAGAGTGACATTAGTAGAACAACTAGTGAAAGACAAGACTAGGAAAGTATATTATCGCTGCCTGGAAGTTTATAATTGTGTGTTAAGGACTTTGACCTTTATAATACAAGCATTGAGAAGTCCTTGAAAATTATTTAGCAAAGAAGTGGCATGGTCAGAATTGTACCTTGTGAACAACAGTCTGCAGCTGTGTGCCAAACAATGGGAGAGAAAGACTATGGAACAGAGGTAAGACAGGAAGCCACCGAGATGTGTGAAGAGATATAAGGGGATTAAGCAAGACTAAGTCTAATAGGAAAAGAAAGAAAAGGAGCCTTGAGGGCACTGGTGGGAGGATCAAATGCTGCATTAATTTTTGCATAATGAATGCAGTCAATCCCTGAGCAACTGTGAAGGGAGAGGCATTGTATTAAGTGATGAAGATACACGAGTGAAAAAATATATAGCTTTTGCTTCTAAGAGCTTGGAGTCTAAAATGGGACAGAGATAAATAAACATGTAAAGATAGCACAATAAAAATAAGAATAGTAAATATGAGAGAATATTCCAGAAGGGGGAACAGCATGTGAAATGGTCAAAGGTGGGACAGAGTAAGACTGGCATATTAAAGGAGCTACAGTAATTTGGCCTGACTAATGCATGGAGTGTAAGGCAGCAAATTGAAAAAGATAATACAATGTACCAGATAATAGTAGATCTTCTAAACCACATTGAGTGTCTGTACTCAGTGTTCAGGCCAATGGGAAGAACAAGTGAGTGAAGATCAAGTTTCAATTTAGAAAGATCAGGAAGGGAATATGAATGAGAATAATTTTTTAAAACAGGGGTGGAGATAGGTATAGAAAGGAGAACATTCAATGATGTTGAGAAAATTATAAAAACCCAAAGGGTTTAACAATTAGGGAGTGAGGACTTTTATAAGAGCAGTTTCAAAGAATCACTGGGGAAGAATCCAGATTACAAAGCGCTTGAGAAGAGAAAGAAAGGTAGTTGGTGTTACATCATTTTTTAAGTTAGACAACCAAAGAGGAAAGGAAAGATAGTTGTAAAAGAAGTAGCAGGATCTAGAAAAGTGTGGCTTATGTGCGTAGACAGTAAGGACATGAAGATTTTATCACAACAATGGAAGAAGCTCAAAGAAGAGATTGCAAAGACGAGTTGCAAAGGAGCTGAAAGAAACACTAACCAGAGCAAGAAAGGAATGGTATTAAGATGTAATAAGAATGCCCAGCTGGTGTGGCTTAGTGGTTAAGCATTGACCTATGAACCAGGAGGTCAGGGTTTGATCCTCAGTGGGGGGCATGGAGGAGGCAGCTGATTAATGATTCTCTCTCATCATTAATGTTTCTATCTTTCTTTCCCTCTCCTTCCCTCTCTGAAATCAATAAAAATATATATTTTTAAAAAGATGTAATAAGAAGCTGTAGGAAATTTTCCCAAAACCTAAATGTGAAGTTATAAAAGCCCTATCATGATTTCCATACCCATTCAGGAAAAATTAAATAAATACAAAATATTTTTTAGAAAGTCATATACAGAAATCTATCACATGCAAGATTTATCCAACCAAATCTTTGGTGTTTCTAGGAAGCCTACAAAACTTTGCAGGACTCATCTCCCAGTTATAAAAGACATTATTTTCAGCCAGGAGTATTTACTGTTTTGCAGGGAAAGAACCTGCAAAAGAGGCACTGCACTCTTTCAAGTTGATAAAAATCCACCCCAGAATGGTCCATGATTCCTGCTCTCTTTGGTTTAATTAGACAATGAAGTGTCCTTGTCCGAACTACCCTTTCTTACAGGATAGAAAGGATGCCTCTTGCCAGGAAGAATGAGACAGCCAGGTGAGAGCACAGCTGGAGGTCTGGGCTGTCTGGGCTGGTTGTCAGAGATCAGATGTCCTTCCCTTGTACTGTCTATTCTTTCGCCAGGCAAGCACCCAACACTTCACAAATGTTTTGATGTTATTGCGTTTATCACTATCTTAAAGTAGAAGCCTTCCAGCAACTACATACTGTCTTAAGCATTGAGTGTAAACATCAGAGGAATTGTTGGGGATCTAGGGATAGGTTGCAAAAATATAAATAAAACTCTACAATTTGATTTCACTTGTATTTGCCACTCATTTTTTTGATGTTTCTTCTTTGTGCTTGGGTCTTGATGGTGAACCTGGGAACATACAAAGCCAGGCTATGCAGAAGGCAGACTGAAATAAAGGAGTTAGTTGATAATCCTAAGACACAAGGGCTCCACCAGACAAACATTTGTTTGTTTTTTTAAAAAAGGCTGTCTTTCTCAGAGGCATGAAAGATGAATTAAGTTAACAATATGCCATATTTCATTGACTCTAAAGCATACTTGATTAGAACACATATCCTGATTTCAGAGATGTTAAAACATGAAAAAATATGTCATGGAACCAAAGAAATATGGTATCTTGAGATGGTGAGATTGAGAGTATATGAAAGTAAACATCAGATCATCTTAATGTTCTCTGTAAGGAAGGAGAATATATTGTCAGCTGATAATGAGATGACCTCAGGATATGATGAGCAAAAAGTTTTCAGAAAAGCCATTGCTGAACCTGATAAGGAAAAAGTGGGGAGAAATACTTTTCCCCTGAAACTGCTTTTTCCCCTGATTTTGAGGTACTACTGTCTTCCACTTGGGCATGCAAGTTATGAATATGGGGTTGTGTCTAATTTTGCCTTTTCCCTTTCCTATACCTTACCAATCACTAAGTTCCACTAATTCTATGTTCTAAACACTTATCAAGTTTCTCTACTTTCTTTCCCAATTCTGTTCCTTAAGTCCCACACCATCCCTAGCTTTAAGGATTGGTATAGTCTCTTTTGTTAAGCATCCTCCATGATGGGTCCCAGTTGCTCTTCACCCTTGTAAAAGTGCCCTCTCCCACAACATAGCAGAATTGGACAATGTGACCACTACAACGTGGCAGAGGTCATTGTAAGTTACTTCTCAGCCCAGGTCGAATAATACATGATAAATTCTGCCTTGTTTGCTCTCTCTGGGATCACTCAGTGTGGGGGAATCAGCTGTCATAAGCACACTCTAGCAGCCCTTTTGGAGAGGCCCATGTGGCACAGAACCTAGGCCTCTCCAAAAAGCCAATAAGGGTAAGTCAGTCAGAAAAAGCTAAGAACCACATGATTTCATTTACATGTGGGATATAAATTGAAACTTGTGAACATAAATAGCAGTGTAATGGTTGCCAGAGGGAAGGGACAAGGAGATGAAGGGAGTCCTAATACATGGTGATGGGAGAAGATTTGACTTTGGGTGGTGAGCACACAGTGCAATATACAGATCTTGTAACATAGAAACCCACACCTGAAACCTGTATGATCATATTAACCAATGTCACCCCAATAAATTTAATTTTTAAAAAAGCCAATAAGGAATTAGGGTCTTCTGTCAACAGGCATGAAATTTGTTTTATTTTTGTGTGTGTGTGTGAAATTGAAAGTGGATCCTTCATCCCTATTTAAGCCTTTGTATGACTATAGCCTCAACTCTATTTTTTAAACTGCTTTATTGAGGTATGGTTGACATGTAATACATATATTTAATGTATTTATTTAATGTATACAACTTGATGAGTTTGAGGATAAGTATACATCTATGAAATGATCACTAACATCAAGGCCATAAATGTATTCATCACCTCCAAGAGATTCCTAAGGTCCCTTTATTTTGTGTGTGTGTGTGTGTGTGTGTGTGTGTGTGTGTGGTAGAACAGTTAACCTGAGATCTACCCTCTTAGCAAATTTAAAGTATACAATACAGTGTTGTCAGTGGTAGGCACTCTGCTGTATTGTGGATCTCCAGAACTTATTTATTTTGCATAACTGAAGCCTTGCACCCTTTGACCATTACCTCTGCATTTCCCCTGCTCCCAGCCCCTGGAAACAACCATTCTAATCTCTGCTTCTGTGAGTTTGACTATTTTAGATTCCTCATATAAATAAGGTCATCCAGACTTTGTCTTTCTGTGTCTGCCTCAATTACTCCAGTCCGGTTCATGTTCCTGCAAATGGCAGCATTTCCTTCTCTATAAGGCTGAATGACATTCCATTATATGTATACACCATGTTTTCTTTTTTTAATTCTATTGTTTAGTTTAATTGAGATATAATCAACATACAG
Organism: Ia io; assembly: GCA_025583905.1. Classification (NCBI taxonomy): domain Eukaryota; kingdom Metazoa; phylum Chordata; class Mammalia; order Chiroptera; family Vespertilionidae; genus Ia; species Ia io. The sequence continues at coordinate 94,765,020 of JAJQQW010000002.1, read as the reverse complement.
CATTGTATAAATTTAAGGTGTACAATATAATGACTTGACTTACGCATGTTGTGAAATGATAAATTTACTTAATATCCATCTCATATAGATACAAAAATTTTTTCTTATAATGAGAAGTTTTAGGATCAACTCTATTAGCAACTTTCAAATATACCACCCAACAGTGTTAACTATAGTCATTATGTAGTACATTAAACATCAATACTTATTTCTCTTATAATTGGAAGTTTGTACCTTTTGACTGTCTTCCTCCATTTCCCACACTCCCCACCCCCACCCCTGGTAACCACAAATCTTATCTCTTTTTTTATGAGTTTTTTTTATTTTTTAGATTCTGCACATCCAGTATTTGTTTTTCTCTCTCTGGCTTATTTCACTTAGTATAATGCCCTCAATGTCCATCGCTATTGTTACAAATGACAGGATTTCCATGTTTTAAATAGCTGAATAATATGTCATTCTGTGTGTGTGTGTGTGTGTGTGTGTGTGTGTGTGTGTGTGACAACTTTATACATTTATTCATTCATCAATGGACACATAGAATGTTTCCAGGTCCTGGTTATCTGTATATATAAAAGCCTAAGCGACCATGCAACTGTTCAACCATCTGACTGGTAGCTATAATGCATAATGACCACCAGGAGGCAGACACTCCAACCAGTAGCTATAATGCATACTGACCACCAGGGGGCAGATGCTCAACACAGGAGTTGCTGAGTTTCGGTGACTTGGCAGCTGCAGTTATCGGGTGACACACCAGGAACCAGAGAGGAGGGAGCCTGATTCTGGGGTGCATCACCTGAGCACTGCCCTCTTGCTATCTGGGACCCCTTGGGGGGTGTAGGAGAGCCAGTTTCGGCCCATTCCCCACAGGCCAGGCTGAGGGAACCCACTGGTGCAGAAATCTGTGCACCGGGCCTCCAGTTGTAAATAAAACTGCAAGATACATATATTTTTTGACATAGTGTCTTCATTTCTTTCTAATATATATCCAGAAGTGGACTTCTAATCAGATGGTAGTTCTACATTTAATTTTTTTGAAACTTCCATATATTTTTCATAGTAGCTACCCCAAGTTACATTCCCACTAACAGTACACAAGTTTCCTGCTTTCTTCACATCTTTTCCAGCATTGTTACCTCTTGTCTTTTTTATGATAACCATTCTACCAGGTATGAGGTGATATTTCATGTGTTTTTTATGTTTTCCCTAATGCTTAGTGAACTTGAGCACCTTTTCATGTACCTGTCACTCATTTGTGTATTTTTGGAAAAAATGTATATTCAGGTCCTCTGCCCACATTTTTATTGGATTAATTGTTTGGGGTTTTTTTTTGCTGTTGAGTTATATTAGTTCTTAATCTTTTGGATATTAACCCCTTATCAGATATATGATTTACAAGTATTTTTTATTTTTATTTTCCATGGCTTGTCTTTTTTTTATCATTTCTTTTGCTGTGCAGAAGCTTTTTAGTTTGATGTAGTGCCACTTGTTTATTTTTTTATTTTGGTGTTTGTACTTTAGATGCCATATCCCCAAAATCAATAAAATACTAACAAACTGAGTTCAATAGTACATTAAAAGGGCCAAAGTCCATGTCAAGAAGTTTTATTTGTTTGTTTGCTTTTAGTGCTGAGTAGTATTCCATTGTGTAAATGTACCACAGCTTTTTTATCCACTTATCTACTGATGGCATTTGGCCAATCTTACCTTTTCGACATCATGGATGGACCTGGAGAGTATTATGCTAAGTGAAATAAGCCAGTTAGAGAAAGACAAATGCCAGATTATTTCACTTATATGTTGAATCTAATGTATAATAAACAAAATAGAAATAGCTCTTAGATACAGAAAATAGACTGAGAGAGCTGTTAGAGGGGAAAGATTTAGGGGGATGGGTGGAAAAAAGTGAAGGGATTAAACAAACAAACAAACAAACAAAAACAAAATCCCTCATAGACACAGACAACAATATGGTGATTACTAGAGGGAAAAGGGATGGGGGAAGATAGAAAGGAGGAAAGGGAGATAAATGGTGATGAAAGGAGATTTGAGTTGGGATAGTGAACACAAAATACAATATATGATAAGTATTATAGAATTGTAGACCTGAAACTTATATAACTTTATTAACCAATGTCACCTCAATATATTCAATAACAAAAGAAGTTTCTTTATACTTTCTCCTGGGAATTGTATGATTTTCAGTCTTACATTTAAGTCTTTAATACATTTTGAGTTAATATTTATGAGTGGTATAAGATAGGAATCTACTTTCATTCTTTTACATGAGAATATAAATTTTCCCAGCATCATTTATTAAAGATACTTTCTTTTTTCCATTGAGCATTGCTTATTCTCTTATCAAATATTATTTGACTGTATATGCTTGGATTTATTTCTGTCTCTCAATTCTGTTCCATTGGCTAAAGTTTCTGATTTTATGCCGATACAATACTGCTTTGTGTACTATAACTATGTAATATAGTTTAAAATCAGGGTGTCTGATGTCTCCCACTTTGCTCCTTCTCAGGATTGCTTTGGCTGTTCAGGGTATTTTGTAGTTTCATATACATTTTGGGATTCTTTTCTACTTCTGTAAAAACTGCCATTGGAATCCTGATAGGAAATGCATTGAATCTATTGATGGTTTTGGATATTATGGCTATTTGAATAACATTAAGTCTTCCAAGCCATGACTGGATAGGATATGTTTCATTTATTTGTATCTTCTTTAATATCATTCACCCATGACTTCAAGTTTTCAATGTAGAAATTTTTCACCTCCTTGATTAAATATTTTATTGGTTTTGATGCTATTGTAAATAACATCATTTTCTTTATTTCTTTATCAGATAATTTGTTTTTGGTGTTTATAAACACTACTGATTTTTGTGTAGTGATTTTGTTTCCTGAAACTTTATGAATTAATTAGATTAACATACTTTTTTGTAGAGGCTTTAGGATTTTCTATATATAAAATCATGGCATCTGCAAATAGGGGCAATTTTTCTTCTTCCTTTCAAATTTTGTTGAATTATTTCTTTTTCTTACATGATTGTTCTGGTAGGACATCTAATACCATGTTGAATAGCAGTAGTGAGAGTGGGCACCCTTGTATTATTCTCTACCTTAGAGGGAAATTTATCAATTTTTCACCACTAAGTATGATATTAGTTATGAGCTTGTCATATATGCCCTTTATTATGTTGAGGTATGTTACTTTTGTGTCTAATGTGTTAAGAATTTTTATCATCAACAGAAGTTGAACTTTGTCAAATGCTTTTTCTGCATCTGTTATGATGAATAATCATTTTTTTCTTTCATTCTATTCATGTGATATGTCACATCAATTGATTTTTCATATGTTGAAAGATCCTTGTATCCAAGGGATGAAATCCACTTGATCGTGGTGAATGATCCTTATAATGTGCTGCTGAACTCAATTTGATAGTATTTTATTGAGAAATTTTGCATCTACATTCATCAGGAATATCGGCCTGTATTTTCTTTTCTAGTAGTGTCCTTTTCTGGCTTTGGTATTAAGTAATGTTGGCCTCGTTAAATGAGTTTAGGACTGTCCTATCTTCTATTTTTTAGAAGAGTCTGAGAAATGTTGGTATTAATTCTTCTGTAATTGTTTGGTAAAATTTACCAGTAAAACCATCTGGTGTTTGGCATTTCTTCATTGGGAGGCTTTTTTTTTTTTTTTATTACTGATTCATTCTCCTACTAGGACTATTCAGATTTTCTATTTCTTCCTGATTCAGTCTTGGTAGATTGTGTATTTCTTAGATTTTTTTTTCATTTATTCTAGGTTGTTCAGTTTGTTGGCATATAGTTGTTCACAATAGCCTCTTATGATTCTTTTTGTTTCTGTTGTATCAGTTGTAATGTCTCCTCTTTTATTTATGATTCTATTGATTTGGATAGCTCTCTTTCTTTTTTCTTGGTTATTCTAGCTAAAATTTGGCAATTTTGCTTCTTTTTAAAGAGCCAACTCTTAGTTTTGTTAATTTTTCCATTTTTCTATTCTGTATTTCATTTATTTCCACTCTATTCTTATTTCTTTTCTTTACTAACTTTGTGCTTAATTTGTTCTTTTTATTTTACCTTGAGGTTAAGAGTTAGGTTTTTTTAATTTAAGATCTTTTTTGCTTTTTTTCCAGCATCACATAAATTTTGGTATATTGTGTTTCCATTTTCTCAAGATAATTTCCATTAGTTTCAAGATACTTTTCTATTTTTTCTTTAGTTTCTTCTTTGGTCTATTGATTGTTCAATAGACTATTATTTAATTTTCATGTATTTATGGGTATTCCAATTTCCCACCTGTTATTGATTTTTAATTTCATACCATTGTGGTCAGAGAAGAAACTTGGTGTAACGTCAATCTTCTTGAATCTGGTAAGACTTGTTTTGGGATCGAACATATAGTCTATACTAGAAAATGCCAAGATCTCAGCACTGGTTGTTGCATGTTCCCTTCCTCTTTTCCATCAGAATCAGAGTCCCAGTAACCAAGCACACCAGATTTCCCCCTGACCTTGTGCTTCAAGACTGAACTGGGGACTCTCAAAAAGCTACCCATAATTCTGGGGGAGCTGGATGTCACCCCTGGGCTCTCTTTTTCCAATGAAGAAACCATAGGTTCATGGGAGACCTCTCAGAGTGGTTCTGTGACAGCCTGCGGGAGGGGCAGCGTGGTCCACGTGTAGCTGCTCCTCTAATCCTTCTAATGTAGTCTATCTTGGTCTCCGTGGTACAAGAGGAAATTCAGTCTCACCTCTGTTTTCTAGGATTTTCTTTGTGGTGTCTTGTTCATGAAGAGTTGTTAGTTGTGCTTCTTATGAGTGGGAACAAAATTGAGAACTTATGTCAGCATCTTGGTAACATCACTTTTCCACATTTTTCTTGATCCATTTATCTGTCAATGGACATTTAGGTTATTTTCATATATTGGTTATTGTAATAATGCTGCAATGAATATGGAAGTGCTGATATCTCTTTGAGATCCTGATTTCAATTCCTTTGGCTAAATCCCTGGAGTGGGTTTGCTGACTCATTTAATTTTTGGAGGAATCTTTTTTCCACAGTAGCTTTACCAATTTACATTTCCACCAATATTGTATTAGGGTTCCCATTTCAGCCTCTATTTTTTCCCCTTTCTTTCTTTCTTTCTTCCTCTCCTCTCCTCTCCTCTCCTCTCCTCTCCTCTCCTCTCTCTCCTCTCCTCTCCTCTCCTCTCCTCTCCTCTCCTCTCCTCTCCTCTCCTCTCCTCTCCTCTCTTCTCTTCTCCTCTTTTCTTCTTCTTCTTCTTCTTCTTCTTCTTCTTCTTCTTCTTCTTCTTCTTTCTTCTTCTTCTCTCTCTCTCTCTCTCTCTCTCTCTCTCTCTCTCTCTCTCTCTCTCTCTCTCTCTTTATAATAGATATCCTAACAGGCATTAAGTGATAGCTCATTGTGCTTTGGTTCACATTTTTCTGATAAATAGTGATGTTGAGCACATTTTCATATAACTGTTGGCCATTTGTATGTAACTTCTTTGGAGAAATGTCTGTTCAGGTCCTTTGTCAATTTTTCAAACAGGTACTTAGTTTTGTTGTTGTTGTGTCACAAAATACTGTCCATAACTTTTATGTACAGTTGAAAGAGTATTAATAAAACTAATACCTATCATCAATGTCAGCAAGTACAATGTTGTCAATATCTTTGGAATATCCTGTGTCCATCTCTAAACACATCTCCTCTGTTTCCTCTCAGAGTTAAACAGTATTTTATGTCAATTGTTCTCTTGTTTTCCTTTATAATTTTATTTCTAATGTGTATAGCTCAAATTAAACTATTTTACTAGTTTTACCAAATACATAGAAACATATACATTTTTTTAAAGATAATTTCTCTTTTAATACATTATTTCCAACTCATCAGATCTGGTAGTTCCTTAGTCACAATTTAACATGAAGCGAATGGGCAGCTTTTCCTGAATAGTCCAGGGCAAAAGCAGTAATGAGTGATTCTACTCTTTCCTTGGGCTAGCTTTGATCTGAAATGAGCTGTTACCTCCAGAGAATAATGTATAGGCCGGTTGAATGGGGGTCCAGCGGTCCTCATCCCTTACAAATATAGGACTGTACTGAAGGGAAGAAGGCCCTGGTAGTTTACTCTCACCAGACCCATTTAGATCCTGGTCCTCACTCTCTTGGGGTGTAGGGGATTCCTCAAGTTTTCTTGCTCCCACCCAGGCAGGGGAGAGGGGGTGGCTCAAGTCCAGTTGAGGGTTCTCTCTCCTCCTGTATGACCAGAGCGTGGACGGGCCCAGCTAGCTCCTCCGCCAGAACAGCGTGGACAAGCCAGTGTCTCTACAGGGAGCTCAGTCCCTGGAAGCCAGAGCTCACCACCGCCACGCGAGAGTGTGTCTCCCTGCCTGGCCTGGTGGGACCACATGGCCGCAGTTCTCTTTATGCAGTTGTAGCACTTGGGTTCAGGACCTGCTCCAATTTCGTGCTAATGACAGCTTCCACGGAGCCTATGGTCCCGGATCCCGCGCTGCTCCTGCTCCCAGACAACCAGATGCGGCCAGCCATGGAGAACAGGCATCTGACCAGCTGCCCACAGCATCCGTTATCCTTAGGCTCAGCCTTGGCTATGGCAGTTTCGGTTCAGGGACCCGACTCCTGGCATTCTAGGCGAAATGTGTATGTTTCTATGTATTTCTCTGTTTCCTAACATAGGATTAATGCATGTTGAAAAAAGCTGTAGTTCATTTTATTTTCAATTTTTGCATAATATTTCTTTGTTTGGGTAGTCCACAAAATATTCACCCAGGCTTCTGTTGTCAAGCATGTACTTTTGTTTTTCTTTGTATTACTAGTATCATAAACCAAACTGTCAGGTTTGACTATTAATCTCACCTGTTGCTTAACATCTGGCACTAACAGCCAATTTTCTCCAGTGTTATCCTTTTAGGTGTATTTGTATAAGCAAACAGCCCTAAAAAGATGGGAATAAGGACTGTTCTGGAGCTCATTTATTTATGTTCCCCAAAATTAAAGATAGAGAGACCATCTCCCTAAAGATATCCCAGGGTAATAAATACAGAGATGCCTCTCTTTTATCCCCACAGAGAATTGCTTATATTTCAGCCTAATAAGGTATTGTCACCCTCTGGAAGGGAGAATACTAGTAAGTAGGTTTGTCAGCAACTCTTACATAAAACCAGGTCTCTGTCAGGGTTCCTCTCTGTAATGCATATTCATTGCTTGTACAAGCAACACCTGGCTCTCACCACATCACCCTGAGGGAACTGGGGTCTACAAGTTACTCTGACCATTGCTTTTGCTATGAATAATAAACTATCTTGCTTCTAACTCTAACAGCTTGTTTCTTTCTGCCAGAATCTATGAATCTCTGACTGGCTAACTCATCAGCTTGCTCGCAGGGTGAAATAATCAAGTTCCGGACTTGATGGTTTAACATAAACATTTTTGTATATGCCTCTTGGAGCACTGGTTCAAGAAATTCTTAGGTGAAATGCCTAGAAGAAGAATAGCTAGCTTATAACTTCACTAGCTAATGCCAAGTTGTTTTTAAAAATGGTTAAGCCAGTTTGCATGCCACTCAGTAATGCTAGAGTTTTTAGTTCTGTATCTTCACCAATACTATGCCTGGTGTTTTCAGGTTATTCAGTTTTTCTCAACCTATTTGATGTGAAAATGCATCTTATTATGATTTAAATATGCAATTCACTGATCTAATAAAACTAAGAAATTTCTCATATATAAAGTAGCAATCATTGTTTCCTCTTCTGAGAAAGGCCAGTTCATGGTTTTGTTATGTGTTTCTATTGGGTTGAATGTCTTTGTCTAGTTAATTCCTATGAGTTCTTTGTTTTTCTGGAGCCTAGTCACTTATTAGTTACATGATATGCAAATATATTTCCCAGTTTTTTCCTTTTGTTTTATTTACCATGAATTTTGATAATTAGAAAAAGTTACCTTTAATGTAAAATTTATCAGGGTTCTTCTTTATTATTTTGCTTTGGGATCTTATTTAAAAATCATTCCCTACACCTCAAAATATAAAAATTTGTATCTTTTGAAATTTAACATTTTGTGTTTAACACTTATATCTTTGAACCATCTAGAATTGATTTGTATGTATGTTAAGGGGGAAGACACCACTTTAATTTTTCCTATGTGGATAAGAAATTGTCAGAGTATAGTTTATTGAACTGTCGATCCTTTCCACCCCAAGCTACAATGCCAGTTCTATCATATATCAGGTTTCAACATAAAGGTGGGCTTGATCTAGTCTGTGTATTCCATTGGTATATTTGTCACCCCTGCCTTGATGCTATTTATTACATATTACTATAGTTACATAATTACTGTAGCATTATAATGTCTTGTTAACTGATATGGCAGGTTTGTTCCCAGTTCTTCTTCAAATATATACTTCCTTTTCTGAATATATTTTGGAATCAACTTATCAAATGCCACAATAAATGGGAACTATTTTCATTAGAAATGTATTTAATCAGCCCTAGCCAGTTTGGCTCAATGGATAAAGCATTGGCCTGTGGACTGAAAATTCCCGGATTCGATATCCAGTCAAAGGCACATGCCTGGATTGTGGGCTCGATCCCGAGTAGGAAGTGTACAAAAGGCAGCTAGCTGATCAATGATTCTCTGTCATCATTGATATTTCTATCTCTCTCTCCCTCTCCCGTCCTCTCTGAAATCAATAAAATATATTTTAAAAAATAAATAAAAAAGAAATGTATTTAATCACACATTTATTTTGAGAGAATTGTTATCTTTAGATTATTGCATAGTTCTAGTCATAAAAATTTGCATATAAATAGTGATATCAGGCTTCCTTATTTTTATTTCAGTTTTAAGGAAAATGCTCTTAAAATTACTTATTGAGTATGATATTAATATAGTCCCTTTAAGAGCGGAGAACATTTTCATCTATTCCTAGTTTGCTAAGACACATGAACTCTAAATTTTATAAAATGCTGTTTTCTTGTCAAAGAAATAATCATATATATATATCTTAGAGAAATATGCTAATTGACCGGGACGCTGTAACTTGTCGACCAGACAGGAAGAGGTTGCGCACGTGCAGCATTGCAGGCGGGGCGGCAGGGGCCTCCGTGTGCCTGCGCTGGGGGAGGGCCTGATCAGCATCAGCTGGGGCTGCTTCAAGGGCCAGAGAGGGAGGCAGGGCCGGGCCAGCAGTGGCCGTGGCTGCTGCGGGGCCCGGGGAGCGAGGCAGGGCAGGACCAGCGACTGGATGGTGGGCAGTGCTGCATGATTTCGAATCACGTGCTGGGCTCCTAGTGTAGTATATTGCCTTAAGAAAATTATGAACTTTTAACAGTGAAACAGCTTTGCATCTTGATACTAAAACCAAAAATGTGGGTGTTTTATCTCACAATAATTGAAGAATGAAGTCTCAGACAAAAACAATTAATGGGACCAACGTTTATTGGGAGAAGCCAGTCCTGGAAAAGGTGCAGCTGGGGTTCCAGGAGTAGCCCAGTGTCCAGAGCTTCCTTTCCATGTTACAGTTGGGAGTAGTTTAGTATCCAAGCTAATTAAAGTCCAATAGCTCATGTGTGGAGACCCACATGGTCATAAGCCATATGGGCACTGGGAGTGTGCTCCTCCACAACAGGAATGCCAGGTATCCACTGAGAGCTGCACAGGGGGAGGGGGAGGGCGTGCACTTTTTATTTGGGGGACGGGGAGAGACAGTCTTGCTAGTTCCTGATTGCTTATCTGCAAACTGCCCGTCTTAGTAATATCCATACATTTTAATGTCTATACCTCTCACGTGTACCCTTCCTTTCCACTCAGTTGGGTGCCATAGTAACTCCGTCTAGCTGGGTTCCAGGTTTCACTTGATCCTCCCATGGTTCTGCCCTTATGTACCTAGCTTCTTTCTGTCTCAGTACTACATGCAACTTAAATTTTATACATCAGAGGATTTCAATTGTCTTTTTTTTTTTCTTTTTTCAGTTTTACATATATTTTTATGAATGAGAAAGACCTGTGACTTTTTTCTCACATTTTTCATTTCATATTTGGGCATCATATTTATTCTAGGTTTATTTAATTCTTTTATCAGATCTTTTTGAGTTTCTTTTTTATGTTAAGCAGTAGTCTGGTACTTTGAAGAAATTAACAAATAAAACAATCACTATCCCTGCCCTTGTTGAGCTTACCTTTGAACTGTTAATGTAAAAACATTCAAACCTGTAAAGAATTTTTGTGAGTTTATTTGAGCCAAACTGTCGACAATTTCCGGGAAGCAGAAGCTCAATATATTGGGATAATGCTCCTGAGAATGGCAGTTTTTCACCTTGTTATATTACACTCAAAGGAGGAGATGTAAGTGGGTTACATGAAATCCATTGGTGATAGATTAGGGAGGCAGAAGAAAGTAAACCAGGGAAACCTCTGGGATTGGATAAAAAGTAAAATGATAGACACATGCCTCTTTTATTTAGATGGGTACAGTATAGTTAACAGTCAACAATTAACATGATAACAACAACAATGAAGGAATGTAAGTTTCCATCCTGGCGCCCAGGCACATCTGGTTGTGCCCCAAGGGGCCAGAAAAAGGGAAGTTACAAGTTTTTTTGGGATGTGATCTTAGATGCAAAAAGACAATAGGCTCAGTTGAGGTAAAGACTGACCTGTGTCAGGAGAAGATACCAACCTAGGACATGACTACCCACCATAAACTGCTTTTAATTAAAGTTTTCATTTCAGACCATCCTTTGTCGTTACTTTAGACCAGTGGTTCTCAACCTTTCTAATGCCACGACCCTTTAATACAGTTCCTCATGTTGTGGTGACCCCCAACCATAAAACTATTTTCGTTGCTACTTCATAACTGTAATTTTGCTACTGTTAATGAATTGTAATGTAAATATCTGTGTTTTCTGATGGTCTTAGGCGACCCTGCTAGCGGTTCTCAACCTGTGGGTCACGACCCACAGGTTGAGAACCACTGCTATAGAACCTAAGACCATCGGAAAACACAGATATTTACATTGGATAATAAATAATAAACATAGTGAATAATTTGACTATATAGTATATTAGAAGAGGATATATGCTATGGAAAGAAAAACATAGGGTCAAAAAAAGGATCAAGGATACAAGGGAGGGGGCAAGTTACAATTTCAAATAGAGTGGCTAAGGGAGCTGTCATTGTGAAGGGACATTTTGGGGAAAGCATTGAAGAGAGTAAAGAAGTGAGCCACATGGCTATCTGGGACAGGAGCATTCTAGACAGAGAGAAAAGTGTCTGCAGGGATCCTAAGGTGGGTATGTCTGTAATGTGTTCCACAAACGTCCAGGATGGCAGTGGGCTTGGGTGGGAGTGAGTGAGGAAGAGTCGTGAGATAAGAGGTCAGAGGGGCAGTATAGTCAGGTCAGGTCAGATCTTTTGGACTCGAAGAACTTGGCTTTACGCTGAGGGAAGACAGGAGCTATTGTAAGGTGTGAGCAGGAAAATGACATGAGCTATCTTACATTTTAGGAGTATGATTCCAGCTACTGTGCTGAGAGTAGACTGCAGGAGGCAAAGACAGAAGCAAGAGACTATAGCAGTAATCCAAGCAAGAGATTAGGGAAGGTAGCAGTAGTGGCGGTGAGAATTGCTCAGATAATGATAGTTTTTAAAGTAGATCCAACATAATTTCCTCGTAGATTGGATGTGGGAAGAAGAAAGGAGTGAAGGATGGCCCAAGGTTTGTGTCTGAGCAAGTAAAATGGGGAAAATGTAGGTGGAGCAGTTTTGGTGGGGAGTGGGAGAAATTAGAAATTCAGTTATAGAAAGTGTTAGGGTCACAAGGCCAAAAGGGGTAAAGAATTATGAATTTATTAGGTCATCTGGAAAATCAGATGAGCTGAGCCCCAAAAGGGTACCAGCACCCAGGGACAAGGAGTCAGATTTTAAAGAACTCCAGGCAGGTTTTTTCTGGTCAGAGAATTCTCTGGGCGGGTCCTAAAGAGAAAGATACTGGTCTTAGCAAGTGGAATGTGGTTTTAGCAAGTGGAATGTGGTCTTAGCAAGTGGAATGTGGTCTAAGCGAAAGGGAATGTCGGTTGTGAAGTGGTCTAAAGTCAGTTCCCGGGGTGAGGGTGTTAATTCAATTATTTGATCAGACCTAACATTCCAGCCTTTTTGTTTTATGGAATAGGGATGAAGGTCATATCTTCCATAGTTGCTTCCTGCTGAGGGGGGGACACTAAGATCATAAAGCAATAGACTTTGATTGTGGTCAGCTGGAACAATGTATAGATTTCTCATGGTTGGAGCGAAGGGTCGCAGCAGCATGATTTCCTCAAGAGACTGATTGGTGAAGGCTCAAAAGTGGTCCTGTTGAGTGACTTAGGAGGTAAAAGCTGGTTCTGAGGCTGCCACAGCATCACTTTTCTGGTTTTGCTGCTTTTCTAGGGCTGGAGCTGAAAAACAACTGAGGCCTAGATGTTAGTTTTAGAAGGAAAAGATCAGGGGTCTAAACTGCCAGACTAGTAATATGAAAGGGGAGGACAGGTTACCCTGGGGGCAAGGTTCTTGTTTTCCCCCTTGCTAGGCATCTGGAGCTTTCTGGCCCAGTGAGTTTCTATACCTGTACCTGGCCTATTGTCTTTTCTCTGGGGGTCTCAGGGTCTACATCCCCCTTTCAAGGATTTTTGGCACTGAATTCTTTCATAGAAAAAGAGGTGCAGGGCTCTTACCTGCTTCCTGATGAAAGGAGATGACATTTTCCTTAAGGGCCAAAATCCTTGCTGTCAGAGGGATGATGAGGCCTGGGCACAAAAAGAGGTTGTGATGGTATCTAAGGGTGGTATTTTCTGAGTAAAAGTACGGCTTGTAACCTGGTGGAGACAATTTGTTTGATAAATTTTAGTATTACTAAGGCCAAAGCTAGAACAACAAGAATTATGACAAATGGTCTGGTAGAAGGAAAGAGACATTTGTTTGAAGGGTTTTAGTCTAATACACGAAAATGAGGTTTATTCTCTTAGCTTCATTTGTACTTGGGTGTGGTAAGCAAATGACACTAATTGGGTTTCTGCTATCTGTCTCCCTGAGTGGGTTGATTTAAGCTATTTACCCTCTAGCTAGGGAGGAAAAATACAAACCATTCACTCTCAAGTGTCCTTGGTTTAGGGAAGATAGGATTTATTAGATGGTTGCAGACTGCTTGGCATCTAGATTTCCTAGATGGCTGCAAACTGCTGTAACTATCTCAGTTTCTCTATTCTGCTTATCCTGACTTACTGGCCTATATCATTTAAGGGCCAAATGCTAGAGTCACCAAAGGAGGAATGCACAAGGCTAAAAGGGATAAAGAATTATGAATTTATTAAGTCATCTGGAAAACCACATGGGCTGAGCCCCAAAATGGTGCCAGCATCCAGGGACAGGAGTCAGAGATTTTAAAGGACTCTAGGCAGGCTTTATCTGGGCAGAGAATTCTCTGAGGGGAAAGATACTGGTCTTAGTAAATGGAATATGGTCTTAGCAAGTGGAATGTGGTCTAAGCGATAGGGAATGTCAGTTGTGAAGTGGTTTAAAGGTCAGTTCCCAGGGGTGGGGATATTAATTCAATTATTTGACCAGACCTAACAGAAAGCTTTATAGATTTTCAAGATGCCTAGTGGCAGGTAGAAAGATGAAGCTGGAGTTTAAGCAGGAGGAAGAGATACATTTATGAGTGAATATGTACCAAGAAGCAAGTATCTACCTAATAAAAGAGTAACATGCTAATTGACCGTACCATCGCGATGCCCACCAGCCAATCAGGAGTGAGTATGCAGATTAACCCAACAAAGATGGTGGGTTAATTTGCATACACAGGCACTGAGTGGCTAGGGGCTGGGCGGGATGCTTATGTCGTCGCCATGGTGACGACGCAGGTATTCTGTACCACCCCAGCCGCTCCGGGCCTCTGGGCAGCGTGGGAAGGCAGAAAGGCGGCTCCGGCCAGAGCAAAGGCAGTGCCGGCAGCCAGGGGAAGGAAGGCCCATTCTTGCACAAATATTCATGCATTGGGCTTCTAGTAGAGAAAAAAAAGAACTAAGCACTAAAGCGTAAGTGGTCAGGGAGAAGAGGATGAACCAGTAAAGGATCCCAAGGAATGACAATAAGTTTTGCTTGTTTTGAAAGGACTGTATATATAGTATGAATTCAGGCCCTAACCCTCTCTGAAGGTGAGCTGGTGGTAAGAAACTCTTAAGAAGCTCTATGTTCTCCTTGTCCATCCAGATCCCTGCCATAATGTTATATGGAGGCTTCATGGCCAAGTCTCCAGTCTAACCTCCCACCATTCCCAGCCCTCTCATTTGACTCCTCCCTGCTCTTGTGACCCATCAAAAGGTCTGGGTACATGGGCACTTACCTCAGGGTAAACATTTACTTGGGATCTGTGTATTCTTTTCATGATTGACCTACAAATAATTGTTTATTTTGCATCACCTCAAACTGTACTTTAGCAAATTGTATTTGAGCTAGAATTTAGGTATAATGAACCTGAAGAGATTTCTTTCAACACCCAAACTACCTTGCTGTCCTTGTCAAAATATACTGTTAGATGAGTTGTAAGTTATAAAAAATTGAAAGGAGTCAAGGATGACCATAAGTCTTATGACAAATCAGTGGAGTTGCCATTTGCTGAAATGGTGAAGATTAATGGGTGAATTATCCTCTTTTTTATGGGGTGGGCACAGAATCAAGAGTAAAGAACTGATACAAATCCCAAATTAGAGTTGTCCATTTCAAAGTAATCATCTTGGGAAATCTTTCATTTATTCCACTGATGCTGGCATTTCAAAATCAGTTTAGGATGCCTTTTTAAAGATTGCTATCAAAACTGGTGGAATATCTTTTCTCAATATCCTGTGGAACAGTAAATCTCTGGTCTGTGAGGATGGATTTGCTTTTTAGAAACAGCCAAACAATCATTTAGTACTGGTCTGCTGAAAACAGTGGTTGATCAAAATAGAGAATGATTGTTTGGGGTCTAAAATTTAATGACTGCCACAATTTAAAGACTGGCTTTCTTTTATGATATCTGTGCCAGCTTGTGCATGTTTCAACACTTGTGATCAATGTGCATTTATTGATCATGAGCATCTTTATGGCATGATCAGTGACCTGGCCAGAGTGAGTCAAAATCATACACCATAAATCTGAATGAGTAATCGTGAGGTGGCAGAGGGTTCCCTGCACTTTCTAATACATCTTGCCCCTTTGTTTATCCACCGCAGTTCAGTGTAGCCCATGGAGGATAGTGCTTGTCAGTGGTGTGACTTTGAATGACAAAGTTTTCACATAACCTTCAAGCAAAGCCTCAATCCAAACCTATCACTGACGGCCTAGGGACTCCCCGGGCAGCAATAAATGTCTCAGGTTCATTTTTCACCAGATAATACTGTGGCTCAGGGTCCCAGAAAAGATCACACCTGGCTCTATTACATTTTAAATGCTTCTGATTCCCTTCTTTACTGGCTTCCCTTTAAGGAAAACAAACATCAAAAAAAGGATTTCTTTTGTCATTTTTTTTTGTTTATTTATGTCCTTTTTGTTTCCTTTTTAGTTGAAATGTCCTCAGTAATTGTATTGTAAATAAACTTAAGTGATTCTCCCATTCACTTTAACATAATTTTCATGGATCTGTTCATCTATAATGAATATATCTGTCTTAGCTTTTGTGACAGTGTTAATAATTTAGAATTATTTTACCATTAAAGTGTGAGGCTAGCAATTAAAATGTTTGTACATTTCTATTTTTATAATATGTATTTTAATATTAAAAACTGTGGATTTTTGCAGGACATTAAGTTTCTAATTCCAAAAAAGCTAAGGAATATGATGTCTGACTTTCTGTACTGTGTAATCATGTGTTAACAGATAGAGTGATTTGTTTTAGGCTTAAGCAAATTGTGCTTCTATTTTTTCCAAGCAAAGTCATAATGGTTCAAAGCTAGATTAAGAAATGTAAAATTAAATATCCCAAAGTGTTCATAATTAGATTTAGAAAAATATTTTTTATTTTTATTGAATTTATTAGGGTGACATTGGTTAATAAAATTATACAGGCTTCAGGTGTTCAATTATATAATATATCATCTGTACATTGTATTATGCATTCACCACCCAAAGTCTCCTTCCATCAGCATTTATCCACCCCCACCCTCCCCCCAGAAAATAATTTATAAAAGATGCTATAGTTCAAAAGCTACAATATTCTTTATATGTGCACTTATGGTTTATTTTCAGAATTCTTTTTTTTTTTATTTTTGGGATTCTTGCTATATAAGTAGAAAACTGAGACAGAGAATTTAGCAAAATTTACCTCCTAAATTGCATGGACATTCTGATGTCAAACCAACTAGATCTTATCAATGTACACTTTTCAGTAACTTGCTTTTAATTTTAAATATAACTTCTGTGATAAATGGAGAGGACAAAAGAAGGAGTCCGGGCACAAAAGGAGTTCCAGAGGCTCATATGCATAGGAAAGGGTACTGGGCTTCAAGTGCTGAGACAAGGGATCAGTGGATAAGGTCCAACAAAGCAATTCTTCCTCTTAACCCATAGCACATCTACTCAACAAGGTAAGCCCAGCCAGCATGGTGCAGTGGTTGAGTGTCAACCTATGAACCAGGAGGTCATGGTTTGATTCCTAGTCAGGGCGCATGCCCAAGTTGCAGGCTTGATTCCCAGTGTAAGGCATGCAGGAGGCAGCAGATCAATGATTCCCTCTCATCGTTGATGTTTTTATCTCTCTTCCTCTCCCTTCCTCCCTGAAATCAATAAAAATGTATATATTTTTTAAAAGAAGGAAATATGTGGTGGGAGGTGAATTTGGGTGATTTCTAATTTCATAAGTGAATTATTGGCCTTGGTCAATTTATATGCCCCAAATGTATAGAAATATGTGACATGGACTATGTCCGTCTCTTTATTAGCTGATTCGTATAATACAAGATGAGCTGGTCTAATCTGAAATCCAGTTGTCTGAAAATTTTTGCATGATCAAATTTAAAAAATTGAAAATGTATAGGCAATCAGGTGTTCTGAGAGATACATAGAAGTTTTTAATACATGTATAGACACAGATAAACAATTATATTAAATGTAAATACAAAATATAAAATCCTTGTAAATATGAGTGAAATTATGTAAAGTACACATATATATAAACAAGGAAGGACAAGAAGGTCATGTTACAAAAGAAAAAGTTAAAGAGCCCTGGC
The DNA here is from genome assembly GCA_025583905.1 of Ia io. Lineage (NCBI taxonomy): Eukaryota > Metazoa > Chordata > Mammalia > Chiroptera > Vespertilionidae > Ia > Ia io. The sequence continues at coordinate 94,747,729 of JAJQQW010000002.1, read as the reverse complement.
CAGTGTGGCTCAGTGGGTTGAAGTATTGTTGGGTACACTGAAAGGTTGTGGTTCAAGTCCTGCACAGGGTACACACTTAGGTTGCAGATTTGATCCCTCATTGGGGGGCATTCAAGAGGCAACCATGTATTCTTATTTCTACCTAGTGGCCTAGTGCCCGGATTTGTGCACATTGAAAGAAAATTAATTAGAAGAAATATTTTAATATCTCTATTCACCTTTCTCTATAAAGAAGTGTCAACCAAATTCACAATTGACAATGACAGATGGAAACACAAGCCTGCGAATGGTGCCAGCAAAAGCTTTCTATGTATCCCTCAAGTCAATTTAGCCTTTTATATATATATGTAGAATAAACTTGCTTAATTAGACCTGCTTTCTGATTTAGCTAAACTTTTTCAGCCCAGTGAAGCACCCCAACTTCTCTTTCAGGTAATTGTTAGCAACACAGCAGTAAATATCAACATGCAGCAGATTATTATTGTAGATCACGCAGGGAGAACAAAGGAAAAAATATTTAACAGCAGCAGTGTTTGACTATATTCTGTGCAGTGAGAAAACCTGAAGTCATTTTCAAGGTCCACCATTTCTTACTTCTTTTCAGTTGGGTCAAGTTTCTAAACTTTCTAAATCTCCATTTTCCAGCTAATGAAAATAAAATAGGATTCCACTGCGTCTTCTATCTACCTACTCTAGGACTTCTGTGAGGATCAAATGAGATGAGGCATGGGAAAACGCTTCACAGACATTTGGTTAAAGTGTGAAATGTTTCCACCTGGCTATAAAGCAAGTCATGTTCCTGGACTGAAGAAACTTACTAAAAGGAGGCTAGTAATCACTAGGGAGAGAAGCTGGTCATTGCTACGTGATGTCATTACCCAGCACCCATAGTGACCGTTGCTGGGCTGGGCTGTGGGCTGCATTTTGCGCCATGGGGTCTCAGCAGTGTCGGCTGTGATTTGGTGGGCTGTTGGTCCAGTGTCGTGGCGGGACCTGTGTCCCACTTGGAGGAAGCCAAGTGTTGCTTTGTGGGTGCCAGGTCCGTGGTGCCGTTTCTCTGTGTGCGTCATGACAGCTTCTGTGTTGAGCGTCTGCCCCCTGATGGTCAGTGCGCATTATAGAAACCAGTTGGAAGGTTGGACACTTAGCATATTAGCCTTATATATAAAGATAACAAAAGACTAGATACAGCTCAAATGTTTAAAAAGAGAGGAATTGAATAAACTATAGTACATCCACAAATTAGAAAACTGTGTAGCTATAAAGAGGAAGGCAGCTGATTTCTCAATACTGATACAGGGCAATCTCCAAAATGTATTGTTATGTGGAAAAGCAAGGCAAAAAATTGTGTCCACAATTAAGAAATTAGGGAAATATTAATATATTTATTATAGACATATTTCAGTTATATTATTTTAAAACATTACTGGAAATTATAGAGTAAAATTTAATAAAATTGATAACCTACATTGGGAGAAAGAACAGGATGGAGGGGAAAGGGATCAATTGACTCTTCTGTGAAAATACTTTGCTTCATAAGTTTGGCTTTGGGATCATGTAAATGCTCTATGCAATTAAAAACAATTCATGATCAAAAGGAAAGAAAAATAACTCCTAAACATTAAAAACAAACAAATTATTTTTACATGCAAATGTATATAAAGTTGATGAGATAACTACAGTGACAATGGAATTTCTTTAATTGATTTTAAAGCATAAGATCCTGATTTTATATTTTTAATGGTATATACTCTTAAAGCAAAAGAACCACAGAAGTCCAAAAGTGCATTCAGTATCTTATTATTAGTAGTACTAGTAGTAGTGTTGTATTGAAATTTTTAAAACTATTATAATTTAAAATGAATACTTAAGTTAATATAATTAGTATAAAATATGGTCAGTGTATGAGATAAGATACAGCTATAAGTAAAATATATTATCAAAATGTTTTAGTATAAGCTCATGATTTATTTTTCTCTTAATAAAAATATATTTGTAACTCTTCCCCCATAAATGGCCTAGAAAGATAACTTAGTGGCATGAGACATAGAGTTAAGAAGGTGACCATTCAGAATTCTTCCATTGGAGTCCTAGAGCCTTGTGTGGAACAGTATGTGATCCACCATGAAATGCTCCTAAAAATAATCTTTGTGCACCCCACTCTTAGTCTTTTGTTATATAAAACACAAATTTTATTAACTTCTACTAAAAGAAAAGCACTCAAGAAATAATAGAACAGATTGAAGGACAGTCTGTGACCTTTATTTAGTATTTTTTTTAAAGATTATATGAAGAAGAAGTGGTTAGAGTGTAGGCCCACACACTGAAGGATTGCAGGTTGAATCCCCTGGCCTTAGTCAGAGTTGGTGAGGGAGGCAACCAATCAAAGTGTCTCTCTCACATCAATGTTTCTCTTTCTCCCCCGCCTCCCTCCCTTCCTTCTACTCTCTCTAAAAACAATCAATGGAAAAAGTATCCTCCAGTGAAGATTAACACACACAAAAATTATTCAGACAGTGAGCTAGTATCTCCCTCCCACACTTAATAATTCTCACACTTAAGTATACTAAAAATTGTACCTGTGTTAAGTCCTCCTTATCAAATAAGAAATAAAATTTATGATAAATATCAATATTAATAGAGCAGCAATCAGAGATATAATTCAAATCATAACTGCCCGAGTTAGCTGGTCAATTGGAGTTTTAGATATAATTTGTTGAAAAGGTCAGTGTTTCTCTGATCTTTCAAATCACCTTAAGTGTTATTTTAAATGATGTGTAAATGGACCTTCATTATCTGTGCTATGTTCTGCTAAACAGTGCACTGAAGTATCATAGGTCTGATTCCCAATCAGGGCACATACCCAGGTTGCAGGTTCAATCCCTGGTTGGGGCACATACAGGGGCAACCAATCAATGTTTCTATTTCACCTCTCTCTCTCTCTCTCTCTCTCTCTCTCTCTCTCTCTCTCTCTCTCTCTCTCTCTCTCTCTCTCTCTCTCTCTCTCTCTCTCTCGTCTCTCACTTCCTCTATCTATATAATCAATGAAAAACATGTTCTCAGGTGAGGAATAATAATAATAAACCAAAACAAAAAAAAATTTAAATACTCAAAGAGAGAACCGAAAAAGGACAAAACATTAAACCAGATTTATAGTATAAACTACCAAACTGATGTTTTAAGAAAATGTCTAAAACCAATAATAAGCACCATCAATATTTTGGAGGTTATTTTTATTATTATTAGCAAGATCATTAGTGTAAAAGCCTATGGACATTTCTGATAAATAATTTCAAAATGTCATTGTTATGGGGACTAGCATTTTCAAGTAAAGAATCCAAGAGTGTCTCTGGACTAATCCAAATTAATTCAAATTCTAAATAATGTCACAATATAAACATCTCCTATGGACTTGGTGTCCAGGTCATTACCCTGCAAAACAAAACAATCCCCCCAAAACAGTAAAAAAAAAAAAAATGTCTTGCCAATGCATTTAAAAAGTCAGGGATCTGCCTGACATAAGTGGAAATGAAACTCGTTAGAAGGATAGAAGGTAGCCCACATAACAGGTAGGAGGACTGAGGGTTTAGGCACAGGACAGTGCTGCTAAGAAAACTGCCTAACAGTTTTGGTAGTTGCTGCTGCACTCCCAGTGCCCAGAGCACTAAACACCATGTTGCCACTGGCACCACTACCAACTGCTACCACCACATGGCTCCCACCTCAAAATAAATGACAGAGGCACGCCATTGAAGAAACCTGTCCATGTACTCACAACCTAACTGCATGGGAAACTGGGAAAGGAAAGCTCTACCATGTTTAACTTTTACAGTGGGAGACAGGTTCTCCCTCCTGCCAAGACTCATAATGGAAGATTTTCTGATGTGTGTTGACAAAAGAATGGTAGATATCCACTCTAAGAAGATCCTAGCAGAACTATGATGAGACACCCAGACACAGAGACAAAATAGCCTCTTACCAGATTGTATTGCATTTCATTATTTATTTACTTACTAGAGGCCGATGCAAGAAATTCATGCACTGGGGGGGGGGGGGGGGGGGGGGAGGAGGGGGGAAAGGGTGACCCTCAGCCCCGTCTGCACCCTCTCCACTCTGGGACCCCTTAGGGGATAACCGGCAGTCGGACATCCCTCTCACAATCCAGAACTGCTGGCTCCTAACTGCTTGCCTGCCTGCCTGATTGCACCTAACTGCTTCTGCCTGCCAGCCTGATTGCCCCTAACTGCTCCGCTGCTGGCTTGATTGCCACTAACCACCTCTGCCTCGTTCCCACATCAGGGACCCAGGATTCCCTCCTCCAGCTGACCACAGGCACCTGGGATCCGGGCTTCCCTTCCTCTGGTCAGCCATAGGCGCTCAGGCCGGCTGCAGCCGCAGGGGATGGTGGGCAGGTGGCTTTGCCTGGGCTGCAGCTGCAAGTGCTGGCTCCCAGGACTGCGGGGTGGGCAGCTTCTCCATCTCCAGGGCCACAGCCAACCGCAGGTACTGGTGCCTGGGACTGAGGGGTGGGCGGCTTCTCAGTCTACCAGGCTGTAGCCAGCCGCAGGTGCTGGAGCCTGGACCACAGGCGGGAGGCTTCTTTGTCTTCCCTAGGATGCAGTGTGGGTAACTTCTCCAGCTGGCTGCGGCCTGGGATCACAGGGCAGGTGGCCTCTTCGTCTCCTGGGCCGCACCCAGCCTCAGGCTCTAGGGCCCAGTTTCTCCGTCTCCCTCAGGACGTGGGGCGGGCGGACGTGGGGCAAGCCGATGTGGGGTGGGCAGATTCTCCAGTTGGCTGCGGCCTGGGATCACGGGCAGGAGACTTCTTCATCTCCCAGGCTGCAGCCAGCCTCAGGCGCTGGCACCCAACTTCTCCAACTCCCACAGGCTTGGAGCAGTTGGGGGGCAGGGCCGACGCCATCTTTTCAGGTTAATTTGCATACTCACTACTGATTGGCTGGTGGGCATAGTGGAGGTACAGTCAATTTGCATCTTTCTCTTTTATTAGTGTAGATGATGTGTCTTACTAAATGTTAGTTCCTTGAGAGTGCCACCTATAGCTCAATCACAGGTGTGTCTTTAGTGCTTTTGGTACAGAATCTGACATTCTCAGCAAATGGTTGTTGAATAGAGAAATAAATGAACAAATGAGTGAATGAATGAGTGAATGAATGAATGATATAAATAAGCATTCTTGCTTTATAGTAGTAATAGACCTAGGGTGACCTGGTGATAAGTTTAAGTTTCTCAGTACGTTTCCTTGGTACAGTTGCCCATGGCAGAGGTTGAGCCTTGAAAGTCCAAAGGTATTTTTAAAAACTTAATGGTGAGAACAGAAACTCTGGGATTTGAGCCCAGAAATTTAGACATGGAAGAATAAGAATCAATACAATAAGGACCTCTTGAAGCAGGCAGCTTCTCAAAAATATATGGATTTTCTTTCATTCTTGGTAGGACCTGCTTCTTGTTATCCCTTTTTAAGCCCATTTATGTCACAGTTGGTTCTTGGATAAAAATTAATGATTGATTTTTAAAATGATGCATTCCACATTCAACCCAAATGTCTGATTATCATGTGACTAATTGGTTCCCTTCTCTTCAAAGAAAAATCCAGGATACATAAATTGAACTTTTTGGGGTCAAAGAAAGCAAAATATATGACTTTGCAAATTCATCTTGGAAAGTTTCCTGAATGTTGTGATTAGATGTTTTCAAATATTTCATCATTCAAGATTAGACAGACTAAAAATAAGTTTTCAAGGGTAGCTTAAGGGTCATTTAAGGGACCTTGAAAAGGGAATGTGTTATTCAAAGATTTTATAGGGAAGATACATAATTCATTAAACAAAGTAATTTGCAAATCATATTAGGCTAAAACTGTAGAATTTTAGTAATAAGGGTGAGGGTATTTTTAATCCATGGAAACTGCATGTTTCCTTACTTATCTAGCTGGAGCTTAAGTGAACATAAAATGCATGCTGTATAGAGAATGCAACTACCCACACAGTCTATGCATTTTTAAAGTAAACACACAAAGAGCCTGGGGAAAATATTTGTTAGTCTTTAATTTTAAAACACATCCTTATGAACTGCCCATTTAATTATCATAATTCTTTGTAGCTAAGAAGCGGTACCATTCAAAAATCCCAAAAATAAACTGGAGACAATCTGTACTTTCAGTCCTATTCTGTGCTCATTTAATTTTGTGAAGTAAATAATTATTTTTTCCCCAGAACTGAATTTGTGTGATTTCATAATTTTTTTCATGGCAAGAAGAAACAGAAGCTTTGAGAAATATGTTACATGGGATTTATTGTCTGCTTAAAAGAATCTAGTTCTGGTGCTGTCCAGAAAGGTTTAGGTCAGTGGCCTTAAAACTGCAATTCAGGCACTGACATAGGGATTCTCTCGGTGTTAGGAAAGTGTAGGATAGGAAGAGGTGTGCATGTGATAGGTGAGGTAGCTGGTTATTTATTAGGATTGGATTTTAAAAGACAAGTACTTAGTGGAAATCTGATTTTCAGATACTTTGTACAAATCTCTTCTTTTTTTTCCTCATCCACTTCTGTTTCCTTGTAATTGAATTCTAGCCTTGGAGGATTTTTCCAGCCAATACCAAAATGTAAGAAGAGAGAGAGAGAGTGAAGGTAGCAAACAGATTCAACTCCTCCATGGAGTTTTGCTGCAAAGGGAACAGAGAAATGGGCATCTGCCATGAGGCATATGGAAACATGAGAAGGTTCTTTTTTAAAAGGAAATAAAAGAGATCATTGTTGCGGTGATGTCTTTAAGTAGACTAAAAGGAATGGGATTCAGAATACAAGTGGATGCTACCTTTGGAGAAATGGCAAGCCTCCAGAATGGCTTTTGGTAGGAACATAGAGAGTTCATCTGCGGAAATAGGAGGCAAGACAAAACAGAAGGTTGTGGAAGCTCTCTTATGATTGTTTCTGTTTTGTCAGGGAGATAAGAAATAAAATCATTTTAAAGTGAAAATAATTCAGAGTGTGTTAAATGTTTGAGGAGACATAATTAAGTATAAAATTGTCAGAAGGGAGGGAGCGAGGGAGGGGGAGAGAGAGAGAGAGAGAGAGAGAGAGAGAGAGAGAGAGAGAGAGAGAGAGAGAGAGAGAGAGAGAGAGAGAGAGAGAGAGAGGAGAGGAGAGGAGAGGAGAGGAGAGGAGAGGAGAGGAGAGGAGAAGAGAAGAGAAGAGAAGAGAAGAGAAGAGAAGAGAAGAGAAGAGAAGAAGAGAAGAGAAGAGAAGAGAAAGAGAAGAGAAGAGAAGAGAAGAGAAGAGAAGAGAAGAGAAGAGAAGAGAAGAGAAGAGAAGAATGAATGGAAAGGGAAATACAGCATTTTCCAGCTGTTTGAGGTTGGTATCTAGTGTCTAGTCAGCATGGTTGGGTCTTTTTTTTCCCCCCAGCTTGGTCTAGGCATCCAATAGGCCAACCAGGGTTAACCAGGGTTGAGGTTTTACTATTGAGGACAATGGGATGGAGTAGTGTCATGATAGCTGAGGGTGTAAGCAATGGAGTTGTAATGATGGACCATGGAATCCAACCTGGCTAAGAAGAAAGGTGAATACAAGACAGGGTTGTGGGGCATTGATGATTTAATAGAGCCAATGAATTACAGGACCCATAGGTGTAGAGGATTGTTGAATATAGGATACAAAATAATGTGAGCTACAAAATAGAAGGTGGTGGTAAAACAGTGGATACCAGAAACTGAGATTCTGGAGGCTGTGCACTTATTGGTAATATTAAAGTCTAAGGGGAAGAGTAAGGTCATTCACAGAAAGGAGGTCAAGTACTGGAAGCCAAACTTTTGGCAGCATCATTTACATACTAAAATCACTATGAATTATTAAAGTAGTCTTAAAAAATGAGCATGGAAACCTGGTAGTCTATAATGGCTCAAACAAAGAGGGTTTAGTAGGTGACATGAACTCAGATTATGTCACGAGTTGAAAATGGTGAGCATCCGTAATTATGGGGAATGAAGGGTGAATAATTTGAGAAGAGCAAAAAGGCCCAATAGTACAAGCAATGTGAGAGAATATAGCCACTTTCTGAGGGTACAGAGCACCACAACAGTGTCCTGGAGAAGAGCCAGCTTTCACTTAACGTGGGAAGGTAAAGGGGACATCAGAAAATAAGGTTGAGGATGGAGAGGATTTTGCTGATGATAAATTGTGAATTCCAGAGGGCACAGTGGAAGGGTTTTGAATGTTGGAAATGTATAGAGATATGGTTATGTTAGCAGATGTACAGACCATATTAAGGATAACAGCCCAGATAACAAGGGAAGATATGGAAACTTTAAGTTCGTTGTGGTGATTGAAGTAAAAGGATGAGGAGTGTCATGGATAATGGTCTAACCATGTGTTAGCTGGTAAATATTTGAGTGCTAGAAGTGTCCTTGCCAGTGTGGCTCAGTTGATTGGGTGTTGTCCCGCATACGGGGCATGCAGGAGGCAGCTGATCAATATTTTGCTCTTACATTGATGTTTCTCTTTCCCTTCTTCTCTCTCTAAAAAAATAAAATAGATCTTTTTAAAATGGTAGATGTTGTCTTTCCAAGTAAAGAGCACAGAGGACTCTGTGTTGTGCCTCACTCCTGCCAATAGTAGTATAATGGTTTTCTATCCATCTCATGCTCCTGTTGGATATCATCCGGGCCCCCTATATTTATGGCATCATACTGGCTACCTTTGGAGAAATGGCAAGTCTCCTGAATGTCCATATATAACATATAGGATTAGAATCTATAACCTTAGTGATGTTTTTGGAGATCCAAGTGCTCATGTAGGGATTTTACATCCAAGGAAAAAACATTTGGGCACCCTGAGCTTCCTACCCACTAACTGCAGAGTAACTTTGGATTTCGAAAATTGAATGTCCTTTCTGCGAGATTTTCTTTGAATCATTTACCTCTTCAAGGGGGCCAGAGCAGTGGAAGTCTCTAGATAATCCAGGCTATACCATTAACTGGCCTGCTGTCGAGTCCCCATGATTCAACGCAAGGAAATTTAGAGTTCTTGCGTCATTAGTATCAGGTACAGTGTGTTATATGGTAAATTCAATAAAATAATTATAATGAGAGCTGTTGGATTTGAGGGACAAAAATAAGATCTCTCTGATGCATAACTGCTATTCTTTTGAGAAACATCCCTTACTTATGACTGGGCTCTGTCAGAAACTGAAATACTGTTGAGTAATACTTGGTGTTCACACAAACGGAACTGTGCATCATAAAGTGTGAGCTTTCTCTGTCTGCTGAGCCTCAGATCTGGGTGTGCTCAGCAGCATTTCAGCATCAAGTGGAAGTGAAATTTATGAGTCCAGACACTCAAAGACCCTGAAATGCAAAAATATATTTCCTACGGTTTGCTCCTCCCTCAAACTTCCTTCTAATCATCCTTGCTCAATCAATTCTTGTGGCTCTGTTATGTCCATTGACAGAGTAAGAATATTGACAGTGTATGAAAAGATTTGACCTATGTTCAGTGAGGACTCTGAAATATGTTTCCATCCACTCTAGCTCATGGAAAGTCCTACTAGACTCCAGAAAATGGTTAAATGTTGGCCTTAACTCCATATTATGTTGCATTTTTGTGTGTCTTTCTATGTGCCTTCTCAAATAATTTAACAGAAACTGGAAAGAAGTTATAGTCAATTCTCAATATAGTATTTGTGGTTGTTATGTTGTATAAATACTGAATTAGTAACTATTGAACCAGTGCTCCCAGAGTAAATACAGGTTAGGTTCCTATGAACCTAGATCATGACATTTTCATCAACCAATCGATACATAATCTTGGTTTATATATGTTTCTATTTAAAGATTCCTTATTTAGTATATATCGTTAAAATTCATTGTCCTTGAATTCACAGCCAACAGCATTATAACTCATGACTCAATGAAGCTTATCTAGCTCACATATCTATCTATATAATAGAGGAATATGCAAATTAGCCCAGATGCCATTAAGTCACAACTGGACAGCAGGGACCTGAGGCTGCCTGGTGCCTGGCCAGGGCGAGGAGTCTCAGTCCTTGCCCTCCCATCCTGTGGGGCTTGACAGAGGACCTCAGGCCACGCCCCCACGCCCCAGCATCAGGCCAGGAGACCTCAGGCCATGCCCCTCGTTCCATGGGGCTTGACAGGGGACCTCAGGCCAAGCCCCCCACCCTGGCGCTGGGCCAGGACACCTCAGGTCGTGCCCCCAACCCCAGCGCCAGGCCAGGGGACCTCACGCTATGCCTCCCATCCTGTGGGGCTTGACAGAGGACCTCAGGCTGTGCCCCCTGCCCCAGTGCCAGGCCAGGAGACCTCATTCCACGCCCCCTGCCCCAGCGCCAAGCCGGGGGACTTCCAGCCACGTTCCCCACCCAGCAGAGCTTGACAGGGCACCTCAGGCTGCACCCCCTGCCCAGACGCTGGGCTGGGGAACCTAAGGTTGCTCCCCCCACCTGGCAGGGCTTGATAGGGGACCTGAGACTGTGCCCCCCCACCCAGCGCCAGGCCGAGGGACCTGAAGCGCCACCCCCACCCCCCGGAGGGGCTTGACGAGGGGTGGGGTCAGCTGGGTCTGGGTCTGGGTCTCCTGCATTTTCGAAGTGGTGGGCAGGGACTTTACTCTAGGTCCTGCAGAGTGCCCCAAACTCTGACAGGAGGGAGATTTTCATATACATTTTACTAATTTTCTTTCATCTCTGACACTTCTATTATAGAGAAATGGCAAATAGCAATATTAAAATATTTCTTGTAATTAATTCCCTTTTAATGTGCACAAATTTAGTGCACCAGGCCACTAGTTTTCTCTATAAGATACACCACAGTCTTCTTGTGCTTAGAAATATTAACACTTCAGTGCTATGCTTTGAGGCCATTTTTAACAGCAAAATTGCCATCAAAAAGCATGAAGATGTATAAAATATAGCACTAAATATATTTGTTAACAGGATACTTGTCAACTTCAACTGGTGAAATGAGCATTGGAGGACTTAAACTATTTGCCACTCTACAGTTGTCCATGATGGACTTCACAAGTGTCACATTTGATTTGGGGATTATAAATAAATTTTAGTGTGAAGAGAAATTCACAAATGCAAAGTCTGCAAATAATGAGGATCAATGATATATTGGAAAGAATCACTGTCAATGTGTGGGTGCTGTTCCAGACATCTCTGAGCAAGCTAGACTTTGGACAGGGCATCTTATACCACCATCCCTCAGGACACACACATGGAAAAAATTATATGACCACTCCTAGCATTGCACTGGGGAAAAAAAAGGTGGGGAATGATACTATTTACTGGTTATTGAACACCTTCCTGTGTTTCCTCATTTCCTGCCATGCTGCCAAACTGAAATATTCTCAAATCCTCTTTTAGATTTGGTGTGCTTAAAAATGGATATTAGCTTTTTGTCCTTGTGCATAATGCTTAGTTAGCATGAGGTCCTCTTTAGTTACTTGTTCTAAAAAGAAAGTGATGAAGTGGAATGCGATCTCATTATTCAAACAGATATTTGTATCTTAGGGTATGGTCTCAGGCTTCTTATAGAATTTGCTCCCCTACCCACACACTTCCACCAACTCCTGTCCATCAGAAGAGAGGTATGTTTCTTAAGGTCCTCACTTTTTATAGTAATAATAATAGCTAATGTCTAATGAGAGTTTACTGCATACCAAGACCTATGCTAAGCATTTTTGTATTTAATAATAATTGTAATAACCCTACGAAATAGTGTTAGTAACTTTTTTATATATATACAGGTAAGGAGGCTGAAGCTTATATTTGCATTTAGATAATTTACTCAAGATCACAGAGGTATAGCCCAGGATAAGGACCGAGGTGGAAGTATCCCAGTAAACACTAAGCTTTTTACTTCAGAAGCATGCTGCATCAGTAAGGAAAGGCTGGGTTCTGCAGCAGTAACAGCAATCCCTACAATCACAGTGACTTAAAATCACAGAGATTTCTTTGTTGTGTATGCTACATTACATATCCTTCCTATGCTGTTTTGCTTTCATTCAATACTACACCAGACTGATGGAAAGAAAGTACTAGGAGAGCAATATCCCACTGGGTAGGAAAGCTTCTTCCTGGAACTGGCATTACTGCTTCTGCTCACATATGATTGGCTAAAACAAGTTACATGACCAATCCTAACTGAAGGCGTCAGGAAAGTGCAGTCCTACCAGGTCTAGAAAAGTGCTGAATAGCATTACTGACCACCACCCAGAAGCTTTCTTATGTCTTAGATAAGAAATGCCTTAAATAACAAATATCAAAAAGACTTCTCAGAGAGGCAGGGGTTCTCATGTCTGACTCAACTGCTTTTGTGTTCTTGGAGGGTGCATTCCACTTGGCTAGGAACTGAACACTTTTATGGCCAGATCCTGCTGACCATATTGAGATTTTAAAATAGTGAATACATTTCTATATCGTTATTTTAATGATTGTATAATATTCCATTATATTACTTGTCTGTTATACATTAAACAATATCCTACTTCAGACATTTGTATTGGTGTCAATTTTTCACTACTTTAACCCAAGGCTGTTTTAAATATTTTCTATTGAGACAGTTCATGTTTTTTCTGATTGGTTTGAATATTTGATGTTTAGCTACTGCTACTAAGAGGCTTTTGTCATAAATGTTGTAAGTAGCTTTCATGATTTTCTCTTTGCCTTTGAAGTGTGACCATGGTACTTTTGGACAGGGAGGCTTCCAGGAACTCTGTTGGAACAGCCACCTATGAGTGATGAGCACTCCACGTTCATCCTGTGCATCAAATCAATAGTCAGAGCAAATGAAATCTGTTTATGAGCTTTGGGGTCTTAACACCCCATAGCTGTCCTTATCTTCTAGAATTTTTGTTTGCTTTTTTTAATTGACTCCTTGGATGCTCTGATTTCTATCTCTATAAACAGTAAAGAATAATAAATCAAACACATGAGAAAACATAAAATTTAGTATTACTAAAGGAAAAAGAAGAACACTAGGTTAGGAAGACAGATAGGAAGAATGGATATCCCTAAATAATGGCAGATGCACTGAGATACAGATCATATTACATTTCTCCAGGTCATTTCGCCAATGTTTTTTTCTCATATCTTAGTCTCCAGCATGCAAGTATACTTGATTTTAGGCTTCAAGGCACAAATTTCAAATGCTCATATTTGCTTATGTTAGCTGACATCCACATACAAGTCTAACATTTTGTTCTTTGGTGAAAAAGCAAGGTCATTATCCTTTGGTAATGCAAAAAAAAAAATGTCTTAAACTAAGGGTCCTTTTATTATCAATATATTCATCAAACATTGTAGGATTTAAAGAGACCTAGGGCATTAGGCTTTTTACTGGATGCACTTTTATGGCACTTGAATGTTTTATAAGTACTTATAATTATTTTTATAAGAAAAATTTGTATGTGATTCAGATATATATATAAACTGAGAAAATAATTTTAAAATTATTTTATGTGCTGCTAAGAAAATTCTACATATAAATACAACTACTTTAAAGTAAGATGGTGACTTGGAGCAAAGGGCAAATATATTTTTGTTACTCTAAATCATATAATTAAAGGGATTTCAAAGTTAAGTGAAATCTTGATTTGACCATAATTCATATGACTTCTTGGAAACACATTACTTAGAATTACTTTGTTCACACTTTTCCCTCTAAAAACCAAATATGAATTGATCCAGAGCCTCTATTAAAGAATTACATTGTAGAACATAGTTTAAAAGTAAATTTTATTTAAAGGAAGAACAAATTGCTTAGATGACTTGAGGAATGAAATAAAGTCACTTATTTATAAACCACTGACATCAAAATACACTATGTAGATATATTATCACCAAAGAAATGTAGAAATTATATTCTGATTTTTCAAAATGCCTCTCATTGGAAAAGTGAAAACAAATGATGTTACCATCGTAAGATATAGGAGAGAAATATTCCATAGGTGTCATGAATGTCAAACAGAAAACTTTCTGAATCGTCCCAGGAATAATAAAGATCTATAAAAAAAGTATTTCGATAAAATAAGTCATCTCCTGAGAACCATTTGATTACTAGATTCAACTTCTCCTGACCTTATGCTGATTATATGATAAAGTTTTATGAGGAGGTATAAAAGTGGAGCTGCTACGCAGTGGGGGGAAGGGAGGCCAATAGCTAGTTGGCTGCTGCAGCTACTCTATTTTAAATAGTAGCACAAAATTATGCAAAAGGATAAAAATCATAAATATTTTAGGACCCTGATTGATGTGCATTTGACAATATTTTGAGATTTTTAAAGTGTAGTATATTTTTTTCTAGGCAAAAGCTGTAACTTAAGGTTAAAATGACTGTAACCTCAGGACTGAACTAAGCTGGAGAGTAACTAAGGAATCTTGAAGAACTATTTCTTTTTTGTGTGCCACCCCCAATGAAAATGTATTGTACTCTTTCTTTGAATGGAGACCTATTTATTGTGTAAGTTAATGACATATCCTACTGAGGCCTCTAGCAGAGAACGGACTGTGTATAACAGTAATACAACAATTGTTATTTACAAACACAAACAAGTTATTTATCTAGTAACTTTAATTATCTACAAAATAAAAAATATAAAAAAAGTAATACAGTATTTGAGCCCTGGCTGGTATTGCTTAGTGGTGAGAGTGTAGGCCCACACACCAAAGGAACGTAGGCTTGATTCCTAGTCAAGGGCACGTACCTAAGTTGAGTGAGGCAACCAGTATTCTTGAGTGAGGGTTAACAAAACAAACAAACAAAAAGTAACACAGTATTTGAATAGCCAAAACAGGTAACATACAGGCCAAATTTTGTGGGCTCTTGTGCTCATTGAAGAAATCTTTAGGCCTTTGCTCTCTCTACCTAGCACAAACTTTAAACTTAATTTTAACTGCTTTGCTTTCTCTGTCTATAGCAAATTAGAAACAATGCATTAGAAGTTGGAGACATTAAAGGCAACAAATTGACATCAGGAAGAACTGGTAACATGCCTGAACATAAGGAATGAGACAGAAAAAAAGTTACAGCATAGATTCAACAAGGACAGCAACAATAATAATAGTAATAGTAATCTGTTGCCAGTTAATATGCCATAAACGACGCTTGTGTCTACCATAGTATAGATGAGAGAAAGTCTGAATCTGGGGTATGCCAGTATTCCTAGATGAGAGACCTATCATGCTTTATAGAGAAAGTATATCTCTATAACTTTCATTATGAAATATTGCTAAGGGTTTGCCTAATCTGTGCTCACCAAGGAAATTTCTACTTAGCGTCTCAGAAATCTTGACATTAGAAAAAGGGATGATCTCATTAAGAGATATATGCATCCAGTTGCTGAAACTCCCACATTAAAATTAATAAATGAACTTTCTGATTTATACATGGGTTGGCAAAAGTAAGTTTACAGTTATTTACACAGACAATAATATGATAATTAATAAATAACAATACAAGGATAAACTCTGTATTTCCATACTTACAACTATAAACGCCTCTATATGTCTTGTATCAATTAAGTCCATTATGAATCAAATCATCTTTGATTTTATTAATGAAATTCAGTTATTAAACCTGGAAGTCAAGGGAAATGAACTTTAGTTCCTGATAAAATTATGAAGCCATGCCACCACCCGATGCCTATGAGCACCAGCCTTCTCCCATACCCCACAACATAAAGATAATTTCTCTTCAAGAAAAGTTTCAGCACAAAGATTCTTATTTTATAGCGTTTGCTGTATTTCCTTGTGGAACTATTCATTTTCTTAGAGAAATCCTAAGAGTACCTACCCATTTGCATAAACATTCTTTAATAAGTCACTCTGTGATATTTTTACAAATGACCCAATTACTCCTTGTTTAGAATCTTTAAACATTCATCATTAAAGACTTTATGGTAACACATATAGGCATTTTTATAATTATACTAGAGGCTTGGTGCCCGGATTCGTGCACAGGTGGGGTCCCTTGGCCTGGCCTGTGCCCTCTCGCAACCTGGGACCCCTTGGGGGATGTCGTATAGCCTGTTTCGGCTCAATCCCCACATTCATGATCAGACAGGAGGGAGCCTGATCCTGTGCATTGAGTGTCTGCCCCCTGGTGGTCAGTGTGTGTCATAGTGACCAGTCGACCAGTTGTTCAGTCATTGGTAGCTTAGGCTTTTATATATAGATGGGGAAAATTCCCAAAAAGGCTGCTAAAATCAAAAATAAAACACTTTGCTCACAGCAGAAAAGTTATTTAGGGTTTACAAGTCCTTCTGTGATTTTAAGCCAGTTTTTGAGGAGGTTAAGTTCTGAGGCATCATTGCAGTCCAGAATAAAACTGTGAGCCTGAAGCCTGTGTCTGTAAACAGAAACCACCTGAGGTGGAGGTGCTAACAATCTTCTAGCATCATAAGTATCATTTAATGCCCTTCCATGATTTTGCACTCAGAGTGCAGTTCTAGGCACTGTACACAATTGGATCACACAGTCACGGTGCTCCTTATCACCTTAGACATAGTTTACAGGCAGAATCATTTTAAAAGAACACCAACAGAGAGGCCATGAGTGAATCTGCTTGTCTTGTTTATCTCTGAGTGTAGGTACAAAAGCTGCAGATTTAGACAGGGAAGGGGCAGTGGGAAGGTGTCCTCTTTTTCAATTTATTGGACAAGACTTCATGGTGCTGTTTATAAGATAGGAAAGGGGGTTGACTGTTGAGTAAAATGCTTATTTATTTTTCATATTGGAGTCTTTAAGCCATTCAACCAAAATGCTTACACAGAGCCACCTGTGGTAAGGGGCAAAGAGTGGGTACACTTCTACAAAGGCAGGAGTGTATATCATGCCCACAATGTGAGAAAACATCCCTATTTGGACCACCACAGAAGATGTGAGCCCTGCACTCAAGATAAAATAAAAACTAAAAAAAATTAGGTTGTTGTCTCTTCCCACAAACCCTCTCCCCAAAATGTTTTTACTCATCCAGAAACATTTTTAAAAGATGGTCTCAGGCATGATCTCTAAATAGATACCATGGACGGAGTACAGATGTAGAAACTGAAAGTCAATGGCAACCCTGCAGAGAGCATGGCAAAAAGTGGAAGCCCAATGTCAGTGTCCCTGAGTTCTTATTAGTTCTGCTTCATTGCCAAGCTTCCTGTTTGTTAGCACAAGGAAGTATACAATACGGGTTGTTCAGCTAATTATTAGTGAGCAATACAGCATTACTTGAATCTTGGCTCTGTCCTTCACAGCTGGACAGCTACCCTTCCTATGTATCACTTTTCTCATCTGTTAAATGGGTATGATAATGCATATATTCCCAGACTGCAGACTGTTCTACAGATAATCTGCATAATTCTCCCAGCATAGAGCCTGCCATATGAAATTCTCAATAAATGGAAGTTCTCACTAATAGCATTTTATTTTTTAAATATATTTTTATTTATTTCAGAGAGTGGAAGGGAGAGGGAGAGAGAAACATCAATGAGAGATAATCATTGATTGGCTGCTTTCTGCATGCCCCCTACTGGGGATTGAGCCCACAACCCAGGCATGTGCGCTGACCAGGAATCCATCCCTGATCACCTGGTGCATGGATTGACGCTCATCCACTGAGCCACGCTGGCTGGGCACTAATAGTATTTTAGGAAGACTTCATCCACTGCCTGTTTTTGTTGTCTATACATTATATCTTGACTTAAAAAAAAACAAACACATTAAAAGTTGCTAACATTCCTTTCTGATAGTTTATCCACCTATAAAAGGAGGCTAACAGGCCAGAGAGTATATTTAAATCAGAGATAAAAATTATATTTGTAAACTGTGGGAGACCACATGAGAGAAAGACATTCTGAATTACATCCTTGCTGTTTTAGTAGAAATAAAATTCTTCTTTGGGAGTAAACTTTCTCTTTACTTATGTAACATAAAATACTCTTCTGTAAGACTTGGTGTATTCACAAAGGCTTCCTTTATTGCTGAGAGATTGTTAATATAACAGACAAAATCTGTGGCACTGAAATAAACCATGAAAGTATGCATTCGTGGCTTCATAGAAGGATCCCAAACAGAAAACTGTGAGAAAATTCAGAAATCAAAGAGTAAGAGAAATAAATAGCTCAGAAATAGAGAAAAGTTTAATGTGTGTTTTTGTCCTCATTTGCTTCACTGTTTCTTATACAAGGACTCAATTATTAGTGAAATTTGTTCAGAAATGTCTATATTTTGCCAACTCTGTGTTGCCAGATTAGATATCTATTAAATCTTCTTATACAAGCAGTTAGTAAAAACTGATGGTTATAATCATAAAAAGAAACTCAGTAAAAAATTGTTTTATAGTCAGTCAGGATTCTCATGATGTCAAATAGATTATATTTATGATTCATAATTTGAACCCTTCAAAATATATCCAGGGATTTAGCTTCATAATACCATTTTAACACATTCCATACTCTTTCTAAAAATTAATTTTAAAACATGAAGAAATAAAATTTATATATTAAAAGATTTAGGGGCTTGAAAATCAGAAGACAAAGTCTGTGTTTCATACCATTTAAATGAAATTTAGAGACAACCAAAGGGAATTTTCCACCTTATCTAACCTACATGAGAGGACAAAAGAGTTGATAGTCCAGACTGCAGGCAGTGACCTATAAGATTAAAAAGAAGTCTCTTTGTCGCAATTTTATCATTACTTGTAAGTGATAAAGTGCCAAAAGACAGGCTGGTGGCAGTAGCAATATATTTTCTTCAAGGCAGTAAAATCATCAACAAGATGTCTGTATATGTGAAGTCCTGCTTGAATATAAAAGCAATTTTCCAGAGCCCTGTAGCTTCATTCTATTGTTTTCGTCAAGAACGAATATTCTGGATCACAATTTTCAGTGACTGATTGTAATGGACACAACTTGAAAAATGGATGAGGAAGCTCCCCAAATGATTACAGAACAAGGATCCAATACCATCAGTGGCAATATTTGCATTTATCTGAAAAGAGATTAAATGCTAACAGGCCTGCATAGCATCCAGGCATGCTTTTTCTATTAAATTAAAGTAGGGAAAGTGCAATATTACAACAGAACAAAATATAAATAAAACAAATTCAAGTAAATGTTTAAGGGGTTGTTATGCAGTAATACAAAAATAAAGACATGTTAGAGAACAACACCGGTTTTTAAATATTCTATTATTTAAAAATAAAACAACTCCACTAAAAATATAAATGCCACTTAATTGTATCACTTTCAACAAGTTCATTTTAGGCTAAGTTTTCACGTTTAAAGCAAATCCAAAATTGAAAAATGTTAACATACTACCTTTTGAGTATTTTAATCCAGTTAAGACCAAAGGCAGTTTTAATTATTTAGATTCTCAACAGTTTTTATGGATAATTTTATGGCCAATAATTACTGTATAAAATGTTGCTTAGATAGAGTAATAACCTATGTGTGAAGAAGTAAACAGGTTGTCAGGGTCATTAATTAATTGCTCTCTCTGCTCTTTTGTACCATTTACTGTCACTGGGTACATTCATGCTTTAGAGGTTTTCTTATCCTTAGAAGGGTTTTTCTGCTGGTGGTGCCACCAGGGGGCATACGTAAATGACAATCTCAAATTAGAGCTTGATGATATTCATTTTACGACATGCATAAGTGTGTGGTAATTAAGAATTGGCAGGGGTACTTGAGTGGTTGTTTTAGAAGCACACAGGGGATAGCAAATGACGGAAAGATAATAAGATTGTGGAACGCAGGGGAAAAGGAAGAGCAGAGAATTGATGGCCTGCCAATGTTGAAAGATATCAGGGAGAAAAAAGAGCATAGAATTCTCAGAAAATAATGTTTCGATTAATTGAGTTTTTAGAACATTTACAAGGAAGACGTTTTTATTTCAATCCTTAGCTTTGAAGATATTTCTAACAGAAGATGTGTTTTGTATCAATTAGTATAGTAAGTAGTATAGTTCCATATTTCATTTTTATGATGATTTAAGGTCTTCTAAAAGTTCATTCTGCACCTCAATATCACTGTAGAAATTCTACAAATTTAGGGGAAAAGGTGTATAATATTGGATTTAAAGTGGGTA
Organism: Ia io; assembly: GCA_025583905.1. NCBI lineage: Eukaryota > Metazoa > Chordata > Mammalia > Chiroptera > Vespertilionidae > Ia > Ia io. The sequence goes on along the minus strand of JAJQQW010000002.1, from coordinate 94,727,617 downwards.
AAACTAGGACATCTTAAGGAGTTGATTATGTCATAAGCCCCTAGTATTATAATTCTTTTTGGAGATTTGCTTTCTTATTTTTAAAAACTGTATTGTGGAAAGATTCTCATTCATTGAGTATTCCTATCTTTCAAGGTTTCACTTGTCTAGAAAACCAGGATACGGAAAAAATTGCAAACACTATTCTAACCACACATTTGAAAATCTTGTTTACATAAGTAATAGACCATAATGATAAAGTTAAAAGTCAGGTTTACTGTGATACTATCTGGGGGCGGGGAGGGGGGGGGGGGAGGCGGGAGGCAAGTGATCTCTATCCCTAAAATCCCTCTAAGTGATTAGTCAGTAACCTGGGTAGAATGGTTTAGCAATAAGTGATCCCAGAAACAAGAGGTTAGAGCAGAGGAATCTACAAGTACTCTCTTACATCCAACTCTATGAGTCTATCCTCATACAACAGAATTTAAATGCCTTCCTTACTTGAGAAAAAATATTCTAAATTATCTATTATTCACTCATCCTCATACCAATTCCTTATAACCACTCTAACTCTGACTTTCAGTTACCCATTTTTGGTAAGAGTAATTTCTCCACTCTATAAAAAGCCCATAAGTAATTTTGTCTACCTTCTTCATTTTATAGCAAAAGGAACTAAGACAGAAATCAGATGACTTGTCAAGAACACACAAATAATTCCTTGTATAGCCAGAACCAAAACCCCAATGTTTCTCTGCTTAGTACATGAGTCTATTTAACAAGGAAAGTGGTTCTGCATTCCCCTATGACTAAAGTATATATATATTGCACCCCCATCTCATGAATGAGGTCTAAGAGTCCAAATTCTAATATATCAATAAAGAATTTGTCTTTCTGAAAACACAATTTAGACCACACTGTATAACAGCAATTTTCAACTGGTGTGTGGCAAGAATTTTTAAAACATGCAATATTTGACTATTTAATTGGGGCACTGACCTCTTTTCCCTTAGATTGTCAAATTTTAAAAAATGACAAGAGCCAACACAACAATTGCTGTCCAAAGTGAATGAATCAAAAGTATACCTATTTTTTGTCAGATTGGCAAAAATATAATATATATTTTGGCATGGCATAATTTTATTAATTAGTTTATGTGTACTATGAGATGAAAAAAGGTTGAAAATTGCTGTTATAGTAAGTTAGTGTGTCTCGGAGGAAATGATTATTTCTGGTGCAGAAAATTAGTTAAATCTTTGGAATGGGTAAGGAAGGGTTTACTTGTCTCTAGTTTAAATACATATTCTAATGTTATCATCTGACCATTAGTCTAACTAAGAGAGATTGCAGTGACTGCACACATTGCAAAATTAGTCCAGGAATGTCACTAAACACACTTTAGAGAGGGAAGTGAATCTCATTTCTAGGTTTCCACACGATGTCCAAAACTCACAAAACATCAAGAGACTTGCAAAGACACAAAACTTATGAGACTTATACAAAAGTACACAGGAGAATTTTAAAAAGGAGTAAATAGAAACTCCTCTTGAGGAAATTTAGTTAATGGGCTTATTAGAAAAAAACATTAAAGCAGTTAGTCTGTGTGTGTGTGTGTCTATACTAATAAAAGGGTAATATGCTAATTAAACCAGGAGACCTTCTAGACGTCCTTCCAGACAAAGCCACGGTAGCGGGGCCAAGGCAGAGGCAGTTAGGGGTGATCAGGCCAGCAGGGGGGGCAGTTGGGGGTGAGCAGGCTGGCAGTGGAGGGCAGTTGGGGGTGAGCAGGCCAGTGAGGGGGCAGTTGGGGGTGAGCAGGCTGGTGTGGGGGGGCAGTTGGGGGCGATTAGGCTGGCAAGGAAGGGCAGTTGGGGGTGAGCAGGCCAGTAGAGAGGGCAGGGGGGTGAGCAGGCTGGTGTGGGGGGGCAGTTGGGGGCGATTAGGCTGGCAAGGGGGGGCAGTTGGGGGTGAGCAGGCCAGTAGAGGGGGCTGCTGGGGGGGGGCCAGCAGGGGGGGCTGTTGGGGGGCAAGCAGGCTGGGGGGGGGCAGTTGGGGGCAAGCAGGCTGCGGGGGGGGTGCAGTTGTTAGCAAGCAGGCCAGCAGGCAGAGTGGTTAGGGATGATCAGGCAGGAAGGCGGGTGAGTGGTTAGGAGCCAGAGGTCCCAGATTGTGAGAGGGATGTCTGACTGCCGGTTTAGGCCCAATCCCACAGGAATTGAGCCTAAACCTGCAGTCAGACATCCCCCCAAGGGGTCCCAGATTGGAGAGGGTGCAGGCTGGGCTGAGGGACAAACTCCCCCTCCCACCGCATGCATGAATTTCTAAAGAAAACAATATATAAATAATTAAAGTATTAGGGTAATTTCCCACCAAATAGAAAATAACAATAAAGAGAATTTATTAAAAGAAACATAAATATATTCTGGAGTTGAAAGTATAATCTAAATATGAAAAATTCACTAGAGAGACACCAGCAGATCTGAGCTTAAAGAAGATAGAATCAGCAAGCTTTAAGATAAGTCAGTTGAGATACCTAGTCTAAGGAAAGAAAGAAAAAGAATGGGGGGTCGGGGGGAGGAGGAAGAAGAACTCAGTCTAGAGACCTGCAGTAAGTGTACCAACATACCCATAATGAGAGTCCTAGAAAGAGAGAAGAGAGAACAATAAGCATAAAGATTATTTGAGGAAATCATGGTTGAAAACTTACCAAACTTGATAAAAACTTTAAGTTATACCTCTAGGAAGCTCAATAGAGAACCACATCTAGAACACCTAGAGTCAAACTGTTGACAGCCAAAGATAGAGACAGAATCTTGAGAGCATCAAGGGGAAAAAAAGTCATCATCATACCTGTTCTACAAAGAAATATTAAAGATAATCTTTAAAAATTAATTAAAATGATGCTAGAGACAAGACAAGCTTGAATTAATTTTTTAAAAAAGTAGAAATCATTGGTAATTACATTAAAAATATTAAACACAGTTTAAATTTATTTGTTGTAACTCTTTTCCTATTTGATTTAAGCAATAGCTACATAGTACTATATTTGTAAAGCTGTGTTGAAACAAAAGACAGTTTATAACAAACAAAATTTGATCCATTAGAAAGATATAACAATTGTAAACATATATTCACCTAACAACAGAGCCCCAAAATATGTGAAGCAAAACTGATGCAATTGAAAGAAAAACAATGCTACAATAATAAAGACTTCAATGGTAAACTTTGATTAACAGATAAAACTCATAGGCATAAGCTCAACAGAGAAACAGAATCTTGAAAAACACCATATACCAAATAGAACTAACAGACATTTCCACCCAACAAAATAGACATTTTTCTCAAAAGTCCAAAAAATTGTTTAGGATTGACCTTAAATGAGGACATAAAACAACCCTCAATAAATTTAACAGGACAGAAACTATACCATATATGTTCTACAAAAACTATGAAGTAAAATTAGAAGTCAATAACATTGGGAAACTTATATATGTATGTGGAACTTCAATGATACACTCTTTAATGACCAATTGATCAAAGAAGAAATCACAAAGAAAATTAGAAAAAAACTTTCAAATAAATGAAAGTAAGTATAAACCATACCAAAATTTATAAATATAGCTGAAACAATGCTCACAGCGAAATTTATAGCTTTAAATGCCTATACTAAAAAGTACGAAATATCTCAAATAGTAACCTAATCTTCCACCTTCAAAAATGAGAATAAAAACAAACTAAATCTAAAGTAAGTAAAATTATGAAGATTAGAGCTGAAATAAGTAAAATAGAGAGTAGAAAAAATAGAGAAAATTAATAAAACCAAGAGTTGGTTCTTTGAAAAGATCAATAAAAATTATACACTTTTAGCTGACCTTACAGAAACACAAAAGATTATAAGAAAATACTGAAAAAAAATTGTTATCAATGAATCAGGTAACCTAGATGAAATGGACAAATTCCTAGAAAGACCCAAACTATTAAAATTGACTCAAGAAGAAATAGAATTTTTGTGTAGAGATGGAACAAATAAAGAGATTCAATTATTGATCCAAAAACTTCCCACAAAGAAAAGCTCAGGGCCAGATGGCTTACTGACAAATCCTACAAAATGTGTAAATAATTAATACTACTTATTTTTTAAAAATTCTTCAAAAAAAATAGAATAAGAACACATACAAACAAGTAAACGAGCATTATACTGACACTAAAACCAGATAGATAACTTCACAAGAAACTATTACAAGAAAACTACAGATCAATACTATCCCTTAGAAATACAGATTTAAAAAAGAAAAAAAAAACACTTTCCAACAAAATACTGGCAAACTGAATCTAGTATCATATAATAAGGATTATATATCATGACCAAGGGGATTTTATTCCAGGAATATAGAATTGGTTTAATATTCAAAATTAAATCAATGTACTATATCATTTTAATCAAATAAAAAATAAAAATTATCATCTCAATAGATGTAGAATTAGAAAACTTCAGCCATTTTATGCAAACAACTCTAAACAAACTAGGAAAAGGCTTTGAAAAAATACCTACAACTAAGATCATACTTTTAGAGAAGGACTGAATTTTTTCCCCTAAGATGTGCTCTCACCACATCATAATGCAGTCTCTATCCACAGAAACTAGGTAAGATGTCTATATTGGAAATAATGAAGTAATATAATTTCTATTTACAAGTTATATGACATATATAGAAAGTCCTAAGGAATCCATGTTAAAGCTATTAGAACTAAAATATAAGTTTAGCAAATTTGCAAGATACTCGATCAATTCAATATATTAACAAAGAACAATTTGAAAAAATGAAATTAAATAAACCATTCCATTTACTATGACATAAAAAATACTTAGAATAAATTTAACTAAAGAAGGATAAGATTTGTACTCTGAAAACTACAAAACAAGGAAAAATTAAAGACTTAAGCAAATGAAATAAATTATATGTTTATGGATAAGAACATTTAACATTATTAAGATGGCAGTACTCCCCAAATTAATATACAAATACAATGTATTTTCTACCAAAATGCTAATGGCCTCTTTTATTTATTTTTTAAAATAAATTTTTATTTATTTCAGAGAAGAAGGGAGAGGAAGAGAGATAGAAACATCCTATATAATAAAACCCTAATATGCAAATCGACTGAAAGGCAGAATGACCAGTTGCTATGATGCACACTGACCACCAGGGGGCAGACACTCAATGCAGGAGCTGCACCCTGGTGGTCAGTGTGCTCCCACAGGGGGAGCACCTCTCAGCCAGAGGCTGAGCAAGCACAGCGGTGGTGGCAGGAGCCTCTCCTCCATCCAAGGCAGCACTAAGGAGCAGCAAGCCCGGCTTCTACCTGGCGAGCACAGTGGCAGTGGTGGGAGCCTCTCCCACCTCCGCAGCTGTGCTAAGGATCCCTTGAGGATGTCCGCCTACTGGCTTAGGCCTGCTCTCTGCCAGGAATGCAAGAGGGCACAGGCCAGGCTGAGGGACAACCCCCCCAATGCATGAATGTCGTGCACCAGGCACTGGGCCTCTAGTCAATGATAAGAAAGAATCATTGATCAGCAGCCTCCCACATGCCCCACACTGGGGATCAAGCCCGCAACCTTGGCATATGCCCTGATGGGGGATCTAACCCTGACCTTCTGTTTTATAGGTTGATGCTCAACCACTAAGCAACACCAGCCAGGCCTAGCTGCCTCTTTTAAAGAAATTCACAAAGTGAAAATGCAAGAGACCCAGTGGTCAAAATATTTTTTGGGGGGCAAACAAAGTTAGAGAAATTGCATTTCCCAATTTCAAAACTTAGTACAAAGCTAGAGTGATCAAAGCAATATGGTACTGGCATGAGGATACATATATAAATCATTGAGATAGAATTGATAGTTTAGAAGTAAACCCTTACAATTATGGTCAAAAGCAAAAAAGAAAAAAATTGAAAAGACATCTCATGAAATGGAAGAAAATATTTGAATATCATATATCTGAGAAGAGATTTATATCCACAATATGTAAAGAACTGTTAAAGCTCAATAATAGAAAGACAACCCAATTTAAAAGTGGGCAAAGGATTTAAATAAGAAGACATACAAAAGGAAATAGGCACATGGAAAGATGTTAAACATCATGGTAATTAGGGTATGCAAATCAAAACTGCACTGACATAGCAGTTCACACCCACTAGGATGACTACAATAAAAAAGACAGAGATTAAGTGTAGGCTAGGATATGGAGAAATCTGAACCTTTATACATTGCTGGTGGGATTATAAAAATGTGCAGCAACTTTGGAAAATAGTTTGACAGTTTCCTAAAATGTCAAACATTGAGTTACCATTAGACCTAGCATTTCACTACCAGATATATATGTCAGAAATGAAAACAATACATCCACACGAAAACCTGTACATCTATGTTTATAGTAGCATTGCTAGTAGCCAAAATGTTGAACAACCTCAATGTTCATCAACTGATGAATTGATAAACATACGTGGTATAACCACACAATGGAATGTTACTTCTCAATAAATACAAATGAAGCCCTAATCTATAATAATAAAAGTGTAATATGCAAATTAGACCAGACGTCCTTCCAGATGAAGCCAGGACTATGAGGGAAGCCCAAGTCCCAGGTGCGTTCCTCAGCCCAGCCTATGCTCTCTCACAATCCGGGACCCCTCGGAGGATGTCCAACTGCTGGTTTAGGCCCGATCCCAGCCTGGCCTGCAGAGGTCAGGCCTAAACCAGCAGTTGGACATCCTCCGAGGGATGTAGCAGTGCACCAAGTGGCAGGCAGCCAGGGAGGAGCCCAAACCGGGGCCAGGCGCCACGCCACTCACATTCTTCTTGGCTCGCTGTGCCTGCTGCCTCCGCTTGGTTGTGCTGCCATCGAGTCAGGAGAGGCTCCCGCCACTGCAGCTGCACTCACCATCCATGAGCCCAGCTTCTGGCTGAGTCGCGCTCCCCCTGTGGGAGCACACTGACCACCAGGGGGCAGCTCCTGAGCATCATAGCCACCAGTCACACCAGTGGTCAGTGCGCATCATAGCGACCGGTCACTCCGGTCGTTCCGCTGTAAAGGATGCTTAGGTTTTTTTATATACTAGAAGCCCGGTGCACGAATTCGTGCACCAGTGGGGTCCCTCGGCTTGGCCTGCAGGATCAGGGATGGGGACGGACCACAGGAGGGACGCAGGAGGGCTCCAGGGCGTGTACGGCCTGTCTCGCTCAGTCCCAATCTGCCAGACCCCAGAAGCAAGCTAACCTACTGGTCAAAGCATCTGCCCCCTGGTGGTCAGTGTGCATCATAGCGACTGATTGACCGGTTGACTGTCTGTCCCTGGTGGTCAGTGCACGTAATAGGAAGTGGTTGAGGGGCCTTAGCATATCATTAGCATATTAAGCTTTGATTGGTTGAATGGCCAACAGGTTGACTGGACTCTTAACATATTAGGCTTTTATTATATAGGACTAGAGGCCCGATGCATGAAAATTCGTGCAAGAGTAAGCCTTCCTTCCCCTGGCTGCCAGCACCGGCTTCCCTCCAGCACCCAGGATACAGGCTGCTTCCTTCCGGCTGCCCGCAGGCACCCAGGACCCAGGCTGGCTTCCCTCCACCCGGCTTTGTCAGGAAGGACAGAAAATGTCCGGTCTAATTAGCATATTACCCTTTTATTATTATAGATAGACTAGTGGCCCAATGCACGAAATTCGTGCATGAGGGAGGTGAGGAGGCCCTCAGCCAGGCCTGCACCCTCTCCAACCTGGGACCCCTCGGGGGTTGTTCTACTGCCAGTTTAGGCCCGATCCCTGTGGCAGTCAGACATCCCTCGACAATCTGGGACACTGGCACCTAACCACTCACCTACCTGCCTGCCTGATCACCCCTAACCACTCTGCCTGCCAGCCTGATCGCCCCCAACTGCCCTCTGCTGGCCTGATAGCCCCTAACTGCCTCTGCCTCGGGTCTGCCACCATGGCTTTGTCCATAAGGACTTCCAGAAGGACCTCTGGAGGGTCTCCCAGTCTAATTAGCATATTACCCTTTTATTAGTATAGATTAGATAGTGGTGATAGTTGTACAACTCTCTGAATGTTCAAAAAACACTGGATTGTACACTTTAAAATGGTTGCTTTTTTGATATGTGAATTTTATTTCAGCCGAGCTGTTTTTAAGAAATAAAAAGGTCTTAAAAATTGTACTCCTGCCAGCTTACTGCTCCAGGGAGGGCCAGGCGCTGGGACGCCCTGGAGGAGAAGGCGGGGCCAGCTGGGAACCCTAGGCTGCTTCCCAAACTTCTGTGGCCACCGCCTTAGCAGAGCAGCAGGGTGGGCGGGAGGGAGGGAGGGGTGCAGGTGAGGTGTGGCAGGCCTGGGAGGAGAGTGGAACTCAGGCCAGCCCCCACCAGACCCCCGCTAGGGGCACCAGGGCAGCAGGGGAGGGGTTGACCTCAGGGCAAACCATGAGCTGATGCCTTTCGAGGAGGAAGGTGGCAGGGAGCAAGAGCTGAGCAGCCGCAGCGTCTGGACAGAGCGGGACCTGGCCGAGGTCTAGTCGTCCCTTATCAATGATTTGGGGAACCAGAGCAGCAGCGTGGACTCGACACTGGTGAAGTGCCCGCAGCGCTCTGGGGCCAGGCCCCCTTTCAGAAGCTGAGGGACTGTTTTGCGGAAGTGACAAGGCCCCCTGTCCCCTGGGGGCCTGTTCTTGATGATCCCAGACCTGAGCAGCCAGTACCTCCCCAAGGCACGCCTTTCTCCCGCAGGAGCGCGCAGGTACCCGCAGGTGAAATGGCCCCTCCTTGATGTCCCCTCCAGCGCCACAGTTAAGGACGCCAGGCCTCCGCACCCAGCACACTTGTGTAATGAAGTTGCTGTTGTTCAGCCCTCGGGTCACACGCACCCTTTGACGCCCTCATCACCTACAGCAACTGCCACTTTTCCCCTGGATTCCCCCCCCCCCCCCGCCCCCCACGTCTCTCCCCAGAGATTGATGCAAAGGCAGGAATCCCCAGGCCCCTCACCCGTATGCACTGTCTCCACATTACCCACTGCCCCCCAGAGCTGTGGGGCAAACCCCATCCCCTCAGCTGGCTCGCCCCACAGCCGCCCAGCCCTGTGCGCCCTTCCTCCTGGTGGCTTCTGGCATGGGCACCCCCCTCCCTCGCCATGAACGCCTTTATGTCCAGCCTGGTGTCCAGGGGGTTCTCTCCTCGCATGGTGGCTCCGGCCCATCCTGATCTGCCCGCCTCAGGGATTCCCACCCCACCATGGCCTCCCCCCACTGTCAAGCAGAACCAGCACCCCCTGCCTGAGACCAGCCTTAGCCGGAAATCACCAGTCACGGTGAAAAAATAAAGGCGGAAAAAAAGAAACCTCACGTGAAGAAGCCTCTTAATGCCTTCATCGAGATGAGGGGGTGAGGGCCCAGGTGGTGGCTGGGTGCCCTCTGACGGAAAGTGCAGCCAATCACCCAATCCCGGCAAGAAAGAAAGTGGCACCACCCGTCCCGAGACCAGGCCACGTCCTAGGAAATGGCTCCGAAGGAGGAGCTGCAGCTCCGCCACCTGCTCACCAACCCGCTGAGCCCAGGACAGCCACAGCGTGAGAAAGAAGAGGAGAGGAAATCAGCTGTCGCAGACACAGGCCCAGCAGCAAGTCCAAGTGCCGGAGGGTTCTCTGGCCTCCCAAGCAAGAAGCCGTGTGTTCAGTACCTGCGCCCTGAGAAGCCCTGTGACAGCCCTGCCTCTTCCCGTGGTAGTAGCTAGACTTCTGGGCCACCCCGCACAGCAACCTGGGCCTCGCAGCTGCCCCTGCTGCACCCGCCTCAGAGCAAGCCCAGCCCTGTCCTTCACCACCAACCCAGAGAGGGGGCCCAGCTGGCTCTCCACTCAGCTGCCTTCCTGTCCGCTAAGGCTGCGGGCCGGTCCTCTGGCCAGATGGGCAGCCAGCCCTCCACCCTCCTCTCCCCGCCCCTTCCCTCCCATCCATGCTCACAGCTCTGCCGACTGCTCCCCCTTCCTTCCCAGCCACACTCCGTGCCACCAGGCCCTCCCAGTACTCCAGGCCCAGCTTCTTTCCTCAGTTACCAAGCCCACGAAGCTGCCGTGTGAACTATGTAGGAGGTCAAGAGACCCAGCCAGTAGTAATGACTCAGAAGAGGGGAAAGAAGGAAACTTTATTGGCCGATATGGACCACTCTGAACTGTTCTGCAAGATGAATGGTAACAACAGCACTTTAGATTTTGTAGGTGTAACCAATAGCAGATCCTAATGCTTTTTAAGAAGTATTTTATTTTTATTTTTTTAATTTGTCTTTATTTTTTAAAGTATTACAGATGTCCCTTTCCTCTCCCCCTCCCCCCAACCAATTACCCTTTCCATGCTGCCACTCCCAGCCTTCACCATACTATTGTCTGTGTCCGTGGGTTATGCAAATATGGATATAAATTTTGGTTAATCTCTTCACACACACACACACACACACACACACACACACACACACACACACACACAGAGAGAGAGACAGACACACCACCTTCTCTCCGAGATTTCTCTGTTCCATGCTGCTATGTCTCTGGATCTATTTTGTTCATCTGTGTATTTTGTTCATTAGATTCCACATATGAGTGAGATCATGTGATACTTGTCTTTCTCTGACTGGCTTATTTCACTCAGTATAATATTCTCTCTGGGTCCCTCCATGCTGTCTCAAAGGCTAAGAGAACTGAGAAGTACTGTGTCGTTCTCCCCATACCTGCAGTGGTGATGGACCGGGACAGAGCACCCCCTTCTCTCTACCTCAGATACTTTCTGCCTCCTCCCTATTCTCTCCATCCCCACGTGCCCCAGCTCCTGCACACAGTCTGCATGGTGGCCACTGCTGCAGTTTCTAGCCTGCTGCTTCTTCAGCTAGACTCTATTCCTGGACACTTCCTTTTATCTCACCAAGTTTTTCTCCTTTGCTCAACTCCATGGGTTCCTGCCCTCATGTTCTCGCCCTCTGCCCAGTGTAAAGCTGTCACCATGTGAGAAGCCGCCTTTGCCTGGTTTGTCTCCATCAGCATCCCCTTCCCCTCAGTGGGCACTAACGCTCCAGCCTCCGGCTTTGGATGGAAAAAGTCTCCTGAAATGGTTCTTCCCTACACTGAAAGAGACTGCTACTTCCTTAGTGATGAAGTCTGTGTTTCCCCCTTTACCTGTCAACATCTCCACTTCCCAGTCCTGGAGTGGCAAACAGGACCTACTCCGAGGCCTGGCTCCTGCTCCCCTGGGTCTATGCTAGCAGTCCGCCAATTCTAAAGACCCTCCTCCTCCCCTATCACCTCACGTGCTTCTGTGTATATTTATTTTGTTTTTATGAGTTGGTTTTTTTTAGAGCAATCTGAACTCCCAATAAGCCATTTATTTTCACAAAAGAAAATTGCAGTTGAAAGATCAAAAGAAATTATATTCTAGACCTAGGACCTAAATGAAAACAAAACAAAAACATAAATTTGGCAGTTAGGAATTTAAAATATCAATAAAAGGCATGCATCACCCCCAAAATAATAAAATACAGTAAAAATGCAGCATAACTAATGTAACATAACATAGTATAATAAACTATGAGCAGACTAGAGTATGACAGGGCATGACCCTGGGTGGATGTTTAACTGTAACTAGGAAAGGATACAGAAAACTAGTGTCCTGGAGTGAGAGCTTGGAGACAGTTGTCTGTCCTCTGATCCTCTCCCTTGGGGTTACCATGGGATGAACATATCCTGAACTACCATTTTTCTCTGTGAAAACCAAGGTCTTGAGAAGCTAATCATAGTAGGCTAGAAGCATAGGTCCTGGACCACCCTCCACTATGGGTGCAATGGGAGTGCAAACTCAGTCAGCTAGTACATTTTATTCTCTTTTCTTTACATATAATAGTAAAATTAACATCTACCTAAAATGCCCAATTGTCTTTGATTTCTTTGTACATATATCGATACATAAATATAACTTAGGATGTACTCCATATATATAATTTTACATAAGTACACAGATGTGAATATACACATGCTTATCTATATATAATAGAGAAATATGCTAATTAACTGGGATGCCATAACAGGTTGACCAGACAGGAGGAGGTTGTGCACACAGTGTTGGGGTGGGGCAGCAGGGGCCTCCACGCGCCTGCGCTGGGGGAGGGCCTGGTCAGCAGCCGCTGAGGCTGCTTCAAGGGCCAGAGAGGGAAGCAGGGCCAGACCAGTGACTCCAGGGTGGGCGGCACAGCTGGACCCACCCCCAGACAGGTCCGGCCTCACAGCTTAACAGCAGAGAGCAGGGCCCGCTTGGCCATCACCGCTGCAACCCAGGAGCAGGCAAGCATGGCCCATAGACAGGACCCAGCAGGGCCTGCTTGCCCATCGCCGCAGTGTGGAGCAGCAGGCCATGCAGAGAGCAGAGAAACATGGGGAGTGGGCCTAAGCCATCAATAGCACATCCTCTGAGGGCCCCCGGATTGGAGAGGGTGCAGGTTGGGCTGAGGGATCCTCCCACCCTCGTGCACAAATTTCATGCACCGGGCCTCTAGTTTTAAGTATAATTTTTTTTTTTCTTTTCTGCTTGGTTCTTCCTTCCGTATGCTTTCCTCATCATTGGCATCAAATACTGTGCCCCAAATAATCCATGTTAAAAATCTAATACTATTCATATCTTTTGTACTCCTCTAATCCTATGTAGTTATACATAGTCACATGCTCCGGATTACCTTGGCTTTTAAAAATAAATTCATGGTGCACCACTCCTCTACATCTTGATTGTCATTCTGAATACCTTGTGGAAATGATTCCAAGTCATCTGCTATGCCCTTAATTCATTATTTTAAGGCTACATCACAGCACTTACTGTCCATGCTGTGACTGTGCTATAACATATGCAGCCATTATCCCACTTATGGTTCCCACTTTTTGCTACTATGAAACATGCTGCAATAAACAACTTCAATTCTTAGAAATACATGTCCTATGTATGTTTTTGTTTTTACAATATAAATTCCCAGGAGTAAGATGAATGACATATATACCATTACATATAAATACATTTACATGTATATAATTTATTTATATACATATAAATTTTAATGGATATTGCCATAAAGACTGTAATACTTTATATGTCTACCTCAATGTATATGAGTCTACTTTTCCCACATCACTACCTATAATAGTCATTGTAGTTCTTTTTCATTTTTTGTTATGTATGTGTTATCTATTGAATTAGTTGGGATTCTATCCATTGCAAATTTCAAAAGAAAGCTACTAGATTGCTTAACCAAAAAAGGAATCAATCGCTCATAGTTGTACAATATTACCAAACGTGGTTTCTCCCTCTTTCTCAGCATCCGCTCCTCCCTGTGAACCGCATTCTCAGATTAGCTCTCCCCTCAGGTCACACCATAGTAGCCAGTAACTCCTGGGGCTACATTCTTCTAGTTTGAAACTTAACAAGAAAGAGACAGAGCCTTGTTTTAACATTCAAACATTATAATAATCCTGAGGTCCACTCCTACTAGATCAACTGTTTGCATCTCTGAACGTAACACCTTGGAATGCCTTAATTGGCATAGATCTGCATCACATGCTCTACCCTAGGACTAGAGGTAGAGCCTCCACCATACTACCTGACACGGGGTGGGGGTTAAATGCACCCTCTCCTCCCCAAAATATCAGGGTCATTGCCATAAGACAGAATAGCAACACAAATGTCCACTACACCTTTCTTAATATATGAAGTACAATTGCATCTTATTCGTATTGTAATTGTTGCAAAAGGATGTTTATGATAAGTAAATTATGGCACGTACTTTTAAACAGATTAAAATGTCAAAATTTACTATTTAAACCTTTTGTTAACATTTTTTATAAAGTATATTATATTTTACATGCATAATAACCATATTCTCTTGTAGGTGTTTATTACTTCTGAGTTATCATTAGGAATCTCTGTTGTTATAATGTGTTGTATTTCAATATAATTAGGACAGTGATGGGCAACCTTTTGAGCTTGGTGTGTCAAACTTCGCCAAAAAACTGAGCATAACTCGGGTAGTGTGTCACTTTGAGGAAAAACATTATTTCACAAATGTTTCATCCTCAGGAGCAGCAAATGTTTCATCCTCGGCATGCAGTCGCCTTAGCAGCCGCGTGTCATCAGAAATGACTACGCGTGTCAGTGCTGACACGCGTGTCATAGGTTCGCCATCACTGAATTAGGGCCTATGAAAGATACAGGATAATTGGCTTTAAATAATCTTTTTTAATTTCATAGTCTTATTTATGTCTTTATTCCCCCCTTTTCATGGTATCAGTGTACCCATCTCTAGCCTTCTCCACTGCAACTCACCTGTCCTGAAACCTACCACTTATAATATGCAAGTTGTCAAGAGATAAGGCTCTCTAAGTGAGAACCTAAGGAATTCCTGTATTAGGAAAATACAGTTGCTTCAGTAGAAAGGCTCTGGGTCAGACTCAATCAGTCTTGATCACATTGTGTGTGAGCACCTAGAGACTCACTTATTTTATGACTGAAAAAATTGTTTAGGGTACTCAGCGGTCTTTTTTGCTCATTTTAAGGTCCTTAGTAACTAACTCAGGATAACTGAGGTCTGTGTGTGCGTGTGTGTGTGTGTGTATTTGTGTGGTGTATATATACGTGTGTATAATATATTGTATATTACAAAGATACTAGAGGCCTGATGCATGGAATTCATGCAAAGGGCTCAGCCCTCGAAGCCCTGCCTGCCTTGGCCGGCCCTTGCAGCCCCAGCTTCATCTGGAAGGTTGTCCAGAAGGTCGCCTGGACGGTTGTTCTGCTGTTTGGTCTAATTAGCATATTAGCTCTTTATTATATAGGATAATAGGAGCAAAGGCTCTGGAATCTGTCTAGGTTGGGCACATACCAGCTATATGACCTGAAGCAATATGCTAAGCCTCTCTGTGCCTCAGAGTTCCTACCTGTAAAATAGGAATAATAGCAGTATTTACTTCAGAGGGCTGTGCAGAGTATAAGGTGGATCACCTTTGTAAAACTCAGCAAGGTGCCTGGTATGTAGTGTATTCAATTAGTGAGAGTTGGTATTATCCATCTGCTTCATTGTGGGCAATGATATTCCCAGTATGCAGCACGGTGATAGGTTATACATAAATATTGAATGAAATACTAGAAATTACAAGGTTCTTTTTCTCTATGTTCATAGATGTGTACATGCATATTTACACCATATCAGCCAGGAACTGCTGCTCTTAAATATTGCAGGAATAGAATCAGTAGGTATAAAATGAAATAAAACTGTATATGCCTGGGTTTATAACAAACCCATCATAATTCCTTAAAACTGTGTTAAGAAATTTCTGAACTGGAATTCTGTTTTCCTGTTTCCTTTCATCAGGCTACTCATTTCCCTACTTAAAAATTCTTCTTCCAGCAATATTTTGCATAGAGAGACCATAATTTTCAAAGATGAAGTAATTAAGAAGAAAAGAATGTTTAACCGATTGAGTGAAAATATAGCAGTTTTTCTTTTTAAGGAAGCATTCAGATTCTGACTTGAGAGCTGTTCAGATTTTAAATAACATTGCCCCAAGTTACCTGGGGAATCCATTCTGAACACACTGACCCTGAAATGTCTTTGGATGTCTCCACTGCATTTTATACTGTACTTTCCTTCCCCATAGCTACATTTCCCTTGGACCTCGAAATGATCAGGCTTTGTTTTTAAAAATCAAACAATAAGAAAGTCAGGATTATACAGAGATGTTAAGACCCAAAGCTTTGCCTTTAACTTTCAATCCTCTCATTAATACCCATGTCATGACTCTTGTCGAGAAAGAGGTTTAGTGTCACTGTCCTCAATCAGTGTTCTTTCATTCACTTTCATTAGGAGCCATGTTTTCCTGACAAAGGATAACAAATGGGTCCTATTGGTCCCTAATGTGCTTTTGACTATAGATCCTGCACCATTTCTCTGTGAAGCAATTGCAATTATTTGTCATTTTAATATGATTTGGCAAGGAGGTCCGACAAACATGGCTATTATTCATCAATATGTATATTTTGTACTTATATTAATATTACAATATCATTATTACTCTTCTCACATTGTATGAGCAAGATAAAATTACACCATGTAAAAAAATGCATTAAATTTCCTTCAGCTGCCCTTATATAGCAAAAGTAAAGGTAATTTAAGATCTTGCACCATTTATATGCTAAATGCTACCATTTATTATTATTAGTGAAGAAATACCTTTACCTTTGCATTAATGGAAAATATATCAATGTGTTTCCACTGTTAATTGGAAATAATATAGCTAATTCTAAAACTCAAACCTTCCAAAGTGTATTGTCTATCCTTTTACAGCCTGAAATGTTCTAGTGCCTAATTTTTCTATCATGTTAGCATAATGTAAATTTAATTTTGATATTAGAATATAATTCTTTAATTTGTTAGTTCTGCATTCTTTCTCAGGATTTTGCATATAGGATTAGTTTTTGAAATCCTTGAAGTTAAAGGACTAGCTTTGTACATAACTACAAATAATTTAGCAGCCAACCTTCTCTTGATAGATACAGTTAATATTATATCATAATTGTGATAAAACAAGTTAAATCCCTATACAATTCTGAGCAGTTTTAAATTGTTTCTGTAACTTTGTCATCCTTTTTTCTAATTACAATAAAGAGCTAAGTAAAATAAATACACAATTTTTAATTGCTACATGCTAACTAAATGGGAGAAAAGGGCACGTTTGCTAGAATCTGTTTCTCTGAATTAAGAGAACACACACACACACACACACATACACTGAGAACCAAAGAAAGGCCAATCAAGTAGGCTTTGTGCTTCTGACATGAATAAGATCTAAATCATCAAGCTCAAAGTTGTACCCATTCAACAGTTATTTACTAAATGCTTGCAAAAGGCTAGGTTCACTTTTTAATCACCTACTGAATCTACAACTAAGGGTAGTAAGGCTTGATTTTAGCTTGTCAGACTTAGGAAGTTGTGGAGCCAGATGACAGCCCCTTTGCTGAGGAAGCAAGAAATGAGCAACAATCACGGCAAACAACATGCTTATTTGTGTTGGTGGGTTGGATGGGTAGGATGGAAGAAGGGAGAAGACTAGAAACCCTTAAGAGAGCATTGCCAAACTTCCAGTTATGAGGTAATGGGGATGAAATTAATTTAACTAAAGAGAAATATAAATATTCAAGGATATCCATCCATTATTATTTATAGGGTAAAGATTGGTTAGATAAAATATAAGTTATAGAATGAATTACCTAAAATTATATTTAAAACTATAAATAATGACTTACAAGTATAATTTTAAATGTGGAGATGTCAAAATTCATCAGGTAAAAATATTTTTTATAAGAATGCATACACATACATAAAACAGATATATACATATATAAAACATGTTACCAAATATTTACTAAATGACAAGATTATGGGTGATTTTAATTTTCTTCTTTATATTTTTTGTATTACATTTTCTGCAATAAACACATTTTGTCAGAAAAAAATGTCACTTAAGAGACATACTAAAATATTAAAAATAAAATTATTTTTTAATACGTAAATTTTAAAGTTTTATTGTTAGCACTCAATTCTGGATTAAATTATGGATTTTGGTTGAATTTATTAGGAGGCTTAAATCTGTGCTAAATAAACTTTTTGCCCTTCTTAATGATATTTTAAATATTGATGCTTTTTAGAGAACCTCTATTAAAGGCAAAGCATTATAGGGGGCATGTTAAAAATAGCTTCCATCCTAAAGAAATCACAGAACCTGTAGGAAATATAAAAACAACCATTATTTTTAAAAGTAAACATTAATAATGTAATCCAAAATTTTTAAAGAATTGGCTCACTCATTGCCAATTTATCTCAGTGTCAAATCTGAAAGCAGATGGATTCACAAAGTCATGAAAAACAATATAAGTTTTTACTGAACACCTCATGAGAAGACAATGAAATATGAATTTATACTACATAACGCTCCTCCAAAATGCTCTTTGAGAGTATCTTCTCAAAATTTCACGCCCAGCTTGCTCCACTCTGATGAGTCTTTTTGGCTCTCGGATCACCCCATTGCCCCATCGTCTCTAGAAAACTCCAATCCATGTATTAAGGTAGATTATTTATAGTCTTGCTTAGATACTTTCAGTTCCCTCTATACTATCCATCCCAGTTGGCACCTCAGATTACTCATCTATAACAATGTGAATATTGATACCAATCTCAGAAAGGCTGATATCCTGCCATATAGTTCATGTTCAATAAGTAGTAACTTACCCCTTTAACTATGATAGCTCTGTTTTAATCCTACCAGCCTCTTCTCAATCCTTTTTTGCCCAAGTGTAAGATAATGCATTAAGAGCCTTTCTACTCCCATCATCTCTTGTGAAACAAAGTTATAACAATAATAAGACTCAATAATATAATGGCTTTGTATGGCACCATGGGTACTACACTAATCAGGGGGGACATTTCATAAGTTACATTAATGTCTAACCACTATGCTGTACACCTGACATGAACATAATATTGAATGTCAACTGTAATTTAATTTTTTTTATTTTTTAACATAAGATTCAATACTGAAAAAGGGTATTTCTTCTAAAGAAAGTCTATGAAATTAATCACAAAGCAAATAGAATTTTGTTTTGTTTTTTAATATATTTTATTGAATTTTTACAGAGAGGAAGGGAGAGGGAGAGAGAGTATTAGAAACATCAATGAGAGAGAAACATCAATCAGCTGCCTCCTGCATACCCCCTACTGGGGATGTGCCTGCAACCAAGGTACATGCCCTTGACCAGAATCGAACTTGGGACCCTTGAGGCCACAGGCCAATGCTCTATCCACTGAGCCAAACCAGTTAGGGCACAAATAGAATTTTTTACATGAAAAACTGATTTTTAAAGTTCATATGAAAAGACAGTTATGAGAGACCAGAAAGAAAGTCTGGGGGAAGAAAGAGTAATGAAGGATGGATAATCCAACTAGATATTAAATCCATTTATGAAACTATACTAATTAAAATAGTTTGTGACTTCTCAGTAATAATAAGAGATCAATGCAACAGAATAGGGAATTACAAAATGAGTCTAACAACTCCTAGGTGTTAGGTATATTATAAGAATGACATTACAAATAGGTGAGAAGAGGTGGGTGTTTCAATAGAGTGGGGAAAGTCTATGTCTGAAAAAAAATCTTGAGCAGGAATGTTATTTCCCTCTTTATTAAAACAAGTTTACTGAATATTTAAAGATAAAAATATAAAACCATAATATAGAAGAAAACTAAGATAAAATTTTGTATAATCTTGGGTTGAGAAAAATCTTTTTTAAACAAAACACAAAGCCTAAAAGCCATTAAGAAAAAAATTAAAATAGTTTATTACATAAAAATTTAGAACTTCAGTATGGCAAATAAATATTAAACGAAAGTAAAAAGGAAAACCAAATGACAGACACAAAGGAAGTTTCCTTTATATATTAACTAGGGGCCCGGTGTACGAAATTCGTGCACTGGGGGGGGGGGTGTCCCTCAGCCCAGCCTGTCCCCTCTCTCAGACAGGGAGCCTTTAGGGGATGTCCTACTGACAAGCCTCAGTCTGACCTCCCTCTGCGGGAAGCTACCTGGCTGATCAGGGAAGACGCCAGCCCCATCACCCCGCTGCTGCAGCCACTGCCAGCCACCGCAGCCCCCAAGGTGTTTTCATCAACACAGACTCCACTCCCTTCACCATGAAAAATGACAGCTTTCTTTAGGCATTTTCAAGATATGTCTTTCATAGGATATGACATTTCTTTCTTTTTTTTTATCCTCACCTGAGGGTATGTTTCCATTGATTTTTAGAGAGTGTGGGAGAGGGAAAGACAGAGAGAAACATCAATGTGAGAGGGATACTTTGATTGGTTGCTTCCTGCATGAGCCCTGACCTGGGCCCCAGCCAGGGAGGAGCCTGCAACCTAGATACATGCCCTTGATCAGAATCGAACCCGGACCCTGTTGTCAGCAGGCTGAGGCATAATCCATTGAGCCAAACCCACTAGGGCAGGATATGACATTTCTTAGCCCCTCCAGCAGCAGACCTTCATTTTTTCCTCCAGGAGTGAGGTGGAAAAACCCTACATCACTTTTTTGGATTCTTATTACCCAGGTTACCAAGAACATTGCCAGTGGCATACAGGGAGCTTAGCCAATGAGCCGTCAGAAAAGGTGTTTCCTCTGTAGCTCACACGCAGAGGCAGGACTGCTGGCAAGCCGAGGCTGGCATACCCCCCCCCCCAAGCCTCTGCCGAGGCTTGGGCAGGGCCCCCCAGCTCTGATCAAGCCACTGCCGCCAGTTCGGCAGGGCCCCTGGCTCCGCTCAGGCCCTGCTCAAGCCTCTGCCGCCCCACCTCCTGCTGATCTGTGCCAAGGCCGGTAGGCTAGGAGTGGCCAGGGCCTTCTGGGACCCTGGCAGCTCAGGGCCTACTCCTGGGCCTACAGGCTCAGAGCAGCCTGGGTCCTGAGGATGCTCCCAGGACCCAGGCCGCTGGATGCCTGTGTATGCAAATTAACCTGCCATCTTTGTCAGGTTAATTTGCATACTCACTCCTGATTGGCTGGTGGGCATAGCAGAGGTATGGTCAATTTGCATCTTTCTCTTTTATTAGTGTAGATAGTTCTAACAATCTAATAAAAAGAATAACAACCTAATAGAAAAATAGGCCAAAAATATGAAGAAATGGTTCATAGAAAAAAACTACAAAGTAAATATTAACAAATAAAATAATACTAAACACTTTGAAAGAGACAAGTGGCAGCCAAAATATCTGGTAATAGTCCTGTAGCATCAAACTCTGGATATAAAGTATCAATTCACCATTTCTCCATGACCTGCTTTAATTCCTTCAAGTACCAAAGATTTTATTCTGTTTACAACTAGTATTTATAATATTTCTTTTTGACAAAATATTTATCACAGGAGTGTGTCCCAAATATCAGACTAATATTAAGCTCACTCAATATTGGTCATAACTGAAAATAAGTCACTCCCACAAATCATTCCTTTTTTAATATATATTTTTTTTATTTCAGAGAATAAGGGAGAGGGATAGAGAGATAGAAACATCAATGATGAGAATCATTGATCGGCTGCCTCCTGCATGCCCCCTACTGGGGATCGAGCCTGCAACCGGGACATATGCCCTTGACCAGAATAGAACCTGGGACCAATCAGTCCACAGGCTGATGCTCTATCCACTGAGCCAAACCACCTAGGGCCCACAAATCATTCTTAGTATTTAAAATGAACTGGTATCATGGGCAAAGCAGCCAGCTAATTGAAGGCTTTTGTTATTGGTTTAGTGCACTTGGTCTAACTGAAGACACATATGAGATGAAAAATATATATCACGCAGTTTGATGAAGCTGTTTGCTCTCAACACAGTCTTAAAAATACCTTGGACAACATGAGGAACTCTATATTATGAGGCTGGGAAACAGGACTCAGACCCGTTGTGAGCATGCTTTTACAAATTTTAAGTTACTGTAGAGGATATGGGCCTGTCCTGTAGGCAAATTCAGGTAATAATAAACCTCTCAATAATTGTTTTCATTAACTGAATAGACCCATCACCATTTGAGTGAATCTTGAAAATTCAATGATATGAACCACAGACACCTAATAAAATAATACCTGAAGTGCAGCTTAATAACTTAATACCTGGAACTTTTAAAACTTTTTTTAAAAGAATTTGTGTGGAAGCATCACATTGATTAAGCTGGAGGATTCCAGAATCTTCTGATGAAAGTGTGAACTGTAACTTCAATATGTTATATTATTTTAATGTATAGTTGTTTTATGCATCTATGGTACCAGTAAGGAAATACCAGGCAACTGTTCACAAAGGAAGCTTAAAGCCAAATGACAGCTAAAGATTAACCCTTTGCACTCACTTGCATTTTTCTCAATTCCTTTATTCTAATGCTAACCGTGTTGAGTCACACTCGACATCCGAGTGCAAAAGGTTAAGAGCCTAGAAGTACTGATTTATAAAGAAAAATTAAAAAAACTGAATACATAAATTATTCTTTCTGAGTGATAAGGAGAAAGTGCTGTGAAATTGAGAGTAATTAAAATTATAAAATAGAAATGGTGGAGGCTTGTTTAGAATAATCCAAGAACATAATCTTTATATATAAAAGGCTAAGCAACCTGCCGACTGGTTGACTAGCCCGCTGGCTGGTAGGTATGATGCACACTGACCACCAGGGGGCAGACGCTCAATGCAGGAGCTGCTGAGCAACAGCAAATTTGCAGAGTGCCCTCTTGCACTTCAGGACCCCTTGGAGAATGTTGGACTGCCAGTTTTGGCCCGATCCCCACAGGCCAGGCGGAGGGACCCCACCTGCTGGAGCGACCCCCGCTCACTCCACAGATGCCCTTTGAGCCCTGGCGCCACCCCAGCTGCGACCGGCCGGGGAGGGACCATGGGAGATTGGCTCCAGGGAGTTTCTGGCTAGTCTCACCCAGTCCTACCCCGCCGGCCACCTTCTAATTAATTTACTTTCAATGTGCACAAATCTGTGCACTGGGCCTCTAGTTAATAAAATAAAAATGATAAATTTAGAAAGGCATTAAAGGGAGACATGAATAAATTTATCACAGAGTTTTTAGTAATACTCCTAAAGAGCATAACTTGAGTCCCATGCCTTTTTCTTTCAAGGTGAAGTTCAAGGTAACAAATAAACTGAACTTGTAAATGTGTACCTAAAAAAATTAATTTTTTCTCAACCTCTAATGTTTTAAATTGAATAGACTGCTGTTGTTGAGCTTTATTCACTAGAGTTAATATATGTATGACGTGGAGAGTATTTAATTTCAAGTCTGTTATTTGACAAAAAAAGTGATGCACCACTGACATAAGCAACAATGTGGATAAATCTTTGTTGCACAAATGAAGCCAGACACAGTTGAGCACACGCTGTAACCATGCTGTGCATGTAAAGTTCAAGAGCAGGCAAGAATATTACTCACTGTAGAAATTTTTAAAAATACTTATTTTTATTGATATCAAAGAAGAATGGAGTGGGAGAGAGAGAGACAGAAATATAAATGATGAAAGAGAAAAGTTGATTGGCTTCCTCCTGCACAACCCTTACTGGGGATTGAGCCTGCAACTTGGTGAATTGAACCATTACCTCTTGGTTCATAGATTGATGCTCAACCACTGCACCACGCCGGCCAGGCATCAGCATAGAAATTTTGAGATTCATTCTTTGCTTCATGTATTAGTAATTATCCATTTTTATTGCCAAATAGTGTGTCATTGCATGATTATGCCACAGTTTATTTATTCATTTACTTGTGGATGGATTTGGCGGCTATTATAAGCCTTTGCCTATTGCAGCTAAAGCTGCGATGAACATTTGTGTAACAGTCTTCTTGTGAACATAGGTTTTTTTATTCTCTTGGGTAAAAAACATAGTAGTAAAATGGTTAGATCCTATAGTAGGTGCATGTATACATTTATATGAAACTGTCAAACTTTTTCTAAACTGGTTATACCATTTTGTATTCACACTGACAATAAAACAGAGTTCCACTCATTCTACATTTTCACTAACACATGGTTCATTTTTAAATTTTAGTTGTCCTAGTGAGTTTGTAGTTTGTCTCCTAGTTTTAGGTTTAATATCCTTGATGCTTACTGACATTTGGCATGTTTTCAAATTATAGAATATCCAAACTAAGTTAGAAAAGCAAATCAATTGTTGCTGGGGATGGGGTAGAGGGTGGGATTACAAAGAGGCACAGAAAACATTTAGGAGTGGCAGAAATGTTTCTAATCTTTATTGTGATGATGGTTTCATTAGTATACACATGTCAAAACTGACTCAATTGTCCACTTTAAATACATGCAATTTAGTGTACTTCAATCCCATCTCAACAATTTTTTTTAAAAAAAATAAAAAGAACAGGCAAAACTAGTCTATGATGCTAGACATCTGAACAATGATATCTATGGGTGATTTCTATTGTTTTTTACATTTCTGCTTACATCTCTATTGAATACACAGCTTTTCCTTTCAGAGGTTCTTCTTTAAGTAAAAGCATAGTATTTGTGGCAACAGACTTCAAGGTTGGCTCATGATCTTTGCCTCTTGGTGTTCCCATCTTTGTGTAATCCCTCCCCGCTTATGTCTGGGCAGGACCTGTGGCTTGCTTCTAACCAACAGAACATGGCAAAGGTGATGGGATATCACTTCGGTGATTATATTACATTATGTAAGACTCCATCTTGATAACAGACTCACTCTGCATAGCCTCTCTTCCTAGTTGGATTTGAAGAAGTTAAGGAGCCATGTTGGAAATTCTACTCAGCAAAGACTTATTGGCGGCGGCGGGTGGGGGGTCGCTCGGATGCTGAGGGCAGCCTCCAGCTGAGAGCCAGTAGAAATGGGGCTCTCAACCTACACCAACAACAAAGAAGTGAATTCTCTCAATGACCCAAGTGACCTCAGAAGAGGCCTTCTCCTCAATCCAGCCTCCAGAGAGAATGCAGCTCATCCAACACCTTGATGATAGCCTATGAGACCTTAAGCACTGGACACAGCTAAACCAGGCCAGACAACTATCCCACTGAGACTCTGAAGTGATGCCTGAGTGTTATTAGAAGCTGCTACATTTGTATCTCTATGCAGAAATACAAAGCTAATACAGGATTTTCTATTGAAATGTGCTAATTGAAGCTCTACAGTTACCTTCTGTGTTCCCTTGACTTCCCAATTTATTACTGAAGCTTCAGCTCAGGTCACAATCCTGTGGCTCCAGAGTCGCTTCCTCTGCCAACTATGTATTTGTTGGCACAGAATTTGGCTAGAGCTCAAGCATTTAACAAATATAGGCTCATATCTTCAATTCCTCTGAAGAAATGGAATTACGGTTTCATTTCAGGCCAAGAAAATAATTTCCCACCTGTACACAATAAAGGCTGGGCTTGTACATTCAACTAAGTGATGTTGGGAAGAAACCCCAGGCTAAATAAACTTAATGAAATAAATATGTAATATGGGAGAGAAATCAGGGTTTAATTTGGGCAGCTTAAAATTTTGAGTTGTACATACTTGCAATTTCCTCTTTTAAGTTACTTAGAAAAGTAACTGCTGAAAAAGATCTCACTGTCAAAAATATCATCAAAAGAATTCTTAGTATTATCACGAGGCTCACATTTCAGAGCTGCTCATTTTGAGAGATAAAAGGAAAAGAGCTACGAAAGAATTTTCATTTTCAGTTTTATTTTTCTTAATTTTTAAAAGTTCAAGACCATAAAATAATTTGACCACCTAAATGTCCTTTCCTTCTCTTTCATGCAATGCAAAATAACCTAGTTTATTGAAAGTACTCTGCACTATTATTGAAGTTCTTCAAATCCCATCTTTCAATTTATTTTTTAAAGTACTTTATTTCTTAAAATATTTGATGTGGTTCTCTTTGGTATTTACGAACTCAGTATTAAGCCTAGATTGGTTAATTGAGTTATATAATAAAACAATATACTGTCATTTTGTTTTACTGTGTACATAACTCTGGAGATCACATTAAAATAAACAAAGGCAGCCCAGCTATGGTGGCTCAGTGACTGAGAGTCAACCTATGAACCAGGAGGTCATGGTTGGATTCCTGGTCAGGGCACATCCCTGGGTTGCTGGCTTGATCCCTAGTGGGGGGTGTGCAGGAGGCGGCTGATCGATGATTCTCTCTCATCATTGATGTTTCTATCTTTCCCCCTCTTCCTTCCTCTCTGAAATTAATAAAGATCTATTAAAATAAATAAATAAAGGCAAACATTAAATTCTGCCATTTTAAGTGATAGTTTAATAAATCGATCAGTAGGGATAAAGTTCCTACAGGGTACAATACTATAGCACAAACATATGCATGGTGTTAATTATATGGGACAAAGTTGTTAGTCTTAAGCATTGTTTAGAATTGACAAAGCAAAAGAAACCCATTGAACTCATGCTTTGTTTATATGTTATATGGAGACCTTGGAACTAATCAAATTGTGTGTCATTAAACTGAACAAATTTGATTTTAAAACAAAAAATATAGCCAACAAGTTTAATGTAGACTCAAGATGTAAGTGTCTTTCTGCATCCAAACAGAAAATGGTAACCAGGAGTCTGAATGAATTTTTTTCTTCAGGCGGCTTCCTCATAACTGAAGAATAGTGAGGACTTCAGAGCCCTTAAGTACAGCGTACACAGTGAATATGCTGATTCCCAAAATCCTGAATTGTGGAGTGCTGTTCAGGAATAATAGATCAAGGCCAAACAAGTTAGGAACAAAAGTGACATCTTTTGGTGGTTCTCAATACATATACATTGGCATTTTGCAGATGTTGAGAAGTCCTGTAATAGACAAACATTTGTAATTTTGTTTAACACAGTATTTTCAAAACCTGTTGAATATAGAACACTTCCAAAAGCAAAATTACTTGCTTGAGAACAGTTTTTAAGAACATGTGACATGTCTGGTCAAAACTAGAGTGTGGAAAGATCCTGAATGAGCTTTAGGTCCACAACAGTGTAAAGCCAAAACTAGCATCACACTAAATTATTTTAAAAATAGAAGTAAAGAAGAAGAATACTAAAAAATTAAAACAAGAAACCAAAAAATGAAAACAAAAACTAATCATCTAATTGTAGGGCCTAGGAGGCATTAGTAATTATACACTCAGGTTGGGCCATACCCCAGCTTTGAATACTGTAACAGAGAATACCCAGAAAATGGTGACAGTATGCTTCAGATTTTTTCCATTATCATCCCAAGATTCAGATTCTTAGAGAGTCTTCCACAAAGAGATCTAGTAAATGTACCTTTCTACCTGTATTTCTCTACTCTTACCCTCACTGTCATAGCCTTCCCATCCACCAACTTTTCCTATTCTTGCAGAAAAAGGTCATGAGTTAACAGGATGCAGTGAAATTTATATTCAAATTGATTAGCCAAAGCAACATTCTGAAGGCAGCTGAGGAAAGAATCCTAATATAACTGAATACTGGAAACTAGAGTTTCGTGTATACTATCAGCGTCCTTAAGAACCAGGGATCTGGATAGTTCTGCTTATGTTAAACAAAGAAGAAATGGTTTGGAAACTATAGAATTGATCAGAACTTGCAAGGGAGGAATATCCATGTGCCTTTGAAACTGATGAACTATATGATCCACAAGGAAAATCCAGAGTGAAACTGGTAGCCCCATAGATTGCAGGAAGATATATCCATTAAGAAACAGTAATAGGATGTAAGGATAGTCTGGGGTAAGGGAGGTGGAGAGTAGGTTAAAATTTAAAAAGAAAAAAAATGAATACAGGGATACTCAAAATAAAATAAAAGTGAAAAGCAAAACTCAGGTTGCAGAAAATCAAAACAGTAATATGAAAAAGAGTAATTGCAAATACAATGGTAAAAGAAAAAGTGAGTATAATGGAAGAAAGGCAGGGGATAAGAAGGACAGATACAATAAGCCAACAGAGGGCAGGAGGGGTAGAGGAAACAGCTGCTTCCCGGATAAAAGGAACCTCACTGCCCACAGAAAACCATTGTTCTGTTGTCTCATCCAACCAGTGAGATTAATAGGTAAAGCATAGGGAATACAGTCAATAATATTGCAATAATTATCTATGGCACCAATTTGGGTACTGAAAATATCAAGAACACTATGTAAAATATATGTTCATCTAACCAGTAAGCTGTACACCTGAAACCAATACAAAATAAAATTGAAAGAAAAATTAAAAAAGATTTACAGGGGCATTTCTAACACTGTTGGGAAATTTGGGGAAGGGGATAGTAAATTCAACTCATGGTGGTATTATAATCTAATGCGTTGGACAGGGAACCCTGTGAAATAAAGATTTGAATGCAGGGACTAAAATAATAATATGGAGAGGCCATATTGGGCTAGGGCAGTGGTCGGCAAACTCATTAGTCAACAGAGCCAAATATCAACAGTACAATGATTGAAATTTCTTTTGAGAGCCAAATTTTTTAAACTTAAACTTCTTCTAATGCCACTTCTTCAAAATAGACTCCCCCAGGCCGTGGTATTTTGTGGAAGAGCCACTCTCAAGGGGCCAAAGAGCCGCATGTGGCTCGCGAGCCACAGTTTGCTGACCACGGGAATGCAACTTCATTTTGGGACTTTAGTTAAGCACATGACCTTGGCAATTTGTGGAGACTTTTCTGAGCCATGTGTTTGATTTTTAAACTTGTG
Organism: Ia io; assembly: GCA_025583905.1. Taxonomy (NCBI): domain Eukaryota; kingdom Metazoa; phylum Chordata; class Mammalia; order Chiroptera; family Vespertilionidae; genus Ia; species Ia io. The sequence goes on along the minus strand of JAJQQW010000002.1, from coordinate 94,699,312 downwards.
GTTCTATATTTTTAATGTCTTTAGCACAGTACCTTAGAGCCTTTACATGTTGAAGTCACTGAATCTATGCTGTTTGATCCACAGGCAGGGGCTACATAGAGGCAAGGTTGTATTTATTTGCCAGAACATAAATCTATGCCTCATGGATGTGACCTTCCTTAAGCTATATCAAAGGCCATAGCAAACATGCAGGCCCTGGAAGCAGCACGAGTCTCAGTCAGGGTGCTGGACACAGCATGGCCTCAGCAGATCTTGGCCAATTGGGTACCAATAAGCAAATGCCAGCCGTGATGACTTCAACCAAGCATCACGTAGCCATAGGAGGAAGCTGCTACAGCCTGGACTTGGAATTACAGATACAGCTTGATCTGGTATTACAAATTTGGATGAGCCAGAATTAGGTATTTCTAGGTACAGAACAATATTTACTGCAAGGCAGATGAGTTCAACATGTATTGTGAAACATTAGTAAACTTCTAGGTTTAAAATGTTAGTGTTGGTTTTGAGGGGATCTGGAATGGCTGGATAGGCGAGTGGAGAACTTACAATAACAAAGAAAAACATGGAAAGCATCACAGTGTCTTTTCCAAAACAAGAATAACCTTGTGCTACAGACTGAATGTTTCTTAAAAACTTATGTTAAATATCTTCACTCAAAGTCATTTTCTTCTCATTGTAGCATCTTAATTATTAAGCCATAGATAATTGGCGATTTCTTACCAACAAAAAAGCAGTAAGAAAAAGGCAGAAGCAAAACCTTAGAGTTAATTTTATTATAAAAACTAGAGGCCTGATGCACAAAATTTGTGCAAGAATAGGCCTTTCTTCCCCCAGCTGCCAGCACCGGCTTCTCTCTGGCACCCGAGACCTGGGCTTCCCTTGCAGCCCCAGCTTCGTCCAGAAGGTCATCTGGAAGGATGTCTGGTCTAATTAGCATATTATGCTTTTATTATTATAGATAATTTTAACAGTTACAATTTCTAAAAGTAAATGAAATAAATTCTTAAAAGATAAATTAATAGCTATACTTTGCATTTAAACACTAAAGGCTTTTATGATAATAGTACAGATGTTTTGTTAAATGTAAAGGCTTTAAAATTATTTAAGTAGAGTTCCAAATATATTTACATAAATCTCTAAATTGATTTACATATCAATTCACAATATATCTAAACATAATATGACAGGTTTTGAATATTTTGATGAATGTTTCACATATTAAAGAAATATAAAGTTCACTCTAGAAAAAATAGTCAATACTTTCTAAAATAGACCATAAAAATAACACAGACATCCTTTTGATCCTCATGAGTATACTTTATTTGTCCTTGAAAAAAATATATCCAATGTACCTTTCAGAATGATTTATTAGATGTTATTGTTATGGTGTTCAATATTGTTCAATACTGAACTACTATACTGATTACCACTCTCCACTCTGCTTTAGTTCTATCATGTGCTTTTATTTACCTCCCGAGGCAAAAACATTTTAATTGGTTTAGAGAAGCTTGAACTCTCTTTTGTCAATGACAGATTTTATAAAAATGGAACTAACCCAGGAGCTGCAGTCCCGGCTCATAAAAACCATTATCCACTTTGGGACTCTAAGGTATAACACTTATAAACAGTAAAAATAAGTTTTCTAAGAACCTTTTTTAAGCTATGCATATATATATATGTACACACATGTATATATGAATGCACATAGATGTGTTTAGTACTTAGGTATCATTTTGCAGACATTTTAAGTAATACCAAATATATTAGAATGTCTACAAAAGTCTTTAATATAGCAAAAATGGTTTATAAGTATAATTTAGGGAAAGTAAATGAAATGACTTAATATTTATCCTATTTTTTAATGGGCTGCTTGCCAAATTATCTACATATTAAAGGTATAGAACAAAGACTGAAGTCAATTTTGATATAATTTATAATTACAGTAACTCCTACTAACTGCAGAAGCTTAGGCAAATGGGGCCTTAAATTAATAGGTCTATATTTCTTTAAGCATTCATTCACAATGCTCTATTATTTATGAACAATAGCATAAGAAATAATTTGCTTGTTGCACAGAAATTTTATTTATTTAATAGATTTTAGTCCCATAGGATTTCACTACTTCAAAAACTAAACCTAAACTGATTTGCACAGATGCAAATATTAATCATACTGCATATGCAAAACAAATACTAACCACAGTGTAGACACCCACTTTTGTTCTCTCACTTTGTATAATTTTAATGTGATAAGAACATGAGACCTACCCTCTTTACAAATTATAGGTATACAATACAGTATTATCAAAAGTATAAAAGGGTTGGTGAGGATGTGGAGAAATTAGAACCTTTGTGCACTTTTGGTAAGAATACAAAATGGAAAACAGTATGGAAGTTCCTCAAATGATAAAAATAGAACTACTGGGTGACCCAGCAATCCTTTGTGCTTGGGTGGGGTCCCTTGGTGATCAGGGCCTATTGGGGCAGCCAGCCTGCTGGGGGGAGAGACTATGGGAGGTTGGCCCCAGCAGCAAGCTAAGGCATGGCCGATTCCATGAGGAATTGGGCTCCTTCCTCCCTCCTGTCTGGGTCCGCGGTGTGGGTGAGCCAGATTCAAGGCTGTCAGAGCCCCAGCAGCAAGGTCTGGGTCAGTGCACATCATAGCTACCAGCTTGTCATCTGGTCGTTCCGGTCATTCAGTCATAATGGTCACTTAGGCTTTTATATATATAGATTAAACTCAGAATCTCAAGAGATAATAGTACTCCCCTGGTCATGTTCATTGCAGCACTGTTCACAACAGCCAACTGAAATGTTCATCAGTGGATGAGGGGCTGCCACTTTTGTCAAGCAAGATGGCAAGAAACATAACCACTAGACAAAGAAGGGCCAATAGAGGTAAATCCAAGTTCTTCCTGCGTTCCCAATGCAACGAGGCATAGCTGTTCCTTGTACTGAATTCTAGTGCAATAAATCCAGTGGGTGCTCTGTGCATAGGAAAAGTAAAATAGGTTGTTAAAAGTGGGTGGTAGCTGCTATCCTTTCAGTAAATTATCTTAGTTTATGCCCAGTGAGAGTATTCCTTAATTTTTATTAAGCACTATTGTTTTATTGCTCTCTCCATTATGGATTTGTTTGGGATTTTTTTCAATCTCTCTTTCTGTATCAAGCTGAGCAGAAGCCCTTGAGAACTATAGACATTGATCTTAATGTTTCCCCCTGCAACATTAGGGTGTTTACTTGCACAGAAAGTTCATTCTAAAGTCATCTTATATTACTTAGCTGTGTTATAAGCAACAGTGAATTATTTCAGTGAGTTGGTGGAAGAAAGTATTCTTATCTAAAAGGCAAACTTGTGAAATAGGTAGAAATATAGGGTCACCTCAGTAATGTAATATGAAAGGCACAAAAATGTGTTTCACTTACAATACGTAAATCCAGTGCATTCACATATTATTCCCATGCACAGAATATACACATGTTCCGAGATATTGCATTATTCTGTATTAACATTCTTTGTTAAAAGCAAACAAATGTCTGTGAAAGTACACTTTTGTCGACAAACCAATCAAGTATTTACAGACTACCTGCTCTATGCTAAGCTATGTGCCCGAGTGTTATGAAAGATACAGACAAAATGTAAAACACCATTTCTGCCCTTTAGAAACAGCTAACAATTTGGTTGAAAAAAATCAAGATGAACCCATGAAACAACATCAAACAAAAAAGGTCATATTACTTGAACTCCTAAATGCTATGGTCCCTACCAGGGGTCAGCAAAACTTTTCTGCAAAAAGGCAGATAGTAAGTACTTTAGTCTTTGGAGGATCTAAGCCATTGTAGCAGGAAAGTAGCCAAAGACAATGCTAAATGATGAGTGTCTGAGTTCTGATAAAACTTTATTTATAAAAACACCTGGTGGGCTGTAATTGAGCTGCCAAGGAAGTTTACTGCCCCTAAGTCCATTTAATAAATGTGCTTACATTATGTTAATAATGACGGGAAGATCAAGACATTTTCTATATCTTTATTTTTGTTAAAACATATTTGATATATAACATTGTATAAATTTAAGGCAGATATTATGTTAACTTAATACATTTATATAGTGTAATTTAATACATTTATATAGTGTAATATGATTGCCATTGTACTGATAATTAGCACCTAAATCAATCACATTACATGATTATTCTTTCTTTTTAGTGGTTGGAATCAAGTTCTAGTCTCTTAACAAATGTGATTATTATAATACAATATTTTTGTCTATATTCACTATATTATACACTAGATCTCTATGGCTTATTTGCTACTCATTGCACATTTGTATCCTTAAACAACATGTCTGACTTATTCCCCCTACCACTTATCTCATGGCAACCACCATTCTATTCTCTGTTTTTATGAATTTGGCTTTTTTAGATTCCACATATAAATGATATAGAGTACTTGCATTTCTCTGTCTGATTTAGCATAATATGCTCAAGATCTATCCATGTTGTTGCAAATGGCAGAATGTCCTTCCTCATGACTGAATAACATTCGTGTGTGTGTGTGTGTGTGTGTGTGTGTGTGTGTGTGTGTGTGATCTTCTTTATCCATATTTCTGTTGATGGGTTGTTTCCTTTTGGTATATCTCCATAAATGGAACTGCTGAATGGTATAGTAGTCCTAATTTTAATTATTTGAGGAACCTCCATATTCTTTTCCATAGTGCTTGAACCAATTTACATTCCCCCCGAACAGTGTACAAGGGTTCCCTTTTCTCCACATCCTTGTCAACACTTATCTCTTGTCTTCTTGATGGGCATTCTAACAAGAGGAGATGATATCTCATTGTGGTTTTGCTTTGCATTTCCCTGATAATTGGTGATGTTGTGCATCTTTTCATATACCCGTTGACTATTTGGACGTCTTCTTTGGGAAAATGTCTATTTAGTTACTCTGCCCATTTTTTAATTGGATTGTTTAGTTTCTTGCTATATGAGGTCTCTCAATATTTTTGAATACTAATCCATATCTGATATATGGATTGCAAATATTTCTCCCATTCTGTAGGTTGCTTTTTCATTTTGACAACTGTTTCTTTTGCTGTGCAGAAGCTTTTAAGTTTGATGTATTTCCATTTATTGATTTTGCTTTTGTTGTTTATGCTTTCAGTGTCATATCAAGAAAAGTATTGCCAATACCAATGTCCAGGAATTTATTCCTATGTTTTCTTCTAGGAGTTTCATGGTATTGGGTCTTAAGTTGAAGTCTTTGATACATTTTGCATTAATTTTTGTCAGTGGTGTAAGATAGTGGTTTAGCTTCATGGTTCTTTATGTATTTAACCTGTTTTCCCAACACTGTTTGTTGAAGAGACTATCATTTCTCCATTTTTTTTATTCTTGTCTCCCTTGTTGAATGTTATTCATCACATACATGGAGATTTAATTCTGGGCTCTCTATACTATTCCATTGTTCTGTGTTTATTTTAATGCCAGTACCATACTGTTTTCTTACTCTAGCTTCATAGTATAGTTTGAAGTCATAAAGTGTGATATCTACACTTCTGTTCTTTTTCCTCGGGATTGCTTTGGCTTTATGGGGTGTCTTGTGGGTTCACACAAATTTTAGAATTTTATTATATTTTTGCGAAGAATTACTTTAGTATATTGATGTGGTTATGTCAAATCTATAGATGACTTTGGGTAGTATAGACACTATAACAACATTTCTTCTGATCCTTGAACATGGGATGTCTTTCCATTTTCTTGTGTCTTCTATTTCGCTCAGCAAAGTCTTGTCATTGTCATTGCACATATCTTTCATTTCCTTGGTTAAATTTATTCATAGGTTTTATTGTTTTTGATGCTATCATGAATGAAAGCTTTCTTTATTTCTATTTTAGGTGTTTCATTATTAGTGTATAGCAGTGGTCGGCAAACCGCGGCTCATGAGCCACATGCGGCTCTTTGGCCCCTTGAGTGTGGCTCGGCGTTAGAACCACTTCTTCAAAATAGACTCTCCCAGGCCGAAAACCGACTTCTGCGCATGGGCCACGAAGTTTCAATCGCACTATACGTGCGCGCCCGCATGTGATATTTTGTGGAAGAGCCACACTCCAGGGGCCAAAGAGCCGCATGTGGCTCGTGAGCCGCGGTTTGCCGACCACTGTTGTATAGAAATGCAACTAATTTCTGTAAGTTGATTATATATGCTGCAACTTTACTGAAATTATTGATTAGTTCCAACTGTTTTTTGTTTGTCTTTGGGAGTTTCTATATAGAAAATCATATCATCTACAAACAGTAACAGTTTTACTTCTATTTTTCCAATTTACATGACTTTTATTTCTTTGTCTTGACTAATTGCTCTAGCTAGGATTTCCAGGACTGTATTAAATAAGAGTAGGGAAAGTAAGCATCCTTGTCTTGTTTCTGATCTCAGAGGAAAAGCTTTCAATTTCTTTCCATTGAGTATTTTAACTGTGAGTTTGTCATATATGGCCTGTATCATGCTGAGGTATGTTCTTTCTATACCAAGTCTGTTTCAGATTGTAATCATGAAAGGATGTTTTTTTCTGCATAAGCAAGATTTTTTTAAATAAAGCCTATTTTATCAATTTTTTTTTTATTTAAGGGATGTGATTTCTGTGTCCTCTTTATGAAAACTTTTCCTAACCAATGCCACAATAGAGTCATGTTAGATGGACCCAACAGCCAACTTTATTTTTATTTTATTTTATTTTTTTAAATTTCTTTATTGATTAAGGTATCACATATTTGTCCTCATCCCCCCATTCTCATCCCACACCCCTCCCCACACATGCCCCCACCCCCCTGTTGTCCTTAACTGCTGGTTAGGCTCATATGCTTGCACACAAGTCATTCGGTTTATTGTATTTCTAATAGCACATGATCTCACTCATCTAGGGGAAATAATGAACAACATAGACTGATGAACAAGAACAGACCCAGAAACAAGGAGGCATGGATCAGACTGTCGGGCCTCAGAGGCCGGGTAGGGAAGGGTGGGGGTAAAGGGGAGAGATCAACCAACAGCCAACTTTAATAGTTTTTAGCAGGCCAAAATTGTGACAGTTTTGAGCATTGAAAAGAACAAGATGATGTGATTGCTGAACATTCAATATAAAACATTGAATCAATAAAAATTTATGATTCCATCATAATAGCAACCAAAAAGGAAAATCAGAAAAAACTAATTTTTGCATTTACATTGGCATCAAATCAATTTTTCTTTGAAAATATGAAATAAAATGGAAAAATTAAATTCATGTATCTCTGCCTTTCTAATAGGATCCTTATTTCAGAATAACTATGAGGAAAGATCTACTCAACATAAAAATGCCAGCTAATAATCATGGAAGAAAGCATACAATTAGAAAAGAATCATTATTTTAAAATGTTCAATGAAATTATGTATTCAGTCAATAATTACAAATTTGTTTTAAAACCATTACACAATGAATGGATGCATATATGATGCCAAAGTGCACCACATAAATTATTTTCTGGTTGTAAAGTAAAATTTTAATGTGTAATAAAGGGACAAGGCTGTCTTCTTAATATGGTGGCCAATATTTAGTTTTAAAAATGGTAGGACAACCAAATAGCATGTGTTTCTAGATATAATGCAGTATGAAATATGCATCACCATGATGCTACCTAAAAATGTTTAGTATCTAATCAAGACTTGGAAACTAATTCTAAGTTACAGGAAATATAAAGTATTGAGTTATAAAGTTAAATGACACTATGAGGAAGATATGAAGCAGTGTTCAAAAGGTCAAATTCCTGTTGTGAAATTGTTTTTGTACAAAAGAGACTTAGGTATGACAATCAGATACAATATATGCCCATGGATTCAATAATTTTCATGCAAAAAATGTGAAAAACATTGGGAAACAATAAGGGAAATTTTATGGATTGGCTATTAGATGTGTATGTAGTAAATGTTCTTTTTAAAAATGCAATTCGTGTGTGTGTGTGTGTGTATGTGTGTGTAATGCAACAGTATATCACTTTTAAATGATGTAGGGTAACAAGAGTTAAAAAGAAAAATGTAGCTGAAACCGGTTTGGCTCAGTGGATAGAGCGTCGGTCTGCGGACTGGAAGGTCCCAGGTTCGATTCCGGTCAAGGGCATGTACATTGGTTGCGGGCGCATCCCCGGTGGGGGGTGTGCAGGAGGCAGCTGGTCGATGTATCTCTCTCATCGATGTTTCTAGCTCTCTATCCCTCTCCCTTTCTCTCTGTGAAAAATCAATAAAATATATTAAAAAAAGAAAAAAAAAAGAAAAATGTACCCTCACTCCAACTACCTCTCACTTTTTCATGCTCCCATCCCTGGCCCACTCTCTAGCACATATTGTATTGTTTTCTCTATGACAGTTATTATTAACTAGGAAGACTGGGTTAGTTGGTTGGTTGGTTTGCTGCCTCTCTCCTTCTTCCAGAATGTTATGTTCTAAGAGATGTGGGATTATGCCTGTCATATTTACAATTGTACTCTTAGACCTTAAATAACACATGGCACACCATAGATGTCCAGTAAACATTGTTTAAATGTTAAAAACAAAAAGTACACTTGCACTAAATTACAATTAACATTTTATTTGTGAAAAACCTTTTGAAGATTTCCTTTGCCTAGCTTCACACGCAGTTTCCTGGTGAAATATGTTGACAAAATTGGGAAGGGGATGCTTTTTTAATTAAACATATGAATGTAATTTACATTATACACTGCCAGTTAAGAGGGTAAAAGGGTGGAAAGATGTGGAGTTTAATTCAGTGTTATTTGAATCACATGTGAGGGGTCTGCTGTGCCCTGCTGGAAGACACCACGGTAAACTTCCAAGAGCTGAGTGTTCTTGCACCTGTTTCTGAGCTATAACCTGTTTACACGTCCTTAATAAGATGAAACTCAATGTTTTCAGAAAGCCAGTACATGAGAGTTCTAAACATATCCTGTTGGAATTAAATCTTCAGTTCTAAAAATAAAGCTTTTAGTGCTCAGATGGAAGAAAATTAAAACATTTTATTTTTTTAAAATGTGACACTGTAAATTGTAATCAAAGTAACTGTACCAGGGTGAATAAGGACATTTTTTATACCTACAGGAAGCATATATTAAATTCAATATTATATTTCCATTTATAGATTACAGAGACTTTATGGCTCAAAAATGCTTGTAAAAGATTTTTGTCAAATATGGACTGGATTCCAGGGAAAATTAATAAGACCATATGCTTATCATTTGATGACTTGACATTGAAAAAATCTGCCTTAAATAAAAAAGGCCACCCAAAGAAGTCCACTAGTGATATATCTAATGACTTATTCTGTATCTCTTATTCTAATCAAAACATGGAGAACTAGAAATAAGCATCATTGATGCTACCATTGCAACAGAAAAGCATTGTTGCATGAACATATTTTCCAGGTTATGATTTCTTAAAACCAAAATTCTACTTCACATCTAAGTTTCATTGTCATTGAAAGGGAAGATTATAAGGAGGTATAGAAACACACAGGGTGAGAGCTAGTCAATAATGAAATAAAATCAATCTTTCCCCCCTAAGCCATAGTACCTCATCTATTCAACAAGTATTTAGTGAGCTTTTGTTACTTCCCACATACTATGTTAGGAACTGATAATATAAAAAACAAAAGGAACATGGTCCTTGTTTTCAAAAGACATATATTATAGTGGGAACATCCCTGTTCTCATGGTGTGTTCCAGCAGAAGCTACATGAGTGAAGCAAAATATATTCTAAAGCTATGCAGAAATAGATCAGGAAGTCAAGCTTCTAATAATAGTGTTTCCTTAAGAGACACAGAGTAACCTGTTAAATAATCTATTAATGCTATGGACTGAATGTGTGTGTAAACCTGAAATTCATATATTCAAATCTTACCCCCACCCCCAGTGGTGATATTAAGAGGTGGAGTCTTAGGAATCTGATTAAGTCATGAGGCTGGAGCCCTCATGAGTGGGATTAGTGCCCTCATAAAAAAAGATCCCACTGAACTCCCCAGCCCTTCACCATGTGAGGAAACGAGGAGAAGTCTGCAACCAGGAAAAGGGCCCTCATCAAAACTGACCATGCTGGCATCTTGATCTTGGACTTCCCAGCTTCCAAACATTTCTTAGTATTTTGTTATAGCAGCCAAATAGAAAAAACAAACAAAACAGTTAATATGTTAAATGCACGTGTCATCTGGTGATTGATGATACAATGTAAAATAAAATATTTATCAAAGTTTAAGGCATTACACAAACATAACGAAAACAGTAGTCAGCATCCAACTTATTTACTGATGTTTATAATTTTGATAAAAATTGAGAAGCTTAAAAGTACCATACAAATACCATACCCATCTAAAATATACCAATGTACAAAGGAAAAATTAAGCAACTAACATATCAAGATCAAAAAGGGTTTGTTTTGCCCTCACCAGTTTGGCTCAATGGATAGAGTATCGAGTATCTGCCTGGGGACTATAGGGTGCTGGGTTCTATTTTGGTCAAGGGCACTTACCTTGGTTGTAGGCTTGATCCCCAGTCTGGGGTACATGCAAAGGCAACCAATCAATCAATGTGTCTCTCCTACATTGATGTTTCTCTCTCTCTCTCTCTCTCTCTCTCTCTCTCTCCTCTTCCCCTTCTTTCCACTCTTTCTAAAAATCAGTGGAAAAATATCCTTGGGTGAGGATTGGCAAAAAAAAAAAGAGTTTGTTCTAGGAATACAAAATACCTCAATGTAATTTACTGTATTAATATAATCATCTACATGGATGCCAAAAGGTTTTTGAGAGAATTCATCATGCATTCAGAATATAAAGTAATTATCCTGACTTTATATAGAGTATCAGAGACCAGCCCTGGCTGGGTGGCTCAGTAGGTTAGGGTGTTATTCCCCACACCAACAAGGTTGCAGGTTCCATTCCCAGTCAGGGCACATACCTGGGTTGCAGATTGAATCTCTCTCTAGTCAGGGCATGTGCAAGAGGCAGCTGATCTCTCTCTCGATCTCTCTCTCTCTCTCACTCTCGCTCTCACTCTTGCTCTTGCTCCTTCTCTCTCTCTAAAATCAATAAAAACTTATCCTTCGGTGAGGATTAAAAAAAAAATAAAAAGGAGTATCAGAGAACAATAGCAAACTCTGTACTTTAACAGTGTTCCCTCCCATGTTTCCTACATGAAAAACAGCACCTATTTCCTGGCTTAATTGTGAGGACTAAATAAGTTCATGCATTTGTACCAATGCTTGATGCACAACAGTCTTTTATACCTTTTATAGACACTGACACAAATTCAGAGGGAAAGGGAGGTGGGAAGAGATTTAACCAAAGAACTTATATGCATAAATGCATAACCCATGGATAGACAATAGTGAGGTGAAGCCCTGGGGAGGGGACAGAAGAGAGGTGGAGGAGGTCAATGGGGGAAAGAGGAGGACATCTGTAATACTTTTAATAATAAAGACAATTTTTTTTTAAAAGTGTTAGAATTATTCTTAGTCCATGGAACATACTAAAACAGGTCACGGACCAGATTTGGCCTCTGAATCATAGTTTGCTAAACTCTATCTAGAACGCTATAACCACCAAAAAAATAGCCATGAAAAATTAAGACAAAAACATTTTTAGTAAAGAAAGTTTCAATAAATTTTCTGATAACAATGACATCAAAGTAAAAATTTTAAAAAATGTACTACCAAACCACAAACATTTTGGAACTAAACAGTAACTTCTAAATAACCATGGATTAGAAAAGAAATTGTAAGAAAATTAGAGACTATTTAAATGATAAAGAAAACAGTAGCCCAACTGGTGTGGATCAGTGGTTGAGCCTCAATCCATGAACCAAGGAGGTCATGGTTCAATTCCCGGTCAGGGCACATGCTGGGTTGTGGGCTCAATCCCTAGTATAGGGTGTGCAGGAGGCAGCTAAATGATGATTCTGTCTCCTCACTGATGTTTCTATTTCTCTATTCCTCTCTCTTCTTCTCTCTAAAATCAATAAAAACATATTTTTTAAAAAGAAAAGACAGCAATACAATGTGTGGTACATGCTTATTTTAGAAAAGAAGAATTATTTCCTTTTTTCTTTTCTTCTTGTGAATAGAGGTACAGGTGGCATGTAACATTATATTAGTTTCAGGTGTACAACATAATGATTTGATATTTGTATGTTTTGTTAAATGATCACAACAATAAGTTTAGTCAATATCTACCGTTGTACATAATTACACTTTTTCTTGTGATGAGCACATTTCAGATCTCTGTTAGCTACTTTTAAATATGCAGTACAGTGTTACCAACTATACTTCCCATGCTATACATTACATCCCTAGAATTTATTTATTTATGACTAGAAGTTAGTACCTTTTGACAGCTTTATCCTTTTCTCCTATCCTGCCACCCCTTGACTCTGGCAACCATGAATCTGTTCTCTGTATTTCTGAGCTTGGTTATTTTTCCATTTTGTAAATATTTCTCTCTTTTCCGCTTCCAGCGCGGCTAGAGAGCAATCCAGTTCCTGAGTAGGGGCTGCTGGGGATTGAGAAAATGAAAGAAAGAGACAGACACAGAGATGGAAGGAAAAAACTGGAGCCCTGTGGGACCATTGTCCTCTGACAGGGACAGGGACAGGAACAGTGAACCCGAGCCAATACAGTGTGTTTATTTTATACAGCAAAACAACAGGAAGTTTTACTAAAAGTCAAGACAAACGAGATTATGTGCATTCTTGGGTGGGCCCAGGTCGTATTCATTCCTGGTGCTTGGCTGGATTTAAATAACAAAACCCACCCCCTGGCACCTGGGCTGAAGGTCAAGCTGACAACACTCCTGCCTCTGGCAAAGTGTGTTTTCAGGATGTGGCTTTGCTAACACCACTAGATTCAGCTGACAATAATTAAAGAAATGCCCATGTGCCTTCTCAGGTTCTCTCTACACATTTTATTTGTTTTTATTAATGATTTTATTTAGAGTCCATAAATTAATGAGATCAAACTCTGTTTGTCTTTTTCTGTATTACTTATTTCACTTAAAATAATGCCCTCGAGGTACAAATGGAAAGATTACATTTTTTCCTATGGCTGAATAGTATTCTACTGTGTATATAATACACACACACACATACACACATATAGCTCCAGCCTAGGACAGCTTCAAAGCTGATTTCATTCATACATTTAAGGATAATAAGCCCTGACTAGGTAGCTCAGTTGGATACACTGTTGTCCCAATGCTACAAGGTTGTGGGTTCCATCCCCAGTAGGAGGTGTGCAGGGCACATACAATAATCAACCAATGAATGCATAAATAAGTGGAATAACAAATCCATCACTCTCTCTTTCTCTCTCTCTCTCTCTCTCTTCCTTTCTTTCTAAAATTAATCTACACTAATAAAAGAGAAACATGCAAATTAACCATCACTCCACTATACCAAGCCACGCCCACCAGCCAATCAGGAGCAAATATGCAAATTAACCCAACCAAGATGACGAGGCCCATAGCAGCCAGGTGGTGCTGGGGCTGCCGGAGCAGATGGGAGACACAAACCCGCAGGGAGGCCTGCACCCAGCAGCCCCAAGCCCCGCCATGGCAGCACTGGGGCTGCAGGGAGCCGGATCAGAGACACAAACCTGCAGGGAGACCTGCACCCAGCAGCCCCAAGCCCCACCACCGCAGACCTGGGACTGCAGGGGGCCAGATCAGAGACACAAACCCTCAGGGAGGCCGGCACCCCGCAGCCCCAAGCCTCGCCCTCCATGGCAGCGCTGGGGCTGTGGGGGCCGGATTGGAGACACAAACCTGCAAGGAGGCTGGCACCCAGCAGCCCCAAGCCCCACCATGGCCATGCTGGGGCTGCGGGGGGCCAGTTCAGAGACACAAACCCACAGGAAGGCCTGCACCCAGCAGTCCCAAGCCCCGCCATGGTGGCACTGGTGCTATGGGGGGCCGGATCGGAGACACAAACCCGCAGGGAGGCAGGCACCCCGCAGCCCCAAGCCCCACCACCGTGTTGCTGGGGCTGGGGTGGGGGGGCACTGGATCGGAGACACAAACCCGCAGGCCTGGCACCCAGAAGCCCCAAGGCCTGTGTATGAGGCACTGGGGCTGCTGGGGGACGGTGGAGGCAGCGGAGACACAAGCTAGCAAAAGACCTGTGGAAAGGGAGATAAACTATCATAACTTTATCTCCCTTTCCACAAGATGAGAAAACTGACCCTGGTTTATTTAGTGATGTGGCCCACACCTTTCTACAAACACAGGGTATGTTATGACCACTCCCAGGAAGGTCTGGTCAGAATACTGTCTCCAGGGAATAACGCTACTGTGGCAAATCATCTATGAGAGGAAACAAGCTTTTGTTGGGTTTATTCTGAAGGTCAGAGAACATGTCACTCCAACATATGCTGTGTTGTTATATTGATGATCTTGAGCTGCAGATGCTTGAAAAACAGCAAATGCATGCAGAGGCTTTCACTGAAGTCTCCTGATCTGCCTAAAATTGGACCCCCCTAAAGGAGCTTAAATGTCATAGGTCCCCTCGATGGGAGAAGTGTCATCAGGCAGAGAAGACTGACTCCTGTCACAGGACAGGATAGTAGAAGTTGACATCACACCCAAACTTTGTTACAAACTATCTCCCCCCACCGCGATTCATCTTTCCTAAAAATCATTTACTCTCTTCTAAGAGGCCTACATCTCCCGTCCCCTTTCCCTAGGAAGAAGGTATTTAAATCTGCATTCTAAGCCACCTTGGGGAGTTACTCATTTTTCCCTGGGATCTCCCACATATACACGAGGTATACATGTTAATGAACTTTTGTTTTTCTCTTGGTGATCTGTCTTTAATTATAAGGGCCTCCACTAAGAACTCAGAAAGGTAGAGGAAAACTATTTTTCCTCCTCCATAATTCTATCTTGGGAAATCAAGTCCTCAGCTGAACAATGAGGTAGGCTCAAGTACCAAGCAGTCTTGGCTGACAAGAGGGAAGCTTCTAGGGAGAAATCAATGATATTGGCATCAAAGTGGGACGGAGGGCACACGCATGGTTGCTGGTGGGAGTTTAAAGTGGTTCAACATTTTTGGAGGATGATTTGGCAAATTCGATAGAAATGTTCAAGGTACATCCAAGAGTCTTCTTCTAGGAATCGCATCTGCTGAGATAAAACACAAGTGCATAAGCCCTGCTCAGAACCCAGGATGCTACTGCGGGCTCCCCTTCCATGATAGGAAAACCTGGGAACAACCTGCATTTTTAAGACAAGGTGGCATCTATACTAATAAAAGGGTAATATGCTAATTTGACTGAACATCTTCTGGACGACCTTCCGGATGTCCTTCCGGACGTCCTTCCCTACAAAGCCATGTGGGCAGGGCCAAGACAGAGGAGGTTAGAGGTGATCAGGCAGGCAGGGGAGAGCAGTTAGGGCAAACAGGCCATCAGGGGAGAGAAGTTAGGGGGATCAGGCTGGCAGGCAGGTGAGCAGCTAGGAGCCAGAGGTCCTGAGGGGTCCCAGATTGGAGAGAGTGCCGAGTTGAAGGCCGAGTTGAGGGGACCCGCTTCCTGTGAACGAATTTCATGCACTGGGCCTCTAGTCCTATATACTGAAAGCCTAATATGCTAAGTGCCTGGTCGACCAGTCGTCCATTCAACCAATCAAAGCGTAATATTCTAATGATATACTAAGGTCGCTCAACCACTCACTATGACATGCACTAACCACTAGGGGGCAGATGCTCTGAGTGTTGGGTTAGCTTGCTGCTGGGGTCCAGCCAATCGGAACTGAGTGAGACAGGCCGGAGATGCCCTGGAGCCCTCCTGCAGTCCCTCCCCCGCTGGCCAACCTCCTGTGTCCCTCCCCAGCCCTGATTGTACACTGGTGGGGTCCCTCGGCCTGACCTTCACCCTCTCACAATCCAGGACCCCTCGAGGGATGTCAGAGAGCTGTTTTCAGCCCAATCCTGCAGGCCAGGCCGAGGGACCCCACTGGTGCACAAATTTGTGCACTGGGCCTCTAGTCAATAAATAAAAATTAAGAAGAATAAAAATTCTACACAAATTCTTTCAGGAAATATAGGAGATAAATATCTTCCCAACTCATTTTACAAAGCCAGTATATTCCTAATAATGCAAACCCTAATAAGAACATTCCAAAATATAGACTTACAAATATACTTCATGATCCTGGGCATAAAAATCAACAAGATATTATTAAATCAAACCCAGAAATAGATCAAGAGAATGAAAAATAAGTTTCATATCCAAAAGTGTAACTCAATACATTAACAGAAAGAGAAAACATGAAATGATCACTTCAACATAGGTAGCAAAACATTTGACAAATATTAACATCCCTCATTAATAAAAAAAAAAAAAAATTTAAAGAAATCTTGCACTGGCTGGTTTTGTACAAGGGTCATGGGTGCGATTTCTGGTCAAGAGTTGCAGGTTCGCCCTAATCGGTTTGGCTCGGTGGATAGAGCATCAGCCTGCAGACTGAAGGGTCCCAGGTTCAATTCCGGTCAAGGGCATGTACCTTGGTTGCGGGCACATCCCCAGTAGGAGGTGTGCAGGAGGCAGCTGATCAATGTTTCTCTCTTATTGATGTTTCTAACTCTCTATCCCTCTCCCTTTCTCTCTGTAAAAAAAAAAAAAAAAAAAAAAAATCAATAAAATATATTTTTTAAAAAAAAGAGTTGCAGGTTTGATCCCCAGCCCTGATTGGGGCGTGTATGGGAGGCAACCAATCAATGTGTCTCTCAAGCATCAATGTTTCTCTCTCTTTCTCTCTCTCTGTGTTTCTCTCTTCCCCTCCCTATCTCCCTTCCACTCTCTCTCTCTAAAAAAAAAAAAAATCAATGGAAAAAGAGAATCCTCAGGTGAGGATTAACAAAAAAAAACAAAACAAAAGATCTCTGTTCTTACAAACATCGTATAGTGAAATATTGCTTATGATTGGGGAAAAAGCAAGCATATCCACTTTTATTGCTTTATACAACAATATAGTGAAGGTTCTAGCTAGTGTGTTAAGGAAATAAAAATATGTTAAAATTTTGTGAATACTGGACAAGAGTGAAACTGTCAATATTAGTAGACAACATGATTATGTAGATAAGATGAATAATTTAGCAAGGTTTCAGTATGTAAGACCAATATATAAAATAAGTTGCATTTCTATATATTAGCAACAAATAATGGGAAGATAAAATATAAATATATAATACCATTTAGAAATAGCATTTAAAAAAATCAAATACATAGGAATTAATCTAACAAAATTATGGCAGATCTCTAAACAGAAAATAAAAATACTGTTGATAGAAATAAAACATCTAAACAATAGAGAAATATTTTTATTAAATTTATTGGGGTGATATCTATAACAATAAAAGCGTAATATGCCAATTAGACCAGACAACCTTCCAGATGAAGCTGGGGCTGTGAGGGAAGCCTGGGTCCTGGGTGCCTGCCCATGGCTGGAGGGAAGCCCAGGTCCCAGGTGCCAGAGGGAAGCTGGTGCCAGCAGCTGGGGGAAGGAAGGCCTACTCTTGCATGAATTTTGTTCATCAGGCCTCTAGTTGGTTAATAAGATCATGTAGGTTTCAAGTGTACATTTATATGAAACTAGAAGCCCGGTGCATAAAATTCATGCACAGGGAGGGGGGTCTTTATCCCGGCCTGCACCCTCTCCAATCTGGGACCCCTCGGGGGATGTCCGATTGCCAGTTTCAGACATCCCTCTTGCAATCCAGGACCACTGGCTCCTAACCACTCACCTGCCTGCCTGCCTAATGCCCCTAACTGCTCCCCTGCCTGCCTGATCGCCCCTAACAGCCTCTGCCTGGTCACCCCTAACAGCCCTCCCCTGCTGGCCTGGTTGCCCCCAACGTGCATATGGCTGGGCTCCCTCAGCCCGGCCTGTGCCCTCTCGCAGTTCGGGAGCCCTCAGTGGATGTCCTCAGAGGAGCGGGCCTAAGCCATTAGTCAGACATCCTTAGCTCTGCTGTGTAGGCGGGAGAGGCTCCCGCCACTGCTGCTGCGTTTGCCAGCTGTGAGCCCAGCTCAGGGCTTCTGGCTAAGTGGCACTCCCCCTGTGGGAGTGCACTTACCACCAGGGGGCAGCTCCTGCATTGAGCGTCTGCCCCCTGGTGATCAGTGTGTGTCATAGCGACTGGTTGTTCCACTGTTTGGTCGATTTGCGTATTAGTCTTTTATTATATAGGATATGATCTGTATATGGCATTGCATGCCCACCACCCAAAGTCAAATCATCTTCCATCACAATATATTTGGTCTCCTTTACCTTCTGCTATTCCCCCTTCCCTCTGGAAACTATCATACTGTTGTCTGTAACTATGAGTTTCAGTTTTATATCCCACATATGAATGAAATCATATGGTTCTTAGCTTTTACTGGCTGACTTATTTTGCTTAGCATAATATTCTCAAGGTCCATTTATGTTGTAGTAAATGTCAGTATTTCATCTTTTCTTATGACTGAGTAGTATTCCCTTGTATATATGTACCATATCTTCTTTATCCAGTCCTCTATCAAAGGATACTTTGGGTGTCTCCTTATCTTTGCCACTGTGAGTGAGAAATAGATCAAGTTGAGTATATGTCTTGTAGAGATATCTCTTCTTCCCTAATTGATCTTTGGATTCAACACAATTCTAATCAAAATTCCATCAGGCTTTATTAAATAAATTAGCAAGCTGATTCTACAATTTATAGGAAAATGCAAAGACCGTAGACAAGGATAGAAACTCTTAAAGTAAATTAAAAAGGGTGGAGTATTACATTACCTTATTTCAATAGTTACTGATATTAGTTATTCTGTTAATTAATCTAGTTGTACCATTGGCTATAATAATAAATTAATGAAGCAGAGTAGAGAGTCTAAAACGTATGTAGGGTCAAGTGACTTTCTAAAAAAATGCAAGACATTTTAAAGGAGAAAGTAAAAACTTTTCAAGAAATAGTACTGGGATAATTGTCATTCCATACTCAAAAGTTTATTTGAGGTAAACCATTCATATATTTTTTGGAATCAAATATAAGAATATGTGTTCACAATCAAAGATAGTCAAATATGTTTTTAAAATATAAAAAAGTATTAACTGTAAACAATAAGATTATTTGGTCCTCATTAAAATTAAAAATGTTTTTATGAAAAGATGCCATTGATAAAATAAGTACAGAAGACTTGACTTGGAAAATACTTTCTCAGCACATATATCTGGAAAGAACTCATACTCAGAATATCTAAGGAATTCCTACAAATCAACAATAAAAATATGAAGACTCAAATATTTTCACAGCAACAGACATTTTGCAAAAAATAATAAACCAGTGGCCAATAATCACAGGAGAAACTTCTCCAAGTCCTTAATAATCAAGGATATTCAAATAAAAATATAAGATGTGCTACTGCTACATAGTCGACAGAATGATTCAGATTTAAAAGACTGGCAACACCCTGTGTTTGTGAGGATAAAAACAATTGTAATGTTGATTCTTTGCCAGGAATGTAAATGCAGTGATCACTTTGGTAATTTCCTACAACATTAAACATTTAGCTACCCTGTATCCCATCAACCCCCCCACCCCAATATATTTATGCAAAGAAATCATCATCATCATCATCAGAGCAACCTTACTCATAGGGGCCAAAATCTGGAAACAAGTTATCAAACAAGAATGAGGAAACATATTATAGTTTATTTAATTAGTACCATGAATACTATTCAGCAATGAAAAGATATGGGCTACTGAAAAAGGCAACAACGTACATGAACCTCAAAAATTATTGATGAATAAAGAAATCAGATATAAAATAATAGGTATTTAATGATTTATTAAGTTCTAGAACAGTCACAAATAACATTTAGATGCAGCATTCAGGCAAATGAGAATTTTTTGTGATAATAATATATTAGATCTTGTTTTGAATTTACATTGTATAGAGTCATTAATCTAATGCTTAAGATCTGTCTTTAAAATTATACCTTCAGAAGTACCAGAAAATAAAAAATATATATAAAAAACAATATGTGCATATATGTCCAATGGGAACATTGTGAATATAGTTAATGCCACTGAATTGTACACTTACAAATGGTAAAAATGAGCCCAGTTGGTGTGACTCAGTGGTTGAGTGTTGACCTATGAACCAGGAGGTCACGGTTCAATGCCCGGTCAAGGCACATGCCGGGGTTGTGGGCTCAATCTCCAGTGGGGGACGTGCAGGAGGCAGCCAATCAATGATTTTCTCTCATCGTTGACATTTCTATCTCTCTCTTCCTCTCTGAAATCAATAAAAATATTTTTTAAATGACAAAGGTTGTTTTATGTATATTTGACTACAATAAACTATATATTTTAATATAACATATATGTTACAGCAAGTAGTCATGAATTTACACAACACTGATACCAGTGGTCACAATGGAAAGTAATATTGAAGGATGAGGGCACAGGAAACTTTACCATTAGCATGAAAGCTTCACTTTATACCTGTAAACACCAAATGTTCTCATTCATAGAATTGTTTTTGCCATAAGAAAAATGCAAAAATTATTATACAATGAGCAACCCTTGATCTCTGCACCTTTCAAACTTTTCTATCTAGTAATAGCAAAATATTCCAACAGTAAACAAGTCTAAATCTGAGCCTAAAATCTTCCCCAATCTTCCATCCTGCCCATTCCCTTCCTTCTGTCCCATCCTCTGCACCTGAACTCACTTTACCCTCATTACAATGTCTACAAAGGAATCTCTGATTAACTCATACAGTCATCTGCAATTGGAGAAATGTTTTACTAACAAGAGTTTTCTGGAGAAATGAAGGTTTGGGGAACTTCAAGACAGAACCAAAGTCCTTGCTCTTTATTCATGGTTCTGGTGCTTCCCTGGACCTTTCAATTCTTCCATTGGCCCACACCCCTTCTAACATAAAAACTTGCCTCGTGCACTTTTTTCTGTCACCATTCGTTCTTCTTTCCTTACTTCCTCCTTTTCTCTTTTCCTCCTCCTCTTCCTCCTCCCCTTCCTCCTCCTCTCTTTTTTCCTCCTATTCCTCCTCCCTCTTGGTTTTTATTTTGAGGCTTGATTCCAGGAGGAGTAGCTGAGAGGCTGAAAGGCTGAGAAACACTTCTTTTTTTCTCCCATTTTTATTTTCTATTTATGTTTTATTGAATTTATTGGAGTGACATTGGTCAACACAAACATATAGGTATCAGGTGTGGGTTTCTATGTTACAAGATCTGTATATTGCAGCACTGTGTGCCCACCACCCAAAGTCAAAGTTTCTCCTGTCACCATATGTTAGGACCCCCTTTTCCTCCCACCTTCTTCCCTCTGGCAACCTCCACACTGCTGTTTGTATTAATAAGTTTCAGTTTTATATCCCACATATGAGTGAAATCATATAGTTCTTAGCTTTTCCTGACTGACTTATGTCACTCAGCATAATGTTCTCAAGGCCCATCCATGTTGTTGCAAATGGCACTATTCCATCCTTTCTTATGGATGAGTAGTACTCCATTGTGTATATGTAACACATCTTCTTTATCCAGTCTTCTGTCACAGGACACTTTGGTTGTTTCCATGTCTTGGCCACCGTAAATAATGCTGCAATGAACATAGGGGTGCAGATATCTTTGTGACTACATGGTTTCAAGTTTTTGGGTATATACCCAGGAGAGGGATTGCTGGGTCAGATGGTCACTATTCCTAATGTTTTGAGGAATCACTGGACTGCTTCCCATAGTGGTTGTACCAGCCTTCATTCCCACCAGCAGTGAATGAGGGTTCCCTTTTTTTCCACAACCTCTTCAACACTTGTTATTGATTGCCTTGTTGATAAAAGCCACTGTAGGTGTGAGGTGGTATCTCATTGTAGTTTTGATTCTCATTTCCCTAATTGCTAGTGAAATTGAACATCTTTTCATATATCTATTGGCTGTTCAGATGTCTTCTTGGGAGAGGTGTATTTTCAGGTCCTCTGCCCACTTTTTGATTGGGTTGTTTGTTTGATGTTGAATTTTATGAGTTCTCTATATATTTTGGAAATTAAACCTTTGTTGGAGCTACTGTTTGCAAAGATCTTCTATCTGGTTAACTATCTCTTTGTTTTGTTGTCAGTTTCTTTTGCTGTGCAGAAGTTTTTTAGTTTGATGTAGTCTCATTCATTTATTTTTTCCTTTACTTCCCTTGCCTTTGGGGTCTAGTTCATAAAATGTTCTCTATGACCAAAGTCCATAAGTTTGGTACCTATATTTTTGTCTATATAAGTTATTGTTTCTGGTCTTATATTTAGGTCTTTGATCCTTTTAAATTAATTTTTGTATGTGGAGACAAACTATACTCCAATTGCCTTCTTTTGCACGTGGCTTTTTAGTTTTCCCAGCACAATTTATTGAAGAGACTATCTTTACTCCACTGTGTCTTTCTGGCTCCTTCCATATACATGCGGAAGAAACACTTCTGACAGCCCAGTAGACGAAGGGAAGAAGCACTAAGTGTGGTTCCCTCACACAGGGGAGGAGGGGCTTGCGTTAGGTTGGGAACACAAAGTTCTGCCTAGAGACAGGGGGAACTGGAAGCTAGAGGCCCTCACAAGAAGCACAGTCCAGCTTCACAGCGTCTCAGTCTCTGGGACTGAGATGATCCCAGATTGCTAGGGCTCTCAGGGGCCCAGCAAAAGCACATATAAAGCCCTCTCTGAAGGAAGATAACACCATCCAAGGCCTCAAATTACTTCTACAAACAATTTTGCAACTGCAATATCCGGCACAAACTAAACAGTAGCTAAGCACCAAAAGAGTCATGAACACATAAAGGAAAATGAGCAGCATTGTCACACCATATAATCAGACCTAAAGGAGCTCCAGATATTAATGTCAACAAAACCCAGATTTTAAAATCAGAATGAATCCATCAAACAAATGGTATCCTATATAATAAAAGCTTAATATGCAAATTGTCCCCTCAGCGGTCGACCAGGAGTTCAACCAACCGTAAGTTCGACCTACTAAGAGTTTGACCACTCGCTATGATGTGCTGACCACCAGAGGGCGGTTGTCAGTGATATGGCGCTGGCAGCAGGCGGCAGTGGAGGCACTGCTGGCCCTGATGGGCCCTGACAAGAGCAGGACCACAGTGGGATGGTGGAGCAGGTGAGCAGGCAGCACCAGGCCAAGGTGGGTATGAGTGGGGGCCTGATTGCCCCACCGATCACCTTGCAGAGAGCGACCAGCAGTGGCAACGGGAGGAGGGGCCACCGCCCGGCTCCCAGGCACTGAGGGAACTGGGCAGGGGGCCTGGTCCCAATCCATCGCCCCACAGGCGGGATAATGGAGCAGGTGAGGGGGTGGCGCCAGGCCAAGGCAGGGTGCCAGGCAGGGCTTTGGGGCTGTGAGGCTGGGAGTGCGAGCTGGGGCCCAATCTCTGCAGGCCACCCCGAGGAACCCCACCTGTGCATGAATTCGTGCACCAGGCCTCTAGTTTCTATTCATAAAAATCACCCTTAACAAATTACCTTAGGAGGGGGATCCTAAGAGACATGAGAAGTAAGGCAAGTGTCTGGAGGTGCTTTGTCCATATGTCCTGTTCCTGGACTGAAGGAGGCAGCCTTGTAGGCCTTGAGGTAAAACGGTTATGGAATAGGAGATGGTAAAGGCTGCTAATGGGAATGGAGAAGGGGGAATTGAGATGGAGATTCTCAGAGCCTGTGATGACATATCTAAAGAGGGATCCCAGTGTCTGTGCCTTTCTCTGGATACAATTCAGGATTATTGATCCAGAGCTTCAAAGCTTGAAGTGTTCTTCAGGATGTGAAGAATAGGATAGGGTATCACTAAATTAAGAGAAATACAAGACTTACGAGATGATTCTGGAGTTAGAACTATTGAGAAGATAGTAGTTTGGGTATTCCAAATTCAGGACCACCCATAGAACTATAAGCTTTACTTATCTGAGTATCATCATTGCCTATTTAGCTATGAGCTCCATGATATCTGAAGCGATGTCTCTCTTACTATGTTTTTCTTGGTATTGAGCAGATTTAGATGTTAATTAAATTAAACTATATTGCAATAACCTATGTGAGGTCACTCAAGTCAGTGAATAGGGTGGTATTAATTCAACATTTATTAAAAACAGCTAATACTTACATAATACTAACACACTGAGTAGCCAGATTATTATGATCTCTGAATATATATATATATTAGAGGCCCGGTGCATGAAATCATGCATGGGTGGGGTCCAGCCAGCCTGGCCAGGGGGAGGGAACATGGGCAGTTGGCCAGCCTGCCCTGCTGGTTGAACTCCTGGTCCACGGGACAATTTGCATATTAGCCTTTTATTATATTGGATATACACTGAGTGGCCAGATTATTATGCATTCAGAGAGCATAATAATCTGGCCATTCAGTGTATATACCAAGCACTGTAAACTTTTACATATATTAACTTTTAAGGCCCATTATAATCTTACTAGAGGCCCAGTGCACAAAATTCGTGCATGGGTAGGGTCCCTGGTGGCTACTGGCTGCGGCTGCCGGCCAGGGCCTCCCTTTCCCTGGCTGCCTGCCGCTGCTGCTGGCCAGGGTAGGCCAGCCAGGGGGAGGGGCCGCAGGCAGTTGGCTGGCCGGCCCCAACCCCTGGTCAAACTCCCGGTCAAACTCCCAGTCAAACTTTCAGTTGAACTCCCAGTCAAGGGGACAATTTGCATATTAGGCTTTTATTATATAGGATTTCATAGGTCTTTTAGGATTCTCACTTTACAGATAAGAAAATTGAATCACAGAAAGGCTAAGTAATTTTCCTGGGTTTACATGACTAGTAATGGGTCCAGGGGGTGGGGGTTGTATTTGAAGGCAGGTGGTCAGGCCCTACAGCCCAAGCTACTAACCACCACTCCCCAACCCAAGGGAAAAATATTAAGGATTCCACCCTAGATTTCTTCTTGCTAGATGACTTCCATTATACTAGACTGTCCTTTTTCTACAATGCAATTAGTTCACCTAGAACTGTGTCTTGACTCTGAATTTTCTTTTTGCTAAAGGCTCATCTTACATATTTTTTTTAATAACTATTTACTTAGAAGGCTAAGCATTGTACTTATATTTAAAGCGTATAAAAGTGTTGATGTGCTGGATCAAAGTGTGCTGTTACCTAAATGGGTTACTTTTTAGTGAAAATAAGTCAGTTCCATCTTATCCAACTGTGACAAAACCAACTAAACTGACAATTCTTTCTCACTCCATGAAGTTTTACTTGAAACATGTTTGATTGACTAACTAAATTAATTTTTTGAAAGGACCTCAGATTTTTCTAATTTAAATTTGGTATATTTTGAAATTAGGGGACACAATGTTTGCAATAACATATAGTTTACTCTGCCATTTTGTAAATGGTCTAGTGACTTTTAAACCACTTGTCTCAGTCAAGATCCACTGCCTAGAAAGGGTATTTTCCTGTTTGAAGGCCATTGGCATGTTTGTCAGAATACTAAACTGTATTTTCTACACATACTTATTTTTAAAGACATTAGTTTGCTATGTCAGCATGCCAATTTCAGGTATCAAATATATGCTTCATATCAGTGATTTGATCAAATCAATATGTATAAAACCTTTTATTCTCAAATTTATTTAGACATCAATATTCTTTTTAGCCAGATTTGTTATCTACTTAAGGTCAATACAGAGCATAAAGAGAATTTCCACAGAATTAAACCACCATTTACTCAAATTTAAATTGAAGGATGTATACTAAGATATTATAGTATTTGAAAAAATTGCATGTTTCAAGCAATGTACAATGAATCCAGTTGAAGAAATGTCTCCACATTATTAAAAAGACTGATACAAAAGGAAAGGAAAGCATTTTAGTCAATTGAGAAATGTATTCCCTTGTGGGGTGAGATATTTCATAGTGCAAATGTTGACATGAGGTGGACAGATGTCAAAAGTAATGCAATCTGTGAATTCAATTCACCCATGTTCCAGCTAATATTGTACAAGTGAAGGCTTACATGGACTTATCATTTCTTGTCCCCCATTGCAGTTCCTAAAGGTCAAGAATGCTTTTAATTGCACTTAAATAAGACAAAATTAAGTCAAGTATTACTAATTACTTAATTTAAGTCAAAATTAAGTCGGGCATTTGCTGGCTGATATTATGGCTTTCTTTAAGCACTGTGAATATTCCACAGAGAAAGTACCTGCATTATAATAAACAGTGATTACCATACCCTATATCTTCCATTCATTCTCCAGATCCACACTCCTTCCTTCTCCATGGATACAATGGAGAGTCAACCTAAAGAACCACAGCAACATGTTTGCTTGCTTGGTGACTTGCTATTGGGTTGGCCATTTGGGTGCCCCTGCAGATGAAAGGAAGTAAGGGGAGTTGCCTCAAGATGGTCCTGTCCCTAGAAAGATGGCATAGTTTTCCTCAAAACACATGATTTTCTCCTTGTAACTTCCAGTACCTCTCTCTTCACTCTTCCCTTTGATCCTGGGGCTGGCCACATCCCTGCTGATAGCTCCAATGTGCTGCCCTGTCTCTTGAAATTTCCCTGTACTCCGATCACCCCTTTTCTGTAGTCTTTTCATGAAACATATACCTCCCTCCCAGTGAATTAGCCCTATTTGAGTGTGCCATCAGATTCTATTGGAGGCCCTGGTTTATAAAATTAACATAAGAAAATATATTTTAAGTTCTGCAATGTAATAAAATACATTTAGAAGTTATCTAATTCTTCTGAGAACCAAGAATGCATAACCTCCCTTTTGCTTGTAAATAGTTTAAAACATTTTAAGTAGAATAACCAACGAACTTACTAAATCCCTCATTTATCTGTTACTGGGCAAGAAAAATGACTTGATATAAACCTCTGACTTAGAAGACTGTCCTTCATTTTTCTTGAGCACCTATTATGTACCAGGCACTCTGCTAAGCCATGGAGATACAACGATTGATAAGAAACAGTCCCTGCCTCCAAGGATCTCAGATGGATACGTGGATAATTATAGTGCCATGTGGCAAGTATGATGATGAATAAGAGAAAGAGCATTTATAAAAACTCAGTCTGGAAATACAAGTGAAAGTTTCTTGTTGGAATAGATTTTTTTTTTTTAATGGAAGAAATTGAATCTTTTTATGGCCTAGACTAGGGAAGGAGAAAATTTCAGGAAGAGATGCCAGAGTAAGAATAAAATTAATTGTGCATCTTTTTGGAAAAAGAAATAAAAAGAAAGAAAGAAGAGATAACTTTTGTTTACTTGGATGATGGAGGGCAGAGTATATTAAGTTATTAAAATCAGTTCAAGTACAGCAATCCAGGACTGTATCTCAACCTCAGGATTTATTATCACTCAGCCATCTGTGACCAACAGTCCCTGCAGAACTGTTCCAAATGTATTCTCCAATGGCAAATCTATGAGAGAAACAAGAAACTGGCATCTTTCAGTAGGTGAACATCTGGATTCATTTTAAACAGATAAGAACCATGTACTTGATATTTTAAATTTTAATGACCATAAGGACTAATGTTGGAACACATTATTCTATTGTAATAAAGTTGAAAGATTTAAGTAGGTAAGCTGGAAAAATGCTGACTGGTTAAAACTCCAAAGGTCTACAAAATGGCAGAATACAATTTTGAAGATTTACTAGTAAAACAGCAGGCTGTGGGGGAAAAGTGTTCAACTTAGGGTTCACAGTCCCCAATTTTGTGTAAACGGAAACAGTCATTTCAAAAACTTTCTTGAAAATGCTATTTAAATAGGAATGTCTGCAAGTTAGATAATGTGCATATGATATGGTTGGCAACGGGATGGAGACCTCATTTTCAGAGAGCAAAATATTATTACAGAAAAGTCATTAATTATAACCTCCCTGAGATCAAGGAACTTGGAGCATAGGAGTTATCAGAAGCACTGGGCTGAACCTACTGGCAGCAGTTCTGAACTGGGAAATCTACCCACATGTTCACTTTTTCATGGGCCCTTAGTGTTTCCTCTCAGCCCACAATAGGGATCAGTGCAGAATGACATGTGTGTCTAATCTTTCAACCTCCTTTGTAATAAAGAGTGATGGCTGTGCTCTACCTTCCATTCACCCTTCAGATCTACTCTTTTAAAAACCTAATTTATTTTTATTTGCTCACTTATTTATTTTTAATTTTTATTAAATTTGTTGGGGTAACATTGGTGAGTAAAATTATATAGATTTCAAGTGTACAATTCCATGATACATCATCTGTATATTGCATGTGTGCCCTAATTATCTATACTAATAAAAGGGTAATATGCTAATTAGACCAGATGTCTTCCAGACAGCCTTCCGGACAAAGCCACGTGGCAGGGGCTGAGGCAGAGGCGGTTAGGCGGCAATCAGGCTGGCAGGGGAGAGCAGTTAGGGGGATGAGGCTGGCAGGGGAGAGCAGTTAGGGGCAATCAGGCAGGCAGGTAGAGTGGTTAGGGGCAATCAGGCAGATAGGCAGGTAAGCAGCTAGGAGCCAGCAGTCCTGGATTATGAGAGGGATCCTGTATTGGAGAGGGTGCAGGCCGGGCTGAGGGATCCCCCACTCATGCACAAATTTCATGCACCAGGCATCTTCTTAATTATAAAAGGGATTGAAGAAAGAGGTCCATCTGCCCAAGCCACAGAACTGAAGCAAAGCAGGCCTCTAAGCTTCTCCCTCCAGAAGTGCACCAGAGACTGACTGTGTCCCTTCTCCCAAAGTCTAGTGTTGAAACCTAATCTCCAATGGGATGGCCTTTAGAGGTGGTGTCTTTGGGAAGTGATTAGGTCGTGAGGGTAGAACCACATGAATGAGATTGATGCCCTTGTAGGAAAAGACTCCAGAGAACTCTTGCTCCCTCTGCCACGTGAGGACACAGAGAGAGAAAGGACGTTTATGAACCCAGAAATAGGCCCTCACCAGAATCTATAAGTGCCTTGATCATAGACTTTCAGCCTCCAAAGCTGTGAGAAATAAATGTCTATTTCTCTTTTTTTAACCCTCACCTGAGGATATGCTTATTGATTTTTAGAGAGAGAGAAAAAAGTTGATGTGAGACAGGAAACATTAACTAGTTGCCCTGACAGGGAATCAAACCTGCAACCTGGGTATGTGCCCTGACCAGGA
Source organism: Ia io (assembly GCA_025583905.1). NCBI lineage: Eukaryota > Metazoa > Chordata > Mammalia > Chiroptera > Vespertilionidae > Ia > Ia io. Next base: position 94,670,116 of record JAJQQW010000002.1, on the reverse strand, counting down.
ATCAAACCCCAAAATGTATTGGTGTATAGGATAATGACCCAACCATTGAGTAACCTGTCTATTCTTTATAAGCCACCAGTTTATAGTGTTCTGTTATAGCAGCCCAAACTCTTACAGAGTGCTGTGATTCCCTGAGGTCACCCACACAGGAGGGCTGGGGATTAAGATATAGGGGAGGATAGATTTCAAGAAGAGGCAACAGCAGATCCAGAGGTGAAGGGTCCCATATCAGAAGGTACTGCTACTGTGGCGCCTGGTGACCAAGGGCAGAAGCAGGCCAGCAAAGGGTGCTCCTGTGGTCACTTCTGACTTTGCCATCAAAAGCTGAGAACATCCTCATTCCCTCAAAAATGCACTGGGATTATCTGCATATTTAGCTTTGTATGACTTTATGTACAATTCCTTAGTGGGAATTTATAAAAGGGCTCTTATTAAGTAAAGTATATGACATTTTTAAGGTCTATAATATACATAACCATAACCAAAATCCATTCAAGAGAAATATATCTCAGAGGGAAGGCAGGGGAGGGTGGATGGGAAGAGATCAACCAATGAACTTGTATGCATATATGCATAACCCATGGACACAGACAATGGGGTGGTGCTGTCAACACATTAGTGCAGTACCATTGTAGATCATTTCAAAGCCATTACTGCATTCAGAAGTAATAGTCTTTCATAGTATAATAAGTTAGCCACATGTGACATTTTATTTATTGAGCAACCACTATGAATTGATACTGTGCTCTGCAGTTATAAATATGAATAAGATAAAAACTGTACAATAAAAGTGTGTATGATTAGGGTTATCAGATTTAGAAAAAAAAAATGCCCAATTACATATAAATTCCCAATAAACAATTTTTTGATACAAGTATGTCCCAAATATTTCATGGGATATATTTATACTTTTAAAAAAATCATAGTTCATCAGAAATTCAAATAGTACTGGCACGCCAGTATTTTATCTGACAATCCAATTATGACAAAATAAAAGAGTAATAAAAGTCATTATTTCTTGTAATAAATATAAGCAGCTGTATTAGTGCTATAAAACAGGAACTTAACCATGCTACACAAGTTGAGAGGTGGGAGATCTGAGGATTCATTAAAGAATTGTTTCTAAACTGGGTCCTCAAGAAAGAAAATCAAATTTAGACAGATGATAATCACTGATGTTCCAGAAAGGACGGAAAGTATGAGTAAAAATGGATGGGAATGAAAGCGCCAAAAATATCCTGGTACTATAGTTCATTTTGATTGGCAAAGAAATTTATATTGGGAGATATGTAGAAAGGAGTACCATCAGCAGCATATGTAGAAGTTCCAAGTTATAGAGTATGAAGAAAATACTGCATTACAGTTTTAGGATAATAATTAGAAATTCTAGGGTACAGTAGTTCAATAATTTGTTCTAAATTGGTGGTATTTCTGCCAGGAAGAAAAAAATAATGACTATAGCAAGAGTAATGGCTCCCTCTACTGTTTTAAAGTAGAAAAATCCTCAATTGATAGCAAAGAAAAATGTCATGATTTAGAGATTGGACATTTCATTATAAAATATCGGGTAATATTGGCAATATCTTGGAACATCTTCTTTTAATCTAAATAGTTTTTTTCTTATATACTACAATTCATAAACTTCTCAGTGACAAAAGTTGGGGGATTCACTTAAAGACATTAAATAAAAATAGTAAATTGCTTAAAGAAAGCTCACCAAAGTTCTTTCATCCTCAGCAGGGTTGTCTTTTCTACATAATCTGACTTAAAATGAGAGCAAACAATAAATCTGGGATTAAATACATGTTCTAACTACCTGGAAGAAAGTGGTGCATAAATAAGTCTCACTCTGTGAGCTTCTGAAATACTGTTTCTATCCCAAACCCTCTAAAACACATATAAGAGGGGCTGCCAATTTGCACTTGTAACAATTGCCCTCAAGTGATTCAGGGAAGTGCTTCTCCCATGTGCATCTTCCTAATAAACTAACACTCTTCAGCTACCAGCGTGTTGCAGTGACTTCTGGTTATCCTCAATTAATTAGCACCACCTGTTTAATGAAAGTGAATAGCTCCCTACTGTCTACTAGATCAACTCCAAACCTCTCTGTGGCAGGAATTCTGACTCTCCCAGCGGGTCTTCCCATCCAATCACATCCCCATCCAAGGCCCCATCCAGCGAGGCTTCTCTCCTGCAGCCCCATTCTGCCGGGCCTCTCCCTCCAGAACCGTTACTCTTGCAGTAAAATGTGACATCTGCTCTTTTTTGAGGCTTTAGTCTCCACATCTACTCTACTGACTTCTACAGCCAACTGTGGTCTTAACTCTCCAAATGCTACATGTGCCCCATGTTTCAGACTTGCTCCTGAATGCCATGCAGTATTTACCGGTTTCTGATCAACTTACGGGCCAATATATGTGTTGGCTTCATATGAAACACTGAAGCACTAGAAATGCCAAATAAAAATTAGTAAGTATCCCTTTTAATACATCAAAGACAATACTTTTTAAAAAGAAGACAAAACAGGATATTATTCAAATTTTTTAAACAATTACAAATGCCAAGCATATTTGACACAGAACCAAACAGTACTGCAGTAATTCGAAAAAAAATGTACTTGCTACAGCAGAAGCTCCCGGAATATTCAAACTTTAAGGCTATTATGATCACTTTTTTGACATAAAACTTTTGTTTGCAATGAGTCTCTGCTGTCGTGAGCTAGAACATTAAGCTGTTCTGATGATGTCTATTATATTCAGGACCGATTTTCAGCCAGAGCCCCACATAGGGCATGAAATGTGGAATATATCCAATTACAATTTTTTAAAATATATATTTTATTGATTTTTTTACAGAGAGGAAGGGAGAGGGATAGAGAGTTAGAAAACTCAATCAGCTGCCTCCTGCACACTCCCCACTGGGGATGTGCCCACAACCAAGGTACATGCCCTTGACTGGAATCAAACCTGAGACCCTTCAGTCCACAGGCTGGCGCTCTATCCACTGAGCCAAACCAATTAGGGCTCCAATTGCAATTTGCTACTTGCTTTGAACTGACCAAACTGCCTTGAGTTAAGCACTCTTATCTAGTTTAGAAACTTCAATTTGATGAGGAAGCACCCATTATCCGTTAATTAAATAAACAAATGAACTCAAACAGATAAGTACAAAGGGTCTGCTTTATCTAATAAAGTTACACACTAGTTGTAGTAGTTTTCTATTGCTGCAAAGCCAATTACTACACACTTAGTAGCTTTCAGCAATACCTATTTGTTATCTCGCAGCTGGGGAGACCAGAAGTCTGGGGTGACATGACTGGGTTCTCTGCTTAGGGCTGAAAGGAAGGTGTTAGCTGGCTCCTCTGCTTTCTGAAGGATCTAGAAGAATTTATTCATGCTGTTGGCAGGATTCAGTTCCTTTCACTTGTAGGACTGAGGTCCCCCATTTCTTTTTTTTTTTTTTTAAATATATTTTTATTGATTTCAGAGAGGAAGGAAGAGGGAGAGAGAGAGAGAAACATCCATGATAAGAGAGAATCATGGATCGGCTGCCTCCTGCAAGTCCCCTACTGGGGATTGAGCCCACAACTGGGGCATGTGCCCTTGACCAGAATTGAACCTGAGACCTTTCATTTCGCAGGCCGACGCTCTAGCCACAGAGCCAAACCAGCCAGGGCATGAGGTCCCCATTTCCTTGCTGGGTCTCAGCTGAGAGCCACTCTTAGCTCCAGGAGGTTACCTGGATGCCTTGGCATGTGGTCCCCTCTTTCTTCAAAAGCATCATTAGTACATGGCATGTCCCTCAAGCTTTGGATCACTAACAGTTTTTTCTTCCCTTAGACCAGTGGTTCTCAACCTTCCTAATGCCGCGACCCTTTAATACAGTTCCTCATGTTGCGGTGACCCCCAACCATAAAATTATTTTCGTTGCTACTTCATAACTGTAATTTTGCTACTGTTAATGAATCGTAATGTAAATATCTGTGTTTTCCGATGGCCTTAGGTGATCCTGCTAGCGGTTCATGACCCACAGGTTGAGAACCGCTGCTGTAGAGCCTAAGACCATCGGAAAACACAGATATTTACATTACGATTCATTAACAGTAGCAAAATTACAGTTATGAAGTAGCAATGAAAATAATTTTATGGTTGGGGGTCACCACAACATGAGGAACTGTATTAAAGGGTCGAGGCATTAGAAAGGTTGAGAACCACTGCACTAGACAGTGAAAACTCTACTTTCAAAAGGTTTGTAAGATTAGAGGATCAACCTTTTGCCTTATCCTATATAATAAAAGGGTAATATGCAAATTGACTGAACAGCAGAAAGACCAGTCTGCGGAGGGCAGGGCCGGTGAGCAGGTGGCATCAGACCAGCCAAGGCATGTGCCAGTGGGCCAAGGGAGAGGATGGCGTTGGGGGAGAGGGGAGGCAGCAGCAACCAGCAGCAGTGCGATGTGGGTGAGGGGGGAGTGCGGGGCTGAGCCAGCCAGTGCCGTCCCCTGATCAGCAGCCCGGTCGCCTCCCGCAGAGGCTGTCAGTAGGACATCCCAGACTGTGAGAGGGTGCAGGCCAGGTTGAGGTACCCCCAGAGTGCACAAATTTTCGTGCACGGGGCCTCTAGTAACATTTAATCATGGGAGTGGTATCTCATCAAATTCATAGGTTTCACTATAATCAAAGGAGAGGGGATTTGACAAAGGAGAGAACCATTGTCTATCACATATGTCCAGTGTATTACTTGGTAGTTATGCTTTGTTTTTAAAAAGATTGAGCATATATTTATTAATTCAACACACATTTATGGCACTCCAACTATGTACCAGGTGCTGTTCACACAAAGATTCATTAACCATGGTCCCTGCCCTCAAGGAGCTTGATTTAAGGTTTGCTTTATTCCATAATCCAGGTAGAGCCATTGATAATTACTAAGCAAGAGGATGATGGGTGATTTCTCCAAACATCTGCCAGGAAGACTATGAAATTATCACCAGCAACAAATAGCACAATCCAGCTGCAGCATATGCAGACTGACTCACTATTACTGTTACTACATTTAGGAGAAGTGAATTCTAATGGCCTAGTGGGCAGAAATGTTAGTGCAATTTCAGAGGAACCTAATTTATAACCAGATCGTGGCCCAGGCACTCGGGAAACCGGACTCAGCCTGGCAGCTCCTCCGTCACGGTTCTGGGACAAGTTTCTAATTTATCATAATCTACTTTGTCATACTCCCAACCTCCATGACCCCTCCACCCACCCTCTGCCAGGCTTTTCAACTACCCACAAAAAGGGTTTCTTTTATAGACTAGAATTAAAGCTTTGCACATTTTATACCTGCTGTTGCTTCCTGAGAAAAGGTTACAGGAACCTCAATACATTTTAATGAGTTAGATTTTTAGGTCTCTACTGATTTATGTCAGAAAACATTTGAGATTTTGTAGTAAGTGTATGGTTGACATGAATTACCACATCTACCATACCTCATACACCATCCTCTTATTTTAAAAGAATAGCCAAGTTATCAAAGTGGAATAATTGTTAAATATCACTGTTGGATCTCTAATGACTATAAACAACTAAGTATGTAGAAAATCAAATTCCTGCTTCCTAGATGTGACTCACCATTAAGTTTCTTCTTATGGACAAAATACACTGTTTAACAAAAAGTCAGGGGTGCTGTGGTCCAGATGAGGGAGGGGCTTCCCAGGAGGGTTTCTTAGGGAATTCCCAGAAATATCCTCAGGCTTTTCTGGACCCCTTAAGGGCTATTCCCTCACTGCTACCCGGACCCTCTCGGCTGTTCCCCTTCGCCCGCACCTCGCCCCCAGGTGCACGGAATCCTGAGATAGTCCACCTGTCCCCCCACCATTGGTCCCTGCTGGAGTGAGCCTGAGCAAGCCCCTCCCACTGTGCACTCCTGCCCCCCCTCCAAACCTTAGGTCAGTGATGGGCAACCTTTTGAGCGTGGTGTGTCAAACTTCGCCAAAAAACTGAGCATAACTTGGGTAGTGTGTCACTTTGAGGAAAAAACATTATTTCGTGATATTTATAGTTTAAATAACATAAATGTATAATTGTTATATATAATTGTATTTAATAAACCAAAAACTAAATATTTAACTTACCTGCTTAGTGACTTCTTTGTTCATCCATCAGTCGGTTTCTTTTGTTGGTCTTGATATTATTTAGCTTGTGTGGGGTGCGGTGAACTAAGATAAGTGAGGGGGAGGGGGAATTCTTTAACTAACCTGCCTATTAGTGACTTTTTTGTTGCTGAATTTCATTGGCTAAATCTTCAATTGAAGGTTGGTATTTTGTACACTTCAGGCCCAAGCAAGCGCTACTAACTTCATCTGTCAATCTGTTTCTTTTGTTGGTTTTGATATTATTTAACGCTGAGAATAAGGCCTCACAAAAGTATGTAGAGGGAAAAATTGTGAGTAAAGCCATTGCTATATTTTTCAGGGTGCTAAAAGTGTCTGGTAGTCGGTTCCAGGCACTCCAAATTTCCTGTTCATAGTGGCACTCCTCTTGATTCTCCAAGCGGCACCTTTCCAGATTCTCAAGCTTTGACCTCAAGTTGACAAACACTTGAGCCCAGATACTGTCTTGAAATTCTGCAAGTTGCATCTCCAAATCATCAATTTGCATCCATTGGAAACCATTTAATTCCAAACTACTATAGACTACCACATCAGGATACTTAATTATTTTCATGGTCTGTTCTAGACTTCTAAATTGACTAAATCTATCACTAAACTGGTCAAGTAATGAGTCTAAAACATGGTGGTACTTCATATGCAAGAGTTCCATTTCATTTTGTACAGCTGCACTGGCCTTCTCAAAATACTTTGTTACTCGAGGAAAATACTTATAAGTTTTAGTTTCTACATCTCGCTTGAAAATTTTAACTTTACTTTCAAAAGCTTTTATGTATCCAAACATAATGTCAATACTTTTGCCAAAACCTTGTAACTTTAAGTTCAGTTCATTAATATGAACAGAGAGATCTGTAAAAAACATCAGGGTGTTGACCCACTTATCATCATTAAGCTGAGGAAAGTTTCCCAGATCCTTATTGTCAAGAAATACCTTAATTTCTTCAAAGCACTCCACAAAGCGCTCAAGAACTTTGCCTCAGCTCAGCCATCTTACATTATTGTACATCAGCAGTCCACTGTAGGTGGAATCAACCTCCAGTAAAAGTGCTGAAAATTCTCGCTTGTGAAGGGGGCGAGCAGCTATTAAATTAACTATTTTTGTAACAACTGACATTAAGTCGTTTAAGTCGGTGAATCCTGCCTTGGCACATAAAGCCTCCTGATGGATAATACAATGAAAAGGCACAATCGGATGTCCAATAGCTTCTGTAAACAATTTGACAAATATGACTTTTTCCCCCACCATATTTGGTGCCCCATCTGTCGTCACTGACACAACTTTAGAGATATCAATGCTTAGGTCACGAAATGTTTGTATAACAACCTTACATATTTCGCTTCCTGATTTACTTGTTGACACTGATACTAACTTTATCAACTCTTCTCTCATTGTGAGACCATCAGAATATCGACCAATAATGGCCAACTGAGCATGTGATGGGACATCAGTAGTTTCATCAAGAGAGATCGAAAAATATTTACACTTCCTTATGTCTCTCTTTAATTGGTGTTGTACATTTGTGTTCAGTCTTATTATTCGGTCTTTTATGATATTTCTACTGAGTGGTAACTCAGATATTCTCTTAATAATTGCATCTTTATTCTGCATATCGTGAAATAGAACTGGTGCACATCTTAGGAGAGTTTCTTTAATAAATTCTCCCTCACTGAGCGCTTTTCCCATGCTGAGCTATAGAGTGAGCAATGCTCAAACTTGCAGATGTTAAATTTGTAGAGCCTTTCATAAATTTAAGGTTGGAATTTTATTGGCTCTTATAAAGGTGTAGCTGCCTGGAAATGTATTCCTTCCTTTCATCCTCACTTTTTTCCAAGAGCTGGGAATGATTAGTTTCAAAATGTCTATTTATATTCCACGTTCTGCTTATTACTGTTTCAGTACATAGAACGCAAAATGATCTGCCATTTTTTTCTATAAAGCCATATATCTCGGTCCATGTCTCTTGAAAGGGTCAGCCACTGCTACTACCACTTCCTTTACTTAACCTTAGTTTTTTATTTTTGGGGTTCTCTATCAGGGGGGCAGTGACAGAAGATAGAATTATAGATAGCTTGTTAGGCCTGCAGGCAATTAGGGGTTAACTAGCATAACTAACCACAAAATGGTGCATATAACTGTCTTTTAGGAAAGGGCAGGGTTAATAAGCAGAAATAGGGGTTAATAAGGATGCACAATAGTAATAGTGGTGAAATGGAGTCTGCACTATGGAGCAAGATGGTGTTCCTTATGTGAATTAAAATGGCTGCCGCTATTTCTAATGGCGGGAAATGGCACCCATAGCACGCCACAAACCCTCGCCTCTCCCAGCCTCCCCCTCACTTATCTCAGTAATGATGGATTAGAAATCCATGACACTCCAGAACAGTAGATAATGGTTGCTGTGGTTAACTGTTATTTGGTTACCGGTAATGGCAGGGCCCCCAGAGATGCATCCCCCGCTGAGTTCCGCAGCTCCCTGCTCTGCCGGCGGAAGTGAGGGCAAAGATCCTGGCTTAACCGGAAGTCCCAGAACTAGACGCTCTGTGCCGGACTTCTGTTGTTTTGGCCTACAGACCTCTGGCACAGAGTGTCTAATAAGGGAGGATGAAACATTTGCGATTAGAGTCTTGGAGTTAGAGTCTAACTAGTTAGAGTCTATTCGCAAATGTTTCATCCTCAGGAGCAGCAAATGTTTCATCCTCGGCATGCGGCCGCCTCAGCGGCTGCGTGTCATCAGAAATGGCTACGCGTGTCAGTGCCGACATGCGTGTCATAGGTTTGCCATCACTGCCTTAGGTGAAGGCATCCGAGCCCCTGGCAGGACCCCGCCCTCCTGCTCCCCCTGAGGTTGGAGCCTGCACCTCCACACCGGTGAGTCTGGGAGTCCCGCTGGTCGCCTCCCAACACCACTGGCCATTGGAGCCCCTAAGGAGGGTCCAGGGAATTCATGTCTCCCCTCCTCCTCCCCCCACCTTGCCCACCCTCCCCCCCACAGTTATTGACTCCACTAGTGGGGCACTGGGCACAAGATCCGTGCAGGCAGGCAGATTGCCCAGAATGTAGAAGTGCTGGATGGGGGGCACCCAGCTACAGAACTACTGACCTGACTTGTGCGAATGACTGAAGGTGAGTGCGCACGCTGGGTGTGGAGGCTGCGGGAAGGCGGATGCAGAGGGGCCTCCTCTTGGCCTTCCTCGTGGTGAAGGGGCGAGGAAGGGCATCCCTGGAGCCTTGGACCCCTCCCTGGGCCTGCCCGCAGAGTGCACTAGCCCAGGGCGGCTTTCCAGGCACCCAGCCTGGGCCACTTTGACTTGCAGAAGTTGCACAAGATGCAGCTGAGGGAGGCACGGCCTCTTCACTGCCACCTGCAGCCTTGCCAGAGGCCCTGCAAGGCCCAAGGGGCCAAGGAGCTGCTTCCAGGGCGTGTCTCTGGTGGGGACCAATTTGGCTTGTAGGTTTGCCTGAGGACCTGCTTTAGATCCCTGCCAAGCCCAGTTCCTTCTGGACCCCCACCCCAACCCCCACGCCCAGCCAGGCCTGGGTTCAAACATTTGGTAGCTCTTATTCCACATTCATACAAGTTAACCGCAACAAAACACATGTGCAGAGTTCTTGAAAAATAAGAGCCCCTGCTCTGCAGTTCACCTATCAATGCCAGCTCCGCTGGGGGGTTGCGGGGGTGGTGGTGGTGGTAGGGGGCGTCGCCAACCTCTCACAGACAGAGTTCCAATAACTTCTGTTCTATACCCGAGGCTGCCAACAAAACATCAGGATGAGGGATTGCTTAGAGCCTTTTTTCTCTGTTACAGCAAAAGCAAAAAATCGATTCCACTACCAGCAGTCGCCAACCTTTGGGACCTCAAGGACCACCAGTAACTAAGCAAACTTTAGTTCCTAGAACAGAGCTTTGCCAGAGCAGGGCTGGATTGAAGCAGAAGAAGCCTATGCAAAGAAGCACTAAATCAGAGTAAAAGTCAGTTGGACCCCGTGTGGAGGGAAAAGCCTTGGAGAGATTTTGAAGGTGGGAGATGGCCCCTCCTCCACCCAGAGAGCCTGGCAGTCCAGAGTCCCCACTGTCCTGTGCTGTGCCAGCATAGCCAAGGGTTCGGGGAGCCTGAGCAGGGACGACGAAGGATGGAGAAATGATAGACAAAGAGAAAAAGCTGGGTCTAGGTGGATCTTCTGTGTCTTGATGAGGCCACAGAACCGATCCAGACTGCAAAGCTGAGGCTTTATTTATTGTCAGGGACAAACAAGGCAATTGACAATGTTCTTGTAAGTTTCACTTGTTTTGGCAGCACTTGCTGGCCCTCCCACAGCCCACTAGCTACCCAGGAAAGATCTAGGGAGCAGTCACAAGATCAAGCTTAATTATGCTTAGAGGACTGTGCCCTCCAAGCTGGGACTTGTTTGTGACTTTGCCAGCAGGTCAGTCCGAGGCTTAACCCTATAACCTCTTCCTAAATCTCACCATTTCTTTTTAAATTTAAGCTACTAATAATGTAAGTAAAATTTAAACATGAAGAACAAAGTCCTGACTATTAAAACATTAACAAAGCAATGCAAATGCAAAACCCAATAACAAAACAATGCCAATGCAATAGACATGGCTATTAATAAAACAATGCCAATGCAATATAACAATAATGCCAATGCAACACAACAATAAAGAAATCAAACTACAGTATCATTTTCCTACTAAATTTTCCTTTTGCTGATTTATTTCAAGCGTCCTCAGACTTGGCTGCGCAAGAGTTTTCAGAAGACTGGCAGCTAACCAATGCTAGCATGGCCAGAAACATGGTTGAGGAAGTAGCTTCTATTTCCTGCTTTTCTGCCATCTGCTGGGCCTCAGTTGTTAACTTATTCAGCTGACGCCATGTTGGCACCTCGGTCTCTTGCGTAGCCTTCGTCATCTTCCTTTTCCGCTTTGCTGTCATCGGGGCAACTTTCAGTCTTTTGAATGATGGGACAAGGAGCTTCTCTGGGTCCATGGTGGTGACGCACGTAACGCTCTGGCACCGAAATTGGCTGAGCTGCTCCTTCTGGAAAGATACAATCACAACCTCTTCCCCACATCATTACTGGATCTGGTCCAAACCATTGTCCAGTTTGTGCATCCTTCCATCAGGCTAACCCCGTGGATGCTATTGTACAGCAGGCCCGATGCCTTTCGGCTGCTGTACAACCCTCTGCATCACAGTTCAAAAAATTTAAAGTATAAAGAACATGACTGAGTTTGTTTTGAGGTGACATAACATCCATCTCCCCCTTTCTGTTTTAATAAATGATTTTAAGAGTACGATTGGCTCTTTCCACCATTGAGTGACATCCATTTTGTCAGATATGATTAGGTTTAGGTCCTCGGGGATTTACCCCTAAAGTTGGCACAGAAAGGTGGATAACAGACTGAGGACATTGCTTCCAATAAAACATGCAAATTGTCTTTCTTTAATAACATTTTAAAGGCTGAAAATTAAATGAAAAGTTCCTCTGAATGAGTGTGCCCTATAGTAGCTGTTTCAATAATTTTGACTTATACTTACCACATAAGCACTATTACTATAGGTTGATGGGCTCCATAGCAAGATCTATTAAGGCATAAATAGGAGCTTGTATTCCTACTGAAATATAAGGGTTTGAAGGACCTTTGCTCTCCTGCTGCAGTAGAGCCAACCTTTTCGGAACTGGATCCATCTGTAAAAATGGTTAATGCCTGAGGTATAACATCTCTTTTAATGTGGCAGTTAATACTATTCCCTGTGTTAGAAATAAGGCAAGCCCCTAAGTCGGGGGTCCTGGTAAAACACAAAACATCAAACATTGACTTCTATGCAGAAGGGTGTGCACACATGGTCTGGAAGCGCATGTATACCGACCTTCCTTGCCCTTGGTTCTGGGCAACCTGCAGCAATGCACAGGTGCTAACTGCTAGCATGGCAAGGCATCTTCACTATTTTTATATCTGGACTGTTCCTCCTCTGTTCTCGGGGGCCACTACTTATTCTGTGGCTGGAAACTGTCCTATCAGGTCCTCTCCGGGATCCGTTGTTGCAGGAATCCACATGGGTTTTGGAGTTTTCTGGAAATATAAACATATTCTTGACCAAAGGCCAATAAAGAACTCTTTTCTATAAATTAGACTTGGAATCCCTTTGATTTTTGTCCAAATGACCCTCCTTTGGCCTATTCTGACACCATGAGATTTTTCATGGGTGCCTTATCAGCACTACAAATGAAAAATAATTTTTAAAGTAAAATTTTAAAGCAATTAAGGCTTGATGTAATTTTCTTACAGGACATCTCCCACAGGATATTATTCTACTATCCATTTTTGATTAATTATTATGAGGCTATTGTAAAAAAAAATTTCAGCCCAAACCGGTTTGGCTCAGTGGATAGAGCGTCGGCCTGCGGACTGAAGGGTCCCAGGTTCGATTCCCGTCAAGGGCATGTACCTGGGTTGCGGGCACATCCCCAGTAGGGGGTGTGCAGGAGGCAGCTGATCGATGTTTCTCTCTCATCAATGTTTCTAACTCTCTGTCCCTCTCCCTTCCTCTCTGTAAAAAATCAATAAAATATATTAAAAAAAAAATTTCAATGCAGTCTTGATGACCTTTATTCTCACTCTTCTGCACAAAAAAATGACCGCTTCGGTATTCCATTGGGTATTAAGAAATTTTACCATAAAATGAACTACCAATAGAAATTTTGGTTAATACTTTAGGAACAGCTTTTTGTACAATTAAATTTTCATGAATATTCACTTATTTCATTTTAGCCAATTTAAATTAATCTGAAAACTTGACTATTTTACTGTCAAATTTAATACTCTAACAACAATCTTAGTTTACCCTGTAAATATTAATGGAAAGGATTATTTGTATCCTTGAGAAAGCCCTGAGCATTCCTGGTGTTAGGCTGGATTTAGATATAGGGCAGCTGCCATTGGCCAACTCTCTGTTGCCTGGGTCCCAATCCAAGCCGGGACAAGTCTTTTTCTGTTATCTGGGTCCAGATCTGAGCTGGGCCAAGTCTCTGTATGTTGCCTGGGTCCCGATCTGAGCTGGCATGGGAAGCGCGAAGCAGCTATGGGGCAGGAGACCTCCCTCAGAAGGGGCAAGTGTTCAAGCCCCTGTAATGTTGGGGGGGTGAGGATCTGTGCCCCACCTCTTTTGACCCCCAAATTCTCTCCTGATGGCCCCTCTGCGACTGTGCCTGTCTTAGGTTGTTCCTCTCCTGAGGAATCTTACCCATCTTTGACTAACCAGCCATCCTCTGGGGCCAAGCAGGGTGATGTGAGGTTCAGTTCTGTCTCCTTGGTAGCCTATGCCCCGTGGCCTCCATGCCCAGCACCTGCCTTGGAATCCCCTTGCCTGCTGGCGGGGCCCTGGCATTGATCACATATCTTGGGGAACCCAGGTTTCTTCTCCAGGGAGGGCCCAGCTCACGCCATTGGGCGAGAGACAGATCCATGGTACCAGCCACCATGAGGCTTCAACCTCAGCATGAACAGAAAACTCAGGCAACAGCTGTGGGCAATTAGATTGTGAGAAGAGGGTCCTCTTGGCAAAAGGGCAAGAAGGGCCAATATAGAATGCTAAAGTGCCTTCCCAGGGGGCCTTCCACACAGTGGAAGGGATTAAATCCTTTCATGTCCTTTTAAATTGCTGCCAAATATTCAAAGAATTAGTTTGTAAGTTTGTTTGGGATAATTGTACAATATGCTGTTGTAAAATATCAAAAATTATAATGAAATTGTAGAATAAGATCATGTGAGGATATTCTTTGCTCTAGGCCATGGCAATTCAATTTTAAACTGGCTGTCAATTTCTTTTTGTATAGAAAAGATCTTAACTAACTTTCATAAAGGACTTATTTAAATTACTTATAAAAACATTGGCTTCTCATGTAACTTAATTTATATGAGACCTTGATTATATTTTAAAAACTAATTTATAAAGTAACTTAAGTAGTTATCTTTAATTAAAAGAGCAAGAAACTTATTCAGTAAACTTATTTGATACTACATTGGTCTGATCTAAAAGCATAAACAGTGTCCCACCTCCAGCCGATTCAAAAATGTAGGCTGCTTGAGGCTTTTGTCTTTCTTGAAATTCTACTGCTGTTGAAAATTTTGGCTATATTTAAGAAATATATTGTTTTTGCCCTTCTTACAGGCAAAAACTTTCATAACATTTAATATATATGTATATAAGTAAAATATATTAATTAATTTTTATTTGATAAAGCTTTCCATGTGATCTCAAGTATCAATCGGTTTAATTAAAAAAAAATATTTCTTTTAAGAGAGAATAGACTTTTGAAACATTTTGGGGCCTGTGAAATGTCTAAAAGCTACTCTCAAAACCTTGAAATACACTTAGAAAGATCAAATATATACATTTATATATTTATATATGTGATTTAAAGATTATATACTTAAATTATCTTAAAGAATATCAATTACATTTAAACTAGATCATAGAATTAATCCTCTTTTTTAAATCAGACCAAGAAGTAACATATTTTGAATTCCTAATTATTTAAGAGAAAACACATTTTATTTTCTCAAAAACACGTTTTTATATTTTAGGTATTATTACCACATTTATATAATTTCTCCCAATTTAATTTGCACTTTGAACTTTTAAAGCTGGCAGGACAAATATATTTAGCATTTCCTAGATTAATAACACTTTATATTTTTAATAAAAATACAAGACATAAATTCAATTCTGTCCTCTAGGATTTTTATGAGGCAAATTTAAACTTTACTTTTTATTTGCCAGTAGCTCTGGAAAACCAGGTTTGGAGACTTAAATCCAATCCCAATTATTTTAAGGCATTTACTTTGGATAAATTCTATAACAAAGACAAATTTACTGGTTTTCTTGAAGTCCTTAAAAGTTAACTTTTTAATAAGGTTCATTAGCATTTTGAAAATTACTCTTTTTTTATGGAAATGCAAATACTGTTGGTGGAATTAGCTTGAATTTCTTTGGAGAAGACTTTTTCGCTGTTTTTCTTAGGAAAGAAAAAAAAAACAGTTCTGGGTTTTTCATTTTCTATAGCTTTTGCAGAGGGATTCCAGCTTAAGACAATCTAAATGTCTGAAATCGGACTATGCGCACATTCTGTCTTACAGCTAGGTTCTCTCCCCATAAGTACAGAAATTCCAGACACATTTCTAAATTTTTAAAACTTTTTCATGGCGAAAAGGGAAACTTTAAATTAACATACTGAATGGGCTTTCATATTGGATAGCCTGTGTTTCCCTTCCCCCATATCCTGCTTACTTCGGGGGAAGTTTCAGCAACAGATCTTAAATTTTTTTCTTTCTTTTTTGCTTTCTGAAGTAATAACTAATCACCCAATTTGGCCAATATTTGCATTTCCCTGCCACATTCCTCCACTCCCCTTCTGGAGTGGGCTCTAGGCAGTCCCGAATCAGGGACCACAGACTGAAAGCAGAGGCAGGCATTTCCTCTGGACCTTCAGCTATATAATGATCGCGAAGTTGTTTTCCTACTTTCTCCCATGCTTCTGTATTTAAAACCATGGACAGGTTTTACTTACAAAATCCAAAAAATCAAAAAGCTGTTCATACCTCACAGAACAGCCCCTTGCTTGGAGCATAGCCTTAAGCATGGATACGCATACATTCTTTCCCTGCAATCCTGAATTTCCCATGTTTTTACACCTAGCTAGTACAGTACCCCTTCCTTACTGCGTGCGCACGCCTTAAGGGGCTTCTTTCGCCTGACAATTGAAGTTCCCTCACACTCAGGTCCGCATTGAGTGCCACTTGGGCCGAACTCAGCACCACGTTGGGCGCCACTTGTGCCGCGCCAGAACAGCCAAGGTTCAGCAAGCCTGAGGAAGGGCGACGAAGGATGGAGAAATGATAGAGACAAAGAGAAAAAGCTGGGTCTAGGTGGATCTTCTGTGCCTTGATGAGGCCACAGACAGATCCAGACTGCAAAGCTGAGGCTTTATTTATTGTCAGGGACAAACAAGGCAATTGACAATGTTCTTGTAAGTTTCACTTGTTTTGGCAGCACTTGCTGGCCCTCCCACAGCCCACTAGCTACCCAGGAAAGATCTAGGGAGCAGTTAAAAGATCAAGCTTAATTATGCTTAGAGGACTGTGCCCTTCCAAGCTTGGGACTTGTTTGTGACTTTGCCAGCAGGTCAGTCCAAGGGTTAACCCTATAACCGCTTCCTACACTGTCCCACCTTGGAGAGCAGGCCCAGAGCACCCCTGGAGGAAGGTCTCAGCTTAGAGAGAAGCATGAACACATGGAGACAGAAGGCAATGCCTGCCACTGATTGTCAGGTTCACCTGTAGATAACTCAGGTTTATTGAGCAATTAGCAGTAATAGGCAACTTATTGTATAAAACAAGAGTTGGGTCATTTCTCTGTTCAAAGGGAGGACAATTGGCAAGAGTAAACATTGACTGTATTTGGCTAGATGGATCAGAGCCCCCAGATCCCCAGGCTTGCTGGTTCATTGGCAAGACTGGTGGCTTTGATGTGTCACAGGGAAAGGACAAAGCAACATTTGCAAAGGCTCCAGGGGAGAAGCCCTGGGGATCAGGCATTGGCTCCCAAGTCCCCTCCCAGTGGAGACACAGGGGAGCACTGAACTGTCCAGCACCCAGTTCTGGGGCACTTGCAATGCTGCCAGCAGAGACTCAGCACCCTGAGATTGTGTCGGTGGCCCATCCTGTGGGCATCCCACACCGGCATACAGCCAAGTTCCAGACCCCAGCAGGACAATGGTGTTTAATACAAAACACATTGCACAACCCGTTTAGGCACAGAGAGCCCTCTAAGTAAAGGTGGTGGGAACCCACTGGAAATCTAAGTTCCCAGATGCCAGCGGGGCCAGCCTGTGGCAGACTTCCTGAGGAGAGAGCTGGCTAAGGAGTTTGGCCTGTTCTTTTAAGAATGTTGGGGAAGGAGGAAGTTAAACCTGTATTTAAGACAGTTTATCTGTAGATTTTATTTGCATTATTCTGTGTAGAATCAAAAGGTGGCAGTTGGGTTTTTCTGAACATAAAATTAACTAACTTATTTATTTTACTTTTTTACATATTTTTTTATTTGTTTTAGGGAGTAAGGAAGGGAAAGGAAGGAGAGAAAGAAACATGGATGTGACAGAGAAACAATGATCAGTTGCCTTCAGTACTTGCCCCAATTGGGGATGTAACCTGCAACCTGGATAGAAATTGAGTGGCAACCTTTTGGTGCATGAGTCTACACTCAACCAACTGAGTCACACCAGCCAGGGCAACTTAGTTATTTACTGAGCACCTTTTGCCAGTTTGTGTTGTATGCACAGGAAATGCAGGGGGAGCAAGACAGATACTCAACTTTGAAGCTCCAGTTTTGGCAGGTTATTTTTTTTCTTTTTGTTTAATTTAAATTCTTTATTGTTTAAAGTATTACATAAGTCTCCTTTTTCTACCATTGACTTCTCCCCGGCCACCCCCACCCCCCAGCACATACCCTCACCCCCCTACTGTCTGTGTCCATTGGTTATGCTCATATGCATGCATACAAGTCCTTTGGTTGATCTCTTACCCCCTCATCCCCCACCTTCCCTCATAGGATGGACAGTCTGTTCAATGCTTCTATGTCTCTGGTTCTGTTTTTGTTCATCAGTTTATGTTGTTCATTATATTCCACAAATGAGTGAGATCATGTGATATTTATCTTTCTCTGACTGGTTTATTTCGCTTAGCATAATGCTCTCCATTTTCATCCTTACTGTTGCAAATGGTAAGAATTTCTTCTTTTTTACAGCAGCATAGTATTCCATTGTGTAGATGTTCCACAGTTTTCTAATCCACTTGTCTGCTGATGGGCACTTAGACGTTTCCAAATCTTAGCTATTGTAAATTGTGCTACTATATCCTTTCTGATTGGTGTTTCTGTTTTCTTGTGATATATTCCTAGAAGTGGGATTACTGAGTCAAATTGGAGTTCCATTTTTAAATTTTTAAAGAAACGCCATACTGTTTTCCACAGTGGCTGCATTCCTACCAGCAGTGCAAGAGGGTTCCTTTTTCTCCGCATCCTCTCCAGCACTTGTCATTTGTTGATGATAGGTATTCTGACAGGTGTGAGATGGTACCTCATTGTCATTTTGATTTGCATCTCTCAGATGATTAGTGGCTTTGAGCATGTTTTCATATGTCTCTCAGCCTTCTTGTATGTCCTCTTTCGAAAAGTGTCTATCTCGGTCCTTTGCCCATTCTTTGGATTGTTTACCTTCCTTTTGGTAAGTTGTGTGAGTTCCCTGTAAATTTTGGAAATTAAACCCTTATCTGAAATAGCATTGGCAAATATGTTCTCCAATGTAGTGGGCTTTCTTGTTGTTTTGTTGATGTTTCTTTTGCTGTGCAGAAACTTTTTATTTTTATGTAGTCCTATTTGTTTAGTTTCTCCTTAGTTTTCATTTCCCTAGGAGCAGTATCAGTAAAGATATTGCTATGACATATGTCTGCTATTTTGCTGCCTATGGCTTTTTCTAGGATTTTTATGGTTTCTCATCTTACATTTAAGTCCTATATCCATTTCGATTAATTTCTGTGTATGGTGTAAGTTGGTGGTCTAGTTTCATTTTTTTTGCATGTATCTGTCCAGTTTTCCCAACAACATTTATTGAAGAGACTGTCTTGACTCCATTGTATGCTCTTGCCCCCTTTTTCAAATATTAATTGAGCATACTGGCTTGGGTCACTTTCTGGGTTCTCTGTTCTTATCCATTGGTCTATATGTCTGTTCTTGTGCCAGTACCAGGCAGTTTTGAGAACAGTAGCTTTGTAATATAGCTTAATATCTGGTATTGTGATCCCTCCAACTTTGTCCTTTCTCAAGATTGCTGTGGCGATTCCAGATCTGTTTTTATTCCAGACTAGTGGCCCGGTGCATGAATTCATGCACATTGAAAGGGAATTAATTAGAAGAAATATTTTAATATCACTATTTGCACTTTCTCTATAATAGAAGTGTCAGAAATTAAAGAAAATAGAAAAAATGTATATGAAAGTAATATATAAATTTATTAATAAACTAGTAGCCCATTTGCAGAAAGAATCCTGCAAGCGACCGCTGCGGCCGCATGTGCTGCCACTGCAGTTGTGGCCGCCGTGCCTGCACTTGCGTGCCGCTGCTGCCCACCCCACCCCTCCCCGCCCTGCCCCACCCAGGCTTTCCCTCTGGCAGCCACCTTGCTTTCCGCTTTTCCTCCCTCTTCCTTCTAAGTTGTCTTCCGTCTTCACTCTTCCCTCTCTCAGTGTATGCAAATTAACCACCATCTTTGTTGGGTAATTTGCATACTTGCCCTGATTGGCTGGTGGGTGTGGCTTTGGCTGGTGGGCGTGGCTTGGACATAGCGAAGGTGCGGTCAATTTGCATATTACTATTTTATTAGGTAGGATAAACAATAACAACCTGTCTGGGTCCTGGGTGCTGGTGAATGGGATTCCTGGCTGTCAGGCTGCTGACAGCAAGCTGACTAATGGCCAATTCCCCGAGGGCTGATTCCACTGGGGCGAGAGGCCGGCCTGGGCTTGGAGTGCTGGCGGTTTGCAGGCCAGCCATACCCCCGATCAGAGTGCAGGTCCCTGCTGGGGGGCAAGGCCAGCCTGGGGTTGGGGCACTGGCTTTTTGCAGGCTGGCCATGCCCCTGATCGGGGTGCATGTCTCTGCTGGGGCCATGATGTTCTGGTCTCTGGACCTCCTGGTGACCGGTTATTTGGTCGTTCTGTGTCACAGTGTCACAGCCACAGGCCTTTTTTATTAGTATAGATGAATTTTTGGAGAGTTTTTTCTAGGTTTTTGAAATATGTTGTTGGTATTTTAATGGGGAGTGCATTGAATCTATAGATTGCCTTGGGTGGTATGGACATTTTAATGATGTCAGGTCTACCAATCTATGAACATGGTATATTCTTCCATTTGTTTATGTCTTCCTCTATCTCTTTTTTTAGCGTTTTGTAATTTTCTGAGTACAGGTCCTTTACCTCCTTTGTTAAGTTTATTCCTAGGTACCTTAATTTTTTTGTTGTAATGGTAAATGGGATTGTTGTTGTTTTTTTTAGTTTCTCTTTCTATGAGTTTATTATTGGTGCATAAAAAAGCCATAGATTTCTGGGTGTTAATTTTGTATCATGCTACATTGCCAAATTCATGTATTAAGTCTAGTAGTTTTTTGATGGAGTCTTTAGGGTTTTCTATGTACAATATCATGTCATCTGCAAATAATGACAATTTTACTTATTCTTTTCCAATTTGGATGCCTTTTATTTCTTCTTCTTGTCTGATTGCTATGGCTAGCACTTCCGGTACTATGTCAGACAAGAGTGATAAAAGTGGGCATCCCTGTCTTGTTCCTGTTCTTAGCTTTTGCCCATTGAGTATGATGTTGGCTGTAGGTTTGTCATACAAGGTTTTTATTATGTTGAGGTATGATCCCTCTATTAAGCTTTCTAAATGACCTAAGAAAATATATCCAATGCCTTAGCTGGTGTATTAGTTTTGAAATTAATTTAACCTAAAGTTAAATTAATGTTAACTTTGGATTAAATATTTTTTTCTTCCCTCCTCTTGAAATTTAAGTATTATCTCTCTCTACCCATTTAACCAATATTAGATCTATTACCTGTATTTTTTATATAGTGCTATGAAAGAAAAAAATATTCTTGGAGAAACATCTTACCATTATCATCTCAAATGCACCCCTAAATCTAATATGGTTAATTCTTTGGGAGAAAAGTTACTTAAATAATTATATTTTATTACTTTATAAAATAAACTGATCAGTTTTTAACTATAATAACTTTTATTTCTAGTTTTTAAAGTAAACCAAGAATATTTTATTTATTTAGAGCATGAAAACATAAAAAATGGAATTGAAGATTTAACTGAAACTTTGATAGATCCTGTGTATGAGCAAGGCAGGTAATTAACTAAAATAGATAATCTCCTCAAATGGACTTTAATTTAAGAACTTGACTTAGAATAAAGAACCATGGAATCAGAAAATTTTCTTTGTCATTGTTAACAAGATAAAGTCTATGAATTGAATCAGTCTTGTGCTTTATGTGTTGCTTGCCTTCTATATGAAATGTTAATTTTCACTTTAGGTTTACATATGTAGTGCACTTATTGTGGCACATATTTTGTTTCAAGATGACAGGGGCATTCAAGAATAGTGTAACAACTTCTGCTTGATATTCCATTTATGAAACTTTTAATAGATGAAATTTATTCATTTTGACTTAGAAATAAGTATATACTTATCTATTTACAAATGTTTTCTTCCTTGGGTAAAAAAATCTTATTTTCTTTATGAAACTATACTCCCTCTCAAGTTCTTTTATAGCTATTTCTATTAAAATGAATAAAACAATGATTATTAACTCACTCTAAAAAATAAGTACTTCTCTTTATAACTTTATGCCAGAGGCTAAAAGTCATTCATACATGTTCCATCAAGCACGAAATAATAATATTTATATATGTATTTTCTTAAATTGTTATAAAAATTAAGTAAATTATCAGTTTGGGTATCATCCTTTCATTAAAATATGATATCTTAGATAAAGTTGTTAAATTTATGTGAATAAATAAAACAATAGATACCATTGTGGTGATTAATTTAGTGATAGTTTATAAGACTGTTGTTCCATTGAGTGTATAAAACAAAAAATGTAAGTTTTTAAAAAAAACTTTGTTTCTTAAACAGCATAATTTAATGTAAAAAGTCATTACTTTATGCCTTACCATATGGGTCATTTTCTTTGAAAGTTATTTTATTCATATTTTAATTACTTCTTAATTTTTATGAACAGCCAAAGTTTCACTTCCCATTGACGGGACATGCTGTTTCTACTGTATGGGATGGGGATAGAGAATGCTCAAGAATGAGTAAGTATATTCTTTGCTTATTTATCTCTTTTATGATTAATATTTCACTAGATTATAATTGGTTGTTATTCATCTATTTAATGACTTGGATTATCCTCCTAGAGCTTCAGGTAAGTGCTTTATAGGAGAAGAATCCTTTACAGTTTTCAAGGCACCATAATGTGAAGAACTTTTGGAGGCAAACTTGGGCTAAAATCTCAAGCCTTTCATTTTCTCAAATATAAAATTGGGATTGCAGGACTATTTTCTTTAGAAAAAGTAAAATATAGATCCCTTTATATAAACTTAGTACCTATTCATGCCATAGTATCTATAAGTCTAGAATATGTTGCATATGCATAAAATTGAGAATTACTATAAGTATTGTGATTTGAAATATTTGCTTTGGGTGGCTTTCCTGTATTACTTTTAATTTCATCATTTCCTTTAAGATGCTGGGCAAATTTAATGTCATCTGATAATTTTTATCCCCCAACACCTCCACTACTACCTCCATTTCTGGTCTCAATTATTTCTTCCCTATTGCTTTATATGTTTCCAGGGATATTGAAGGGATGCTTTTGGCCAATACATCCAGCTAAGGAGACCTGATATATAGCTCAGAATATTGCCCTTCAGCTTATTGCCAAGTCAGTGTAAATTCATGTATTTACTCATTCAACTTATACTGAATAACATTGTGTACCTCTATTGACATATGTAGTATAGGACAGGAAGTTCCATAGTCCTTAACTAAAGAGGGAAATTTCTTTCTTTCTTCTGTAATTAGATAAAACTTTCATCAAATATCAGAAGCAATGTTATGATTGAGAAAAAGTTACTCATTTATGGTTCCATTTAAGTAGGTCAGTCTTGATCTTAAATATGAACTATTCTCAAATTTTAGAAATATGTATAGTTAATTAACAGGAACATGAAAGGGTATAACATTAAGGAAAATTCAGTAAAAAGTTATATAATTTTGTAATTAAAAAGCACCTCTTAAGAATATAATGGTAAGGGAAATAAGTCAGAGAGAAAAAGTCAAGAACCATATGATTTCACTCATGTGAAATAGAAAACTGAAAGCAATAAATGAACAAGACAAACAAACAAAAACTCAGAGGCACAAACAGAGGGAAACGTTGGTGGTGGGGGGAGGTAGTAAAGGGTGAAGGGGGTCAAATATATGGAAGGAGATTTGGCTTTGGGTGGTAAACACACAATACAGTATGCTGCTGATATATTATAGAATTGTATATTTCCAACCTACATCATTTTATTAACCAATATCACCCCTAATAAATTAATACATTCTCAAAAAATTATATAACTTCATAATTAAAAAGCACCTCAGCATGATCCCACCCTTCATTTTACTGTTTATGAAATTTAAGAGCAACCCTCCCTCCCTACATTAGATAATCTATGAAAATTATTCACTTCATGATGAGGTTAGAATGAGAACCTAGTTTTGCTCATTTCTGGTAAAGGTCAAATTTTAAATAGTAAAATTCACAGACAAATAACTACACAAGTTATCCTGCTCAATTTTTTTTTGTAATTGAGCCCATCCTCTCCTTGAATCCTCATTCTGACTGAGAGCTGGAAGCACTGCATTTTGCCTATAAAAGGTGCGTCAGTCTCTCTTGAGGAATATGCAGGTCTCTCCCCGCCTCACCCACGTTGGCTTCTGCTCACTCCTCTTCCTCCTTCTCTCAATGGTTTCTTGGTGCTGAGGTATCTTACATCATCTGGGACATTAGGGACGGAGGATCTGATTCCTGCTGAACTTTGGTTGAGGTATCTCAGCCCACTTGGCCTGTGTCCTGGCGACCCGTGTGCTGTGGCTGAGAACTCCTGCCACCTGGACTTTCGGCCTTGCTCTGGCTTGTGGTCCTAGTTACCCTGGTCCTTCTTTCTACACGTTCTGCAGATGCTCCCAGGCCTCCTCTGCTTCCAGAAGCAGAATATTCTTTCTGTCTCCTAGGTGTTCCCTCCCCAGCCTGCCATAAGCTTTTTTTTTTTTTTTTTCTGGCCATGTACTACCTTTACAGAATATTAGTCAATTAGCCAAGTTTTGGTTCTGATATGCACAAATTCATCCTTTTCTGTTTATTAAAATATTAGATTTCAAAGCTATTAGCTTGCTGTGAATTTGTTTTTAAAATAGTTTAAATGAGATCCGGAAAAGATGGCGACCGGCAAGAAGGTAGGGAGAGAGAGAGTGTGAGTGAGGAACCCATAGAGGAGAGTGTAGACGTGTAGACGTGAGTGGTGTGTGTGTGGGTATGAGCTAGGGTCAGTTAGATTCTGCAGGGCTTCCAAGGGGCTGCCTAACCGGGCAGTCCTAGACGACGGAGCCCCGCGCACAAAGCAGACACTTCTCGGCGGCTGGTGCGGACGCGGAGACCACGCCATCTTGAGAAACAGAGCTGCCTGAGACTCGGATCCTGGCTTCTGACACAAACCAGGACCCTGCAGCCACTGGGGACAGAGAACTGCTATCACAGCTTCAGTGGAAGAAACAACAAGAATCCAGACTTCCCGGCAGATTCCCGTGAGTCAAAGAGCCTATCCCCCTCCCCGCAGCCGCACGCTGATAGCGCCATAGTAACTAATAGACACGCCCCTCGCTCAAGCTGCAGAGCTTTGCGCAGGGACACGCGCTCCGCCTTAGGGAATTTGGCGCACAGGACAGAAGCAGCTCACCTTCGGGGAAATCTGTCAGTGCGCACAGAGGGCTCCCCTTCGGGGAATTGGGGGGAATTTGGCTTGCGGGTCACAGCTCCCCTTCGGGGAATCTTAGAGCGTGCACAAAGGGGCTTCCCTTTGGGGAATTTTGGCGCGCAGGACGGACTCCGCCCCTCTTCGGGGATTCTGGGAGAGTGCACAAAGGCAGCTCACCTTCAGGGATTTGAGAGTGTGCGCCCTAGCCGGTTTGGCTCAGTAGAGAGAGCACACACAGGACACAGCTCCACTTCAGGGAATTTGGCACGCCGAACACAGCTGCCTGGGATCCCTGACTCACAGCGCATTCACACTAAGAGCCAACGACCCCAATTGTTGGTGCATGCACACACAGGGACCCTGATTCTCAACGAGAAACTGCACAAGGCAACAGAGACTCTGACACTCGATTCTTGGTGCAGATACAGGGAAACTCTGACTCCTGGCATATGCTAAGGATCTCATTTTCGGCACATACCAACAGTGTGGTGCTGACAAGGCCCCTGATTCTAAGTGTGCACACGAGACCACACGGAACACTGGGGACACTGACCCTGGGCAAGTCTGGTTCCCACCAACCAAAGGCAGCCACATGTCCTAGTGTCAGAGCACTTCAGTGAAACTCGGGTGGAGCGAAGTCCCCACAGCGCACGGCAGAGGTCCACACAAACGGAAGCTTGAGCTTTCTGGTGATAGCCAGAATGGGGAAACGAAATAACTCACAGAGGAAAGAAAATGTGGAGTCGCCAAGAAAGGAAATTAGTGAAACTGAAGCTTGCAACATGACCGAAAAGGAGTTCAGAGCAATGGTCGTGGAATTTATACATCGGATGGATGAGAAAAAATCAACAACTTATGCAAGAATCAGGAAGAAATGAAAAGTGATATAGCTACAATCAAAAACACCATGGAAAGTTTCAACAGTAGACTACAAGAAGCAGAGGACCGAATTAGTGAGTTAGAAGATCAGGTACAGAAACAAGCTCAATCTGAACAGCAATTGGAGAAAAAAATTAAAAAGCAGGAGGAAAGCCTAAGGGAGCTTCGGGACAACATGAAGCGAAGTAACATGCGTATAATAGGGCTGCCAGAAGGACAAGAAGAGCAGCAGGGATTAGAAAATCTATTTGAAGAAATAATGACAGAAAACTTCCCGGATATGGGAAAGATAAAAGTTACGCAAGTGCAGAGAGTCCCAAGCAGGATCAACCCCAAAAGACCCACACCAAGACATGTCATAATCTCAATGGCAAAATATAAATGATAAAGAGAGAATCTTAAAGGCAGCAAGAGAGAGACAGAGAGTTACCTACAAAGGAACACCCATCAGATTGTCAAATGATTACTCAACAGAAACACAACAAGCTAGAAGTGAATGGAAGGAGGTATACAAAGTGTTGCAAAGCAAAGGACTGAATCCAAGAATACTATATCCAGCAAGACTATCAATCAAAATTGAAGGGGAAATCAGGAGCTTCGCAGACAAAAAAAGACTCAGGGAGTTTATCACCACCAAACCAGCAATGCAAGAATTGCTAAAGGGAATACTGTAAAAAGAAGAAATAAACAGGTAAGAAGGAATACAGACACAAAAATAGATATGACTACAAACAAATACCTTTCAGTAATAACTTTAAATGTAAACGGACTAAATGCTCCAATCAAAAGACATCGAGTGGCTGAATGGATAAAAAAGCATGACCCATATATATGCTGTCTACAAGAGACCCACCTCAGAACAAGAGACTCACACAGATTGAAAGTGAAGGGATGGAAAAATATCTTCCAGGCAAATGGAAATGAAAAAAAAGCTGGGGTAGCAATACTTATATCTGACAAATTAGACCTCAAAGTAAATGCCATAACAAGAGATAAGGAAGGCCACTTCATAATACTAAAGGGAGAAATCCAACAAGAAGAAATAATTCTGGTAAACATATACGCTCCCAATATAGGAGCACCCAAATACATAAAAAAACTCCTGGAGGATATCAAGGGAGAGATTAATAGCAATACAATCATAGTAGGAGACTTTAATACCCCCACTATCACCATTGGACAAATCCTCTAAAACAAAAAATCAGCAAAGAAACAGCAATCCTAAATGACTCACTAGACCAGATGCAATTAATTGACATCTTCAGAACATTTCACCCCAAAGCCACAGAATATACATTCTTCTCAAGTGCACATGGGTCATTTTCAAAGATAGACCATATGCTGGGTCACAGGCAAAGCCTCTTCAAATTCAAGAAGATAGAAATTATATCAAGCATCTTCTCAGATCACAGTGGCATAAAACTGGACATCAACTACAATAAATACAATCCAAAGAAATCAAACACATGGAGACTAAACAGCATGCTATTAAACAAGGACTGGGTCACCAGAGAGATCAAGGAAGAAATAAAAAACATCATGGCAACAAATGACAATGAAAACACAACAATCCAAAATCTATGGGACACAGCGAAAGCAGTCTTGAGAGGGAAGTTCATAGCTCTACAAGCCTATTGCAAAAAACAAGAAACAATGGTAATAAATTACCTAACCCTGCAACTCAAAGAGCTAGAAAAAGAGCAGCAAGAAAAGCCCAGTGTAACCAGAAGGAAGGAAATAACAAAGATCAGAGCGGAGATAAATGACATAGAGACCAAAGAAACAATACAAAAGATCAACAAAACCAAGAGCTGGTTCTTTGAAAAGATAAACAAGATTGATGGACCTCTAGCCAGGCTCACCAAGAAGCAAAGAGAGAGGACCCAAATAAACAAAATCAGAAATGAAAGAGGTGAAATAACAACAGACCCCGCTGAGATACAAAGGATTGTTACAAAATACTACGAACAGCTCTATTCCAACAAACTGGACAACCTGGAGGAAATGGACATATTCCTAGAAAAATACAACCTTCCAAAAATCAATCAAGAAGAATCTCAACAGCTCAATAGGCCAATAACTATGGACGAAATTGAAGAAGTCATCAAAAAGCTTCCGGCAAACAAAAGCCCGGGGCCTGATGGCTTCACAGGAGAGTTCTACCAAACATTCAAGGAAGAACTAAAACCTATACTCCTCAGACTATTCAAAAAAATTCAAGAGGAAGGAACACTTCCAAGCTCCTTCTATGAAGCCAGCATCACCCTAATACCAAAACCAGATAAAGACAACACAATGAAAGAGAATTACAGACCAATATCCCTCATGAACATAGATGCCAAAATCCTCAACAAAATTCTAGCAAATCGGCTCCAGCAGCACATCAGAAAGATCATACACCATGACCAAGTAGGATTTATCCCAGGAATGCAAGGATGGTACAATATCCGCAAATCAATAAACGTGATACATCACATAAACAAATTGAGAGAAAAAAATCACATAGTCATATCAATTGATGCAGAAAAAGCATTTGACAAAATCCAACACCCTTTCTTGATAAAAACTCTCAACAAGGTGGGAATGGAAGGCTCATACCTCAACATAATAAAAGCTATATATGATAAACCCACAGCAAACATCATACTCAATGGACAAAAGCTAAAAACATTTCCCCTAAGAACAGGAACAAGACAGGGATGCCCACTCTCACCACTCCTGTTTGACATAGTACTGGAAGTATTAGCTAATGCAATTAGACAAGAAGAAGAAATAAAAGGCATCCAAATTGGAAAAGAACAAGTAAAGCTGTCTTTATTTGCAGACGACATGATATTGTACATAAAAAATCCGAAAGACTCCATCAAAAAACTAATAGACTTAATAAATGAATTCGGCAATGTAGCAGGATACAAAATTAACGCCAAGAAATCTATGGCCTTTCTATACACCAATAGTGAACTTACAGACAGAGAGACTAAAAAGGCAATCCCATTTACCATCGCACCAAAAAAAATTAAGATACCTAGGAATAAACTTAACTAAGGAGGTAAAAGACCTATACACGGAAAACTACAGGACACTGAAAAAAGAGATAGAGGAAGACGTAAACAGATGGAAGAACATACCATGTTCATGGATTGGTAGAATAAACATCATTAAAATGTCCATACTACCCAAAGCAATCTATAGATTCAATGCACTCCCCATTAAAATACCAACGGCATATTTCACAGACCTTGAAAGAACTCTCCAAAAATTCATCTGGAATAAAAAAAAGACCCCGAATAGCCACAGCAATCCTGAGAAAGAAGAATAAAGTAGGAGGGATCTCAATACCAGATTTCAAGCTGTATTACAAAGCCACTATTCTCAAAACAGCCTGGTACTGGCACAAGAACAGACATATAGATCAATGGAACAGAATAGAGAATCCAGATATTGATCCAAACCACTATGCTCAATTAATATTTGACAAAGGAGGCATGAACATACAATGGAATAAAGACAGTCTCTTCAATAAATGGTGTTGGGAAAATTGGACAGACACATGCAAAAAAATGAAGCTAGATCACCAACTTACACCATACACAAAAATAAACTCAAAATGGATACAGGACTTAAACATAAGACGGGAAACCATAAAAATACTAGAGGAATCCACAGGCAGCAAAATCTCAGACATATGTCAAAAGAACTTCTTCACCGATACTGCCCCTAGGGCAATGGAAGCTAAAGAGAAAATAAACAAATGGGACTACATCAAAATAAAAAGCTTTTTTACAGCAAAAGAAACTATCAACAAAACAACAAGAAAGCCCACTGCATGGGAGAACATATTTGCAAATGGCATCACTGATAAAGGTTTAATCTCCAACATCTACAGGCAGCTTATACAACTTAATAAAAGGAAGATAAATGATCCAATAAAAAAATGGGCAACGGACCTAAATAGAATCTTTTCCAAAGAAGACAGAAGGAAGGCCAAGAGACACATGAAAACATGCTCAAGGTCACTAATTATCCGAGAGATGCAAATCAAAACAACAATGCGCTATCATCTCACACCTGTCAGAATGGCTATCATCATCAACAAATCAACAAACGACAAGTGTTGGCGAGGATGCGGAGAAAAAGGAACCCTCGTGCACTGCTGGTGGGAATGCAGACTGGTGCAGCCACTGTGGAGAACAGTATGGAGTTTCCTCAAAAAACTGAAAATGGAACTCCCATTTGACCCAGTAATCCCACTCCTAGGAATATATCCTAAGAAACTGGGAACACCAATAAGAAAGGAAATATGCACCCCTATGTTCATAGCAGCACAATTTACAATAGCTAAGATCTGGAAACAGCCTAGGTGCCCATCAGCAGATGACTGGATCAGAAAACTGTGGTACATCTACACAATGGAATATTATGCTGCCATAAAAAAGAAGGAATTCTTACCATTTGCAGCAACCTGGATGGAATTGGAGAACATTATGTTAAGTGAAATAAGCAAGTCAATGAAAGAAAAATACCACATGATCTCACTCATTTATGGATAATAAAGGACATTAAAAACTTGAACAAAAAGATAGATACAGAGGCAGTAAAGCATCAAACAGTCTGTCAAATTACAGCAGGAAGGTTAGGGAGAGGTGGGGAAGATAAGAGATCAATCAAAGGACTTGTATGCATGCATATAAGCATAACCAATGGACGCAAAACTCTGGGGGGTGAGGGCATATATGGGAGTGGGGGGGGGCAATGGTAAGATATGTACACATATAATACCTTAATAAAAAAAATTGGAAGGAAAAAAAATAAATAAATAAAATAGTTTAAATATCAAAACTAAGTAATGATGTTGAAATAATAATTTTGGAAAAGAAAATACATAGGGTATATTTCTTGCATTTTCCCTTTAATTGTTAGGAATGTTGACTTGAGGTTAAATCTGTTTTCAGTCACCAAACTTAAAAATTCATACATTTATTCTGCATTTATTGGATGTTTTTCTGCTCTGACAATATGGGAGGAGGTTTTAATATGGGTAAACATACAAAGAATAATTCTAATTAATGTATTAAAATTCTTAGGCAAGCCACTTCTCATAGTTTCAGTTCCTTATTCATAAAATATGGAGGTAATACCTACGTCAAAGGGATGTTGTAAAGTTTAGGATCAAATTTATAAACTGGCTGCTGCGGCTCAACTACTGAGCCGCAGCAGCCTGTTTATAATGGACCATGAACCAAGAGGTCACCAGTTCGATTCCTGGTCAGGGCATATGCCCAGGTTTCAGGCTCCATCCCCAGTAGGGGGCATGCAGGAGGCAGCCGATTGATGTTTCTCTCTCATCAATGTTTCTACCTTCATCCCTCTCTTTTGTTTTCTCCCTTCCCCTCTCTCTAAAATCAATCAATAAATAACTATTTATATGTAAAAGATTAAATTTCTAAAATGCCTCAACTTGCCATAAGAACTCAGTTTTCCCCCAAAAGCCTACACACCTAGTTTGGGGATACAAGAACATGTACACACATAGCTATAGAGCAAGGTAAATGCAGCATGCTGAACTAAAGTATTACAGAAGTTCAGAGGAAGGGGAAAACTCCCTACTGCGCTTATGTTGGGGTAAAGGGAGAGACTTTAAGTAGGAGTTAACATTTTCATGGCGCCAAAGGGTATTTTGAGGAAAATACAGCTTATGTTTAGGGACAGGGAGGCACATCAGTGTGATTGGAACAGTGGCTCTTTAAGTTGTTGTTAATCCTCACCTGAGGATATTTTTACCATTGATTTGTAAAGTGGAATGAAGGGAGGGAGGGAGGGAAGAGAGGGAAGGAGGGAAAAAGAGAAAGAACGAGTCTCAAGGTGCTGGCACGTGTGCATGATAATTTTAAACTGACCCCTACCTACTGGTACCGTGTCAGGTTTGAGAAGCAATGGAGAAGAGCACTGGATCTGGAAGGAGACCAGTATGACGAAACATCATACATGCAGCTTTGGGTAAGAATGCAGAGCATTTTAAATACTCAGAAGTTTTAAATTTTGTTGGCAGGCACTAGGAATGAAGTCATTGAAGACATCAGAAAAGAGCAGGAAGACATAAATAAAGAACCTTAATCTGCCACTTTGTAGCATGTATTGAATGGGATGACATGTCGCAAGCACATGGTCGAGACAGGTAAGAGGTAAGGAGATGCAAAGGTGCGTGGCAACGAAAGAAAGCAGATCCCCTAGTTTTTGTGTACTTTGTACTAAGCAGTATGTTTTCGATATGTATGTTCCTAAGTCCTAAAATATATAGCCATAAAAACTGAAGTTCAGATAGCTGGGTAACTAGCGCAACGTGGAACAGCACAGGCATAACTGCTTTTGACCACAGCCACGGCCTGTGTTCATTCCGCCATCGCACATTCTCCTGCTGTACCAGTGCCTCTGGGAGAGAGTGCAGGGAAGCAGGCTCTACAGAACTCAACAACAAGTTACATACATGAGGGAGAGGTGCACCTCACTCCTAGGCTTCCAAATAAGGCTCACTGACTTAATGAACATGGGAAGGAAGCATCATGGCAAGTTTGCTTGAAGACACTGTGTATATTTCAGTGATGGGAAAAATTTTTGTCCTCAAGCATTTTATTTTTAAAAATAGCAATTACAACTATTGATCAAGAATGCTCGTATGCAGCAGTGGCAAACATTTATTTAACAACTAGAAGCCCGGTGCATGAAATTCGTGCACGGGGGGTCCCCTCAGCCCAGCCTGCATCCTCTCCAATCCGGGACTCCTAGAGAAATGTCCGACTGCTGGTTTAGGTCTGATCCTTCTCACAATCCTGGACCGCTGGCTCCTAATCGCTCACTTGCCTGCCTGCCTGGTCGCCCCTAATTGCCCCCCCCTGCCAACCTGGTTGCCCCCAACTGACCCCCCTGATGGCCTGGTTGCCCCTAACTGCCCCCCCTGCAACCCTAATTGCACCCAACTGACCCCCCTGCCAGCCTGGTTGCCTCTTACTGCCCCCCCAGCTGGCCTGATTGCCCCCAACTATCCCCCTCTGCCAGCCTGGTCGCCCCTAACTGCCCCCCCCACCGGCTTGGTCGCCCCACGCAGCCTGCTGTTCAGTCGTTTGGTTGTCTCCCACTAATGCCCCTGCCAGCCTAGTCACCCCATGCAGCCTGCTGTTCAGTCATTTGGTTGTCCCTCACTTACCCACCTGATGGCCTGGTTGCCCCATGCAGCCTGCTTGTTCAATCGTTTGGTCATCCCTCACTAACCCCCCTGCCAGCCTGGTTGCCCCACGCAGCCTGCTTGTAGGCAGCCACCTTGTGAGGGCATGATGGTCAATTTGCATATGACCTCTTTATTATATAGGATGCCAAGCACTATTGTGAATAACTTAGTGATTATATTTTTTTTCCATTTACTCACTTCATTCTTATAACTATGCTGTGAATAGAGGAAATTGAGGCACAGAGTAGCCAAGTATCTCTTTTCATTTTATGCAGCTTAATAAATAGCAAAGCTGAATTTGAACCACAATAGCCTGGTTCCATATAACCAGCATATTTAATCATTATAATATCCTTCCTCATATTCCTTAATTCACAGACTTGAATGAAGTAATAAATGTGAGATGATTTGGAAGATATATATTTATTAACTTTTACAGTAGCCTTGAGAAGTCAGGACTTAAAGTCTGCTAAGAGAGTATATTTTTATTGGTTTCAGAAAGAGGAAGGGAGAAGGAGAGAGAGATGGAAACATCAATTATGAGAGAGAATGATTGATTGGCTGCCTCCTGCCTGCCCCTCACCGGGATCCAGCCCGCAACCTGGGCATGTACCCTGACTGGGAATCAAACCTTGACCTCCTGGTTCATGGGTCAATGCTTAACTACTGAGCAACACTAACCGGGCAGTGATAAATATTCTTAATGGTGTATTTTAGTCATTAAAAGCAGATAAAAATTTTAAGTAAATATTCTGTTTAAGGAAAGCAGATTAATACATTTTTAAAATAATACTTATTTAAACTACATGCTTAAACATGTGACTGTTGACCTAATATGAATAATTTATTACTCAAGAATTGTGAATAGCTACTTTATTATACTGAGTAACATGCTATTATAAATAGGCTATTCTAAACATTTGTTTAAAATTCCAAGAAAAAAAATGATGTAGTATCTAAACATAACACTAGGTGGTGGTAACTGACTTTTAGAAATTAAAGTGTGAGAATATTTCTATTGTGCTCTATTTTTTTTTTTATTGTAAAATATTTAGTGCTGCTTCCATTTCATAAGAAAAGGAGGGAAATTATAAGGCTGTACAGTACCATTTCTACCTGTTTCACCCCACTCCAGCCTTTTCCTTTGAATGGTAATAATCGAATGACTCTCAAATTTGTAGGTCTCATACCCTTTACAATCTTAAAAATTATTGAGCATCCTAAAGAGCTCATCAGCAAATAGAGATCAATAATTTTTGTTATAAATTAAGACTGAGAAATTTAAAAAGATGTGTTACTTCATTTAAAAATAACAATAATACACCTAATACTTGTTCATATGAATATTTTTAATATAACTATTTTCCAAAACAAAAACAAATATTAAGAAGAGTTACTGTTTTAAATTTTTAAAATACCTTTAATGTCTAGGTTTTTAGTTGACAGCTGGATTCTCATATTTATTTATAGATTCAATCTGTTAGAATATAACATATCATTTAGTTTCTGGAAATTTTTACTTTATACACTTGACAGTGTAAGAAAGGCAATATATGTCAGCCACCACCTGTGTTCTGCCTGGGCCCACAAAGAATAAACTACAAAGCCATCTGCATTGGGTGCTTCTCGTGCCAGGCTTGGAGGTACCCAGGCAAGGGCAAGCTATGAACCAAGGCTGGCTGCTGCTAGTGCTAGGCCTGGGCCACTTAGCTAGAGATATGGGGCTCCCTGAGGACAGATGTTGCTTATTTGAGAGTTAGAGAAATCTAAAGCATGAGCCAAGACAGGCCAGTCCTATGTTAAAGCCATTGTGAACAGCTTGGATGGGTCCAAAAAAGTAGCTGGGGTGGGTTTTCAGAGAACCACTAGGGTGGGGCAAGCAGTATGAGCCAAGTTTATGGCTCTAGTGTGAGACTGGGACCCCTCACTCTTCAGGGGGGTACCTCCACAGCCAATGTATCTTCCTGATTTTTATCTGTCACAAGTAGTTGTGGGACCAGCCTATTCCAACCCTCTGTCCCTCCTACCAGTCTCCATGTGGCTCCTTCTTTAAGGTTGTAGTTGTAGGACTTCCCTTCAGCTTGATTTCAGGTGGTTCTGAATCATGGTTGTTCTGTAGTGTAGTTGTAATTTTGATATCAAACCTGGGTCATTTTAATACTCTCTTGTAGTTTAGCCTTCCAGTGGAGAAGATAGATCTTAAAAAGAAGCAGAAAGTGAATTGCTGAGAAGAGCACATAAAGGGCAGAATAGGAGACTAGGACCTTTTCAGGGACGGTTGTCAGCAGGCTTCTGTGGCAATGACGGCTGGGTTGAAACAGGAAGGATGAGATGAAGCTGGCCATGGGACAGAAGAGGGGTGTGGAGTGCGTGTGCAGGTGGAGGGGACAGCAAATGCAAATTCTTTAATGTGGAAAAGAACATGCATATTCAACACACTGAGCAATGTGGCCAGAGCTGAGTTAGAGGGAATGTGATGGGAGATAAAGTTGTAGACAGGCAGGAACCAGATCCTGTCACCCTTTTGAATGCCATGGTGATGAATTACATTTTCTATTAGCTGGAGTGGGGAGCTGTTGAAAGATTAGGCAGAGAAGAAAGATGATAAAATTTGGATTTTAAGATCATATAATATTATTTTACATATAATCCTATATAATAAAAGGCTAATATGCAAATTGACCCAATGGCAGAACAACCGGTTGCTATGACGCACACTGACAACCAGGGACCAGACCTCAACACAGGAGCTGACCCATGGTGATCAGTGCACTCCCACAGGGAGAGCGCTGCTCAGCCAGAAGCTGGGCTCATGACTGGAGAGCACAGCAGCGGTGGCGGGGGGCCTCTCCCTCCTCCACCGCAGCGCTAAGGACGTCTGACTGCCGGCTTAGGCCTGTTCCCCATGGGGGGTGGGCCTAAGCCATCAGATGGACATCCCCCGAGGGCTCCTGAACTGCGAGAGGGCACAGGCTGGGCTGAGGGACCCCCCCTCCCAAGTGCACAATTTTTGTGCACCGGGCCTCTAGTCATTAAATGTGATTAAAAGTAAAAAAAATAAAGTCCACATTATTTTATGCATAACAATTTCTGAAATGTGACTGGTAAAAACGGAGGTGCTAGATGTTAGCGATTTGGGGGAAATATTCTAGGCTTTTAAACTGAATAGTTACTGTTCATTGAGGACCTGTTATCTATCAAGGAATGAGGTATGTTCTTTACTCATGTCATCACAGAAATATTCTTGAAGAATGAACTACCATCACAGAGTTAGGATTGAAAACCATGTCTGCTTGACTTCATTTTACCAAGGAGTTTTGTTTTTTCTTTATGGCTCTTTGTAGGGAGTTGTGAAAAGAGTTGGGAAGGTTGAAAACTGAGGAGAAGGAGAGCAATTTTATATGTTTATTCAATAAATTATTGCATATATTTCTCATTATGAGGAGTGGTTGGGAAGGTAGATGCTGTGAATTAGAACAATAACCTTGAATTTCCCAATTAGGACATTATCCTGGGAAAGAATTTCAAATCCAGCTTTGATTAAAAGTTAACATTCACTGATTTTACGGTACACAAGCAGCATAAAAAAAATGTTAAAGCATGTACATAGATTATCATTATAAAGTCATCATTATAATATTAACAACTAAGCACTTGCTCTTACTTGAGACCAAGGAAAGGAGTTGGGCATGCTTGGTAGATCAGCCTTTGGAGGAAGTAGCTGTGCAGGGCAGAGAGGGCCTGAGCTCTGGAGCTGAGAGCAGTAATTGTTATGGAGCAAAGCAGGGTAGAAACAGCCCTTAACTCTTTAAGTGTTGCCTGTTCTTATTTGATAACATGAGTATATGTTGTTGAGCCCTTTGAATGTTACATTACTTTAACTTTTAATTTTTAAACTTCTGGTTTATAAGTTGAGAACTTAAAGCAAGAGAGGTGACAGTGGACACCAAAGGATCAAAAAGGATAACAGGCAGCATTTAGACTAACTGGTTGCGATACAATGGTCAAAAGTAATGTGGTTTTTCTTTTTGTTTGTTTGTTTGTTTGTTTGTTTGTTTTACATATATTTTGCATATGCAACTTCTCCTGCATGGACAGGCATGTGTAATGGCAAATACATGACAGTCTTGGAATGACTATACTCAACAAATACCAACATGACACTTTAGGGCTAGCCCAAGTCCTGACATCTGGACTGGGAAAGAAAATGATATAGGAAAGAAAAAGTATCATGCTGTTAAGGGTATAGTGTTGAAGAAATAATTTAGGGGAAATGGCACTAATTGAACCAACTGGCCCAAAGATCAATACACTTTTCTCAAACTAATTCTTTAATAAACCTAATTCTCCAGGTTTTCAATGTTTGCTCAACTCAACTGTGTGTAGAGATTCCATTCATTTTTGAATGTTTTACTTTTATCTTTTTGACAAACTTGTTTCCATGCATCTTGGAAAAAATTTTCCCATTTTCTTCATTTTCAGGCAATTGAGATATAATGGTCATAATTTATATTATCTCTTTGTACTTTTTAATGCAGTGCCTTTTCCTGGAAGGCACAAAAGGAAAATGGAGAAACTTAGCATTAGCTTTATCCATTAAAACACATTTTATCCTAGTCTCTTTCGTTTCTTCTCTTCCTTTCTTCTCTGCTCAGGGCCAGGGACTGATGGAGATCAGTGGAGGAATTGAGTGAGGGTGGGTTTTTAGAATAATTCAGGTCAATGGGGGGGAAAGTAGGAATAAGCAATTCACTACACAATCCAAATTCTTTTGATGCTGGTTTTCCTCTTTCACATTCTTGCATGCTTTATTGTGAATGAACATTCTAGTCATTTTAATAGGTGAAATTCATTAAGTTTATGTTTGTGGTCTTTTTAAATCTGTTTGCAGATTTTTTGACCTTCTGGCTGATAACCAGAACAGCTAGCCGAGGGGTTTTTTTTTCTCCAGGAACATGTCTCAAAAATTCAAATAATGAAATTGCTAACCCGAAGATTTAAGCAAAAGCATGGAAAATTTATTGTAAGCAGATGCATACTCTGTACACAGAGAGGGGCCCAATAATGGGTTGCCACTGAAGCCTTGTCATCCAGGGGTATATATTTGCTACAGCCCTGCTCTGTATCTACCCATGTTGCCACATGTTTGATTTCCTCAGTTGTTCTTGCCCAGCAATGGACCTGGACTTTCCTGTGCCGCGCCAGCACAGCCAAGGGTTTGGTGAACCTGAGGGAGGGCTGGTGAAGGATGAAGAAAAGACAGACAAATAGAATAAGCTGGGTCTAGGTGGATCTTCTGTGCCTGGCTGAGGCCACAGAACAGATCCAGACTGCAAGCTGAGCCTTTATTTTATAGTCAGAGGTAAACAAGGTAATTTACAAAGTTCTTGTAAGTTTCACTTGTTTTGGCAGCATTTGCTGCACCTCTCACAGCCCATTAGCTACCCAGGAAAGATCTAGGGAGCAGTCACAGATCAAGCTTAATTATGCTTAGAGGGCTGTGCCCTCCAAACTGGGACTTGTTTGCAACTTTGCCAGCAGGTCAGTCCGAGGCTTAACCCTATAACCGCTCCCTACACTTTCCCTGTTCCTATACATCAGTTCACTTTATTTCTACAGCCTCACATCCCTCCCACTCTGAGTCTAAAAGCATTCTGTTGTTTCTGCATGGTTGACTGTGGTTAGGCTTGCTCAAATTGCCATGTCTGCCCCTTCCTATGTTCCACCTGCCTTTGTTTTCCACTGGACACCTGCCCTGTCTGCCTACGTGTCAAGCTAACTCCTCTCATTATGGCTTTAACTTCACTGATCCTTATTGTCATCATTTGGACAAGCAATATAATAGTCTCCAGGATCTATAGTTAAGAGCAACCATTCACACGAAGATTTCCAGAGGAGATTAAAGGAAGTAGGCTACATCACCAGCAATGAAGTGGATTGAAGATTACTTCTTTTTAATCATTGAAGACTTGCAACACTTGAGATAAGCTGGCTTCTATAACCACTGGGTTGGGGCTGTCGTTTCACCTTTAACTTGATCATGAGAGATACTTAATGAGAAATTTTATTAATTACTGAGTATTTTGGGTCAAGGGAAATCAGACAATAGTTGTTTCTAAATGATAGTACTTCCACATTTTTTATTTTTAATATCAAAATCTGATTTCCAAATAATTTGAGGATGTAAAGATAATTTCCCAACTGTATCATAGTTCTCTTTCTGTGTCTCCAATGTTCTATATGCTTGTTAAGGATTATGTCCCATACAATTTTTAAAAACTTTAGGCAAGTTGATTAAACAAGAATAGTCTTGCCGAAACCGGTTTGGCTCAGTGGATAGAGCGTCGGCCTGCGGACTCAAGGGTCCCGGGTTCGATTCCGGTCAAGGGCATGTACCTTGGTTGCGGGCACATCCCCAGTAGGGGGTATGCAGGAGGCAGCTGATCGATGTTTCTCTCTCATCAATGTTTCTGACTCTCTATCCCTCTCTCTTCCTCTCTGTAAAAAATCAATAAAATATATTAAAAAAAAAAAAAGAATAGTCTTGTATTCTAATTTGTATATTGAACATTATTACATGGGTATTTAATTTTAATAACTCCAGTTGTGTGTACTAAATTTATAAATTATATTTTAAAATGTAATAAGACTTGGATAGAAATGTCCTGTTGTTTAGCAATTGTAGAGAGATACTTCTTACAAACTAGTTAGCAGTTTATTACTCTTAATACAAAACAGTTATCAAATAGTATATTAATACTGAAAGTGATTGCTATGATTTTTAAATGTTTGTATTTATATTTTTTGTTATTGTTTTGTATTTTAGGTTGTATGTAATCTGAAAGAATTTAGTAAGTATGAGAAATATCTTATAAGTCTAAAGTTAGAGTTCAAAAACAACTACATAAGAGAACAAGTAAGTTAAATACTTAAATTTTTTTTCTTACATAGGGTTTGGAAGAAAGGTTTACTTGTATGAAAAGTATTTTCTTATAATAATTTTACCTTCGATTATGACAAACTAATTAAATATTTTTCCGAATCTAAATTTAGATCAGGAATAAAGATAATTCAAGGTTGCTTTATTGGGCCAAGAAAGGGAAAGGGACAGGTCATCTATATGTCAGTGGTAGTTAGCATAAATGTGTTCCTTCTATCTGAGTTGGGGGCAATAGAAGAGTCTATTGTGGCAGCAAGATTCTAAAGCTGGAATCAAAAACAGCTTGAGTAACAGGAGAGGAACAGTGTGAATACTTACAATGTCCTACGGGTGACTCAAGAATATGTACACTGTGTGTTTGTACCCATGCACATGCAGCTGTGTTCATCCAGTACAAAATTACCCTATGAAGGTAAAGTGGAATGATTGGGTATAGAGAGAGTGGGTACAAATAGTGACTTCCTTTCAATTTTTTCTTTTAATCTTTTTAAGTAATAGATTTATTGATTTTTGAGAGAAAGAGAATGAGAGGAAAGGGAAACATTGATGTGAGAGTGCAAGATCAATCCTCTGCCTCCTGCATGTCCTCTACTGGGGATTGAGCCCACAGCCCCGGAACGCCCTAACTGAAAATCAAACCAGCAACATCTTCCTGCACAGACAATGCCCAACCAAATGAGTCACACCAGCCCAGCTCCTTTCAATATTTGACTCAGAGTTAGTGAGTGTGTGTGTCATGCACACACACATCTATGAGTGATTTCAAGTGTTAGGGTCCAGAGAGTTAGATAAAAATTAGGTATGTATATGTGTGCATTTACACATATGTACATTTACTCATTTATGTTCTAAGGTTGAGAGAGTGGTATAGAAATGAGAATAACTTACTATACCTTTAAGTGTTCAGTATTTACTCATTTCACCCTCTGTATCTAGAGTTTCTCCTGCCCTTTCTTCTTTCATATTTTCATTTATTTTTTTTTTTCAGAATGGATGAAAATGTACAATGAGATACTTATCTTTCATTTTCATAGGAGAGAAATGTTTACTTTGGTTCAGTTACCCATGTCTGTAATTGGATTCAAAATAGATTTAAATGCAGTTAAATAGACTTAATTATTTAGAAAGTACAGGAAGTTTACTAAACAGTAAGTATAAAAAGGCATATCACTGTGCAGACAAGCGCCCTTCATAGCCAGCAGCTGCTCACCTTGCAAAGTGGAGGGGCCAGCCTCCCTGTCTCCTTGAGTGCAAAAGGCCTCATGGTGCTGGGGCTGTTCCCAGGAGCAGGACATGCTTCTGCTAGCTGCTGTGTGTCCTCGGAGGGCATCCCTCAGCTGCTCTGGTCACAGTGCTCATGATTTCAGGAGTCATGAAGGAGATTAGCAATAGTGTGTGTGTTTGAATATGTGTGTGTGTATGAAAGTTTGTGTAATCGAAATTGTCATGTCATCAGCCACAAGTGACCTCATCTGAAATAGTGTTTTGAAATGGGAATTGTTCTGTCCTATATGCTGACATGTCCAGAAATTTATTTAATAATGCAAAGAAAATGTGTGGTTACTGAAAAATATGCATTGATAGAGAATTTTGTACAAGATACATTGTTGGACAAAGCAACACTCTTTTTCAACCACTGCCATCGGTTTCTGTAGAGTCAAAGATTCTGTACATATTTTGCCATCTGAAGAATCCTTTGTAAAATTATTTGTTGCTTAAATCTGTGAAAAACAAGTTTCTTTGGAGAAAGTACGCATTGGTGTGTAGAAGCAAGTGTTTTTATTGTATTAATGTAATTGTTTTTAAGTGTTCAGTGTCTTCATTGAAAAATGAAATTAATTAAAAATCCATTTTCCATTAAAAAAGGCATATCAAAGGACAGTTTTATTTCTGTTAATTTCAAAATGTTTCTATACATGTATATATAAACATATACAGAGATATTTGAAAATATATGATTCACACTTTTTACAAGAGGAAATGCTTGCAAAACAAATAATCTACAAGAAAACAATAAAATACCTGGACTTTCTGATGGGGCACAGTTCAAATTTGGTTGTTATGGGAGGACACCCAATTTTTTAAGGACCAGGGGTGATTAATAAGGTCCAGGTGAGAGTGAAGTGAATGCAAATTTTATGTATAGATTGTGGACTCAAATAAGTTGAAAACATACTAGGAAGATTTGGAGTTAGGAATTATTTAACATACTGGGTACTCTTTAACTCCACTCCTGCTCCTAGTAGAGAGAGGAAGGGAGAACAAGAGGTACAGAAATTGGGAACTTGGATGCCAAGGGAAGGAAGAGCAATTTCCACCAGAGACGACAGGGTTTCTGGGAGTCCAAGAGGTAATCCAAACTGATAACTAAAGGGCGAATTAGATCCAAATTCCTTCCCGTAGTTGGAAATGGAGAAAAAGAATCTTTTAGCGCAGGCATCTAGTTGCAGCTTTTTAAAATTTATTTATAGGGCTGAGAGCATTAAATTTGAGGAAATTCATGCAACGTCAAAAATAAAGGTTTGATTAATCTATATCTAATGCCAATATAGAGATGCATTGTCCCTAAAAGAAAATGTGTAAGCTCTTCAGATATTACCTGCTCATGTTCAGTGATTACCATTCCATGGTCCAGCCCATATCTTAGAAAATGAAGGGATGTCATAGTTTTTTCTCCTCCTCTTTCCTCCTGCATTAAGGTGAGGGATTGGGCTGCGCAGCCTGACTTTTATATTCTGTGGATCCATTTTGTGGTAGTTCCATAAGCATATTGACATACCAGAGACTGGACTATAGATGGAAGATTTGTTGAAGGCTCTGTAAGTCACAGGGAGCCAGGATATTTTTTTTTCTTGAAATTCAAACCTCTTTTTTTTTTCTAGATTTGGAATCAATTTTCAGATATTCCAGCCTTCTTTGGAAACTCATATCTCTAAACCCACTGAGTTATGAATAATTACTGTGCAAAAATGTTTTCAAGGAATCTGCTGCACATTTTACCACTGTCTTGGCCATAAGACCAGATACTGTCACGATAGGGAGATCTATAGAACCAAGTATGGTGAGAGCTGGCTTACAAGTCCTTGAATAGCACTGAGAGAAAAACTGTAAAATTCTTGAGTTCAAGAAGTAAAAATTGAGCAAGGAGGTGGTCTGGGCATTTCAAAGCAGCTGATGCCACTAGAAGAGCAAGGTGCAATTCACCTTCACTTGCATTTGCACTTTATTTAGATACTAGTGGCCTGGTGCATGAAATTCGTGCACATTAAAAGGGGATTAATTAGAGGAAATATTTTAATATTGCTATTTGCCCTTTCTCTATAATAGAAGTGTCAGAGATGAAAGAAAATTAGTAAAATATATATGAAAATCTTCCTCCTGTCAGAATCTGGGGCAGGCCATGGGATGCAGAGACAAGTCCCCACCCACCCATGGCACCTCAAAACAACATGAGATCCAGACCCGGCAAGCCCCACCCTTGTCAAGCCCCACCAGGTGGGGGGCACAGCCTTGGGTCCCCTGGCCTGGCACCAGGTGGGTGGCGCAGCCTTAGGTCCCTCATCAAGCCCCACTGGGTGGGGGGCACAGCCTCATGGCCCCTGTTAAGCCCTGCCAGGAAAGGGGTGCAGCCTCAGGTCCCTGAGCACACCCTCAGGTTGGCGCAGCTTGAAGTCCCCTGGCCCGGTACCAGGGAGGGGGGCACTCCTTGAGGTCCCCCGTCAAGCCCTACCAGGTGGGGGACACAGCCTGAGATTCCCCCATCAAGCCCCACTGGGTGGGGGGGGTACAGCCTCAGGCTCCCAGCCCAGTGCCGGGAAGGGGGGTGCAGCCTCAGGTCCCCCATCACGACCCGCCAGGTGGGGGGTGCGGCCTGAGGTGTTCACAGAAAAGTTGCTATAGAGGAATAATGGAGCAGAAGCAGAGGAGAGAGTGACAAGCAGGTAGAGTTAACTTTCACCTCTAATCTGGGCTGTTAGAAGAGAAGCTTTTGCTAGTTTGGATTTTCAAAAGTACCCTATACAAGAGGACAGTGTATCAGCTCCCATGAATGATATGCATTACACAAAACTGGAAGGTATGGAAATGTTTACTATATTTTGGCCATATTATATTCTGTAATATAAAAAGTGCTGCCCTATTATTTAATATAACTACTTTTCACTTTATCTG
This sequence comes from Ia io, assembly GCA_025583905.1. Lineage (NCBI taxonomy): Eukaryota > Metazoa > Chordata > Mammalia > Chiroptera > Vespertilionidae > Ia > Ia io. Next base: position 94,626,091 of record JAJQQW010000002.1, on the reverse strand, counting down.
TCACCATAAATTATACTTGTAATTCCCATAAAAAATTATATAACGAATTTTTCCTTAGAGTCAGAATTTCTTAGAAAAAGTTCTCATTTTACCCACCAGTTAATTTTTCACTAAGTAGTTTTAATGTAAGATAATATATAATATTTTATTATTTAGAGTCTCAATCTGTTTAAAGAGAAAGAGAAATAATTTGTAATCTCAGCACCACCCTATTAACTTACTGGTATACACACACACACAAACACACACACGTATATAATATATCTATGAATGTGCATGCCAAGTCATTATTATATCTCATAGGCTGTTTTGTAAGATTGCATTTTTTAAATAACATTGACAACTTGCCATATCAATAAAGGTTGGACTAAAATTATAAAAAATCATCTTAGTTTAATTATTTTTGACAAACCTAGACTAAGTGTAATATTTACATAATTTGATATATACTACCATATCACAATGTTTTTAATATTGGAAATTGAAATATGTATGGTAGTCTTTTAAATATACTTTTGTCACATGTACCTTTTAGTGTTATCAGGAACTCTGCACAGATGGCAATCTCAGCTCAATCCAAATTTTTTAATTATTATTTTCTAATATTCAAATTTTCACCACCTTTTTTTGAGTGGGAGTTCTCTCCAGGTTGGCTTTTATTTATTTACTTGAAGCCCAGTGCACGAAATTCGTGCACGGTGAAGGGTTGTCCCTCAGCCCAGCCTGTACCTTCTCCAATTTGGGATCCCTGGAGGGATGTCCGACTGCCCGTTTAGGCCCGATCCTGGTGGGATCGGGCCTAAACGGGCAGTCGGACATCCCTCTCACAATCCAGGACTGCTGGCTCCCAACTGCTTGCCTGCCTGCCTTCCTGATTGCCCCTAACTGCTTCTGCCTGCCAGCCTGATCACCCCCTAACCACTCTGCTGCCAGCCTGGTTGATGCTTAACTGCTCCCCTGCCAGCCTGTTTGCCCCCAACTTCCCTCCTCTGCCGGCCTGGTCACCCCTAACTGCCCTCTCTTGCAGGGTTGATCACCTCCAACTGCCCTCCCTTGCAGGCCTGGTCCCTCTCAACTGCCCTCCCTTGTAGGCCTGGTCCCTCTCAACTGCCCGCCCTTGCAGGCTGGGTCCCTCCCAACTGCCCTCTCCTGCTGGCCATCTTGTGGTGGCCATCTTCTGTCCACATGGGGGCAGGATCTTTGACCACATGGGGGCAGACATATTGTGTGTTGGAGTGATGGTCAATCTGTATATTACTCTTTTATTAGATAGAATAGAGGCCTGGTGCACGAGTGGGGACCAGCTGGTTTGCCCTGAAGGGTGTCCCAGATCAGGGTGGGGGTTCCCTTGGGGCGTGGGGCAGCCTGAACGAGGGGCCTGTGGTGGTTTGCAGGCTGGCCACGGCCCCTGGCAACCCAAGCAGAGGCCCTGGTATCTGGAATTTATTTTCCTTCTATAATTGAAACTTTGTAGCCTGGAGCGGAGCCAAGCCTGCTGCTCCCTCGGGCCGGCAGCCATTTCTGTGGCAGTTAATTCACCTTCTATAATTGAAACTTTGTTGCCTTAAGCAGAGCCCTGAGCCCGGCCAGGGTGTGCGGAAAGCTTTGCTTCTCCTGTTGCCGCCGGCAACCCTGGCCTGCTCTCTCAAGCTCCATTCTGCTGCCATTTGTTTGAATTTGTTTACCTTCAATAATTGAAACTTTGTAGCTTGAGTGGAGGCTTAGGCCTGGCCAGGGCAGGCGGAAAGCTTGGCTTCCTCTGTCACCTAGGAAACCTTACTCTCTATGGCTGTAGCCATCTTGGTTTGGGTTAATTTGCATACTCGCTCTGATTGGCTGGTGGGCATGGCTTATGTAGCGGAATGATGGTTAATTTGCATATTACCATTTTATTAGAGAGGACTAGAGGCCCAGTGCACGAATTCATGCATGGTTGGGGGTCTGGTTGTCCTGCCCCAGTTGGGGCTGATCAGAGCTGGGCCAGCTGCAGGGAGGGGCTGCGGGAGGTTGGCTGGCCGACCACACCCCCAATTGGGTCCGTTAGCTGGCCACAGTGCACTTCATAGTGACCGGTCGTTCTGGTCATTCCGGTCACTTGGCTTTTATATATATAGATTTTTCTTCTAGAAATCTCTGAAAAATATCACTGTTTTTGGAGAGCAACAGAATGCCACAGGTTGCACCTTAATTTTTGCCTGATGCCAATTTCTCGTCAATGAGTCCTAGCCAATGTTAACAGCAACCAGTACAGTGGGTAAACCCTGGCACAAAGAATGCCCATTAGACATGTCCACTGATGGGAGGCATAGTGACACCACAGGCTGCTTAAGGTGTGTTAATGGCAGAGCTATTTCAAATACTGACATTTCCAGTGGAGTTATTCTAAATCATCTTTTTTAGATCATGTTTTACTACCAAGAACCTCTGAATTCATTTGTGTGTGTTTATCAATATTTTTATATTTTCTTTCAGATTTGACATTCCATGTATTTTTACTCCAAATAATGGGCTTAAATTAGACTTAAAAAATCTCTAAAAGGTTTTTGTCTTTGCATCTTTGTCAAAAGTAAGTCCATTTTTGAACTCTTTTATGCTCTGAGACTTGTCTAATTTACTGTCTTGATTGTTATATTTTTAATAATTATTTAAATAAGTACTATTAGCCTTGCAACTTTGATTTTTCTTGTTAAAGTTGTTTCAGCTAATCGAAGCCCTTTAACACATTCATATACATTTTAGAATTAACTCATCAATTTCTACAAAGAAATCTTGCTGAGATTTTGATTGAAATTATGTTGACTCAACAGATCATTTTAGGATCAATTGATCGCTTGATAATACTGAGTTTTCCAACTCAAAAACCAAATATATCGCTCCATTTATTTGGGTATCTTTAGCTCTCTTATCAGGGTTATGAGTTTGCAGTGTACAAATCTTAGACATCTCTTTTATGTATTCATCCCTAGGTATTTCATAATTTTCAATATTAATATTTGTATTCTTTTTCAAAGTAGATATTAGTATTGAAAAGCAATGTTATATTCATCTTGTGTTCTGCATTATTAAAAATCATTTATTTTGTTCTAATGTTTTTCTTCCAGAAGCCAATTCTTATTCTACACAAATGATCATATGGTCTGTAAATAAAGGGAGTTTAATTTTTTCTCTTAAAATTCACTTCTCTTTGTATTTATTTTCTTGCCTGATTGCATGGACTACAACCTCCACTATAATGTAGAATTGAAGCAAATGTAATAAACATTATTATCAAATGCTTTTTTCCCCCGTCTCCTCTCTACAGACATATTAGGCTGCTTAGTGTTGTCCCACATCTCACTGATACTCTGTCATTTTGTTTCTCTTAGTCTTTTCCTTTGGATGATTTCTGTTCCTCAACAAGAAATAATTAATCTCTTCTTTTGAATTGTCTGGTAGGTCCTTAATGCATCCACCACACACATTTACAATTTTATCTTGATCATTTTTATATCTTTCATATCTCTAATTTGCCTTATGAATATGTGAACTGCAATGATGTTATCTATGTTAATGTTCTTTTTTAAAAATTCTTATATTTATGTCATTTCTGGGTCAATTTTGATTGATTTAGCCATTTTATGAGCCATATTTCCCTGTTTAGATATATTCTTAGTAATCTTTGATTGGATGCCAGATAACACGAATTTAACTTTTTGGGTGCTGAGTATTTTTTTGTTCTTATAAGTGTTTTTAGCTTTTTACTTAGATGTAGATCATTTATTTAGGAACAGTTAGTTATAAGACTTGCTTTTTAAAATTGCTTAGATGGAGCCAGAGCCATGTTTAATCTGGGACTAGTTGTTCCCCACTACTGAGGGAAGACCCATCTCAATACTCTACCCAACGCTCCATGAATAACATGTTTCCAGAGTGGCTGTTGAGGATCCACATGACAGGTGGGTGAGGAGCGCTGTTCTCCCTAATCCTTTAGGATGGGCCTTTCTGGGGCCTTGGATAGTTTTTCACATGCATGTACTGACACATTCTCTTGCTGAATATGCTAGGGAACCCTCTGAGGAGATCTGGGGCTCTTGCTCTGTGCAATCATATGCTTTCTGATACATCCATGATCAATATTAGCCCCGAGATTCACAAAGGGAAGTCACATTTCATGTATTATGTCATATTTACCTATGGTGGACCTGCGTGACTATGGTTAAGTCACTCAGACATCCTCCAATTGAAGGTGATTTAGAAATTCCCTCAGCTTCCCAGGACAGCTGTGGATTAAGAGACCTTTTTTGATCTGAACCTGGACTAGTTCCCTGAATATGTGTAGTGAAGTAAATTGCATCTACATGTTAAATATGTATATTCATCATGTTTGACCATAAATGGAAATTTGCCCCATACTAATATATACTACCCTCCCATATTTGTACTCAGAGTAACCTCTTAAGCCACAAGACAGGAATGAGTGTTCATTTCCAACATACTAGTACTATCATACTATAAATATTTGTTTTGTATATCTAAGTAGCAAGTTTATGCTAACCAATATATTTTCTTCAATGTTTTAGAAAGAATCCCTTTTAGAGGAAAAAAATGACTTATAATTTACCAAAAAAGCAAGAAAATGGTTTCACAAGAAAAGACATGGGAAAAAATACACCTGATTAAAGAGGAAAAGATGGAACACAGTGTGAATGCAAGAGCTTTAAAAGTTGAAGTGGTTCTGTAGATAGTACTCTGCTATGTATTTACACTAAAATTCTTTTGTAAAACTTTGCTTACACTTGCTCTGCTTGCTTTGTACTGGGCACAGTTCTAGGCATTTCCCTATTATAGTTCAAGGTGAAAAGTAGACCTAATGTAAAAAAACAAACCAAAATAATCTTATCAAGTTGTTTTGTGGACAAGCTTGTCTATACTTCCAGTTCTACCCAATTCCCCTATACTTAAAATAATGTAATTTTTGCTACTGAAACTTGAAAAAAGTTGTATGTAAGGTAACAGCTATTTGTACATCAATACTAGAGGCACAGTGCGACGAAATCATGCACGAGTAGCTCGCTTCCGCTTGCCTCCATTGGCTGCCCTGCCCATCACCACTCATAGCTCTCCACCACTAGTAGCTCTCTGCTGCTTGTAGCTCACGCCCCAGCCCCACCTTCCACGACAGCCACTGCTCGTTTGGTTGTGCAGCGTTATGGCATGATGGCCATCAACCTTTTTATATAGGCGACTAGGGGCTCAGTGCATGAATTCGTGCACCTTGAAAGAAACTGTGGGCTGTGAGCCTGGGTCTCAGCCCATCCTCCATGCCCCTGCCTGGCCCCTCCCACTGCGGACCCCAGTCTCCTGTCTGCCCACAGCACCACTCCACTGACGCTGCTTGCACCCTCTGATGGCGCAGAGTGATTATGGCTGATGCCAGCAGTGGGTGCGATTGGGCCGGTGCCGTCAGTGGACACCCAGCTCCCCACTTTTGATGGCAGGGGGCCCACCATCCAATCAGAGCGAGGAGCTGGGTGTCCACCACGCCCACCATCCATCAAAAGTGGGGAGCTGGGTGTCCGCTCCGGCTCCAGGCCAAAAGCCTCCAGTGGAGGCTTTCGGTCTGGTGCCAGAGCGGACCCCAGCTCCCTGCAATCTATCTCAGGGGGTCAGCTCAGGGTGCCTATGTATGCAAATTAACTGCCATCTTGGTTGGGTTTATTTGCATCCTCACTGTGATTGGGTGGTGGGCGTGGCTTGTGGGCGTGGCTTGGGTGTGGCAAAGGTGCGGTCAATTTGCATATTACTGTTTTATTAGGTAGGATACTTTTCTGCTATGTTGCCACCTATAAAGAATAATAGACAATAACAGAGAAAAACAAATGAAAGAATAAAAGAGAGGAGTTAGAAAAGGAAGGAAAGTAAGAAAGAATTGAAAGGAAGAAAGAAAGCAATAAAGAAAGTTTAAAAGAGAAACATTTGGTCACGACTTTGCTATGTCTGCTGTCTACCAACTCCCTTTTATTTATAATATATAATTATAGGGGACTATATCATATAATTTTATTTAACAATAGTATTTAACATTTCATGGCCAGATGCAAAAAAATGTAGACCAATTTTAATTATCGGTGACTATGTAGTATCAGGAAAATATGATCATCTTCCATGCAGATATCCTCAAAGCATCCATCCATCCTATCTGTCCCACTAGTCCTGTTTCTAAGTGAGAGCCTACCTGTGTCACTCTCGGGAAATTACTAACTACATTCCTCTGGCTTTTGATTTAACCCACTTCAAACTCATTTTTTAAACTGCTACCTAATGATACTTATTTTAATGATACTTACTTTTTATTGTTTCTTTTACTGGACCCAAAACTTAAAGATCCCCATTACCTCTCAAATGAAGCCCAGACTTCTTAGGCAACCAACCATTCATCACATTCATCCCCGTCTAGAGTCCAAATTTAACTGCTTTCCTTTATTTCACATATCTCTTTGAGGAAGGCAGCTATGATCTAAGCTTTACATATATAGACTCTTTAGCCAAACTGTTGAAGTCCAAGTCCTGCTTCACCATTTTCCAACCATGTCAATAGCTTGGACAAGTAACCTCTCTAACCATCTAGTATAACAAAAGATTTCTTTAGAAGTAGACAAAATATTTTAACAAACACTTTGCAAATAAAATAATTGATGAGCACAAGATAAGATGCTCAGCAAGTAAGTAGATTACCACTTACAATTAAATACAACTGTACAATTAAAAGAAAGTGAACTGCTGATACATGCCACAACTTGGGTGAAGCTAAAAATAATAGTCCTCTGTGAAATGAAGTAGACATAAAACTGTATATTACATGATTCCACTTATATAGAATTCCAGAATATTGAAACATACAGTGATAAGGGGCAGATCACTGATTGTCTGCAGCCAGGGGCAGATGAAGGGATGGGCTACAAAGGGGCATAAGGAATCCCTATAGGCATGTTGGATGTGGTCTTTTTATTAATTGTGGTAATGATTCCACAGGTATATTATGGCTCAGGATTCATAGAATCATATGCATTCAGTGGATTATTTGTACAAATTATAACACAAGATTTAATGTAATTAATAAATATAAAAAGGGATTTGAACATGGATGTGCATTTTGCTACAATTTTAAATAGAAAAAAATAAAACATTCTTAATTTTCAATACTATTTTAAATAAATCCAGTTGCCTACAATAATTTCACTAAAAGCAGAACTTGTTCCTAATTTTCAAAGAATCATCATCATAACTAAAGTTTGTTAGACTGCCAAAATGTCTTGGCCCAAGATATTAGAATGTGTCTTTATGTTTTTAGAATTTCTTTTTAAAAATATTTATTATAATTGCATCCATCTGCCTTTTTTATTATAAACATTAACCACCTACTGCTCTGCATTCCTTCTATTATGAAGTTCAAATACATGGTTTTTGGTGAATTCATATCTAAGCATTATAATCTGGTGAATAGTAACACAGGGTTGGGAAACATGTATACCTGGGTGCATAGTCACTCCCTGTCATCTACTAGCTATTCTCACTGTAGTCTTAATTATTCTCACTGTAAAATCCAATACTAAGAATTCTTATTTCAGAGAGATGATGCGAAAAGTTATTGAGACATGTAAATGATGTGCAATAATGGTATTTACTACTTTCAGTTATTACCAACTACTGCTTTTGTTTAGCAATTTCATTTTACAGAGGAGGAAGCTGGGATCTAGAAAAGTTAATAGACAGATTCAAGGCAATAGATTCTTCAGTTTAAAGCCCATATCACACCTATTTATTCAAAATACAGTTAGTTTACTGTACAACATGTTGACAGACTTTAGTTGAATTTAAAATTCCATCAATTTCTTTTCTGAAACTAATAAATTAAGATGCATAATTCATGATCATTTCTCATTCAGATCAAATACACTCAGATTCATAATTTAGAAAAATGCCTTAATGTTTCTCTGCAGGCAAGGAATGCACCACTATTGAGTCTTTTGCAGACAGATGTTCTAGACTCTATCCTATCTAATAAAGGGGTAATACTCAAATTAACTGTCACTCTGTCATGAAGATGGCAGGGTCCATAGCCACAAGATGGCAGCGCCCAGTCCTCTCAGCCCCGCTGGAGTCCCCTAGTCTTGGCGCGGGGGGGGGGGGGGGGGGGGGTGAGGGGGGGGTGGCCACTGAGAGCGGGCCACGTGAGCAGCCTGGCGGAATGCTTGCTTTGTTGCCGTGGCGACTAGGCAAGCGTTTCCGCGCCTGTCCACGGATGGGCCTCTGGGCCGCAGAGAGCCTCTGGGCAGTGGGCACAGAGCGACCAGGCCCCACAGAGAGCTACTGGCGCATGGATTTGTGCACAGGGCTACTAGTAAAAACATAAGAGGGTGGCAATCTCACCTACCCCCACTGTACACTCACAAACCCTTCTTGCCCTGCAGTGAGCAAGACGTTTCCAGGTAATAATTTGAGAAAATTTGCAGGATTGTTCTCCTAAAGTTCAATAGATTTACACTTCTTTTTTTCCAATGTCTGAAAATAATTATTTTATATATTTTTGTTTGCCTTTAGATTTTGTTTTTGCATAAGGAGAGAGGGTTAATCGAGTTCATTGCTTTGTTGTGGTTAGAAGGGAAACTGCTGTTTTATTTTTACTCTGATTATTTTTAATTATTTTATTAGGAAACCATTCAGTAATTTTAGTTGGAAACTTTCTCCCAGGTATATTAAAATATTTGATGGGTTTTTCCAGTACAAGCATTTTATACACTAGGGTTTTATCATTCAGTCAGGTTCAAGAGGACACATGAATTCCCTCTGAGCTTGAACCATCAAGTCTAAATATACTTGACTCTAGAAAATATCTAAGAGTATAGGAGTTTAGTTTTTTTGTCCACTTCAGAATTGTTGTTTAGGTAAATAATATTTTTATGTTCTAAGCCAGTTCATCATATTTAGGAACAATTACATTTTGTGTTTTCAAGTTTCCCATTGCTCATATGTGCCAGGCTCTGATATAATTAACTATGTTTATAAAAATTTGCATCTGATCATCGTTTGTAGATCTTTATGCAGAGAATTCCCAATTTCACAAGCTTCACTTTAAAGTTTAAAATATGGGTATTTTGGTTGTCTTAACTAGAAATAAAAGTTTTTAAATAATACTATAACACAATTAGAATAAGTGATCATTATCCATAGGTTTTGTTTTAAATTACATATTCCTTTTATGAAAATTATTTCTAATTTGCTGACAGCATATTTCAGGCATTAAATAAACTATTTACTCTCCAATGTATTTCTCTCTCTCTCTCTTTTTTTTTTTTTTTATTGTAAAACACGTGGAAAGAAAGCAGTTACATTTTCCAGCTGGGACAAAGTCAATAAATGAGACAAACAACATCAGTAATAAATAAAGCAATTTATATCCTTCAAAAATGACTATCTCGACTCAATATCAAAGCCATAGCCATTGGTAGAGCCCAGCAGCTGGCATGGCTAATGTGAGTACTTACTGGGAAATCAGGTTGTCACTCTGCCAGCTACATTACTCACACACTAAGATTCCTGTGAAATATTTAAAAGCTTTCCTTTTGAGTTCACTGCTAGGAAATGATCTCATTTCACTGATATCAGCTGAGTGACAGAATGCATTTCATTGCTGCTACTGCAAAGCAGTTAGCTTTTACTTCCCATTATAGGCAGAGTCCAGGGTGTTCTTTAGTGAGAAATAGGAAGAAGTGTATGAAATACATAAGATGGTTGAAAAAATAAAATTTGTATTAAATTTCCAAAGGTTACTATGTTTCTAGAATGGCTAGGGGTTGTGGGAATAGAGCATGTTCCAATATGATGTCAGGTAATTCATTTTACATACACACACTTGCCCTGCTTATCAGCTATCACAAGTTAGAGTATTGCAACAAAATTAAAATGTCCCAAAGTGTTTTCAGAACTAATCGTGTCTTCTACTAACCACTAAATTTGAGGATCTATGGTTAGTTAAACTGAGTTACCTATGTCATAGGTAACTAGAGAAACGACACAACTACCCAAAAGCTATGATCAAATCACAACCAGGAATCATATTCTTACACTAATATTTGGATATTAGTGATCTAGGCATCATCTATTCATGGAGCCACATATGTGACTTGAATTTACATACAACTAAGAAAGAGTATTGTGTTCACTTTTATTGAAATCCTTAAGCTTATATCTGTACAGCACATTACAGGTTACATTATATATTTGTACATATTAACATATGTAAAAACTATGTAAGATATGGGGAGAATGATTGCCTCATTGGAGATAGGACCACTAATTTCAGAAGGGTAATAGGCTAATGTTACATGTGCAATCATGTGCAATCTTTGTGTTTGCTACGTTTTAAAAAGGTAAGGTCCACAGAAACTGTCAATGTCCTTAACATAATATAAACATACAAGTTTGGGGAATAAATGATAGAACTAAAACAAAGGCTTATAATAGAGAATTAGTGGAGAAAGGATATGATTACAAAGAAATTTCCTGAGGAAATTGTATGATGTATAATATTACAAGAGACTGAATAATCTCTCTTCTGTTAAACCAAACACAAAAGAGATTTTGAAAATGATAAAGTAATGCCACTACTCTATTTTTTTTTTTTTTTTTGCCTCGGATAATAAAATTTATTTTTATAGTTCTGGAAAATCACTGAAGTCTCAAGGCCTTCAAGGCCCTCCAGGGTTTCTTACTACATTAATAGTGTGTTGAAAGTAAATTCTAATAAGAAAATTGGCTTTTAACAACATACTACAACAAACCTGCACAGTGCTGATACCTGCTAGTTCAGTTCATTTTATCCCTCCTAATAACTGATTTATTTAAAAACTCGTACCCAAGTCCAGCTGTATAGAGGATTTAATTTTTGTTAGCATTTTGTAAAATGATGGGAGTTACTTCTGGCAGAAATCTATTTCCACATAATGGTTACACTGGGTTTTTTGAGATTGGAAACAATAGTAGCCTAGCCTTCGTTACATGATCTTTATAGATACTTCTGTTTTGTTTGCAATATAAACTACAGAATTAACTTTTATGCACTTGTGTACTTACTAGTTCATTACTTAAGTAACCTCATTCATACAAAGCATCTCCCAGGGCTCACACCAGAGGGCAGAGGCCTCGCCTCGCCCCCTCCGCCTAGTCCTAGCCCCGCCCCCTCACCGTGGCCCCTCCCCTCCGCCCTGGCCCGCCCTTCTGAGGCGGGTTGAGTCCGTTACTCTCTGGGCCGGAGGTTGGGGCTGGGACCCTGCGTTCAGCACCCAGGGCACCAGTCCATCCTGTGCAGCGGCCTGCTGCTGTCTGTCTCCTGGCCTCCCCGCCCGGGGCTGCAGGGGCCACAGCGAGCCCGCCTCCCGCGGCCCCCGCACCCCAGAGCAGGTAACGGGGCGCCTGGGCTGCAGTGCGATGGGAGCACCCCGCGCGGTGCGGGCGGTGGGATCTGCTCCCCCAGATGCTCGGGCGCCTGGGGGGAGTCACCGGAGCCACCCGCCCGCCTCCTCGAGGCGCCTTCAAGGTGAAGCCCGCGGAGCGGCAGCGGGGTTACCTGGGGGAAAGGTGGGGCGGGGCCGGGCGGGGGGCCTCAGCGGCTGCAGCGGGCACCCCTTGGGGACCTCGCAGGACCCCGGGCGAGGTGGCTGGGCCCAAGGGAGGCTGGGGGGAGGTGCAGGTAGAGGGAAAACCTTGGAGTTGAGTCCGAGTCACTGATAGTGGCTTTTAAGCTACTCAGGTTTTAAAAACGCCTTTTTTAAATTGAGAAAGGTGTCTCTTCTGGGGAAGTGGTAATCACACATTTTTGGGATACAGGCGCTTTGCACTGAGATTTACACATAAACATTGCTTCCTTATCTTTAAAATTAAAAAGCAGCCTGTAACTGAGGTTGTTTGAGGGCTTTTTCTCAAATGACAAGTTGATGAAAGCAGGTGACTCACCTTTGTCTTCCTTGAAGTGGGGGGCAAGGGTTGGGGGGGGATGTTATGGGAGGTGGGGTGTTATGGGAGGTGGGGTGGGTGCTGATGAGGAAGGAATGCCTGTGCAGGTTTGTGAGGGTTGTGGGGTGGGACCTTGTTTCTGTCATTCTCTTGGGCGAGAGTAGAATGACTCTTGTTTCTTTTCCTAATTTTATACACAGCTTTCAAATTTGTTTTAAAAGGGGCCTCTTTGGAAACAATCTCTGGGTTTTAGGGATGCACCTGCTGCTCATGCAGTAACCCTTTGCAGACAAGTCCTAGGCAATTAACTATGATTTGATTCACTTATAAAGAATCACTTTGAATAGCTGTTACCTTTTCTTCGACGTGTTTAACGTAACCTTTTTCATTCACCCTTTGTTCACAAGAGAAATGGTGCAGGTCACCACGTTTCAGCAGTAAAGGCACCGTGAGGACTCTTGGGGCAGTGTCCCCTTCCAGGTGCACTCTCTTCTACAAACCAGTATTTCCATTTAGGCCTTTTATTTTTTTATTTTTCTGTTGTCTTTTCATCTTTGTTGTTGAAAGTATTACATAGGTCTGCCTTTTCCCCCATTAACCTCTTCCAGCCCGCTCCCATCCCCAGGCCCTCACCAACCCGTTGTCTGTGTCCATGGGTTATGCATATATGCATACAAGTTCATTGGTTGATCTCTTCCCACCTTCTTCCCTCTGAGGTTCAACAGTCTGTTCATGCTTCTAAGCTCAAAGCATGGGGTCACCTTTAGTTTCCTCCTACCCTCCGGTAGGCAGGTAGTATTTATCTTGCTCATTTTACAGGTACATACACTCAAAGCCCTGGAGGCAAAAGGAGTTCAGCCCCAGGTTACTGGACTCCTACTCGATTTTGTACCCATCCTGGGCTTAATCCAGGACCCAGAGAGATCCCCACCATCAAGCAAGCTTCTGCATATCCATTTGATCACATGTACATGAGTCAGAGATGGAGATGGTTATTTCAGAGTGAGGAAATAGTGTCTGTTAGAAGATGGGTTTTCTTTTCCTCAGAGATTGCTAAGAGTCTGACTGGTAGCAGAAAGTTATTTTTTTACACAGGCAAAACAAAACAAAACCAAAGTGCTAAGTGAAAATCTCTATTTCAAATTTTTCCTCTAAATTAAAGTTTCTAGCACCCAAGGAAAATTCCCATAAAGAAACATTATCCCTTTAATTTGTATGGAAAATGAGGCCTCTCGTCTCATGGTCACAGCTCTCTGGAGGGGTGGGCAATTAGAAGGATATTTAGGCTGTTTACAAAGTACTTGCCTGTGTTCTTAACTTGGGATCTCTGCCCCTTCTGGACTTCCACTAGATGGTGCTCTGGGTGCTGATTTTTGGAGATCTCAGTCAGGCTTTTTCTTCACATAGCATTTCACTGACAAAGGTGCAAATGTACTACAGCTGTTTTTGTTGTAATTGCGATTCAGAGAGAATTGCAATCAGTGATTTAAGTCTGTTTTATTCAGCGAGATTATTTGGGTAGAAGGAAACAACAGCTTAATGTAAAGTGAAGGAAATTACTGGTAATTTTAAAAATAACTTCTACTGCAAAGCTCTCTGGTTCTCCTTGTGGTCAGGAATCCAGACCAGAATCTGGATGTATTGGTCCTTATCAGGTAGGTAAATGTTTTGTGTGTGTTTTTCTTGAATGCTCACTTATATCTTCCTAATCTCTTAGGAGAGCATGATTATCACCCTGCCTCACCTATGAACCCTGCTGATGGTAGGAGCTATTCCTCAGGCTTGCTTGTTCCAAGGATAGCTTGGATAGAGAAGGGGGATAAGAAAACATAGCTGTTGCTTGGATAAAAAGCATTACCTGTTTTAGGTGTCAGAGTTGCAGTGTTCGTGGAGAATAAGGACTAGTTAGGATGATTGCAATTTGTGAGATGTTTTGCAGAAAGCACTGGACTTTTAAAAGGCCGGGGAAGAATGTAAATGGGAAGGTCTTAGGTGGCTGGTGTGTGTTTATTTCAGTTCCACTGACCTCGATGTGGGGAGAAGAGCTTTGCTAAACCCTTCCTTGGAAACAACTGTGATCCTCTGGGAATTTGCTGATGCTTGGTAAGAGGAATCTAAACAGGTGACATTCCTTCCAGAAAAGTAGCTCTCACCAGTGCTGCCAGCCCTTGGATGAGTGTGAGCATAGGAAGGTGGGTGGTTGTAAGTAGCCAAGCAGATTAAGACTTGCCTGAGTGTGGGCTTCCCAGTGCTCTCTGCACCCTTGACAACTTTAATCGAGTGAGTAAGCATTCTCACAAAAGCTTATAACTGTCCTGGGTTCCAGACTTGGGCTAGTTACCTATTTAATCTTTGCCGGAAGCCAATTCTAGCATGTCAGCAGGGCTGAATCATCTGCAGGGCTGAATCATCTGCAGATCCCAGAGAGGTGATTTAAAGAATTTGTTCTCTCTTCTTAAAGGAAATATTTTTAACTAAACCGATTTAATATACTTGAAATCACATAGAAAGCCTTGTCAAATAAAAATTAATAACTAGATTTTACTTATATACATATATTTTAAATGTTATGAAGGTTTTGGCCTCTAAGAAGGGCAAAATAAAGTAACAATATATTTCTTAAATACAGCCAAATTTTTCAGCAATGGAATTTTAAAAGACAAAAATCCCTAACAGACTGCAGTTTAAATAGGATGGAGGTGGGGCAGCATTTGTGCCTTGTGAATTAGATGTATAAGTTTACTAAATTTGCTTGCTTTGCTTTTTTAATAAAGATGCCTACTTAAATTACTTAATAAATTAGATTTTTAAAAATTAATCAAGGTCTCATATAAATTAAGTTATATGAGAAGCCAATATTTTTATAAGCAATTGAATCCTAGTAAAGTCTTCTAAAAAAATTACTGAAACCTCCCATGATCCCTCTGTATATGCAAATAAGCCAAAGTGGATAATCTTTAAAAATATAATTCTAAGCTTAATAAAAAGGAGAAATTTGATAATTTTGAAACCTCTTCCACTAATATTTACAGGGTAAATTAAGGATTGTTGTCAAAGCTAATCTGACAATAAATAGTAGTCACCATAAATGTAAGGGGAGTCATTTAATGTGACTACGTGGCCTGGCAGTATTAGTAAACATCCAGAAAGCAACCATGTTTGTTACATTTGTTGTTTGCTGTAAAAAAGAAAGATGAAAACTATTAAGAGAAACTCTAAAAGCTATCTTGGAAGTTATTCTGGAAGGAAATAAAAAGATATTTCCTTCAAATACCTGGAAAATTATAATTGAAAGTCAATATATTAGGCCTCAAAAAGAAAAGTAAGTAGTTTGTATTTTTGCCTCCCTAAACAAAGTCTATATAAATTACTCAAAGACTAATAGCAAAAATTTAATTAATGTTATTTACTGCCCATAACCTAGGACCGTGGTCAGCAAACTGCAGCTCGTGAGCCACACGCGGCTCTTTGGCCCCTTGAGTGTGGCTCTTCCACAAAATACCATGGCCTGGATGAGTCTATTTTGAAGAAGTGGCATTAGAAGAAGTTTAAGTTTAAAAAAATTTGGCTCTCAAAAGAAATTTCAATCATGTACTGTTGATATTTGGCTCTGTTGACTAATGAGTTTGCTGACCACTGACCTAGGACAAGTAAAGTTAAAAAATAAACCTTTTTTCAAATTGATTTAAATTGACTAATTGAAATAAGTGAATATTTAAGAAAACTTAATTGTACTGGGCAGGAAACTGTTCCTGAAGTATTAACTAAATTTTTTACTGATGGTTCATCTGATAGTGAAAATTGCTTTACATGCAATGAATCCAAAGTAGTCATATTTCTGTGCAGAAATTAAATTTAAAAAATTATCAAGACTGCATTGTAAGATTTCCAAAAGCCTCCTAATAATATTTAAATCAAAAAAAGGGGGGATAGTGGAAAATACCCTGTAAGTAAATTACATCAAGCCTTAATTGCTTTAAATTTTTACTTTGAAAATTAATTTTCACTTGTAATGCTGATAGCAAGACACCCATGAAAACACACATGTTGTCAAAATAAGCCAAAAGAAAATCATTTGGGCAAAAATAAAAAGGATCCCGAGTCTAATTTATAGAAAAGATTCCTTTATTAACCTTTGGTCAAGAATATGTTTATATATTTCCAGAAAACTCCTCCAAGCCCGTGTAGATTCCTGCAACAACGGATCCCGGAGAGGAACTGACCAGATTGCTCCAGCCACAAAATAGCAGTGGCCCCCAAGAACAGAGGAGAAACAGTCCAGAGATGAAGATGATAAAGATGCCTTGCCATACTAGCAGTCAGCAGCTGTGCATCACTGCAGGTTGCCCAGGACCAAACTGAGAAGGTCGGACCTGCATTGCCACCATTTGTCCACCATCCAGAGCTAGAATATCATTGCTGGTGTGTACACATAAAAAACTGTTGGGCATTGAAATTGGGACTCAAAGAACTGTTGGCCCAGAAAAAAAAATTTACTGCAGGCTGATTCCTTTAATGCCTGACAGAAATTTAAAGGGACATGATAGAACTCTATCCTTTTCATTGAATTTAAAAATCTTAAAACATACATTCTTGATAAATTTATAAAATCAAAAAGGGTAAGATGCCAGAAGCCAATTCCAGCATGTTACCAGGGCTGAATCATCTGGAGATGGCTGAGGGCATTTCCCCAAACCTGAAAAGGATGCATAAATTGATTGCTTGCTGCTAGATAGCTGAGGGCATCTTAATCTACATGTATTGCCTCCTCCTGGCCAAACACCTGAACAGCTGGAGGTAATTCTTCCAATCTGACAATGGATTCTGTGTACCAAACCCTGGCCTTTGATGTATATATCTACCGTGCCTTAGGAAAATTTGTGTTAATAAAAAGCAAGGGGTCCTGAGATAAGGGAGAACTTAGTTCCTTTAGCTAAGTCTTCTCTGGTTCCCCATAATGCCTTCCTTATGTTTTTTCTCTGGACTCTTATTTAATTTGCACACAGCACTTCTCCAGATTCCTGAACCCTTCTAGATGCTGGATCAAGACCACCAGCATTAAATCTTCAAGTTTGTTTTTAATTTAAATAATTAAGTGGAATACTGAACTTTGTAAAATGAGTTGAATATGCAAGTGACTAGCTTAAAAGAGTATTAGGCACATGGTAGGCTCTAGTCTGGTGGGTGTGTGAACATACTTACTACTGATTCTCTGGTCTTCCACCCCCTAGAAAAGGCCCCACTAGAAATAGGCAAACTTGAATATGCATAGCCCTCTACTGCTCCAGCTTGAGAACTTGTGTTGGGGAAGAAAGAAGACTATTGGTCTAAATACTGCTTTGAAAAGAGCACGTGACATAGGATGGTATAAAGGACTAGTGTAGATAAGAGACAGGGACAACTTTAGCACTTTTTGCTGTAGTATTTGTGGTAAAAGCATCTGGTTACCTTTATTTATCACAAAAATATGGTATTTGAAAGACAGTGCCTATATATGTCTACTGTTAGAGATTGGTCAGTGAGGAGGGCTATGAAAAATTCACAACTAGAAGAAGAGATGTGGAGAAGTTTACTTTGCTTACCATTGTACTGCCAGTTAATACAAGGCAGGGAACAAAAAGCTGCTTCCACTTTTAAAGAGTAATGGCTTCTGTTGCTAGGTGACAAGGAAGAGAGGAGGATTTGGGGTTGAAGTTGAGCAGATAGATACCAAGGGCTGTCTTGAAAAGTTACAGTTTGCTTTCTTTTCAGGAGACTGTCCAGCAGATGTCCTAGGGCCGTGGTTGGCAAACTGTGGCTCGTGAGCTACATGTGGCTCTTTGGCCCCTTGAGTATGGCTCTTCCACAAAATACCACGGCCTGGGTGAGTCTATTTTGAAGAAGTAGCGTTAGAAGAAGTTTAAGTTTAAAAAATTTGGCTCTCAAAAGAAATTTCAATTGTACTGTTGATATTGGCTCTGTTGACTAATGAGTTTGCCGACCACTGTCCTAGGGAAATGTCTTTTCAGTATTTTCCCACGCCTGTAAAACAGGCTTAGAGCAAAAGTTGTGAAGAGTTCAAAACAGGCTTGTTTGAAGTGTGGCGGGGGGGGGGGGGGGGGGGGGGGAAAGGGGGAGGGAGGGAAGTTTCTGTTAACTAGGGACTCTTTGGTGAGAATTATCCCTGAGTTGTGAAAACAGTGAAGAGGAGGTGGATGCAAGAATGTAGCCTTGATGCTGACTGGTCTGACTTAGTGGTTGAGTGTCTACCTATGAACCAGGTCATAGTTCAATTCCCAGTCAGGGTACATGCCTGGGTTTCCAGCTCAATCCCCAGTATGGGGCCTGTAGGAAGTAACAGATCAATGATTCTCTGTTATCATTGACTAAGGGCCCAGTGCACAAATTCATGCACCTTGAAAGGAACTGTGGGCCGCGAGGCTGCAGTGGGCATGGGGGCAGATCTTGACCCATCCTTTGCATCCCCGCCTGACCCTTCCTGCTGCTGCCCCTGGTCCCCTGTCTGCTAGCAGCCCCACTCCTGCAGCTGCTGCTTCCATGCACTGACAGCACCGACCCTGCTCGCACCCGCTAATGGCGCTGAGCGATCGGGACCAGCTGTTGGTGCAAGCGGGGCTGGCACTGGTAGTGCGTGCAAGCGGCGGCTCCAGCACTGGCAGCAGGTACAAGTGGGGCTGTCACCAACAGCGGGTACGAGAGGCGACTGCTGGCCCAGATCACCCCTCAGGAGTAGGAAGAGGTGGAGAAGCCCTGAGGGGCGATCCGGGCCGACAGCCACTGCTTGCACCCGCTGACGGCTCTGGCCCCGTTTGCACCCAATGCTGGTGCTGGCCCCATTTGCTCCGCCCATCAGTGGGTGCCCCCAATTGCTCAGTGCTGTCAGCTGGTGTGAGGGGCAGGTGCAAGTGGTGGCTCCAGTGCTGGCAGCAGGTGTGAGCAGGGCTGGCACCAGCAGCAGGTGCAAGCACTGGATGGGACTGTGGCATGCGGGAGCAAAGAATTTTCAGTAACCACCATAGGCTCACCCCGATGACAGCGACCGGAGCCCCGCCGTGGTCTGGCGCCCCCGCTCACCTGCTCCACCATCCTGCCATGGCCGATACACGCCATATTCCATGCTCTGCTGCCTGCTGCCAATGCCTGCCATGTTCTGCGCATGCCCCCTGGTGGCCAGGGAACATCATAGCGACCAGTTCAGTTGTTCTACCATTCTGTCTATTTGCATATTAGGGTTATATATATATATAGGTGATTCTATCTCTTCCTCTCCCTTCCTCTGAAATCAATAAAAATATATGTTTTTTTAAAAAGAATGCAGTACTCAGTATAGTCCACACTTTATATAATAGGAGTTTTATTTTATTTTATTTTTTAAATATATTTTATTGATTTTTTTACAGAAAGGAAGGGAGAAGGATAGTTAGAAACATTGATGAGAGAGAAACATCCATCAGCTGCCTCCTGTACACTCCCCAATGGGTATGTGCCCGCAACCAAGGTACATGCTCTTGACTGGAATTGAACCTGGGACCCTTGAGTCTGCAGGCCGACGCTCTATCCACTGAGCCAAACCCGTTAGGGCAGGAGTTTTATTTTTTAATTAATTGTTTAACTTTTCTTAAATCCTCACCTGAATATATTTTTCCATTGACTTTTTAGAGTGAGTGGAAGGGAGATAGGAGGAGAGAGAGAGAGGTGACAGAGACTCATCCATTGGTTGCCTCCCACACCTGAGGCAAGGGATCCTGCAACTGAGGTACATGCCCTTGACTGAGAATTGAACCTACAACCACTCCATCCTCTGGGCAATGCTCTAACCACTGACATAAACAGGCCAGGGCTATCACAGGAGTTTTAAATGTTTTTCCTGGGAGTTTAAAGGAAATAGCTAAAGTGATCTGCAGAACCTAGTATCACCTGTGCTATGGTGACCATGTACTAGTATTTGATGACCCTGAATGCAGTTCTTGTAGATATCTTTGCTCAGCATGCTGAATACCTGGTTGATATCCTTTCTTTCTTGTCTTTTCTTTTTTAAAAATAATTATTGAATTTGAGACAGAGAGAGTAACATTGATTTGGTGTTCCACTTATTTATGCATTTATTGGTTGTTTCTTGCATGCGTCCTGACTGGAGGTTGAACCCCATAACCTTGGCCTATTAGGACGATGCTCCAACCAACTGAGCTTCCTGGCCAGGGCAATGCCTGGTTGATTTTCTTTCTGCCTGAGAGCCCACCTCTTGTTGGCAGTCCACTGAAAAGTTGCATTCTCTTCCCATTACTCCCTGTCACATTCACTCATTTTATATCTGTTGTAGAACCTATCACACTTTTATCTTTATTTGTTTACCTTTTACTGTTACCTTGGCTAGAATGTAAACTCTACAGGCAAGTATCTGATCTTGACTACTGTGCTCCCAACACAGAACCTGGTGTAGAGGGACTTAATACATACTGGTTCAATGAAGGAATGTATGAGGTGGGGAACAGCCTCCAGTGCTCCCCGCAAATCACCCTGGGGGCAAGGTCCTACCCTACAATTGAGTGTCCATTGCTAAGCACCTGGGGCTTTCCATCCTGGTGACCTTGTGTACCTGGCCCATCGTCCTTGCTCTGCTCGTGTCTAACTGCCTACAACATACACCCCTCAAGGATCTTGGCTCTGAAATCTGTCAGAGAAAAGGGGTGTATGGTCTCTTCTGTAGCTGCTTCCTACTGAAAGGGGGCAGCATTTTTCTTCAGAGCCAAGAGATCCTTGCTTTCTGACCTAGGGACCATGAGGCCTGGGCATGGAAGGAGGTTGTGCACTTGTCTAGAGCAATGCTGAGTAAGATAAGGTATCCCTGAGTACACATAGGGCTGGTAACGTGATAGAGACAAACTGTGTTAAAAATCTTAATATTATTGGGGTAAAAGTGAGGATAACAATAATTATGACTAATGGTCCAGTGGAAAGAAAAGCATTTTAGTACTCACTGATCCAAGTCAAAGGATGGGAGAAAATGAAACATTAGTTGGAGCATTGTAGCTAAATATTTAAGAAAACTACATAAATTCAGTATTTAGTTCAATTCCTAGGTAAAAAAACAAAAATATTGAAACAATTGGAGTCTAATACAACTGTGTATTATAGCGTCCATTGAAACATAAATTTCCCCCCTAAAATCACCCTCATTTTTATTAAAGAGCAAAATTAGGACCAATTTATTTACCGTATTAATTTAGTTTCAATTTGGCCTTGTTATTTGCCTTATTCTGTGTAGAATCAAAAGGTGGTTGCCCTAATTGGTTTGGCTCAGTGGATAGAGCATTCACCTGCAGACTAAAGGGTCCCAGGTTCGATTCCGGCCAAGGGTACATGGTCAGCTTGCAGGCTCCATCCACAGTAGGGGGTGTGTGGACAGCAGCCGATCAATGATCTCTTTCATCATTGATGTTTCTATCTCTCTCTCCCTCTCCCTTCCTCTCAAAAATTAATAAAAAAGATACAGTTTTTTTTTTAAAGGTGGTTAATTTCTCTCTTATAGCTGGGTTTTTCTGAACATAAAATTAATTAACTTAGTTGGTCATTTACTGAGCACCATGTGCCAGTTTGTGTTGTAGGCTCAGGAAATGAAGCTAGAGCAAGACAGACACTCAACTTTGAAGCCCCAGTGTTGAGCAGAGGCAGGTTATTTATTTCTAAAGGGATATAGTAAAGCCGGCTAGCCAGCTAGGTGCCATTAAATATGTGATGGCCACACCCATCACTGAACTCACCAGAGAGAGAAAGGGCATTTTTCCTACTCACATTTACTTAATAAACTTACTGAACACCTAAAAAAAAAGGGAAAAGAAAGAAAAGAAACCCCTACTCCCTTCTTAGGACTTGTCTCAAAAATGCCCTGTGTTTTGGGACTGTAATCACAGTGGACCTTTTGGTCTGACACTGGACACTGACCTGTCCAGTAAGCAGTACTGCCCTGATGGTATGGCAAACTAACACCCTTATTATTTTTTCAGAGCATCATATCAAACCAATTAACGGTCCCATCTCAATTGACTCCCTTGGCAGAAAGAAACCTAATGCTGTGAGAAGTGAGATGACTGGAGAATTCAGAAGGTGTGGAAAGAGACAGATGGGTGAGGCACTGGACAGTTGACTAAAATGTGACTATCAACACTATCGAATGCTCACTTCCTAAAAAATCCAGATTATAATGTCCTGAAGTTAGAAATTGGAGCTGTTCCACATTAAATCAGGTATAGTAATTCTTAGCATTTTTGTTTACATATGCCTTTGAGAATATGATGATAATGATAAACTCAGCCCAGGACAAGTGTACATATTACTTACACACAAAATCCTGTTTTTTAAGAACCACTAGTTATAATACTCAAGCTGGAACCCTATGAGTCACAATGCACATACACTGTGTAATCCTGATCACTTGACTGCCAGAGAGTGCTTCTTCTATTTGATCTAGTTTCGTTCAATAGCTTAAGCCTCTATCCAGAGTTCTGTCCTGTTTGCTTTAGAAAAGGTTACTACAGACCTGCTTGTATAAATTTTTCATATACACTTGCAAAGGGCTATGAAATTTAGATTATTCCTGAAGTTGAAACGTTTCTACTCTTTCCTTACAGATTGTGGCACAGAGTGCTAGTTACTTTCCAATACCCAGTTCTCCCTTCTGTGTTAGTTACTCAGCAATAAGATTACATTTTTTGAGCCTCTCTTATAGCTACATATGGCCATGTGACTAGTCTTTAAGCCAGTAATATGTAAGCACTGTGCTATGAGGGTATTCTGAAACAAAATCTACCTTATCTTACTTTGCCCTGCTGTCTAGAATGAAGGCAAAAGAGCTGGAGATCAATAGCCATCATGAGCCATGAGTTTGAGATGTGATGGGAAATACTGCGTGTTGACCCTTCTAATAGAAATAATTTTCATGAAAATAGATACCTTGTTTATCTTAGTCTAAGCAACATCCCAAGCACTTAAAACCTCTGTGGCATGTGGGAAGGGCTCAGGTATTGCATGGGTATTGAATGAATGAATGAGTTTTCACCAGACCATGTAAAACTCTGATCATAAAGTCCTCCCAGGAGACATTCTGTCATCAGTAGCAAATGTAAGTTTTCTGTTTCTCTCACAAAATCAAACTCTTCCATAATTCAAATCATATTACTCCTATTTAGTTTCCCTTTGCTCTCCTAGACTTAATACTGTTATAGGAGATATTCTTTTCTTACTGCTCTCCAATGTTCTCTTCAAACAAAGTATGTTAAAATCCATTTTCCTAATAATTCTTTCCATCATTTTTTGGCTTAGCAAGTTTAAAATTCTTTAGTATTTAAGGTCATGCATTTCTATTTGTGTGCGTATCTGTTAAGTGCAGGCACTATTTTGCAACACAATCTTCAGTGTTGTCTCAAGCCTACAAGAGTCATCCAAAAGGGTATCTACTGACATTCCTAGGACTTCAGACAATAATATTATTAGGATGGAATGCAGTCACCAGATTCTGAGGATTTAACTAGATGTTATTTACAGAAACTGAAGTTCAACAAATGTTTTCCCGTCACACTGTGGTCTCCACATTTTAATATATTGCTCATTCTTGTCACCAAACCTTACTTATATCTTTTAAGCTGTTGAATATTCATAATCTCTGCTTCCCTGATTTTTGAGGTGACCTTTTCCTCCTGCTATCCTTTTAATAAAGGGAACACTGCATCTCGTCATTTTTGGTGGGGCACCTATTTGATTAAAGGGTTTGTAAATGTTCGCACTTTTTGCAATTACTGTACATGTCATTTTCTTAACTTTTTTTTCTCTCCTCCAACAATTGTTGCTATTTCTTTTAATTATTTGGTAGAAATAATTAGCCTCCTCTTCTACATTTCTGACCTACATATTTGTAGTAGAGCTCCTTGGTTTTTGTTAAAATGCCTTTTCAATCTACCTGCTTTTGAAGAAAGATATTATTCAGTTTTCTTAGGTATTTTGAGCTTTTCTGAAGTGGGTATTTCTTTACACAGTATCGTCTCCTTCCCAGAGTAGCCTTCCATATGGAAGCCTATTAAAATCCTATATAATAAAAGCCTAATATGCAAATTGACCAAACAGCGGAAGGACTGGTGGAATCATTGGTTGCTATGACTCACACTGACCACCAGGGGGAGATGCTTAAGCAGGAGCTGCCCCCAGCCTTCAGGCCAGCCAAGGCAGGTGCCAACAGGTGTCCCAATCGTCCCTCCCCCCAGGTTGCCCCGCAGAGGGAGGTGACTGGTGGCGGTGGGGGGGGGGGGGGCAGCCAGCGGGCAAGTGGGCTGCGGTGGGGGGTGGGGCTGGCAAGCAGGCAACACCAGGCCAGCCAAGGCAGGTGCCAGCAGGCCCCTCCCCCCCATAACCCCTCCAGTCACCCCACAGATGGTCCTGATCACCGACCAGACCTAGGGACCCTACCCATGCCCGAATTTTGTGCATCAGGCCTCCAGTAAAGAATAATAGAGGTTTCTACATGAGCTCTTCCTAAGTCT
This sequence comes from Ia io, assembly GCA_025583905.1. Lineage (NCBI taxonomy): Eukaryota > Metazoa > Chordata > Mammalia > Chiroptera > Vespertilionidae > Ia > Ia io. The sequence continues at coordinate 94,601,570 of JAJQQW010000002.1, read as the reverse complement.
CTCCTCCACCAGGAATGTCTCTATGAGCACACAGGTTCCTCTCCCTCCTTGCTTTTCTATCTTTCTAAAACAAATCTATCCCTGCCCTGGAGTGCATCCACTGCTGCTTCTTTGGGGGGTCTTGCTCCATTCAGTCTCACTTCTCTAACTTCACACTTTTTCTTTTTCCTTTGGCTCTTCCCCTTTAACATAAATATATTCATTTTTTTTTTCATCTTACAATAAAAAAACCCTAAAGCTGTATTTCCTTCTAACTACGACCACATCTCTCTTCTCAGCCAAATGTTTGGGAAGGGAAGCCCTAGGATGCTTTCCTCACTTTCTCTCTTCCCATTCACTCCTCACCCAGTTGCCATCGCCAAGGGCATTTGTAGGTTTCCTGCCCTCCTGACAACATTTGACTGTGCTGAGGAAATTCTGTATGGAACCCGAGCCTGGGCCACACAGGTGCGCTGGGAAAGGGGGTGGAGGGGCCGCAGGGCAGGGAGGGCCAGCATTCTGACCCACGGGCCTTGGCCGCCAGGTGGGCACGTGGGGGGAACTCTGCCGTGATTGGTCCCTCGTAACCAGGTGACCACAGAGTGTGTTGTGATTGGCTGGGGCCAGCCCGGAGCCCGGCCTTCAGTTGAGAAGCAGCTGTGGCCGGCGGTGGAGCTCCGGCTGTGCTCTCTTCTTGCAGTGGTTGTGATTCTCAGCAGTTGCCTGATCAGCACGCCTTTGAACTGAGTGAGACTGCTGGCTGTCCTCACCGACTGGTCAACTCAGTGGAGGCGGCAGCGGCTGACAGCTGTGTGGCGGGGTGCGGGGGTGGGTGGGGGCAGCAGGGGCGTGGTTTGCCATTTTGGGGGGAGCGGGTGGGTTGGGGGGACTGTTGAGCGAAGGCAGTGACAGCAGCGAGGAGCAGAGGTTCCTCATGGGGAACAGACTCACCTGCTGCTGCCTGAAGCCCAACGCCAGCCGCAGGCGGGGCCGGGTATCTGCGTCGGTGCATCAGCCCCCTAAGTCTCATGACCGGGCGGCGGACCGAGCTGATCAGGATCTTGAGTTCTTGGATTTCCTATTCACCAAAGACATCCCTGTGCTGCGCCTCAGTGACCTGCAATTGCCCAAAGGTGAGGAGGTGGCAGGTGTTCGCTGATCTCAGTCACACCTCTGGGCTCTGCTGACCCCGGGGTCCCTGGACGGGATCCCTAGCCGGGCACCACCACCGCAGGCTCCTCCTTGCCTGGGGCAGCTTTCTAAGAGCTGGCTCTTCCTGGCGTCCCCACCCCTTATTTTCCCTTCATGCCTGGCCAGTTGCTTTTCCTGTTCACTACCCAAACACCCAGTGTTCTTTCTTCCATCCCCAACGCAGCCCGAAAGAATGCAGTCCTTGGCCCTTCCTGATCATGGCGCTGTTTAACGTCTCCTGGGACGCCATGAAGGCTTTTGGGTATATTTTCTCCTTTTTCTCAGTGAAATCTTTAATACCCCGACTGCAGGGTTTCCATCCCATCTCCCTATCCTTACGCAGCCATCTAGTTCTTAGTGAAGAAGCCAGTAGGGCCTGCGAAGCCCTTGTTTCTTCCCGTTAAGTTAGTTGATACTGGGGACAGTTCAGCTACAAAGAGTTTAGGGTTTGTTTTGTAAATCTGAAATAGATAGCCGACATAGAACCTATATGGCGTTCTTAAGTAGACTGCTTTCAGTTGCCTGGAGAGAAGCTGTTTATTCCTTCCAACTATAATTTGAACACAGAAGGAAATGGTGGGAGAGGGAACTCAGAATTTCTGAATGATGTGAAATGTTACTGCCAGTCCTACAGAGAATAGTTGCTTATTTGATTTTTACACAAAGATGAACCCAGAGAGTCTGATTACTTTAATATCTCCACTTAGACACAAACATGTCTTCCGTCTTACTTCAGTGACTTAACAGACTTCCCTGTCACCTTACTCGTTCTGAGGAGGAGTGGGTGGTTCACAAGAGTGCTGGTCAAAAGTTTCAAAAGAGAACACATGCATGTAGACTTTAATTTGTAACATAAAGTCTTGGGAGGTAAGATTCCAGATGGTGCACAAGAATCTTTGTCGGTTTGTCTCCATGGCTCCCTCTCCATCCTCTCCCCTCCTGCAGTAGATTCCTGTTTAACTGTAAGAATGTTGAGGTGAACATTCTAAAGACCAGATGCCTGAACCATGGGGGGGGGGGGGGGGGGGACATGAGTGGAGAAGAGGGAGAAGAGAGGAAATACTTGATTTAAAATAATTCTGGATAACAATGTAACTAATGAAGACTGTGGGGGTTTTTAAGTAGAAAATGTATATTTTCAAATATATTAAAGCCCTTTGCCGTCCCTTTTTTTCTTTTCATTTAAATGGCAGAGATTATTTCATTATTTCATGGAAAAACACATTATAGCTCTTACTCTATTCAAACTCTAGTTGAGCTTTTAATTTCTTTAAAAGTTAGAATAATTTAGCCTAGGGATTCACCTGGATGGTGGATATGTCTTTATAACTGAAAACTACTCCCTGTTCAGAATATTAAAACAGTGTGAAAAAGTGAATAAATTATGTGAATTAATGGATTGTACCTTTAAACACAAAACAAGTGAGAACCTGTGAAAATTTCTGTTCACTCTGTTTGGTGCTGTAAGGTGTGCCTCTGTCTGAGTGATTTTATAAACCAGTTAGTAGATGGGGAGTGTTGGGGAGTGTTGGAGAGAGACCAAAATAGGACCTTTATGTAGTTCTTTAAAGCTATACAACTGATTTCCATGTATCACTCATTTGGTCCTTCTAACTGCAAACAAGTGTATTCTCCCTTTATTGCTGACGAAGAAACAGAGACTTAGAGATGTGAACCAACTGTGTAACTGGCTGCTGAACGGGAAAGACTAGCATGCAGGTGATTGATGTGCCAAGTTCAATTTGGTGATGCATACAAAGCTCTTTAGAATGCAGCCTATATATTATAAACTCTCCACAAAGTGAGTCTATTTAACTTGTTCCAGTCTTGATTATTTCCATTTTAAATTATTGTATAGAACACAGAATCAACAATTACCACTCCATCCCATGTGTATAATTCATTACAAGGGATAAGAATAGAAGTAGCGGTCAACAACAGCATCAATTTACCAGGTTATCGAGTTGATACTTTAAAGAGTTTGTTCTGAGGGGCTCCCATTGAAGGGACAGTGCTCTGGACATGGAGGGACTTTGCCAGAAGCTGGTAAGAGGGCAGGTCAAGTATCAAGGATTAAGCATAAGCCTATAAGAAGTCATGTTAAATCAGAAAAGTTGAAAAAAAAATGGAGTTCATAAGTATAGAACTTACCTTTTTATGTTTAATATGATAGTTTGAGTTTCATTTCAATTTGTTTTTAACTTTGGGGGGGGGGACATTTAACTTAGGGGAACTGTTGAGAAATCTCAATTTCATCATTGGCCGATTAGTAAATTTCCATAGAAACATAGTGAGAATACCAACTATAAAGTACAAGCACATTGAAAGTTTGCTTGTAATGTCTTTATTTCAGACAATTTTACATTGGTTCCCCTGGAAATTAAGAAATACCTACTTGGATGTAAAACATTCTGGCTTTTCTAAAATGGAGAATTGAATTATTTGGTTACTTACACACAATCATATTTGAATGATGCTCTGCCTTGTGCTTCTGAAACAGATGAACATGATTTCTTTATGTCATTCCAAAGTGATATTCTTAGAACCTAGCAGAGATTTCAGATAGACTTAACAAAATTTTTCTAGTACCTTGCCTTTATCTAACAGTGTATCTAACATAACCGATGGTGATATCAGTAACACAAAAAAAGGCACTAGAGTCCTGTCATCAATTTAATCATTACGCCTCAACTGTTCATGCAGCCTTTTATATTCTGACCTATGAGCTTTGCTAATTTGCTGCTACTAGTAAAGGTGCTCTCTCACAATGACCCTTTTACTCCCTCTCCCCTGAAGAGTGAGTAGGCAATGAATTGGCAACATGATGAGGAAAAACCTCTGCACAACAGAACTTTACTCTTTCCAGTAATTATTTTAACCCTCTTTTTTTTTGTGGGGGTGAATATTAATAAGCATTTGATGTAAAAGGTTGAAAAATAATATTTTGGTGTTTATTCTTCCTGAGTCTTTTGTATGCACATAAATATAGCATTCTATTTTAGAAAAATGAGGGCACTCTTTATGTGCTGCTGTGTAACTCGGAGTTATAAAGGGAATAAGGACATCAAGCTCTTGGAACTGTGACTGATCCCTGGGGAACATCCAGGATGTTTCCATGCAGCTGCGTGAGCTCCACTGCAGGCCTTCCAATAACTGATCCTGTACCTTCCAATGGTTGGAGCACCATTCAGTTACCCACTGTTTTGAGGGGCCATCTTTCAACGTGAAACCAGACACAATCCCATTGTAATGCTTTATTCTGGGGACACAGATTGAGATAGACGCATTGTATTTACCTCTAGAAACCAGATGGTATATTTCCTTATAACTTCATTAGGATGTCATTTGTAGTGAAGGTATTTTAAAATTAAATGTTCTTATCACAAATTAAAGTCACCATTGGTTTTTCACTGGACATAGCACTTCCCTTTTAGTGTCTTTTGTGGGTTTTGTGTCTTTAATTCCGAATAACTGCTACTCCAAGATCAGAAAGCAGTGCAGATCTTAAATGACAAATCAAAAGTTTGCATTAGATAATACCTGAGAAAGTATAAGAAAATTGGGAGAAACTTAATTGGTTTGGGTACACTGAAATAGTAGATGTTTATTGGGCACCATTCCAGATGCAGGACAAACAGTGAAATTCAAGACAAAGCCCTCCAACTCCCAACTCAGGTTTTTACATTCTAGGAGACCCTAGGGGCAGACAACACATGGACAATCAAAGTCAGGGTGGTTAAAGACAGCTGCTCTCTTTAAGTGACATTGAGCACTTCTAAAAGTGAGAGGGAGCCCAGTAAACACATGGGGGCAGAGGCTGCCATGCAGAGTCCCTCAGGTGGGAATACAGAGTGCAGGCAGTAACAGCAAACACGGGGTGGCTGCAGCAGACTGAGAGGGATGCCAGGAGGAGGGCGATGGTGCATTAAGACCTTGTATGCCGAGTGGGCCTTGACAAAAGTATGCATTTTACTGAGTTGTGATCATTTCCCTACACATAACCCACTGGAGGATTACATGTAGGGAAATTATGTTAATTGTATAAAGAGAGCTAGAGCAACAGAAAGAGACAGAGAAAGGGAGAGAGAGGAGCTACTGTGAGAAGGGTAGAGGAAGCAGGGAGTTCAGGTAGGAGGCCGGCATAGTAATTCACCTGAGAGTCAACAGTAACTTGAACAGAAACAAAATCAAAAACAATAAGGGTCTAAAAGTAGGCTGACTTAAAGAAATTAGGTAAATCTAAACGTAGGAACAAATATGAAGTAGAAGTCACAGAAAAAGAAATGCAGATTATCTTTGTAAGTGTCTTTACACACAAGAGATGCAAATAAATCTATCCTGTACTTTCTCTCCTATTGGGAGAAGATCCATAAACTTGACACTTAACGTTTTGGTAAGGCTGCAAAGAAACAGTTACCTTCATATTTTGCTGATGGAAATACAAAATGGCTCTACCCCATGGAGGGATGTTGGCATAATCGCACAGCAATGCAGATGGCATTAATCCCGAAATCCTACTTTGAAGAATTTATGCTGAAGATGTACCTCACAAAATGAAACCACATATTCACAAAGTTTATGTTGCACTATTTTCAAAAGGACAATAACTTACGTCCAGTAAGGGACTACTTGAGTAAAGTGGGGGACACAGGGGCCCACTGTGTGCCCTTTGGTGAGGCAGCCAGTTCAAGGCCTTGGGTAGGAGTCAACCGACAGGGTAGAAAGCGTGGACTCAGATAAAATCGTTAGTGTATATGGTAATAGGTGGACTCCTAATTTTGTGTTATGGGCCACAAAATAATACAATGTATAGTAAATACAATGAATAGTGTTGGGGATAGAGCAGTTCAGTAAGTGCAGGAGACCTAAGTAAGCAGGTGCCCAGCAGTGGGCCCAGAAACTGCTGCCATTCCTATTCAATTAGAATAAACGGAAATCATTGTCCTTCTGAAAAATGCTGCTTCAAAACCATCTATTAAAAAACCATTCTGCAGTATTTAGCAAAGAGTACAAGTTATATATAAAATTATTTTAGGCCATAAACAGAAAATATTTTATGAAAACACCAGACAAATTGACAACCTTAGGGCCCTAGTGGGCACAATACATACAATACATGCAAACGACAGGCAACTCACTGAAGTGGAAATAACACTGTTAACTGTGGTCAAACTGTGCACTCAAAGAAAGGCCAGTTAGACTCGGTGAGGTTCCTGACTCACATAGCCATGATTTTTAGTAAGTATTCAAATCTGGGTAGAAGCTAAAACTGGTATGCTTGGTGGCATTATCCACTAATATGCCTTCAGCTGTTTTAGAAAGCCACTTAGTGTTATAAATTAAGCCATAAAAACAATCTAACCTTTTGGTCTAGTCATTTTATTTAAAAGAGCTTTTCTAAGGAGATTTAAAAGGATGTTATAAAACTCTATATATGTGATGATTTTTTAGAACTATGTAAGTACTTAAACCCCAGCAGAGGTTGGCTATGTAAAGTATAGGAATAACATTTCATAGGCGATTATGTATCTATTAAACAGCAAATATTAGTATGCTGCAAGTTGAAAAAAAAAATCTATATTAAAATAGATTTAAATGTTTTGAAGCGAAGTACTGCCTTTATAACCAGAGTTCACAGATTGAAAATCAAGGTGCTCCTTGATTCAGGAACTAAAGGAACTTCTCAGAACTTGTCTCAGTTCTGCTCTCCTGCTGATTTCTCCTGAAAAGGCTTCCTCCTCGCGCTGGCAAAGGGAGTTCCGCAGCTCCAGACTCTCTGAGGAGCCCAGAGCTCAACTCTGCCTTTCTCCTCTGGTTCTGGGATGGTCCCAGACAGCTGTGATTGGCTGGCCAGCCCTGGGCACCTGTCTGCCCTGGAACCCAGGTGTAGGGGAGGGGACGTTTCAGCTGTTTGTTTCTTTGTTACTTGAGCTAATTTTGATTTTTTTTTTCCTGCATGTTGTTATTTCTTTTATTCCAACATTCTTGATTTTTTGTATTTAGAACTATAGCAACACTTCTTCCTTTGGGGCATGCCTGTGTGTGTGTGTGTGTGTGTGTGTGTGTGTGTGTGTGTGTGTGTGTGTGTGTGTGTGTAAGCCTTCTTCTTCTTTGATTCAAGTACCTATTTCCTGGTCTTCCCAGTGAAAATTTTAATTAAATTTTATCACGCCATAGGCATTGATACAATAGTAAGGCTACTTCTGAAAATATTTGCTCTTATCTTTTTTATTCAAATACAATATATTTACTTTCTTTTTGGTAGGAAGTAATCTTGAATTCTGTCAGAAGCCTGAGGTTCGAGGCTGCTGTGATAGTCTCAGCCTCTCACTTTGTGTACAACTGAATTCATTTATGGGGGAAAACCTTTATCATAATTTTATTGTTTTTTTACATTAAAATGTTGAATAGCATAGTTTCTACAAAAGCAATTTAATAAACTGAAATGCAATGAAGGAACAATTTTTAAGAACAAGGCAATTGGTTCAGTTATTTAAATTTCTAGTGTTGGCAGTAGTATCAAAATGGATGGCTCAGATGCCTGTGAAACCAGGATGTCCCAAATTATGTTTTTACAAGATGCTAGCTGTAGTATTACTTGGAGGGGGGAAAGGGTTCTAGGTATAAATTTGTGAAATGATGTGTTAGACATTATCCATTACTAGACTGATTAGTTTTTAACATACCAATGAGCATTTTGATCTCTAAGAATCAGGGATATCATTTATTTATATATGACTTCCAAATGCCCTTTTAACAAATAGAACCATTATTATGCGATTTGGGAAATACTGCCATAACCATTACTCTCTCAGGATCTTGGTCCACTTTCTTCCAAGATTGGTTAAGTGTTTCAGATCATCATTGCTAAAGAATATCATAGGGTTTGTTTTTTTAAAGTAATCACTTTATTATATCACATAGTGACAAACTTTGTGTTATTAAAATTCAGATATCTGTTTTGTATACTTGCCTAAAGAGATTATCCCTCCTTGGTGCAAGGTGGACTGCAGACAGACCTACCCTTACATAGTTACAGCAAATTTCATTTTTACAAGCAGCCCTATGATCAAGTCCAGAAAGTATTCTTATTGGAGTCCCCAAATTAAATGTGTGACCTGGAAGGAAGTGAGACTTTAACTTTGGAAATTGAGGGCAGAATTTAACAATCACTTGGATGAAAGTATAAAAAGTCACTATCATGACAGTGTTCCTGTAGACTAGAGCCTTGAGCTATTATACTGTCCTTTTAAATGTGCCATGATATATAGCCCTAAGCAAGCCACAGCTAAGAAAATAAGTTCATGTTTTGAATGGAGTTAGAATTAGCCTAATGAGTAAAGAATATTTGCCAAAAACAGCTCACGTGATTTGGGCATATTTGACATATTAGCTGGTATCTGACACTAATTGGCCACAGTGTAACTTGCTTCTTGACACTGTTTCTGGAATGTGCTGGTAATCCTATCTAATAATCCTATAGAATTAAGAAGGAATATGCTAATTGACTGCCATGCCCTCAAAGATGGCAGCGCCCACAGCCACAAGATGCAGGCAAGCCTTGGATGATGGCTGCCCAGCCGCCCAGGGCCTCCTGAGGCTCAGGTAACCAGGGCTGGCCAAGGCTTGCGACAGAGGTGTGATGGGGACATTGCCTTCCCCTGATCACCGGGTCGCCTCCCGCCCCTCGGCCCTGATGGCTCCCGGACAATGAGAGGGGGCAGGCCGGGCTGAGGGACCCCCCTCTCCAGTGCATGAATTTTCATGCACTGGGCCTCTAGTCTATATATAGAAGTCTAATATGCTAAGTGTCCTTTCCTCCATTTGGGTAATGACATCATGTAGCAACGCCCAGCTTCCTCTCCCTAGGGACGACTAGCCTCCTTGCAATTTCTTCAGCCCAGGACACAACTTGCTTTATAGCCAGGTGGAAACACTTTACACTGTAACCAAATGTCTGTGAAGCATTTTCCCGTGCCTCATCTCATTTGATCCTCACAGAAGTCCTGGAGTAGGTAGATAGGAGACTCAGTGGAATCCTATTTTCTTTTCATTAGCTGGAAAACGGAGATTTAGAAAGCTTAGAAACTTGGCCTGACTAAAAAGAAGTAAGAAATGGTGGTCCTTGAAAATGACTGCACAGAATATAGTCAAACACTACTACAGCTAAATATTTTACCCTTTGTTCTCCCTGCGTGATCTACAATAATAATCTGCTTCATGTTGCTATTTACTGCTGTGTTGCTGACAATTACCTGAAAGAGAATTTGGGGTGCTTCACTGGGCTGGAAAAAGTTTAGCTAAATCAGAAAACAGGTCTAATTAAGCAAGTTTATTCTATATCTATAAAAGGCTAAGTTGACTCGCTCATGCGTGATACATACAAAGCTCTCGCTAGCACCAAACGCACATGTATGTTTCGATCTGTCATTGTTGATCATGAATTTGGTTGACACTTCTATTATAGAGAAAGGGTTAATAGCAATATTAAAATATTTCTTCTAATTACTTTCCTTTCAATGTGCACCAATTCGTGCCCTGGACCACTAGTATCAGCATAAATGAGAGCGACTGTGTTTCTAATTGACAAGTAGAAGTGGGGAAGCATGTACACAATTCATAGAATACTTAGGTGCAAGTTAAAAAAATGTCTAGGGCATAGCTTGTATTTATTCCACATGCATAGAAAGATTTTACAATTTTGAATTTTTCCCAGTAGAATTTTTATATTGTTGCTGTGAGAAATGATTCATCTGTCCGAATTCAAATGACGGACTCGGAGACAGGAGTATGGCAAAAATGAGACACTTAATAATTTGGTCTCCAGAGCCGGTGTCCTTTGTCGCAGGCACACCTGATGCGGGGAGCAAAGCCTATTTATTTAGTCCCTCCTCCTCATTGGCTGAGTACTGTGGGGTCACCTGTTTCCTCATAGGTCTCCTAGATCTTGCTGTCTCCCGTTGGGCCTTTTACAATATTGGGCTGAGGCCTTTCTAGCTGTCTGCACCTCCCCTGTCTAGCTGAGGCAGATGCCTCAGGGGTTTCCACCATGATGCTTGCCCAGGGGCACAGTTCTTTGTTCCTCTTCCCTCCTCCCTACTTTCTGTTTGTCCTGGGAAATTCAGTAAATCCCATCAAAAGCTGACCATGTGGAGGTAGATCACAGAGGTCCATTTCCTACATCGCCTTGACTAAAATTGGCTTGTTACCATTACTTAAACATTCTTCCCAATACCATTATAAGTGGTATAAATTGGTGTGTAGCTATTTTTAAATGATGTATTTTTCTATTTGCGTTTTAGGTTTAATCCCTTCTGACCATCCAAGCGCAGACACAATTTTCCTGAAGAAATCTCAAATGGACGGTAAGTCAAGATTGTATTTAAATCACAGTTAGGTTTTTATTTGAACAATTAAAAGGATCAGTTATTTATATATGAGGATTGAATTTGTGATCTTACATAGTAGTGCTCAAGCAAAGGATGCTTTCTCACATTAGAATTTGAAGCTGTTCAAACTCTCTCACCCTCTGTAATGCTGCCAGGGTACATCAGAGGAACAGAACTCTATGGGGTTCCCCAGAAGCTTAGCAGGAGCATGTGCAACTATGTCAATTTCCTGTGTCCTGTTTGTTTTAGGATAAGAACCCAGAACTGTAGGATTTTAACGCTTCTGCTTGCCTGCTTATTTCCTTAACGTAATGTTCAATCGAGTTTACTTGCTTAAAAAGGCACATGGATTGAGTCTTTCAGTTGATTGTGACAGCAGAAGCCCAGGCAGGGAAGGGTCCATTTTAATTGAATCCACGCAGCTCAGTAAAAAGTGGGGGTTTTAACATGCATTTTCATGGCATGTGTGCATGACTGTCTGGAGCTGATCATTTTGGTTCGGATTGCTGTATTTCTCCGTTTCTTCCAGAGCCATGGCTGCTCGCCCGTGGAGAGAGGGTGAGAGAGGAGAGGAAGTGCTATCCTGTGCCCCTCTGGACAGAGCTGAGGAGTGCTCACCTGTGGAGAGAGGGTGAGAGAGGAGAGGAAGTGCTATCCTGTGCCCCTTTGGGCAGAGCTGAGGAGTGCTCACCTGTGGAGAGAGGGTGAGAGAGGAGAGGAAGTGCTATCCTGTGCCCCTCTGGGCAGAGCTGAGGAGTGCTCACCTGTGGAGAGAGGGTGAGAGAGGAGAGGAAGTGCTATCCTGTGCCCCTCTCGGCAGAGCTAAGGAGTGTGTGCCTCTGACGCCCCTCCCACGTTAAAGGAGGCAGAGTGGGAAACAGAGCACAGCCCAAGACCCTCTTTAGAGCTTTTCTTTTTTTTCCGATCTTTGTTAGAGCAAAACCATTTTGTGTGCTGTACGCTTGTTTAGTTAGGTTAGCCGCACTCATTTTAAAATTTAAATTGGTTAGGTCACTTTGCAACTGAATACTCATTTAATGTCTTAGTAAGATCTTCGGGGTGGTTAAGTGAATGGTTCAGGCTGCTTGCAGGTTCCTGGCCAGAAACTGGTTCTTAGAGCTCTCAACTGTTAGATCCTGGTGGTCCAAGTAAAGAGGGTATACATGTAGAATTGGAAACTACGACTGAGTAGTGGCTCAGAAGCACAGCAGATAAACTTTTTTATTAGCTAAGTTTCTCCCCTGGCCTAATTTATTTTGCCCTTTTCTTCTGTACATGGAGAGACTTTTATTTGTACCTAAAATAGAACATCTGTTAGGTCAAAAAGGCAAATCTTAGTTTTAAGATTTTGCTTATGGGACTCCTCTTACCAAGTGCTTTAAATTATAAGTCTTGTTGGAAGTTACAAAAGAAATGGAATAAAATTTGTTCTTATTTTGTATGTTGGTAATCTTGCAGGTAATCAGTAACTTCTGTTTTTCTGTGGCATTTCTATCTGATCAGTTAATTTTCTTTTATTCTTAGTGCGTGGAAATAGGAAGAACAGCTATTCCTACCATGTAAGTAAATAGTGGAAAAGTTACATAAGAAATTAGTAATTTGAATTTAAAATTGTCTGCCATGATTTTTAACAATATATAATGGAACCAATATCATTAGCATGGTAGATTTTCTATATCACTTCTGTTATCTTCATGATCAAGCTTCCATATTTAGGAAAGTTTTTGGCTTAGTAATGCTCATTTTTTTTAAGGGGTTCTGACCTTTAAGTTTAATGTCAATAACATGGTTGTGGTATAAAAATCTGCCTTAATTTTTTGCCTTAACTTTTAATTTTGTTTTTTAACAAAATGAACAACAATATAATAGCTAAGTCAATTTTTAGGGTTATATCTAAGCTTATTATCTTTCTCCCTCCAGTGTGGCCTTTTTTTCCCTCCCTCTGTCCTCAAAACATGCATCATGGTGTTTATTAAATCAGAATCAATGTTTACATTATTATGACTTTGTAAATATTTTTAATGCTGAGCCATATATTTCTTTGGCTGTGCCTCTTTCTTGTATACCCTTTATTCTTTTGCTCAACAAATGTATATGCACTTTGAATGATTGTGCCAGTGTTTATTAACATACAGTTAAGTTTAAAAATTTGGAAGCATCTGCAGAAATAATTTTTTTTTTTGTCAGTGCCTGTTTTCAAACTGATGACCAGTCCGGTCCAGGCACTGCCGATAAAACAAAGCAATGAAATTACACGTGTCAAGAATTAATTATTTCATTCCGTATTTGTGTGCCCTCAATTTGGGGACTGTTGTCGGTTTTCTGCTGTAAACTTGATCTTTTATGTCTTGCCATAAAAAAAAAATCTAGTAGGACTTTAGGATAAGTTTTCTTTGTTCAGAGCTTAGTCTGGCTTCGCCCATTATTTCAAATCAGTTAAACGTGAAAAGGAGTGAAACTTGAGTTATCAGCTGTTCAAATGTGTATACTTTTTTTTGGGACCCACTATATTACTGAAATTTGAGCACTGCTACACTTCTCCAGGACAATCCAAACCCCTGTTTCTTGTCAACATGATTTCACGGAGTCAAAGCAGCAAGTAGGCTGGTCTTTCTCATTTCAGAAATAACTGCTTTGTATCTAACAACCTAGTAACTTGGCAGAGAAAGATGACTATTGGACAAAAACGCTACATTTATGCTACATTAACATAATACCTAGTAAGTTTTCATGTTTTGAGTGTACGGAATTAATTTTTTTAGTGTATTCACTTCTTTTTCTCTTTTTTCCAAAAATGCTGTGACATTTGTCACAGGCCTGTCAAAAATATTTTCCATGTACTAAACACATTTGTTCCATTTCTTATTGGAAGCCATCTCCCTAGCCTTTTGTTACACTCCTCCAGTATAGACTTGTTCTCAGAAGGCCTGTTCTGTGCCTACTTTTAAGCATATTCCTTTAAAGTCATCTGGGATCTCACATACTGTTCTCTTGTGTTAGATCCCCGATTTCATAGATCAGCAATTTTCAACCTTTTGCATCTCATTGCACACATACACTAATTACAATTCCTAGGCACATCAAAAATATTTTTGTTCATCTAACAAAAAAGTAGGTATCATATTTATCCCTTCAATCTGAATGTCTGTTGTGGCTGTTGTCATTTTGTTATTTGACAATGTAAGGGAAATGATCAGTGTGACTGACCAAATACTCAGGTATTGCATGTTATAATTGGAGCATTTAAACCATTTACGTTTAATGTTATTATTGATAAGTACTTGTTAGTCGTCATTTTTATTCTTTATTAAATTTTTATTTTATTGTTTAAAGTATTACAAATAGTAGTACATATGTCTCCTTTTATTCCCCCATTGACCTTCCCCCAGCCTCCCCTACCCTGTGTCACATGCCCTCATCCCACCCGCCCCCAGTGTCTTGCGTCCATTGGTTATGCTTATATGCATGCATACAAGACCATTAGTTGATCTTTTACCTCCCCACCGCCGCAACCCTCCCCACCGCCCAACCCTCCCCAACCTTCCCGCTGTAATTTGACAGTCTGTTCCATGCTGCTCTGCCTTTATATCTATCTTTTTGTTCATCAGGTTATAAGGTTCTTTATTATCCATAAATGAGTGAGATCATGTGGTATTTTTTCTTTCACTGACTGGCTTATTTCACTTAGCATAATGCTCTCCAGTTCCATCCATGTTGCTGCAAATGGTAAGAGTTCTTTCTTTTTAATAGCAGCGTAGTATTCCGTTGTGTAGATGTACCACAGTTTTCTAATCCACTCATCTGCTGATGGGCACTTAGGCTGTTTCCAAATCTTAGCTATGGTAAATTGTGCTGCTATGAACATAGGGGTGCATATATCCTTTCCGATTGGTGTTTCTGTTTTCTTGGGATATATTCCTAGAAGTGGTATTACTGGGTCAAATGGGAGGTCCATTTTTAAATTTTTGAAAAAATGCCATACTGTTTTCCACAGTGGCTGCACCAGTCTGCATTCCCACCAGCAGTGAAGGATGATTCCTTTTTCTCTGCGTCCTTGCCAGCACTTGTCATTTGTTGATTTGTTGATGATAGCCATTCTGACAGGTGGGAGATGGTACCTCATTGTTGTTTTGATTTGCATCTCTCCGATGATTACTGACTTTGAGCATGTTTTCATATATCTCTTGGCTTTCTGAATGTCCTCTTTTGAAAAGTGTCTATTTAGGTGCTTTGCCCATTTTTTGATTGGATTGTTTACTTTCCTTTTGTTAAGTTGTATGAGTTCCCTGTAAATGTTGGAGATGAAACATTTATCAGAGGTAACATTGGCAAATATGTTCTCCCATGCAGTGGACTTCCTTGTTGTTTTGTTGATGGTTTCTTTTACTGTGCAGAAGCTTTTTATTTTGATGTAGTCCCATTTGTTTATTTTCTCCTTAGTCTCTCTTGCCCTAGGATCTGTGTCTGTCAAGATATTGCTATGACATAAGTCTGCAATTTTGCATCTTACGGAGTCGTATAGGATTTTTATAGTTTCCCATCTTACATTCAAGTCCTTTAGCTATTTTGAGTTTGTTTTAGTGTATGGTGTAAGTTGGTGATCTAGTTTCATTTTTTTGCATGTATCTGATCAAATTTCCCAGCACTATTTATTAAAGAGACTGTTTTGACTGTTCTGCTCTTGCCTCCTTTGTCAAATATTAATTGAGTATAATGGTTTGGGTCATTTTTTGTGTTCTCTATTCTGTTCCATTGGTCTATATGTCTGTTCTTGTGCCAGTACTAGTCAGTTTTGAGAACCGTGGCTTGGTAACATAGCTAGATATCTGGTATTGTGATCCCTCCAACTTTGTTCTTCTTTCTCAGGATAGCTGTGGCTATTTGGGGTCTTTTTTTATTCCAGATGAATTTTTGGAGAGTATGTTCTGTATCTTTGAAATATGCCATTGGAATTTTAATAGGGATTGCACTAAATCTATAGATTGCTTTATATAGTATGAACATTTTAATGATGTTTATTCTACCAATCCATGAACATGGTATGTTCTTCCATTTGTTTATGTCTTCCCTTATCTCTGTTTTCAATGTCCTGTTATTTTCCGAGTATATGTGTTTTACATCATTAGTTAAGTTTATTCCTAGGTATCTTAATTTTTTTTTGGTGTAATGGTAAATGGGATTGTTTTATTTATTTCTTTCTGTGAGTTCATTATTGGCTTATAAAAAGGCCATAGATTTCTGGGTGTTAATTTTGTATCCTGCTACATTGCCAAATTCATTTATTAGGTCTAGTAGTTTTTTGATGGAGTCTTTGGGATTTTTTATGTATAGTATCATGTCATCTGCAGATAAGGACAGTTTTACTTCTTCTTTTCCAACCTAGATGCCTTTTATTTCTTCTTCTTGTCTAATCACTATTGCTAGTACTTCTAATACTATGTCGAACAGGAGTGGTGAGAGTGGGAATCATGTCTTGTTCCTGTTCTTAGGGGAAATGGGATTAGTTTTTGCCTATTGAGTATGATGTTACCTGTGTTTTATCATATATAGTAGGCGTCCTCAAACTAAGGCCCGCGGGCCACATGTGGGTGTTTTTGCCATTTCGTTTTTTTACTTCAAAATAAGATATGTGCAGTGTGAATAGGAATTTGTTCATAGTTTTTTTTAAACTATAGTCTGGCCCTCCAACTGTCTGAGGGACACTGAATTGGCCCCCTGTTTAAAAAGTTTGAGGACCCCTGATATATAGCTTTTATTATGTTGAGGTATGATCCCTCTATTCCCACCTTGCTGAGAGTTTTTATCAAGAAAGGGTATTGGATTTTGTCAAATGCTTTTTTGTATCAATTGATATGATAATGTGATTTTTGTCTCTCACTTTGTTCATGTGATGTATCACATTTATTGATTTGTGGCTATTGTACCATCCTTGCATCCCTGGAACAAATCCCACTTGGTCATGGTGTATGATCTTTCCAATGTATTGCTGACTCTGATTTGCTAGAATTTTATTGAGGATGTTAGCATCTATGTTCATCAAGGATATTGGCCTGTAGTTTTCTTTTTTTGTGGTGTCTTTATCTGGTTTTGGGGTTGGGGTAATGCTGGCTTCATAGAAAGAGGTTGGAAATGTGCCTTCCTCTTGAATTTTTTGGAATAGTCTGAGTAGTATAGGTTTTAGTTCTTCTTCGAATGTTTGGTAGAACTCCTCTGTAAAGCCATCGGACCAGGGCTTTTGTTTGCTGGAAGATTTTTGATCGCTGTTTCAATTTCTTCAGTAGTTATTGGCCTATTCAGGTGTTTTGATTCTTCTTGGTTGAGTTTTGGAGCTTGTATTTTTCTAAGAATATGTCCATTTCATCTAGGTTGTCCATTTTGTTAGAATAGAGTTGTTCATAGTATTTTTCATAATTGTATTTCTGTGGGATGGGTTGTTACTTTACCTCTTTCATTTCTGATTTTGTTTATTTGGGTCCTCTTTCTTATCTTTTTGGTGAGCCTGGCTAGAGGTTCATCAATCTTGTTTATCTTTTCAAAGAACCAGCTCTTGGTTTTGTTGATCTTTTGTATTTTTTTTTGGTCTCTATGTCATTTATCTCCTCTCTAATCTTTATTATTTCTTTCCTTCTGTTTATGCTGCACTTTTCTTGTTGCTCTCTTTCTAACCTTTTGAGTTGTAGGGTAAGATAATTTATTACCATTGTTTCTTGTTTTTTGAGGTAGGCCTGTAGAGCTATGAACTTCTCTCTCAAGACTGCTTTCACTGTGTCACATAGATGTTTGATTGTTGTCTTTTTATTATCACTTTTTGACATTATGCTTTTTATTTCTTCTTTGATCTCTCTGGTAACTGAGTCATTGTTTAATAGCATGCTGTTTAGTCTCCATGTGTTTGATTTTTTGAATTGTTTTTATTGTAGATGATTTCTAATTTTATGCCATTGTGACCTGAGAAGATGCTTGATATGATTTCTAGCTTCTTGAATTTGAAGAGACTTTGCCTGTGTCACAATATATGGTCTATCTTTGAAAATGACCCATGTGCACTTGAGAAGAAACTATATTCTGTGGATTTTGGGTGAAATGTTCTGAAGATGTCAATTAATTCCATCTGATCTAGTGTATCATTTAGGATTGATATTTCTTTGCTGATTTTTTGTTTAGAGGATTTGTCCATCGGTGTTAGTGGGGTATTAAAGTCACCTACTATGACTGTATTGTTGTCAATCTCTCCATTGATATCCTCCAGAAGAATTTTTATGTATTTGGGTGCTCCTCTATTGGGTGCATATATGTTTACCAGAGTTATATCCTCTTGTTGAATTGCTCCCTTTAGTATTATGAAGTGGCCTTCATTATCTCTTGTTATGTCCATCACATTGAGATCTAATTTGTCAGATATAATTATTGCTATCCCAGCCTTTTTTTTTTTTTTTTTTTTCATTTCCATTTGCCTGAAACACCATTTTCCATCCCTTCACCATCAGTCTTTGTGAGTCCTTTTTTCTGAGGTGGGTCTCCTGTAGACAGCAGATAAATGGGTCATGCTTTCTTATCCACTCAGTTACCCTATGTCTTTTGATTGGGGCATTTAATCCATTTACATTTAAAGTTATTATTGATAGGTACTTGTTTGTCGCCATTTTAATTCTTTACCCATGTGTTCCTTCTTCCCTTCCTATTTCTTCTTTTTACAGCAGACCCTTTTGTATTTCTTACATTGCTTGTTTGGTGGTAATAAACTCCCTTAGTCCTTTTTTGTCTGTGAAGCTCCTGATTTCACCCTCAATTTTGATTGATAGCCTTGCTGGGTACAGTATTCTTGGATTCAGACCCTTTCTTTGCATGATTTTGTATATTTCATTCCATTCCCTTCTGGCCTGATGTGTTTCTGTTGAAAAATCAGTGGCTAGTCTGATGGGGGATCCTTTGTATGTAACTTCCTGTCTCTCTCTGGCCGCTGTTAAGATTCTTACTTTGTTGTTGGTGTTTTCCAATTTAAATATAATGTGCCCTGGAGTCAGTCTTTTGGTGTTCATTATGTTTGGGACTCTGTGAGCTTCTTGGACTTATGTGAGTTTTTTCTTTCCTATATCAGGGGAGTTTTCTGTCATTATTTCTTCAAACAGGTTTTCTATTCCATAGTCAGTTTCCTCTCCTTCTGGCACCCCTATTATGCAGATGTTGTTTTGTTTCGTGTTGTCTCAAAGTTCCCTTAGGCTCTCCTCCTGCTTTTTAAATTTTTTTTTGTAGAAGCTGCTCTACTTGGGTATTTTCCCCCACTTTGTCTTCTAGCTCACTGATGCGGTCCTCTGCTTCTTCTAGTCTACTATTGAGTTATTTATTGCAGTGATGTCATTTTTAATTTCTTCTTGGTTCTTCTTCATTTCCTCTTGGTTCTTACACATATTGTTGAATTTGTCTTCCAAGGTTTTCAGCAACCTTATGACCATTTCTCTGAATTCTTTCTCTGACAGGTTGCTTGCCTCCATTTCATTTACTTCCTTTTTAGGTGATGCCTCCTTTTCTTTTGTATGCGGGCTGTATTTTTCTCCCCCTGATAGCTTCTTTCCTGGTGTCTGGTTATGTAGCTCTTTCTCTCCTGCTTTGACCTAAAAGCACAAAATACAACACAACAAGGCACAACACATAGGGCCCTGAACACAAATGTATTAATGATACTAATAACCCCAAATAAAGGTGAACACCAGAGCAAAGAGAATTAGGAGATTAAAAAAAAGAATGCAAAAATTATATTGAGAAAAGAAAAAAAAGTAAGAGAGAAAAGAAATAGTATGAAAAAAGAAGGGGGAAGAATCTATTTATATGGGGAGAAAAGTGTGATAGAACAACAAATAATCCAAAATAATGCAAACAAGAAACATCCAGAGATGAATACAAACTACAAATAATAACTAATAACAAGTGAGGAGAGGAAAAACAGAAGCAAAAAAGGAGAAACAATCACACAAACTAATTAACAATTAAACAAACAATAATAGGACAGAGAGAAAGAAGGGTAAAACAAAACAAAAGAAAAGAAAAAACATAAAACAAAAAGAAAAAAGGGAAGATAGAAAAAATTGGATAGTGAAGAAAGAGAAGAGAGAAGTGTGTATGGACTTGGAGCAGGGGAACAGAATTAGATATGCAGTATAAGTAGGATGCATTTTTTAAGAGGGGGTAAAACAAAAGAATAGAGAAAATCTAAAGCAGGAATAGGGAAAGAGAAACAGGACAACAAAAGGGGAAAAGTGAGGAAGAGAGTATTGGCATAAAGGTAAAGTTGAGGTAGAGTAAAATGATGCTAAAGGAAAAATGAAAATAGAATGTAGGACACTAATCCCAAAATAAAATAAAATAAAGAAAAAATAAAATGAAACTTTAAAAAAGGGTAAAATAATAGTAGTAATAATACTAATTAAAAATAAAAATATAATAATTAAAAAGGGAAAATCAAGTGAGAAAAAATAGTTTCTTAAGTAAAAGATAAAAAATAAAAATGTATAGTAGTGAAGGTCATTCACTTCCTCTACTGTTCTGTTTGGAACACCTGTTTCCTGTCAGGTAGTAAGGACAGTATTGAAGTTCCCTGCGTTCTACAGCTCCTCTGTGTAATAAGCCACAATCCTGTTTTCAAATAGGCGGTATTTCTTTGTTTCTCAGCCTGACTTTAGTTGTATTTACACAAGAGTCAATTTGTGATTCAATCCCTGGTTGACAGTGTTTCTGTATTGACATCTGAGGCTGTAAGTCCTCTCTACCCAATATTTAGATTTTGTTTTCCCTTCCACACTTAATAGTGGGTTGGGGAAATGGACTCCCCCAGAGCTGGTTTTCTGATTGTTTCTCCCAACTCTGAACCCCAGGTTCCACAAAATCAACTTTCCCCTGCAGTCTCTGAGAGTGTTTTTAATTGGGAGATCCTATGTACTGGGCTTAGTAATCAAAATCAAGGATTTAAAGAGAAAAAAATCTTGTAGCCTGTCTTCCCATCAGCAGCCATCTTCCATCTCTCCTCCATCATTTTTATTCTTAATGTTTGTGTTTCTTCTTTTTACAGCAGTTCCTTTAGCATTTCTTGCATTGCTGGCTTTGTGGTAATAAACTCCCTTAGCCCTTTTTTGTCTGTGAAGCTCCTGATTACACCTTTAATTTTGAATGATAGCCTTGCTGGGAATATTATTGACTTTTTCGCCATACACTGTGCGTGTCTCTGTGCACGTCTTTTTCCTCTGGCACTGTGCAGCCAGTATACTGGTAGAACTTCAGGCTGCCTTTCTGTGCCCATCCCAGCTGTAGGTTGATTTCTAGAGTTCCCTTTTGCCAGCAGCCCTATGGACGCCCTTCCACATTCATGGGTTATGCTGACCCCAATGGCCACGGATTTTGTGGAGCACAGACTACCTTTGAAACTCTAGATTCTGCTGTGTGCTTTTCTCCCTCCAGCCTGGATCGCAGACCTCACCTTTGTCTAGGTGATATCTGACCTTTCCGTGAGAAGGTGCAGGGATCACCCATGTCACGTATTTGCACAGCTTGAGACCAGGTGGTTGTGGGTTCACAGCTGGTCCCTGGGCGTTGTGGTTGTAGGGTCCCACGAGGTATCCAAGTTCTTCCTGGTTGAAGGTAAGGCTAGGCTTCCGATCCCAGCCACTCTCTCCTTCAAGATGGCATGGTCTCTGCAGCAGAGCTCGCCACTCCAGGAGAGATTTCAGCAGCAGTAGAGTCTGCCTGGTCACGGGAGCCCAGTCCAGCAGTCCCCAACAGTCCCTTGGAATACAGCTGTCCCTCACTCACAAATAGACACTCCTTGCATGTCCAAACTCTCTCCTTTCGTTTTCTCACACACTATCTTGCAGCCTGCTTTCCCATCAGCAGCCATCTTCCATCTCTACTCCATCATTTTTATTCTTAATGTTTGTGTTGCTTCTTCCTTTCTGTTTCTTCTTTTTACAGCAGTTCCTTTAGCATTTCTTGCATTTCTGGCTTTGTGGTAACTCCCTTAGCCCTTTTTTTGTCTGTGAAGCTCCTGATTACACCTTTAATTTTGAATGATAGCCTTGCTGGGAATATTATTCTTGGATTCAGTCCCTTGCTTTGCATCACTTTGTATATTTCATTCCATTCCCTTCTGGCCTGGTGTGTTTCGGTTGAGAAATCAGTTGATATTCTAATGGGAGATCCCTTGTAGGTAACTTACTGTCTCTCTGTGGCAGCCTTTAAAATTCTTACTTTGTCGTTGATGTTTGTCAATTTAATTATGATGTGTCTTGGTGTTGGACTTTTTGGATTCATCTTGTTTGGGACTCTATGTGCTTCTTGGACTTGCATGGTTTTTTTCTTGCCAATATCAAGGAAGTTTTCTGTCATTATTTTTTCAAACAGGTTTTTTATCCTTGATTCTCTTCCTTTCCTTCTGTGACCCCTATTATGCGTATATTGTTTTGTTTTGTGTCATCCCAAAGCTTCCTTAGGCTCTCCTCTTGCTTTTTAAATTTTCTTTCCAGTTGCTACTGTGTTAATGTGTTTTTTCCTACCTTGTCTTCTAATTCGCTGATGCAGTCCTCTGCCTCTCCTAGTCTACTGTTTAAGCCTTTTAGTAGTTGTTCTTTATTGAAGCTATGTCATTTTTCATTTTCTCTTGGTTCCTTTTCATGTTGGTGAAATTCTCATTGAGATGTGTGTATTTGTCATCCAGCCATTTGAGTATCCTTATAACCATTACTCTGAATTCTTTCTCTGACATGTTACTTGCCTCTATTTCATTTAATTCCCTTTCTCTTTTCTCTTTTTCTTTCCTTTGGGGATTTCTTTTGTCTCCCCATGTTTTGCTGTAACATTTTAATTGTTTCTGTGTCCTAGATCCAACTTCTTTGCTACCCACGTTCTTTTGGGGGTGGTGCTACTAGTGTGATGTCTCTCCTGGGCTTGGTGATCTAGCGGAGCTCCCTACTTGAGCTATTTGGGTTCTCTTGATGTAGTTGGATCTTGAATGTTAGTTTTTTATTCGTGGATGAAGTCTTGTCATGGGTTGGCAATGTGACACACCCCCAGCTTTGTTGTTTAAGCTGTTTTGGATGGGATCATGGATTGGGCTCTTGTGTAAAAGGCTGTCTGAGGTCTCACTGGTATGTGCTCACTGTGGGTCCCCAGAGTCCATGGCCTGGGAGGAAGGAGTATTGATGCCTGCAGATCAGATACTGTGACTTTGGCCAGTGTGGTGTGACTCTTGCTGTATTAGTGTCACTCTGTAACTCACTACAACAGGCCTGGAGCCTGTGACAGTTGGGGTGGGGGGGGGGCAGGTGTCTCATAGTCTGTGATTGAGGCAGTGGGATTCTGGCCAAAGTGATTTCCCTCTCTGAGTCATGAGGGAGTTGAGGATCCAGCAGCTGGGGATGTGGGAATCTCAAGGACTGTGGCTTAAACAATGTGACCTTGTCCAAGGAGGCAAGTTCTCAGTAACTGACCAAGCTGTCCAGAGATAGGTAGCCAGGAGGGGGATGCCGTGGGTCCTATTGATGGAAGCATGCACCCTTGGTTGGAGAGGCACTCGCCCAGTAGCAGCACACAGAGGGGCCCAGGAGCCATGTGTAAGGGGTGTGTGCTCATGGAGCCCACATGCTGGAATTGGAGCGATTGTGGTGTGCCACCAGTCACATGGAGGGAGAAGTCCCAGTTTCTGCTTTGGGGGATGTGCACCCTTGGTTGGTTACGCACGCCCAATGGTTGCTTATAGAGGTGCCCAGCAGCCATCTGCTGGGGCAGTGGCCTCAGAGGGCCTTTGTGCTGGAGCAGCATTACCACAGGGACTAGATACCAGCAGCTGGTGTTGTGCCTTGCAGCAGCTCAGAAGAGCACCCAGGGGCTGCCTGCTGGGGTAGTGTGCCCATGGGGCTTGCACACTGGATCGATGTGACTGCAGTGACTGGAGGTTGGCAGCTGAGGAGAGGGAAGTCTGAGTTTCTGCTGCCAGGGCCTTGAGCCCTTGGTTGGATATGAGTGCTCCTAGTGGCAGCTCACAGAGGCACTCGAGAGTCACCTGCTGGGGTGGTGGCCTCAGGGGACCTGCGTGCTGAATCCACGTGACTGCAGTGTCTGTGGGTAGGCAGCCGGGAAGGGAGAAGAAGTTTCTACTGCTGGGGCTGTGTTCCCTTGTTTGGATATGAGTGCCCCCAGCAGGGGCTCACAGAGGCACCCAAGAGCCACCTTTGTGGCCTTGGGCTCAGGAGGCCTGCGCTCTGGACAAGCATGACTGGAAGACTCAGTTCTTGCTGCTGGGGTCTTGAGCCCTTTGTTGGATTCACATGCATCCAGTGGTGGCTCACATAGGTACCCTGGGGCCCTTGGTCAGGGCAGTGTACTCATAGAGGTCCTTGTGCTGAAGCCGCATGACCAAGGTGTCTGTGGGCAGGCAGCCGGGAGTGGGGAAAGTCCATATTTCTACTGGGGCCTCGCATCCTTGGTTGGATTCGTGCGTGCCCAGTGGTGGTTCACAGAGGCACCCGTGGTCTGTTTGCCAGGGCAGCACACTCATGCACTCCGAGGGGTCCTGGTGCTGAAGCTGCGTGACTGAGGTGTCAGATATCCAGGAAGTGGGGATTCAGAATTTCTACTGCCGGGGCAGTGTGCCCTTGTTTGTATAAGTGCGTGCTCAGCTGGGGCTCACAGAGGCACCCAAGAGCTGCCTGTTGAGCAGTGGGCTCAGGAGGCCTTCACACTGGAAATGTGTGACTGTGGCATCTGGGGAGGGGGGAAGTCGCACTTACTGCTGCGGGAGCCATGCACCCTTGGAGGTGGAGGTTCTAGGGTCTGCAGGTCTGCGAGTGGGGCAGCAGGATTTTGCCTGGAGTGGCTGCACACTAGTGTGCGGCGTGGTACACTGCTGAAAATCTTTTTCCTGTGTTGTATGTCTTCCCCTGTCTTTTTACACACCCTTGTTTCACTGGCACACTTTTTCCTGGGAAAGGATACATGGGCAAAAATTGTTCAGAGGTCTAGCCTTTCTGAAATACCTCCTATTTAATAAAGCAGTGAATTCTAGGTTGAAATTAATTTTTGCAGTTCTAAAGACATTTCTACTGTTTTCTCATTAGTGTTGCTCTTAAACCTGTTGACATTAAATGATACATTGTGTATTACCAATTTTAGTAATTTCCCCCATCCTTTCTTCTCTGGATACATTTAGAAGCTTCTCTATTCCCGAGATTCTGAAATTTTTGGTATGTTTTGGTATGCACCTTTTCTCTTATATCCTGTCATTTTTTTATAGCATTTCATTCTTTTACCAATGTAATGTTTTGCCTGTGTGGGTGGAGTTATTTATCTACTTGTATTTTTAATCCTAACCTTAGATATTTTTTCAATGCTTTTCAGAGAGAGTAGCAGGGTGGGAAGGATAGAGGGGGAGAGAAAGAGAAACATCAATGTGAGAAAGACACATCGACTGGCTGCTCCCAAAACGCGCCCTGACCAGGAGCAGGGAGTGAACCCACAACCCAGGTACTTGCCCTTGACTAGGAATCAAACCACTTCCTTTTGGTGTGCAGGCCAGCACTCTGACCACTGAACCAAACATGCCAGGGCAAGATATTATTTTACGCTTTTATTTGCTCCTGAATTTTACCACTCACATTAATTTTTTTCTTTTTATGCCATAGTTTTATTTTACACTAGAGGTCCGGTGCAAGAAACTGTGCACTGGGAAGCAGTCCCCTCAGCCCAGCTTGAGCCCTCGTGCAGTCCAGGAGCCTTAGAGGGATGTCCTACTGATGGTTTAGGCCAGTTTCCCGGCCTAAGCTGTAAGCCCGGCTTCTGGGTGAGCAGCTCTCCCTCTGTGGGATTGTGCCAAAACTGGCTCTCTGAAATCCCCCAAGGCGTCCCGGATTTTGAGAGGGCTCTGGCCAGGCCAAGGGACCCCACTGATGCACAATTGGGGCCAGGGAGAAATGTGGGAGGTTGGCCAGCCGGGGAGGGACTGCGGGAAGGCTCCAGGGCATGTCCAGCCCGTCTTGCTCAGTCCCCAGTGGCCGGATCTCAGCAGCAAGCTCACCTACCAGTTGGAGCATCTGTCTGCTGGTGGTCAGTGCATGTCATAGCCAGAGGTTGAGTGGCCTTAGCATATCATTAGTATATTATGCTTTGATTGCTTGAATGGGCAACCGGTCAATGGACACTCTGCGTATAAGGCTTTTATTACATAGGATGACACAACTCATTTACTGATACCACAGATTCTAAATTTCTCTATGAAAGTAATCACTAAAAAATGTGATGTTCTTAGCATGTAGATTTTAGGAAATGTTTTCAACTTACTTTTGGTGTATGAGTTCAGATTTTTAAAAAATTAAATTCGTTGGGGTGACATTGGTTAAAATTTTTATTTAGGTTTCAAATGTACATTTCCAAGATACATGATTGGTATATTACATTGTGTGTCCATTTCTCAGAGTCAAATCATCTTCCCTCACCATATTTTTGGGCCCTTATACCCTTCACCCCTTCCCAGTGGTAACCACCATACTGTTGGGTGTGTCTATGAGATTTAGTTTTATATCCCATGTGTGAGTGAGAGCATATAGTTCTTAGCCTTTTCTGGCTGACTTATTTCGCTTAGCACATAATATCCATTGTGTGGCAAATGGCAGTACATCCTCTTTTCTTATGGTTGAATAGTATTCCATTGCATGTATGTACCACGTTTTCTTTATCCAATAATTTATTGATGGTCACTGTTTATTTTCATGTGTTTAGAATAATGCTGCAATGAAACAAGGGTGCATATATCTTTGCAAATAAATGTTTATAAAATTTTCAGGTAGTTACCCAGAAGAGCTGTTGCTGAGTCATATGGTGATTCTATTCTTAATTTTTTGAGGAAACTCCATACTCTTTTCCATAGTGGCTGTACCAGTTTATATTCCCACCAGCAGTGAATGAGGGTTCCTTTTTCTCCACAACCTCTCCACCACTTGTTATTACCTGCCTTGTTGATAGTAGCCATTCTGCTTTGATCTCTCTAACTTGTGGGCTTCCCTCAGATGTGTGGTGGTCCCTGGCTGTCATTTCATATTTAATTGGAAACACAAGGAGTGAGCAGAACTTTTAACTGGCTGGGCTGCACTGCAAGAATTTGAACCTGCCTTTGATTCTGTTTTTTTTTTTTTTTCTTTTCCTTTTTTTTAAAAAATAAATCTTTATTGTTCAGATTATTACAGTTGTTCCTCTTTTTCCCCCCGCATAGCTCCCCTCCATCCAGTTCCCACCCCACCTTCTGCTTTTACCCCCCACTGTCCTCATCCATAGGTGTACGATTTTTGTCCAGTCTCTTCCTGCACCCCCCACACCCGTTTCCCCCTGAGTATTGTCAGTCCACTCCCTTTCTATGCCCCTGATTCTATTATATTCACCAGTTTATTCTGTTCATCAGATTTTTTATTCACTAGATTTTTAGATTCACTTGTTGATAGATAAGTATTTGTTCATAATTTTTATCTTTACTTTTTTCTTCTTCTTCCTCTTCTTAAAGGATACCTTTCAGCATTTCATATAATACTGGTTTGGTGTTGATGAGCTCCTTTAGCTTTTTCTTATCTGTGAAGCTCTTTATCTGACCTTCAATTCTGAATGATAGCTTTGCTGGGTAGAGCAATCTTGGTTGTAGGTTCTTGCTATTCATCACTTGCTATTCATCACTGTAGGTTCTTGCTATTCATCAATATTTCTTGCCATTCCCTTCTGGTCTGCATAGTTTCTGTTGAGAAATCAACTGACAATTGTATGGGTGCTCCCTTGTAGTTAACTAACTGTTTTTCTCTTGCTGCTTTTAATATTCTCTCTTTGTCTTTTGCTCTTGGCATTTAATTATGATGTGTCTTGGTGTGGTCCTCTTTGGATTCCTTTTGTTTGGGGTGCTCTGCACTTCCTGGACTTGTAAGTCTATTTCTTTCACCAGGTGGGGGAAGTTTTCTGTCATTTCTTCAAATAGGTTTTCAGTATCTTCCTCTCTCTCTTCTTCTGGCACCCCCATAATTCGGATGTTGGTATGCTTGAAGTTGTCCCAGAGGCTCCTTATACTATCTTCATATTTTTGGATTCTTTTTTCTTTTTTCTTTTCCAGTTGGGTGTTTTTTTGCTTCTTTGTTGAGAATCTTTGACTTAATTCTTGCGATCCTCAAATCTTTGACTTAATTCTTGTGATCCTCTAGTCTGCTGTTGGATCTCTGTATATTATTCTTTATTTCAGTCAGTGTATGCTTAATTTCTAGTTGGTCCTTTTTCATATCCTTGAGGGTCTCGCTAAATTTATCGGCCTTTTCCATGAAATTCTTGAAAAACCTTATAACCGTGGTTTTGAACTCTATATCCAGTTGTTTTCTTTCCTCCATTTCTTTCATTTGTGACCTGTTTCTTTGTCTCTGCATTTTGGCTGCTTCCCTGAGTTGATAGAGTGGCTTTGTGTGCTAGGTGTCCTATAGGGCCCAGTGGCACAGCCTCCCCAGTTACCTAGGTGGACACTCTTGGTGAACCCCTTTGTGGGCTGTGTGCACAGTCTTGTTGTATTTAAGCCTTGATTGTTGTTGGTATCACTGGGGGGAATTGACCTCCAGGCTAATTGGCTGTGAGGATCAGCTGTGTCTATGCTGCGAGAACTTCTGTGCTGGAGACAGCCTTATGGGGCAGGACTTGCTTCAGTGGGGCTTTGGTGCTCACTAAGTCTGTGCCCCCTGAGTGTGTCTCTTATGGATCTGAGGAGTTGTAATCTGGATGGTCCCACTCTGATCCCTGGGTACACTGGCTCGTGGATCTCCAAGAAGGTGCTAATTTAGTCTCTGCCTGAAGCCACCCAGCAGGAGCTTTGGAGAGATCTGCAGACTCCTCTTTGTTTGGGTTTTGGAGGTGCCCAGATGAGGCCCAGCTGTGAAGCAATGCAAGCTGCTGCAGAGCCTTGGGCCTTCTTTTGGATGTTCTTGGTCTCACTGACTCAGCTGCAGTTTGTTAGGTAAGTTTAGAATTCAAAGGACCAGGCCATTAATATGCAAAAGCCTCTGCACTCAGCTTGGATGGGGTGGAGTCTCATGGTGGAGCAAACAGCTATGGCTTCATGGGGCGGGATCACAGGGTGGGGCAAACAGCGATGGCTTCCTGTCAGCCCTGCCCTAAGAGGCCCCTGGTTCTCAGAGTCCTGTGGTAATCGCTGCAAGCACCTCTGAGAGAAAGCAACCCTAGAGTTTCGCCCGCTGCCAGACAGTACAGTTTCTCCACAAATGAGCCTGCGTCCCCAGAGTCTTGCCTGGCACTGGAGTTCAGAGCAGTCAGGAGCTTTTGTCTCCCTCCTGATTGAGAAGCCTGCCATGTATTCAGTTGCCAGCCCTCTCCACATGCGCGCCTCCATACCTCTGCCTTCCACAGCTCCTGTATGTCTCAGTGTGCTTTTCTCTTTCCTTCTAGTTGTAGAATTTCCACTCAGCCAGCCTTCCTGTGGTTCTGGATGATGTCCATTTTGTCTTTTAGTTGTAGTTTTGAAGTGGTTGTGTGAGGCAGCAGTTTAGGTGTTTACCTATGCCGCCATCTTGGTTTCTCCTGCCTTGGATTCTGTAAGACAAACTGGCTTTTCTTTTTCCTGTTCTAGCCACTCTCTTTAGGCACCAAAGTTGTGCTTCCTCTCCTTTGTTTATATACTGTGAATAGCTTTATTTATGCCTTTATTTCTAATGATATAGTTCTGAAAAGAAGGGGAGAAGAAATAGATTTGTGGTCAGTCCAAAAGTCTCAAATGTGTAAGTTATAACTCAAAATTAGAACCTATATTTAAAGTTTAAAGTTTTAATTCAATGAAGTTAATAATATTAATTCAGAGAATATTTTGGTTATACCTATAGTTAGCATACTACACTTTTCTACTAACGTCTAGTTAAGAATTGTATTCAAAACATGCATTTTGTCAGATTGTCCCATTTCTGTGCAACATAGATGAAGCAGTTTTCATTAATGCATAAAGTGTTAGAAAATTTAGGTTAATTTAATTTATTAATTCTTAATATTGAAAACTTGTGAAAAAGTAGAGAGAAAACAGCAAACTTCTGCTTTATTTTTTAATGGGTTAACATGAAGGACTTGACAGAATTTCAACAGGTACTTGACTTGACATTAAGATTTAGGTTGAAACTTATTAGTTTTTTAGGGTGGTTACTTTTCCAGTCGTTGATATTAAACTTTTCTAAGGAACCCCTTCCCTTTCTTGAAAAGCTTGTAAAAGTCCTTCTATTCTGCCATTTGTGCTGAATGAATGAAGATACAGTAGGATTTTTTGTCTCTGTGTATTCTAGTGACCAACTGAAATACTATGAACACTCTATTGTTGATAGCATTTTGTCTTTTTGAATTTTTCTTTTTTTTAGTATTTGCATTTTTTATCTCTATGTTTTTCTGTGTAGGTTATTGAGATTTTTCTGTGTAGTAGTAATAAGGTTTTAACCTTAAAGAACAAATGTTTTACATTTTCAGGAAAGATGAGGGGAAAGTAATCTTCTGGCAGCCAATATATCCAGGCATTGCTAGGAGGGTTAATCAGCCGCCCTAGTGGGTCCTAGATACTTGGACTGGAAAGTTTGAATATTTGGAAGTAGACCTAGACTGATGGGGAAGTGCTCAGTGTTCCTTTGGTTGGATCAACCAGTAGACTGTAAATTATTGATTTACTAAATGAACTCCCATAGACCTGTGAGCCCATGTCTGATTAAAAATTTTCAATGTTTTAGCACTATTTTCAAATAGAAAACAATGTATGTTTATAATAGAAAAAATGTTAAATAGAGGAACATGAGAGAAAATATCACCCAAAGTTTTACCAACTAGTCTATATTTTGGTACATTGTTTCCTATTCTTTTATTCCCCTATATATAGGTTTCTGGTCATAATTGACTTTATTATGGCGCATTATATGCCATAGTACACCTGTATAGTAGTAAACCTTCCATCCTATCTAATAAAAGAGAAACATGCAAATTGACCTTACCTCCGCTACACTGCCAGCCAATAGGAGTGAGTATGCAAATTAACCCAACCAAGATGCCGAGGCCCATAGCAGCCAGGTGGCACTGGGGCTGCCAGGGTGGGTGGGAGACACAAACCCGCAGGGAGGCCAGCACCCAGCAGCCCCAAGCCCTGCCATGGCCGCGCTGGGGCTGCAGTGGGAAGGATTAGAGACACAAACCAGCAGGGAGGCCAGCATCCAGCATCCAGCAGCCCCAAGCCCCACCACCATGGTGCTGGGGCTGGGAAGTGCCGCATTGGAGATACAAAACCGCAGGCCTGGCACCCAGCAGCCCCAAGGCCCGAGGCGGAGGCACTGGGGCTGCTGGGGGGATTGGGGGGGACAGCGGAGACACAAACCCGCAAGAAACCTGTGGAAAGGGAGATAAACTATCATAACTTTATCTCCCTTTCCACAAGATGAGAAAACTGCCCCTGAATTATTTAGTGATGTGGCCCACACCTTTCTACAAACACAAGGTATGTTATGACCACTCCCAGGAAGGTCTGGTCAGAATACCATCTCCAGGGAATAATGCTACTGTGGCAAATCATCTATGAGAGGAAACAAGCTTTTGTTGGGTTTATTCTGAAGGTCAGAGAACATGTCACTCCAACATATGCTGTGTTGTTACATTGATGACCTTGACCTGCAGATGCTTGAAAAATAGCAAATGCATGCAGAGGATTTCACTGAAGTCTCCTGATCTGCCTAAAATTGGACCCCACTAAAGGAGCTTAAATGTCATAGGTCCTCTTGACGGGAAAAGTGTCATCAGGCAGAGAAGACTGACTCCTGTCACAAGACAGGAGATTAGAAGTTGACATAACACCCAAACTTTGTTACAAACCATTTCCCCCCACCCCCATTCATCTTTCCTAAAAATCATTTACTCTCCTCTAAGAGGCCTACACCTCCCGTCCCCTTTCCCTAGGAAAAAGGTATTTAAATCTGCATTCTAAGCCACCTTGGGGAGTTACTCATTTTTCCCTGGGATCTCCCACATATACATGAGGTACACATGTTAATGAACATTTGTTTTTCTCTTGGTGATCTGTCTTTCATTACAAGGGCCTCCACTAAGAACTCAGAAAGGTAGAGGAAGACTATTTTTCCTCCTCCATAATTCTATCTTGGGAAAGCAAGTCCCCAGCTGAACAATGAGGTTGGCTCAAGTACCAAGCAGTCTTGGCTGACGGGAGGGAAGCTTCTAGGGAGAAATCAATGATATTGGCATCAAAGTGGGACGGAGGGCACACGCATGGTTGCTGGTGGGCGTTCAAAGTGGTTCAACATTTTTGGAAGATGATTTGGCAAATTCGATAGAAATGTTCAAGGTACATCCAAGAGTCTTCTTCTAGGAATCACATCTGCTGAGATAAAGCACAAGCACATAAGCCCTGCTCAGAACCCAGGATGCTACTGCGGGCTCCCCTTCCACGATAGGAAAACCTGGGAACAACCTGCATTTTTAGGACAAGGTGGCATCTATACTAATAAAAGGGTAATACGCTAATTAGACTGGATCCACCAGACATCTTCCGGATGTCCGACGTCCTTCTGGATAAAGCTGGGGCCCGGCCAGGGGGAAGCTTCCCCAGTGTCAGGGAAGCCACCCAAGTCCTTGTCCCAAGGCAGGGAAGCCGTCCGTGGTCCTGGGTGCCTGCCTGGGAAAAGCTGGCCTGGGTCCCGGGTGCCTGCGGCTGGCCAGAGGGAGGGAGCCCAGGTCCTGGGTGCCTGCAGCCAGCCAGAGGAGGGAAGCCTGGGTCCCTGGTGCGGGGGCTGAGGCAGAGACATTTAGGGGTGATCAGGCAGGTAGGCGAGCAGTTAGTGGCATCAGGCATGTAGGCAGAGACAGGGGCAATCAGGCAAGCAGGCAGAGGCAGTTAGGGGCTATCAGGCAGGCAGGCAGGCAGGTGAGCGGTTAGGGGCGATCAGGCAGGCAGGCAGAGGCAGTTAGGGGCGGTCAGGCAGTCAGAGTGGTTAGGGGCAATCAGGCAGGCAGGCAGAGGCGTTTAGGGGCAACCAGGCAGGCAGGCAGGCGAGCGGTTAGGAGCCAGCGGTCCTGGATTGCAAGAGGGATGTCCAACTGCCAGTTTAGGCCCAACTGGCAGTCGGACATCCCCTGAGGAGTCCCAGAGTGCAAGAGGGTGCAGGCTGGGCTGAGGGACCCCCCCCCCACCCCCATGCACGAATTTCGTGCACCAGACCTCTAGTCTATACTAATAACAGGGTAATATCCTAATTAGACGGAACATCTTCTGGACGACCTTCCAGATGTCCTTCTGGACATCCTTCCCAACAAAGCAATGTTGGTAGGGCCAAGGCAGAGGAGGTTAGAGGTGATTAGGCGGGCAGGGAAGAGCAGTTAGGGGGACCAGGCCAGCAGGGGAGAGCAGTTAGGGCAAACAGGCTGTCAGGGGAGAGCAGTTAGGGGGATCAGGCTGGCAGGCAGGTGAGCAGCTAGGAGCCAGAGGTCCTGAGGGGTCCCAGATTGGAGAGAGTGCAGGCAGAGCTGAGGGGACCCCTTCCTATGCACGAATTTCATGCACCGGGCTTCTAGTTTAGAATAAAATTATTTAAATGTGTTTTCATATTGTGTGCTGTATTTGTTTTTTGAAATCCTAAAAGTAAATTATATGTTAAATGCATGGCTAAAGGTACCTATCTGAATTTTAGCTATAATTAAAATATTTCTAGCTTGACAGAGAATTTATTTCTCCATATAGCGATTCATTTCGCTGGTCCTGTGGTTCATATGATCCCCTGACCTTTCCTCCCCCAGCATATAGACACCCTTAAAGGAGGAACAAGGAGCCCAAAGAATAGCCTCATACAACTCCCATGCAAGCCCTCGCACCCTGACTCCTTTAACATGTTAAGCGCCCAGCCTGTTTTGTCTTCCAAACAGAAAGTATAATGTCAGTCAGTGACTGACAGGACACAATGTGTTAAGCATTAAGCCCTGAGGACAAAGAGGTTCTGGCATGAATCAAACAATCTTAGGAACAAAGCTTCGGTTTTGTTGACCACAGAGACAGAGTTGTGGTCAAAGTAGAGGTAATAGCTAGGCCTCAGTTGGTTTCAGATTCAGGCCCAGCTTAGATCCTCTAAGACCTTCCCTAAAATTTCCGCCTTTTGATAAAAGCTCTTAAGATGAAGGACCCAGTACCTGTGCTCTCTCCCTTGAGCATGCCTGTAGTTTTCCGCCCTCTTCTCAGGTGCTCTCACTCTGGAGCATGCCCATGCCTTCCCCCTCTGTTCCCCCAGGAGTGAATATTCTTCCTTTCTTTCTTTTAAGTTCCAAGGCCCCTTCTTCTGCCTCTGTAACTTGTTTGTTGAGCCCACGCAGCCAAGCTGGCTCAGTTCCACCTCCGTGACTTTCTAAATGTACTTTCTCTTATAATTTGAGTTCTTGGCTCTAAATTCTTTCTCAGCCAAACTCGCGGACAAAGGTCAAACATCTGGTGCCATTTTTGCCACTAACAAATGAATATTAAAGACACCACTATTACTTTCAATTCCTTATGGAGACTGGGATTAGTTACTGGTTTTACCTAAGAGCATTTTCCTAACATATGTTAGGCTATTTTCATATTTCATTATTGCTGTATTCTAGGGCTCTTTACAATTCAATGGAAACTTTTAAAAGACATGAATATTTCTAAAGTGTTTTAAAGCGAATTTATTCTTTAGAGAAGTGGTTCTCAACCTTTCTAATGCCGCGACCCTTTAATACAGTTCCTCATGTTGTGGTGACCCCCAACCATAAAATTATTTTTGTTGCTACTTCATAACTGTAATTTTGCTACTGTTATGAATCATAATGTAAATATCTGTGTTTTCTGATGGTCTTAGGCAACCCTGCTAGTGGTTCTCAACCTGTGGGTCATGACCCACAGGTTGAGAACTGCTGCTATAGAGCCTAAGACCATCGGAAAACACAGATATTTACATTACGATTCATTAACAGTAGCAAAATTACAGTTATGAAGTAGCAACAAAAATAATTTTATGGTTGGGGTCACCACAACATGAGGAACTGTATTAAAGGGTCGAGGCATTAGAAAGGTTGAGAACCACTGCTCTAGAGGGCCTCAAAAAGTCATTGTCATATCTCTGACACTACTGCAGGTAAATTCTAATTGTATCTGTAGTAGGATTTACCTTCCAGTTGCAATTGATTTAGATAATTGGTCAAACACTTGTTGAACTCCTAATTTGCCCCAGGTTCTGTGCTCAGCAGTTGGAGGCAGAAGAGGAGGGAAAGTCCTGCCTTCCCTAGAGAAGCTCACTTTTTATGAGGGGGATGCCCTGGAAGCAGTTGATAACATGTAACAAGTAGTAACTCAGGTGTGTAAAAGTAGAGAAATGGACAAGTTCTGTAGTGTGGCTGCTGGCAGAGGTACCCTGGAAGTAGATGGGAAGTGGGGTTAACCTTGCTGAGAAAAGGTGGAAGAAAAAGGCCTTGGAGTCAGAGAGAGCAGCTGAGTGAGGCAAGGTCCTGATAAGTATCATGTAGCTTAGGGAGTAGAATTCTTAATATCATGGAAAGTATTCTCTGAGATTCTCTTTGGAGTAATGTAATGATAGTCTTATTTCAACATGAAGAGAGAGTTAAATTCTCAGAGTTGTTTGATCTGTTTTTGGATGTGAGAGAATCTTAAAACAATACTATTTAATTCTCAAGGTAAGGAAACTGAGGCCCAGAGAGACCTCTTGTCCCTTAACTTATGAGCTACAGGCCAGCCCCTGCACGCACAGACCTCTGCCTCAGATACATGTGTTTTGTCACACTGTCTCCTGAACTAATATTTATGATTGGCTTTCATGTACATCAATAAGATGCTCTTGCTTCAATATTATAGATGGCAGTATGTCTTAATGTAGAAAATAAATAGTAGAAATAGAAATCTCGGCAGTTTTCTTTCTTAGGGAAAAAACACTGAAATCTTATTTTAAATTAGAGGCCCGGTGCATGAAATTCGTGCACGGGGTGTGTGTCCCTCAGCCCAGCCTGCAACCTCTCTAATCTGGGACCCCTCGAGGGATGTCCAACTGCCCATTTAGGCCGGATGGATCATGCCTAAATGGGCAGTCGGACATTCCTCTCACAATCCAGGACTGCTGGCTCCCAACTGCTTGCCTGCCTGCCTTCCTGATTGCCCCTAACCACTTATGCCTGCCAGCCTGATCACCCCCCAGTCACTCCCCTGCTAGCCTGTTTGCCTCTAACTGCCCTCCCTTGCAGGCCTGGTCACCCCTAGCTGCCCTCTCCTGAAGGCCTGGTCACCCCTAGCTGCCCTCCCCTGCAGGCCTGGTCACCTCTAACTGCCCTTCCCTGCAGGCCTGGTCACCTCTAACTGCCCTCCCCTGCAGGCCTGGTCCCCCCCCCAACTGCCCTTCCCTGCTGTCCCGGTCACCCCCAACTTCCCTCCTCTGCCAGCCTGGTCACCCCTAATTGCCCTCCCCTGCAGGCTTGATCACCCACAACTGCCTTCCCTCGGAAGCCTGTTCCCTCCAAACTCCCCTCCCCTGCTGGCCATCTTGTGGTGGCCATCTTGTGTCCACATGTGGGCAGCCATCTTGTGTATTGGAGTGATGGTCATATTGCATATTACTCTTTTATTAGATAGGATAGAGGCCTGGTGCATGGGTGGAGGCCAGCTGGTTTGCCCTGAAGGGTGTCCCAGATCAGGGTGGGGGTTCCCTTGGGGCATGGGGTGGCCTGGGTGGGGGTTCCCTTGGGGCGTGGGGTGGCCTGGATGAGGGGCCTGGTTTGCAGGCCGGCCATGCCCCCAAGTGACCCAAGCAGAGGCCCTGGTATCTGGGATTTATTTATCTTCTATAATTGAAACTTTGTAGCCTTGAGCAGAGCCAAGCCTCCTGCTTGCTCCATGGCTGCAGCCATTTTTTGTTGGGATTTATTTATTTTCTATAATTGAAACTTTGTAGCCTTGAGTGGAGGCCTGGGTCTGCCAGGGTGTGTGGAAAGCTTGGCTTCCTCCATTGCTGGGGAAACCCAAGCCTCCTGCTGGCTCCGTGGCTGCAGCCATCTTGGTTGGGTTAATTTGCATACTCACTCCTGATTGGCTGGCGGGCATGGCTTGTGGGAGTAGCGGAGTGATGGTTAATTTGCATATTACTCTTTTATTTGATAGGATGTTTTACATTCTTATAAAGGGAATTTATCATAGGTGTTTGCCAAGTTGGATTATAGGTAGTCTGTCAAGGGCAGCATTTTATGATCCCCTCCTCAATTCTCATTGTTGGAAGTTAGAGCATGTAATGGGTTTACCGTAGAGTTGCACATGGTATTGCACTAAAGTAGTTCATAGAGTATGAGAACAATTGTAATGCTTAATTGTTTGACATTTTAACCAAGGAAAAACATACTTTTATAGGTTTAACTTACTGTGATATTTTCTTCTATTCCCCTTCCCCTTCAGGTATCTCCTGGCCACCTTAGGGAAAAGTACAGCTCATGTGCTACTGTATATGTTGACTACTCGATTTCTCAGCCTGATCTGAGAATCGCTGTGCAGTGGTGAGTACAAATAGGAGACAGACCCCTTATCCTGCCCATATGTACTTTCATTTGATTGTCCTTTTCAGTGCTCAGGTTAAAAAACTGGTGTCAATTATATATTGATGTCCACTTCCATTTTAATCTTAGAGTGGATGGAAGAAGGGAAACCCACTTAAAAATTAAAAAATCCCCCCAAAAGTATTTATCTTTACTTGAGGCATTACTGCTTCTGAGACATTGTTGAACATAATGAAAGGAGAGGCTCGTTTTACTGAATGTTTCTGGAATAAAGTATTTCTTCATGAGAAATGGGCCTGGAACCATGTGTACTGACTGCCCTGGAAGCTGCTCTAGGAAGAAGGGACAGCTTGTCCCCTACTGGCAGTAGAGTGTATCTGCATTTGCAGTCCATTGGATTGTGTCAGATTTCCCCCATCGTACTTTCTTTATTCCTGCATTATTTCTATATTGCAATGCACTCTCCTTCCAGGAAAAATGCATCAAACCAGTCTTAAGGAACAACTTTTCAAGATAATTTCTTTGAAATTTGTTCAACTGAGGTTTTAATTTTATAGATGTAGTAAATTTAGTTATGTATATATGTATAGATATATAAACACATCTTCAAGACACTATATTGATCCATATCTCACAAAATTAAAGCAGAAAATCATGAGAGAGGTGAAGTTTTGGAAACATAGTCACAGTCAGGTTTACATTTAAGCAAACATAATAGTGTCACGATGATGAAAACTATTCATTAAATTCTGTGAGTTCATAGTCCACAATTGGAGAGTTTAAAAAAACACCCTAATCTGAAAACTTCAAGCTTATTTAAGAAAAAAATAAAATCAAACTTTGATGTAGAGCTTCCTGAATCCTATTGGGGTTGTCCAAGGATCATTATCAGTGTCTCCCTGGGATGTGAGTGTTGACTTTCCAGAACTCAGTTTGGGAAATGCTACCTAAAAACACTATTATCCTCATTCCTAATTTTATTTTTCAGTCCTAAAATATAATTTATTTATAAATTTAATTTTGTTGGTATTGTACCAACTTTTTGGCTAATTAAATTTTCGGTAACTTCTACTTTAATTAAAAACAGCCAGTTCACAATCATAATAATGTGAATTTCTTCTCTCATAACAACAGTTGCGATCAAATTGTGTCTCAGCAAAAATTGAGCCCATCTCTCTCTAAAGTCCTGAGCTTTGGCACCTATCTAACAATCACTGAGTCTTTTTCTTCAGTCTGGCCACTAATTCTGGCAGTAAAAAAAAAAGTCCTTTCTGGCTGCATTCCATAGCTTCTTTTGAGTTCAGAAGAGTCTTATGTTACAGTATATAATTCAAAACTAGTTTTGAAGATTAACCTTGCTCAGACAAGTGGGTGTTAAGCTTTTTCCCTCCAAATACGTCTAATTTTTGAAGACCAGTAAGTTTTTATTTGTTCTCATCAGGTTTTGAAAATGATCATTCAGTACATTTACTATTGGTAAAATAAAGGTTTTCTGAGAATATTAATAGAGCTAGTTGGCCCTTAGGAATGGTTTTGAAAAAATGTTTATTGTGGGGTAATAGTGCATTGTACTCAATGGGACGAGTGAGCCTTATTAGAATCACATATGCAACTTTTACCTAAATGTGTCTCTAAACACATGCATTCCATTTCTCTTCCCCCAAAACACTCTCTCACTCTCATAAACCTTCTGATAAGCTGAGGAAAGATGGAAGGCATCTTTATGTGGAGAAAAGCATCTATGATGATTTTGATTTTAACCCTAATTCATGTGTTCTCAAACTTTGGTGCACTTTGCAATCACCTGAGAAGCTTTCAAAACAAACCCAGGTCATTATGCTAAATGAAATAAGCCAGGCAGAGAAAGATAATTATCACATGATATCACTCATTTATGGAATATAATGAACAACATAAACTGATGAACAAAAATAGATTTAGGGACAGAGAAACATCGATCAGACCATTAAATCTCAGAGGGAAGGTACAGGAGGGTGGGGGTAAGGAGGAGAGATCAACCAAAGGACTTATATGCATGCATATAAGCCTAACCAATGGACACAGACAACAGGGGGGTGAGGGCATGAGGGGGAAGGGTAGGGGGGTTAATGGGGGAATAAGGACACATATGTAACACCGTAATCAATAAAGAAATTAAAAAAACAAAAAAAAACACCAGGTCATACCCAATGCCAGATGAATCAGATTAACTCATGGTGGTAGAAGGCAGTTTGTCAAACTCCTCTGATGATCCCAATGCACATCCAAGCCTGGGAACCACACTGCCTGGTTAGAGGGTAGGAGGAAAAGAACTGCTTCTCACTCTTTGTGGGACCTTGAGGAAGTCAGTTTTAAGCCTTGGTTACCTTCTCTGTAAAATGGGTTGTTGAATTAAATATCACCACAAGTTCATTGGCTCTTTTCAGTTTCTATACTTCAAATTCTGTGATTTTAAAATCAATTTTAAGATGAAGCTGTTTGAAGCACTATACAAGTACCCATCTTTGATGCTAACAATGCTATAGGCCTTTTTAGAAGTGCTAATATTATATACCTGCTGAGGTGTTTCCTCATCTAGAAGGTTTCAGGAATCTGGAGAAGAGGCTGCAAGTAAATTAAATAAACTAGACATGAAATATAAATTTGGGAGGCATTTTTCGGGGGAGCCAGGGAAGGCTTAGCTTATTAGCTGAGTTCCCTGAGTCTCTGGACACTTAGCTTTTTATTAACACATTTTGCCCTATAGCAAAGCAGATGTACATATCAAAGGTAAGATTTGGTAAACAGTAGATTATCAGGTTGAGAGAACTGCCTTCAGCTGTTCCAGCAGCAGGTAATAACATTCAGATTTTCAGCCCTGCTGAAAGAGTCCATTCAACCTTTTGAGGACTTCTCACATTTATTATGACCCTGCTGGAATTAGCCTCCAGCATAACCCCCTTCTTTGATTTATTAAATTTAACAAGAATGTATGCCATTTACAGAGCTTGGGTCCTTTTAAGGTTTTTAAATTCAATGGAAAGGATAGAGTTCTCTCATGTCCCTTTAAATTGCTGCCAGGCATCAAAGGAATCAGTCTGCAATAAGCTCCTTTCTGGGCCAACAGTTCTTTGAGTCCCCTTCCCAAGCACTGTCTCCTGTGACATGATAGCAATGATATTCCAGTTCTGGATGGTGGACAAATGGCAATGCAGGTCTGACCTTCTATGGCTTGGTCCTGGGCAACCTGCAGCAATGCACAGCTGCTGACTGCTAGCATGGCAAGGCATCTTCACCATCTCCATCTCTAAACTGTTTCTCCTTTGTCTCCTCAGCGTGTTACTTGGGGCCACTGCTATTCTGTGGATGGAGTAGTCTGGTTAGTTCCGTTCTTGGACCCATTGTTGCAGGAATCCCTATGGGCTTGGAGGAGTTTTCTGGAAATATATAAGCATGTTCTTGACCAAAGATTAACTCTACCAGACCACTGTACCGATTTTTCGGTAATTTCCAAATCTGCCGCTATACCGCTGTACCTAGTTTTTGGTACTTTGCCTATTATGTGAAAAAAATGTGTCACAAACTAAAAATAACCAACCAATCGTGGTCAAACCTCATGGTTAGTCATTGCAAATGTCTGCCCCCATGTGTTTGAATTGCTCAGGAGCCCAGGTATAGGGACAGTTAGGTTTAGGGCCTCAGGTCTGGTAGGGTAAATAAA
Organism: Ia io; assembly: GCA_025583905.1. Lineage (NCBI taxonomy): Eukaryota > Metazoa > Chordata > Mammalia > Chiroptera > Vespertilionidae > Ia > Ia io. Next base: position 94,560,725 of record JAJQQW010000002.1, on the reverse strand, counting down.
GGAATCCTTTTTTATAAACTAGACTTGGGATCTCTTTATTTTGCCCAAACCATTTTCCTTTGGCTTATTCTGACACCATATGTCTTGCCATCAGCATTACAAGTGAAAAATAATTTTAAAGTAAAAATTTTAAGTACTTAAGCCTTGATATACTTTACTTACAGAATATTTCTCTACTATTCCCCCTTTTTGTTTTAAATAATATCAAGAGGCTTTTGGAAATCTTGCAATGCAGTCTTAATAACTTTTAATTCAATTTTTTTGCACAGAAATTTGTCTGCTCTGGATTTATTGCATGTTAAGCAGCTTTATTGTGAGATGAATCATCAGTAAAAAATTAGTGTTCTAGGAATAGTTTCTTGCCTAGTACAACTAAGTTCCCTTGAATATTCACTTATTTCAACTTGCCAATTTAAATCAATTATTTTCTAACTTCATCTCTTCTTGGGTGTGGACTAATTGAATTTCTGCTACTAGTATTTGAGTATAGCCACATAAGCTTTGTTTAGAGAGACAAAAACACAAATTACTTTTCTTTTTGAGGCCTAATACATTGATTTTTAATTACAGTTTTCCAGACATTTGAAGGAAACCTCCCTTTATTTCCTCCCAGAGTAATTTCTAGGCCACATTTAGAGAGTTTCTTTTAAAAACCTTTTTCTTTCTTTTACACCAAGCAACCTACCTGGTTGCTTTTCAGGTGCTGGCTGATGTGGCCGTACCTATATATTAAGTGACTCTCTTTTTGTTCATGGTGACTTTATTTATGATCACATTTAATGCTTGAATAATAACCTTCAGTTTACCCTGTAAATATTAGCAGAAGGGATTTAATTTTTTTTAATTTCTCCTTTTTATTAAGCTTAAAATTTGCTTTTAAACATTATTCTTTTTGGCTACTGCTCATTTGCACACATAGGAGAATTATGGGAAGTCTCAGTAACTTTTTCAGAGAATGGATGATATGCAAATTTTTACTTTGGCTTTTGTTAAATCTAATTGCTTATAAAGATATTGGCTTCTCATTTAACTGAAATTATATGAGACCATTGTTATAATTTAAAAAGCTAATTTATTAAGTAATTAAAGTAGATATCTTTATTGAAAAAGCAAACTTAGATATTTGACCTATGAAGTATAAATGACGTCCCATTCCCCCAGCCTATCTGAAGTGCAGGCCGCCAGATGGCTTTTTGTCTTTTAAAATTTCATTGCTTTTGTTTTTTAAAATTCCTCTGCTGAAGAAATCTTGCCCTCCCTTAGAGGTTAAAATCTTCATACAATTTAAAATATACGTATATAAATAAAATATATTTATTAATTTTTATTTGAAAAAGCTTTCCATTTGATTTCAAGTCTATCAGATCAGTCTATTTCAAAATTATTTCTTTTAACCCTTTGCACTTGCTTGCTTTTTTCATACGAGCTGCTACCAATGCTAATCATGTCAAGTCACACTCGACATCCGAGTGCAAAAGGTTAAGAAGAGAGAATGAATCTTTGAATCACTCCAGGCACCTGGAATGCTTCAAAAGCCATCCATCGGTTAAAGTCCTGAAATTTAACTTAGAAAGACCATCCTATATAATAAAAGCCTAATATGTTAGGTGTCCGGTCATCCGGTCGGCCATTCAACCAATCAAAGCATAATATGCTAATGATATGCTAAGGCAACTCAACTGCTCTCTATAACATGCACTGACCACCAGGGGGAAGATACTCTGAAGAGTAGGTTAGCTAACTGCTGGGGTCCAGCCTATCGGGACTGAACCAGATGGGCTGAACATGCCCTGGAGCCCTCCTGCGGTCCCTCCCCAACTGGCCAACCTCCCGTGTCCCTACCTGGCCCCAATTGTGCACTGTGGGGTCCCTCGACCTGCCCTGCACCTTCTCACAATCTGGGTGGAGGGATCCCCCCCACAAGTGCAGGAATTTTGTACACTGGGCCTCTAGTCAAATATGTGTGTGTGTGTGTGTGTGTGTATTAGATTATATTATATACTTTTTATAATTATTCTAAAAGATATTAATTAAATTTAAACTGGTTTTTATATTGAAAATTTGGTTGAGACCATAGATCAATCATCTTTCTTTAATTAGACCATATAAAATATTATATCTTAGGTTGAAATTTTACCACACTTGGTACATCAATATATTTTAAACTACTATTTTCTCCAGAGAAAATACAAGAATTATTTTCTCAAAAATAAATTTTTATACTTTATGCATTTTGTAACCACAACTATATGATTTCTCCTAACTTAATTTGAACTTTAAACTCTTGGAAGCCTTAAATTTTAGCTGGAAAGTTAAATACTTAGCATTTCTTAGATCAGTAATAACTTTACTTTTTTAATGCAAGACATATTTAATTAATATATTTAATTCTGTCTTCTAGATTTTTCATGCAAGGCAAACTCAGATTAACATTTTAGTATTTTGTCATTTCAGAATACCTATATATTCAACAAGTTTTTTATTATTTAATTCAGTAAACTCCAAACTTTTAAGTTGCCAAAGGCTCTGGAAAACCATGTTTCTGGCTGGCAAAACAGGTTTGGCTTGGACACTTGATATAAAACTACCACATTTTTTCTGCTGGGGGAAGTGTGACCAGCCCAGAGCTCTCCTTCAACAAGGAGTGAACCCCGCTATTAACATACCTATAATTATAACTGACAACAAATTCTTTATCTTAGTTATATCCATGTTTCAACAATTTTGAGATTTTAAAGCCAATTATTATTATTGAAGGAATTTACTTTGGTAAATTCTGTTACAGAGATAATTTACTGATTTTCTGGTGGCCTTAATGTTAACTTTGGAATGCAGTCCATTATTATTTAAAAACTATCCTTTATTATGGAAATAGCAATCTTGTTGCTTAAAACCTGCCTATATTATTTCCTTTTCTCCTTTGGTCATCTCTGCCATCTTTTTGAGGGAAAAAAACAGCTTTGGGTTTTATTCTGTAGCATCCATAAAGAGATTAATCTTAGCTCAAAACCTTGTCCAACATTGGACGGAGCACTCTTTTGTTTCAAGCTAGCTTTCTCTCTTTACGAGTACAAAAATCCCAGACACATTTCTAAATTCTGTTAACTTTTTAAATGACAGACTGGGAAACAAAAATCATGGCAAAGATGAGACTCTTCCTAGCACACTGGGGAGTGGGCATCCATTTTACAGGATCACTACATGTCTTTCCACCCCCACATCGTGCTTGCTTTGGGAAATTTAGCAACTGACCTGGCTACCCAGGTTTCCTTTTTTATTGAATTAAAGGCATGCCTAATAGAAAATGACAGATCAACAAGACTAAATAAATCAATTTTTTTTCCCTGAATCTTTTCCTATTCTGCTCTCCATGGCATTGACTAGCTTTTAAAGTTATTTTTGCTAAAATCTGCCAGTCCTAAGGTATCCTATGGTAATTTTTCAACAAAGCATTAGAGAGTTTCCCTGTGAGACTGTTAGCTCCACCCTTTCTAGCTGCTCTCGACACCAGAAGCGGTGGATCCAGCGGATTTTTAGAAATTACATACTTTCGACCCCCAATATGAACTAGGCATTTTGCAATTTGAACAAGAACCCACATAGTTAAAGATGACAACAGCACTCTTTTTCCTTGATCCTGATTTAAGGAAGTACCTTTTGACATTTTAATTTCTTTATCCTTGAGCATGGGAGCTAAAAATTTACGATGATATTTTTGCCTTTAAACCGAATTCTTCCCCATAATAGTCTGACTTCAAGCAAAAGACTTTTCCCACCCACTCTGTTTTACAAAATCCAAAGCTTGGTATGAGCTTTACTTGCAGTGAATTTCCCCACCTTTTCCAGTGATTAACTTTTTTTTTTTTCACTCAGACAAAATCTTCTCCAGACGTCCTTGTCTCAGGTGCCATTAATGCCAGGGTGTTTCCGCATCTAGAAGGGTTCAGGAATCTGGAGAAGGGACTACAAGTAAATTAAATTAAACTAGACATGAAATATAAATTTGGGAGGCATTTTTTGGGGGAGCCAGGGAAGGCTTAGCTTTAGTAGCTGAGTTCCCCGAGTCTATGGAATTCCTAGCTTTTTATTAACACACTAGTAGCCCATTTGCAGGAAGAATCCTGCAAGCGGCCACTGTGGCCGCATGCACTGCCGCTGCCGCCATTGCGGCCGCCGCACCTGCACCCATGCACCGCTGCTGCCCACCCCGCTCCGTCCCGCTCCGCCCTGCCTGGGCTTTCCCTCTGGCAGCCACCTTGCTTTCTGCTTTTCCTCCCTCTTCCTTCTAAGTTGTCTTCAGTCTTCACTCCTCCCTCCCTCAGTGTATGCAAATTAACCTCCATCTTTGTTGGGTAATTTGCATACTCTCCCTGATTGGCTGGTGGGCGTGGCTTGGGCATAGCAAAGGTGAGGTCAATTTGCATATTACTATTTTATTAGGTAGGATTTTCCCTAGAGCAAAGCAGATATACATATTAAAGGTAAGGTTTGGTAAACAGTAGATTATCAGGTTGAGAGAACTCCTTCAGCTGTTCCAGCAGCAGGAAATAACATGCAGATTTTCAGCCCTGCTGAAAGAGTCCATTCCACCTTTTGCAGACTTCTAGCATTTATTATGACCCTGCTGGAATTAGCTTCCAGCATATAATCTATTTATAAAATTCAGATTCCCTTCCCTCAATTATTTTGAGCTTCATATTAGGCACTGAGGGCAAAGAGGAAAAGCATGGAACTTAATCTACAGCACCCCTTTGTTTCATGTTACACAGCATCTGGGAATAACTTAGGGATATAGTAACTTACACAGTATCTGAGGACTTACATCTGCTCATTAAAATTATATTTAAAGTAATTTGGAAATAAATGTTACTGATATTACACTGTGTATTACTTGCTGCATTGTTAGCACTGCTAATTTTAGAATTGTTAGAACTATTGATTTTGTGGGTTCTAATATTTGCCATTAAATTTTCTAACAATTATGTAAAAGTGACTTTAAACAATTCTGTTTGGTAGAGAGCATTCTATTTACCTCTATGGAAGTGACAGCCAATGGGTGGGCAGGTGAAAAACTGCTGTATGGCTTAAATTGAAGCATGTGCACAAATAGATCTAACTTGTACAGGAAGAAAGGTTCTATGGGTAGAAGGGGAAATGACAGGAGAAGTGTTTAATAACTTACATATTATAATAATCACTGGAAACATGTCTACTTACTGAATATGCCCTAGCATTTTGTTTTTCCTAATTTTGCTGAAAGACAAAGAAATAGCACAAGGTGAAGAGTGCCCATGCGATACTGTTCTGAACGAGGATTTCATGGCCATTGGGCAGGTGGGAAGGTCTTCCCCCACCACAACCCTTTTAAAACATGTCTTCAGCCCTGACGTAAAGTCAACTGTTTTTCTTTTTTCCACAGCCTGGCATTAGCAATATATTACCACATAAAGAACAGGTGAGTTTAAAACCTTTCTTGTTAATCTAGCTAATAAACTTACAAGATATAAAGTTATGTTAGGTTTTAACTATGCACATTATTGGAGTAATCTATGGTGCTTTTATTATATTACTAAAGGCCTGATGCACGAAATTCGTGCAAGGGGCTTGGCCCTCACAGCCCCGGCTTATCTGGGCCCTCACAGCCCTGGCTTAGTCCAGAAAGTCATTCAGAATGTTGTCTGGAAGGTCGTTCAGCCGTCTGGTCTAATTAGCATATTATGCTTTTATTATTATAGATTGAAGTGAATCACTTGTTTTTGTCTTATGACTCTTAATGCTTAAGTTATTGAGGATCCCAAAGAAGGTTTGTTTATGTGGGCTATATTGATATTTACTGTATTAGAAATTAAAATTGAGAATTTAAAAATAAATCCCTGTATGTTGAAAAATGGTTTTTATAGCACTGTTGAAATTTTGTGCAGAATACTTCTTTGTTGTGGTGGATTGTCTTCTGCTTTACTGGATATTTAGCAGCTTTCCCAGCTTCTCCTCACTAGATGCCAATAGCACCCTCTTCCCAGGCCTCATTGTGACAGAAAAAAAAGTCTCCTCCATGGCTGAATGTTTCCTGGGGGACTAAATTGCCCCTGATAGGGAGCCATAGCATTAACACAATTCTTTACAAAAGAGAATCATTTTCCACAACAAATAGGCCAAGTGGAAATTGTGTCATTTATTTACATTTTGCAAATCTCTTTATGTCTGGTTTAACAGAAGACAGCTGATTCTCATGTACACCCTGGCCTCACTCCTTTGTGATTACTTCAGTCATCTCAATAATTTGTTTTGAATAAACAATTGAAGACCCAGCCTCATGTAGCTTTATGAGCATATTTTTAAAGTTTTCATAAGTGTGTATATTCTTTGATACTGTACCAAAAGTCCACAAGAGCTGGTTTCTTAAATTAGTTACATGAACTTGTACTAAGGTCTCTTTTAAATTAGTACCCATTCATATATCTTGTATGCTGAATGAACCTTTTTACTTGTAAGTAATTTTGTAATATTATGCATTGGTCATTTAGAAAGTATTGGTCCACATTTCTGTATACTGTATCAAAACTTACTTTTGTTAGTTAGCGTCAATATCACCACCACTCTTCCCAGAAAACCGTGAATTATTGAAAAGCTGTCAAACTCACAAAAAGGTACAAATTTTCCCCATTCTTGATTTTCAGCCTAATAGCTGGAATTGTGCAATGGGCAAGAAATGTATAAATTATTTTCTTTGAAGTGACAGGCTCACTTTTCAGCTTTGAGATTATGACACTTGTACTATCAAATAAAGATGTTATTCTATAAAAACAGTAGCACATTCACCTCACAACTAAGTTAAAGTTTAAGTGTTTTCCTTAACACACCCACATTTCAGTATGCAGAAGTGCTTACTGCATACTTCCCCTTACTCAGAATATAAAAAGAAGGATCAATATTTAATAGCATTATTCATTGTTAATTCTTTATCAAAGATGTGCTTAAGTAAAACATTTGTTTTCAACAACAAGTGGCAGTGAAGAATAGAATGACTACTAGCACAGGTCGGGACCCTGCCTTAATTCTTGCTCAGAAACCAGTTTTGCTGACTTTTCCTTTTATGCAGTCATTGCAAATGTCAGTGTAAATGCAGACAATGCCTTAATATTTCTATACAAACAGTTTTGGCCTCATGGGTCTCCTTAAAATGGTCTAGTGGAAATACTGAAGCCTGAAAAACACTCTGGGAGAAACACTGTGTAAATGAGCAGAGTGTAGTAGTGTGGAAAATTAAACTTAAAAAAAAAAGAAGAAGCTTGGTTTCCCTGGCACAGTTGGTTGGAGCATTGTCCTGTTACATGACCAAGTGGCAGGTTCAATTCCAAGTCAGGCAGCATGTACCAGGTTGTGGGTTCAATTCTGTCAGGCCACATACCTAGGTTTCTGGTTCGATCACCAGTCCAGAACATGCAGGAGGCAGCCAATCGTTTGTGTGTGTGTGTGTGTGTGTGTGTGTGTGTGTGTGTGTGTGTGTGTGTGTGTGTGTGTGTTTCTCATTTCCTCTTCCTCTCTCTGAAATCAATAGACTATTCACTTTTAAAATAAAAAGGCAAGATTTTAACTCAGACTATTTTAAAGAGACCAGAAGAAATACATAATAAGAACATAATATAGGAAAGTGATAAGAGAAAACAAACAGTGAAAAAAACAGGGATCTCATTTTCACATGGAGGGTTGCCCACCACTACTGCTTTGTAAAATGTTCCTGTGTCTGCCAATGAGAGGTTAGAGGACTGGCCAGCGATTTGGTTGACTAGCATTGCCTATTAGGGAGGGTCAATGCTTATAAAGGCAACTCTGGCTGGTCAGTGTAGAAAAGATTTCACAGAATTTGATGTGCTGAGTAAAAAGAGGTCAGGAAATGCCTATAGGGTCTAAGAGAAGAATTTGTAGGACTTTCTCTGTTGAAGGTTAAGCTCCCTCCACCCCTCTCTACTCCCAGCAGATGTGTTGCTAATACAACAATTCCTGGATTAGTTTTCTTAATCACGTTCTTATTTTCTAGAGATTCAAATAGATCCAAGGACATTTTTGATGAGAGGATCCACCCTTTCACAGTAAGTGCCAGTTGTATTAAGGTTGTCTTTTTCTCTCAGACAATTGTGTTTATTCCCTGCTGATTTGCTTTGAAATTAATCACTAGTAGAAAATTACTCCCTCCAACTTGGAGTCAACATTATCTTCCTTTAAGTTTTCTTCCCCACCCTATGTTGTATCTAATAATTTAACAAAAGGAATGTTGTATGAGAGATATGTCAGTAAGACCTGAGTTTCAGCTTTGTATACTAGTAATTAGTGAGCTAAAGTGAGTCAACATACCCCCCCAAAAAACAAAAAAATGTGTCTTTAAAAAAGATAATTGCATAATTTTTAGCATCAAGAAATATGAATGTTAGGGGCATAGAAAGGGAGTGGATTGATAATTCTCAGGGGGAAAGGGGTATGGGGGATGCAGGAAGAGACTAGACAAAAATTGTACACCTATGGATGAGGACAGTGCAGGGGAGGTAAGGGCAGAGGGTGGGGTGGGAACCGGGTGGAGGGGAGCTATGGGGGGAAAAAGGAGAAACTTGTAATAATCTGAACAATAAAGATTTATTAAATTTTAAAAAAAAGAAATATGAATGTTTATAAATAAACTAAACAGATATGTGAAAGATCTCTATGAATAAAATGTAAAAACTATTTGAATCAATTAGAATTACAGAAACATTTTTAATTCACTTCTTCAGACATCTCTATGGCACTATGTGGCTGTGACCCCTGCCCAGCACGGCACAGCCTTAGAGCCTGAAGGTTACAGGAAACTGAAAGCACATTTTTAGAGTTCATTGCAGAGAAGTATGACGGCAACCAGCAAGTCTTTTGAGCCTACAAATAGTTTGCATTTAGACTGAATCCTGTAGGGGCAAGGTGGAAAGGAATATACAATTTCTGAGGTTGTGCCTATATTTATCTTTAACTAGAGGCCCAGTGCATGATTAAATCATGCACGTGTAGCTGTCTGTCCGCTGGTCAGGACCCGGTGTGGCCGGCAGCTCTGAAGTCCCTGGGCCCCTAGGGCGAGGCGGGGTGGGGGCGTGGTCCTCCGGCGGCCGAGCCCAGGCTGGGGTCTTGCCTTCGCCTCCCGCCCAGGAAGGCTGGGGCCGCTGCCGCCTCCTCTGCCTTCCGGCTCCCTCATGAGCCCTCCCTCGGCCAGCCTGGGCTGTGTGGAAACCCGAGTCCTCTGCGGACACTGCCGCGCGCTCCTGTGGCCCAACTGCCGCCAGACTCCTCCCCCGGGAGCCGCGCCGCCCGCCCACCCGCCCGCACCACCTCGTCAGCTGGGGCCTCCAAATGCCCGGCTCGCTGCCCCAGAGGCCCCTTCTGTGCCACAGCACAGCCATGGCGCAGACGCTGAGCTCGCGCCGCCGCTGGCGATGCGAGCTCAGCGTCCTGCCGACCCAATCACCACCCCGGCCACCCCGAGTCCTGCCCCCTGCGCCTCCTGCTGGCCCAATCGTGGGTGTAGCGGAGTGATGGTAATTTACATATTACCTTTTTATTATGTAGGATGAGTGTCGGTATTCAATCACTATTGTTTTTAAGGTCCCATTGTTTATATTTAAAAGACTAAGAGACATGTCACCCTGTCAAAATTATTTTAAGGGGTGCGTGGGCACAAGTGGAAGACTGCTGCCATAAAAATACTTAAGCATTTTTCTTCAGTGGATACTTACATTTCATTTTTTCTCTTTTCAGCAGAACAAGTTTCAGGAGGAACACTTTACACACAATCCTGAACCTGAATCTATTTACCGATTTATTCACCCATTTTTCATCGCTATAAGTGTAACAGCAGGTTACGCAATATCAACTTTGGTAAGATAGTTCTTCTTTCAGAACTTTATTAAGGGAAACCTATCAAAAGAAGTAAAGTTCACACATTTGAGCTTAATAATCACTATGATTAAAAATGTCCTTGTTTTTCTCACCACAAAACGATTGCTATTAAAGGCAGAAAGAGGGCGAGATTTCCAATTTCTCCCTCCAGACCCCAGGAGACATAGGCGCATGCAGTGCACACAGGCAAACTTGCAAGGTGTGCTGATGGGGCAGGATGGGGGCAATAACAGAACCTTCGGGGCCTCAGGCAGTGACAGATTCAGTGCAGGTCTAAGCTGAGTCCCAGGCTGCATTCCCCGGGCAGTTGTAATGTGTGTCCTGACTGAGAACTAGAGCACTAAATTCGCTGTTCCTTGAATGATGGGTGTTCATCCATCCTTTCTGTCCTCTTGTGCCTGCCTGTGACGTTGCCAGGATTCTAGTGCCAGTAGGACCTACACACTACAGCTGTGTAAGGACCTTTGTGTCATTCATCCAGGATTCCTGTGGAAAGAGTGTATCATTTGGAATGAGTGGTCCATTCTAGTGAGAAGGAATGGGGATTGTATCACTCTTCCCTCGGGCAGTCCTAAAGGGGAAAGTCTCCTGCTGGGTCTGAGGGAAGAGTACTTATGTCAGCGCCTCCTCCTTCAGTGCTCAGTCAGAATTTTGGAGAGGCAGCCTGTGCTTCCGAATAGAGACCCCTCAGTGGCACTGGATCAGACAATGCCTTAATTGTTTTACTTTTGCAGGTTTACATAGAAAGCGACCTGACTACCAGAGACAGGCAGAGATAACAAGAATTGCTAACAGATTGAAGCAGGTTAACTCAATTGGAAGTCTTTGGCCAAGCACTTAGGCAAATGGCAGTGCCCCACATGACATTAGGGAATGCGTGGGGAGTGGGAAGCTGGGGTGAAGAGCTCTGGTTTGTATGTGCAAACGCATTAGCAGTAGTAGTTTCAGTCGAGTGACAGTGCCAGGGGCAGACTACAGTGGGTGAATGGGAGAGTGGGAAATGAGAAGCAGCATCGGGGCATTCACTGTGAGCAAACAGAGAGGAAGCATCCTAGGGGAGGTGGGATGTGTACCATATAAAGACATTCATATTGGGGAGAGTGTTTGGGCCAAAGGGAAGTGTTCAAAAAGAGGAAATTGTGGGAGGTGTTCTTCAGAAGTGGGATGGGATCGATTTCACTGCTAGAAGAGTTTCAGTGAGAAGAGAAATCCCAATTCCAATGACACCAGAGGGCAAGTGGTATAAATGAATGATTAATGGCACATACAAAGTCTACAGTAAAGATTGCAGGAAGTTGAGTGATTTCCAATGTTGTATATGTCTCTAATTATTCCCATCAACTAGACAGTTGAACCTTATAAAGATACGATATCTGAGCGCATTTAGCTTTTGGGGATTGGTGCAAATTTTCACTAAGAACATATGTTTAATAACTGTTTTTTAAAATACAGTTGGGTTTGATGAGCTTTGGCAAATGTGAGCTGTCAATCTTATGACCTCAGACAGTAAGCATACTCTTTAAAATGGGACTTTTTTCTCTTTGTTATATGGCATACATACTCTTCTTCAAAGAACTCTTGAGGTAAAAACAAATCACAGCTATCCTTTATAATCTTTGCTTAGCTGTTACCTTCACCCAGTTCTTTGTAGAATAGACATGTAATACATGTGTAGAAATCATGAGACCTCACCAGCTACCTGGCAGGTTTAGAGGTGAACCAGGGAGACAGAGCCTGGCAGCTCTGCTACCACCTGAAACCAACAGAACTGACTAGGCTTCAGGTTGTATAAGACAGAGATGGATTTCACAGAATCGTGATGGAGATGTGAGGCTTAGGGGACATAAAAGGACTAGCCTTGGTGTGCATGTGTGTTTCTTACAAAGGCACTAAGTCCAAGAATAATTGACAGTTGTAAACACCTGATTCAAACACACCTGTTTACACTACCTGTCCTGCTGCACCACACAGCAGCCCCTGGGGGGCTGTCTTGATGACCAAGTTTTATCTTCATCTCGGGCCACAAAGGGACTAGTTATTGTGTAGAGAAGGTACAAATGTGCTCAGTATTCCCAAGGATTTACATTTTCAAGGTTATGTAAAATCACCATTAACTACCAGCCAGTTATGAAACAGTGCACGTGGTGGGCACTCAAGTATCTGCACTGGGCCTGGATATGCTGCCCTTTGCAAGTGGGAAAGAAAGAACATTTCTTCAGGAATCCTTTGCTAACTTGTCCACTCCTTCCTGTGACCAAAAATTGGGCTGGAAATTCACATGGGAAAGTAGGCAACATAAGTATCTGATTTGCAACTGTGACTTGGCCTCTGGCTTTGGCTGGCCAACTAGTCTCTTGACCAGAAAGAACCTAAGAATAAAAGGCATGTCAAAACTGCTGAAACCTGTCCTTCCTAACAGTTATTATCACAGCACTTAAACTGAGCTAGAACCAAAGACCAGTGTTTTACTTTTGCAGGTTTACATAGAAAGGCTTTTAATATATGCTGAAATCGACATTTGCCCAACTAACTGGAAACGAATTGTTTTTGGCGCCATTGTTCTTGCTTTCAAGTATTGGCACGATCTGAATATATCGAATTCAATATTCTGTCAAATCTGCAGGGGCTTTAAAATCAAGGACTTGTGAGTTTACTAGGTTTTGGTGATAATAATAATTTTATTACTTCCTAATAATTTTTATTACTTTATATGCCCCCATAAAGTTTATAGATTAAGAAATGTTTTTAAAGTTTAAATTGTGCAGAGAACTGAACTATTCATAAAATTACATACATTTTGCCCTAGCTTATTTGGCTCAGTGGGTATAGCGTCAAGACAGACTGAATGATCCCAAGTTCAATTCCAGTTAAGACCACATACCTGGGTTGTAGGCTCAATTCTGGTCCGGGCATGATAGGGAGGGAATAGGAAGCAAACAATTGATGTTTCTCTCTCTCTCTCACTTTCTCTCTCCCCTCTCTCCCTCCCTCCCACTCTCCTTTCCGCTCTCTAAAAATCAATATTAAAATATCCTCAGGTGAGGATTAACAACAATAACAAATTACATATATTTTTCTATTCACATTTGCTATAATACATCGTATTCTTTCCCATTAATTAGTAGGTTTCCATGTGTAATTATTCTAATAATCTGTGTGATAATTTGAAATGTATTTTTCTGGTGGTTACTGGCAAACATTGTACAAGTTCAGATGCATAAGCAACGGTACTTTAAATATCTTTATGGATTTTTTAGGGCCGCCTACCTGTTTCGGTCCTTTTTGTTGTTGGTGTTCTCCTTTATAAAATTTATTTATTTTTATTATTCTTGTCAATAAGACTTTACGTTTAATATTATTTTGTATTAGTCTCAGGTGTACAGCATAATGGTTAGAAAATCATATGCTTTGCAAAGTGTTTTCCACATTATTTTTTTAATACTGACCTGAGACCATACCTAGTTATTACAGTGTTAATGACTATATTTCCCAGGGCTTACTTTATATTTCCCTGAGTGTTTTGTAACTGCCAATCTGTACTTCTCAATTTCCTCACCTTTTCACCCAGCCTCCCAGACTCCTCCCTCTCTGGTAACGATCAGAATGTTCCCTGTATCTGTGAGTCTGCTTCTGTTTTGTTTGTTCATTTATATTGGTCTTTGGATTCCACATACAAGTGAAATCATATGGTATTCGTATTTCTCTGACTGACTTATTTCACTAACATACTACCCTCTAGGTCCATCCATGCGCTCACAAATGGCAAGATTTCAAGATTTCATGCTTTTTTTATGTCTGAATAATATTCCACCACTTTTTTATCCACTCATTAGTTGATGGGCACTTGAGTTGCTTTCACAGCGTGGGGATTGAAAATAATACTGCCGTGAACATAGGGTACATATATTCTTTGGAATTAGTGTCTTGGGTTTCTTTGCATATATACCCAGAAGTGGAACCTCTGAATCATAAGGAAGTTTCATATTTTAATTACTTGAAAAAAACTCCATACTGTTTTCCACAGTGGCTGCACCAATCTACATTCCCACCAAAAGTGCACAAGCATTCCTTTTCTCCATATTTTAGTCAATACTTGCTTTTTAAAAATTTTATTGATGATCACCATTCTGACAGGTGTGAGGATATCTCATTGTGGTTTTAATTTGCATCTCTCTGAGGACTAGAGACACTAAGCATCTTTTCATATGTCTATCAGCCATCTGTATGCAGTCTTTGGAGAAGTGTCTATTCAGGTCCTCTGTCCACTTTTTGGGTTGTTTGTATTTTATTGTTGAGTTGTATACTTTTTTATAAATTTTGGCTATTATGAGATATATCATTGTCAAATAAGTTTTCTCATTAGTAGGTTGCCTTTTTATTTTGTTGATATATTTATTTGCTGTGCTAAAACATTTTATTTTGATATAGTCCCACTTGTTTATCTTTTCTTCTGTTTCACATGCTGCAGGTGATGTATCAACAAAAAACAATATTACTAAGATAAGTGTCCTAGATTTTACTGCCTATGTTTACTTCTAGGAATTTTATGGTTGTGGGCCTGGTGAAAATGTCTGTAAGTTCTTCAGGGCTAAGGAACAGTATACAATCATTCCTTCCATCTGAACACTATAGTGGGGCCCTGTGAATGAGCAAGGAGCATGAACCTACAGTTGCACTAATGGGACTCTGATGAATCAGCCCCTATAGTCAGCATCACTTGAGCATAAGAGACGTAACTTCCTCCCCTTGTCCAAAATTCAAAGAGCTGGATGCAAGAGGGATGACAAATAGCTATACCTTATCTATGTTTGTTTGAACATTAGTGTATTAGTCCAGCTAGGTAGCCTTTATTTGTTTCAAAACAAAACCCAGAGTCAACCTAGTAGTTTAGAATGATAATTTTGAAGATAGCCAGGTTGACTAAAAGTGCTCTGTATTGATTTTGTGTTTTCCTTCTTGCCCAGAAATGAGTTGGAAAGGCAATACTTTTATCTACTGCAGTTTGGTCTTAATATTCCTTTCAGTGTCTATGCCAAATATTATTTTGACCTCCGGTCCTTAGCAAGTAACCATGGATTGCCTACTGCATTTGCTCCTCTTCGAAAAGAAAGAGCACTGACTCTAGAGGTAAGGCTGTGGATTCACAAAGTGGGGTTTGCTACCAGACACCAAAACCAATATCTGTGGATAAATCATATTATGTAGTATTAGGAAAATGAAAAGCTGTTTTAAACTAACACATTGAAGAAGACTTATGAACTCTTTCACATTGTATTAGTGGTATCTCTTTCTGGTTTACTTACGAAACCCACATTATACAAAAATGATCTCTGTGACCATGATTCAAAATAATTTATATCCAATTTAATCTTGGATGGTGGGGGGCGGTTCTTTTGTTTGTTTGTTTGTTTGTTTTTGGAAACTCTGTTCTTATTTCTAGCCATATATGAATAATTTCTTACAGTTGTATCACTAATCGCATCTACAACCATGTTCTACTTACCATTGTTAACTCGGTTTGCAAATTCATGTCTTTTCTGTATATATGTTTAATACCTTTAGTCTGTTAACAAATCTAACCTGAGAGACTTATACTTAGATTATAGAATATGTGCTTCAAACACTTGCTGTAGAAAGTATATAGGTTTTTAATGGAGATGGTAAAGTACATTGGACAAAGAAATTATGGCTTATGGCTTTTGGCGAATATACAACAAAATTATTCTCAATGGAAATGGACACTTTTAAATTGGACACTTTCTGTGGTACTTCGATGGTCCTTTAGAATAAGACGTGTTTCTGCCTTAATTAATGTGCAACTGAAATAGTAGCTTTATAGTGCTTCAATCATTAGCACTTTCCTACCTTTCAATCAAGTACAACCCATTAAAATTTGCCTAGAGTAAATGCTAACTAATGAAGTTTGGCTAGATTTTAAATAGCTGAGTCAACAATGACTTTGTCCAAGTGTAAGTTTATTATATTTATGGAACCAAATGTACAGGCAACAGATGATATTGTTATTAGGACCTTGTCACACCTTTGACATTGTTGAGAAAATCCAAACTGTAAATTTTAAGTTCCCCTTTGCTCTGGCAATCTAATCCCAGTCCCTAAATGACTTACCTTAGTGAATGAGCATGAAGTAGGATCCCAAGGACAAGCAGTGTAGACCACAGCTCTCCGAAGAAGCAGTACCGTAACTATAATCCATGTAAAGAAGTGGGAATGTGTGGCTTTCTCTGTGAAGGCTGCAACTCTTTTATTTTGAATGTCCCTGTGCTCTATCTCATTTCTCCTCCTAGGCCATTTCCAGATATTGTGAGAACAAAAACCTGTGCAGGGTGGCCATAAAAAAATCTGGCAGCTGTGATAAACTTACTGATGTGCAGCATGCCGATGCCATCTTATCTTAAGGAGGAATGAGGGCTGTGACATGATGAGCCCCTCATCTGCAAGGACTGGAGAAGAATTACCGCTCCTGCTCCAATCCCAGCTAAGTTATTTCCTTTTAAGGGAGATTTAAGGGTATTGACATAATGAGTTTCTCACTTACCAAAACAAGGACTTTTGAAATATAATATTCCCTGTTCTGGCAAGTTTATTATTTCCTCGTAAAAATAAATGAAAGGTTTTAAACCTCATGAGGATCGTTTTTTAGCCTACGCTTAATTTGTGATCCTTAGTATTTTTCATTTCCCTTTTGGTTACCATATTTTCCGGCGTATAAGACGACTTTTTAACCCAGGAAAATCTTCTCAAAAGTCGGGGGTCTCACACGCCGGAAAATACGGTACTCACTCTCAGCTCCAGCACTGGGACAGCTGCTTGCGGGGGATACAGGTACCATATTTTCTGGCGTGTAAGACACCCGACTTTTGAGAAGATTTTATAATGGCGAATTATAAAAAGTCGTTTTATACGCTGGAAAATATGGTATTTTTATTACTAGAGTATATTACATTTGTTTATTTTCATTTTTTAATAAAAAGAAAATGTCACTCACAAACTTTTAAAAAAGTTCTAGTTATCCTCACACTTGACAATCTCTTTTGAGCTTTAGAACTCTCATATAGAAAATTTAAAGTACCTATTTCTATATACTATAGTTTCAAATGCTTTAATGTTTACTTTGATATTGGGGAAATATGGACTTCTTAGATATAAGGACATTTCTTAAATATTTTTCATTGCTTCTTAGATCAAAAATGGGCACTTCCCCACCCCCCCACCCCCCCACCCCCATTATGTGCTCTTTGCATTCCTCCTCAACTTTTTGGACATGGTTGCTGAATATGAATTATTTAAAAATAATTCTAGTTCTGAGTTTTCATTATAGTTTTTCAAACATTGAAGATTTCTCTACCTTTTAAGTTGATTTTATTTTATTTTATTTATTTATTTATTTATTTTTTTAAATATATTTTATTGATTTTTACAGAGAGGAAGGGAGAGGGATAGAGAGCTAGAAACGTCGATGAGAGAAAAACATCGACCAGCTGCCTCCTGCACACCCCCCCACCGGGGATGTGCCCGCAACCAAGGTACATGCCCTTGACCGGAATCAAACCTGGGACCTTCCAGTCCACAGGCGGACGCTCTATCCACTGAGCCAAACCGGTTTTGGCTTAAGTTGATTTTAGAGAAGAAGGGAGAGAAGGAGAAACATAGATGTGAGAGAGAAACATCCCTTGGTTGCCTCCCAGACAGCCCCCAAGACATGGGATCAAACCCAAAACCTGCGCATGCGCTCTTAATTGGGAACCAAACCCACAACCCTTTAGGAAGACACTCCAACCATCTGAGTCACCCAGCCAGGTCAAAGATTTCTCTTTAAAATAAATTAAATAGCCCTGGTCGGTTTGGCTCAGTGGATAGAACGTTGGCCTGCGAACTCAAGGGTTCTGGGTTCGATTCCAGTCAAGGGCACATGACCAGGTTGCAGGCTTGGTCCCCAGTAGGAGGCGTGCAGGAGGCAGCCAATCAATGATTCCCTCTCATCATTGATGTTTCTTTCTCTCTCTTCCTTTCCCTTTCTCTCTGAAATCAATAAAAATATATTTTTAAAAAATAAATAAATAATAAAAGAAATTCAATAACAACTATTCTATTACAAAAATCATATATTGTGTGGTCTTTAGCCTTTGAAAATTGTTACGTAATTAGCCTAGAAGCGGCCAGAATGAAGTAGTGAAATGGAGATTTCCAGTGGTACAGAAGCTCGGTACAAAGGATGCTGTTCTGTGTTACTTTCCAGGACCATCTTGCTAGCAGGTGCCTTTGGTAGTGGGTAGTTCCGATGGCTTATCTGTATGTATAAAAGGCTGAGTAACCAACCGTCCTTCCAGCCAGCCACCCGACCGACCGGCCACTACATGTGACACACACTGGTAATTTAAAAATAAGCCTTGACTCACACATCCACGGTACGTATAAAGTTCTGGCTGACATACAGTCAGTCACTTAGCCTTTTATATATATAGATTATGACATGTAATTTTTGCAGTAACATAATTACTGCACAAATCTTTCTTCTAATTAATTTCCTTTCAATGTACACAAATCCATGCACTGGGCCATTAGTATTGAATAAGTGACTTATTCTACCTATAATGCATGCCATTAGCTATCATGTCTGGAAGTCGTTTTTAAAGAAATTAACCAATTTCTAGAAAGTAAAGTTTCATTGTTTGTGATCTACATCTTGCTTTCCCTGTAGGACTGAATGTGATGCGCTATTGCCTTTTTGAGTTAAAATGAGTCTGTGATGTCAGCATTTTCTCTCCTTCCTCTGCAGTTACAATGGCGAATTCTAATAGCATATTAACAAGGAAGAGTTTTTAAAATTTGAACAGTTCCGTGATGTTTCTTCTTGAGGCTTTTCAAGCATAACCTTTCAAAAAATTTAACATGTTTAGAGTTGATAATACAGTTGAAGGAAGTGAGTAGAAAATATTCATGAGGATGACAGTCAAAAGTGTCATTAAGATTGGTTTTAAATATTTTCCAGGTTTTACTGGGTTGCTCTAAGCATATTTAATATTTCATTAAAGTTATCAAAATGTTAGCAGGAATAGTTGAACTAATTAAAATTTTTTTTAAAAGATTAGATGCTTAAAGCCAGTCTCTACATTAAAAAGTAAGGAAATAGTAAGATTTTTTATAACAATAAAGATTGTTTTATTGTTCAAAGTATTACATATATATTCCCCTTTCCCCGACTGACATCTCCCAGTCTGCTTCTGCCCCTACCCTAGGCCTTCACCATCCCATTGTCTGTCCACAGGTTATGCATATATGCATACAAGTTCATTGGTTGATCTCTTCCCAGGACCCCAGGCTCTCCTGCCTTCCCCCTGAGGTTTGACAGTCTATTTGATGCTTTTATGTTTCTAGATCTATTTTGTTCATCAGTTTATTTTGTTCACTAGATTCCAGATATGAGAGAGATCATGTGATACTTGTCTCTCTCTGACTGGCTTATTTCGCTTAGCATGATGCTCTCCAGGCCACTCCATGCTGTCTCAAAGGGTAAGAGATTCTTCTTTTTTACTGCTTCATGGTAATCCATGATGTACATGTACCACAGTTTTTTAATCTACTCATCTGCTGATGGGCACTTAAGCTGTTTCCAAATCTTAGCTATTATAAATTACACTGCTATGAACATAGGGGTGGATATATTCTTTCTGATTGGTGTTTCTGATTTCTTAGGATATATTCCTAGAGGTGGGGTAACTGGGTCAATATGAGTTACATTTTTAATTTTTTGAGGCAACTCCATACTGTTCTCCACAGAGGCTGCACCAGTCTGCATTCCCACCAGCAGGGAACTAGGGTTCCCTTTTCTCTACATACTTGCCAACACTTGTCATTTGTTTATTTGTTGATGATAGCCATTCTGACAGGTGTGAGATGGTACCTCATTGTCATTTTGGTTTGCATCTCTTGGATGAGTAGTGACTTTGAGCATTTTGCATATGCCTTTTGGCCTTCTGCATGTCCACTTTGGATAATTGTCTTTTTTAGGTTCTTTTCCCAGTTTTTAATTGGATTATCTTCCTTTTGTTAAATTGTCTGAGTTCCCTATAAATTTTGGAGATTAAACCCTTACCCTATATAATAAAAGGGCAATATGCAAATTGACCCTAAGGGAGGAACGACCGGGAATGACCAGTCCCTATGACACGCATGACGCTCAACTCAGGAGCTGCCCCCTGGTGGTCAGTGCACTTTCACAGGGGGAGGGCCACTCAGTCAGAAGCTGGCTCATGGCTGGCCAACTCAGTAGCAGTGGTGGCAACACTAAGGATGTCCGACTAATGGCCATTAGTCGGACATCTCCCAAGGGCTGCTGGGCTGCCAGAGGGATGTCTGACTGCCAGCTTACACCTGATCCCCCAGGGAGCGGGCCTAAGCCAGCAGGTGGACATTCCCTAGGGCTCCTGGGCTGCCAGAGGGATGTCTGACTGCCAGCTTAGGCCTGATTCCCCGGGGATCGAGCCTAAGCCATCAGTGGGACATCCCTAAGGGGTCCTGGGCTGTGAGAGGGCACAGGCTGGGCTAAGGGACCCCCCGCCGAGTGCACAAATTTTCATGCACCAGGCCTCTAGTTGGATATATAATTGGCAAATATGTTCTCCCATGCATATTGTTATTTTGTAGATGGTTTCTTTTGCTGTGCAGAAGCTTTTTATTTTGATGTAGTCCCATTTGTTTATTTTCTCCTTCATTTCCATTTTCCTAGGAGATGTATCAGTAAACATATTGCTATGAGAAATGTCTGAGATTTTGCTGCCTATGGTTTCTTCTAAGATTTTTATGGTTTCACGTGTTACATTTAAGTCTTTTATCCATCTTGATTTTATTGTTATGTACAGTGTATGTTGGTGGTCTAGTTTCTTTTCTTTTTTCTTTCCTTTTTTCTTTTGCATGTAGTTGTCCAGTGATCTCAACACCATTTATTGAAGGGATTCTTTTTACTTCATTGTTCTCATCTCCTTTCTCAAAGATTAATTGAACATAATGGCTTTGGTTGATGCTTGGGTTCTCTAATCTGTTCCATTGAACTATATATGTCTGTTCTTGTGCCAGTACTGTTTTGATTACAGTGGCTTTGTGGTATAGCTTGCTATCTAGTCTTGTGATGCATCCAACTCTGTTCTTTCTCAGGATTGCTGCAGCTTTCCAGGCTCTTTTTTTTATTGTTGTTCCATATCAATGTTTGGAAAGTCTATTCTACACCTGTGTAGTATGCCACTGGTATTTGAATAGGGATTGCATTAAATCTATATATTGCTTTCGGTAGTATGGACATTTTCATGATGTTAATAATTCCAATCCATGAACACAGTATGTTCTTACACTTATGTCTACTTACTATCTTTTTTTTCAATGTTCTATAGTTTTCTGAGTACAGGTCTTTTACCTTCTTGTTTAAATGTATTCCTAAGTATCTTAATTTTTTTGTTGCAGTGGCAAATGGCATTAATTTTTTTAGTTTCTATCTCTGAGAGTTTATTATTGGTGTATAAGAATGCCAGTGATTTCTGGGTGTTAATTTTGTATCTGGCAACATTTGCAAAATCCATGATTAAATCTAGTAGTTTTTTGGTGGAGTCCTAGATGTTTTCCATGTACTCTATCATATCACTTGTGCATAATGACAGTTTTACTACCTTCTTCCAATTTGCATGCCTTTTATGTTTTCTTCTTGTCTAATAGCTGTGACTAAGACCTCCAGTGCTGCGACCTGAATGGCTAGAGTTCAGGATCTGAAGAAGGGGCTGATGCACAAATGAAAACACTAGACAAGAAATATGCATTATTAAGGGGTGGGGGGCCAGGTGGAGACCTCTCTCTTGGAGAGGCACACTGAAACCTGGCCTTATCCGCTTTTTATTTGGTTTTAGATACACATCTTGCCCTCAATAAAGCATGGTAGCAGACAGGCTGTCTAATGTCAATAAAGATAAGTAAAGATCAGTATGGTCCAGTAACCATTTACTTTGAGGCTATTAGGTCAGGAAATTGCTTCGAGCCACCGCTATCTCAAAATGAACAATGGTACTTGGTGTTAGCCCTGCTAACACCCAAGGTCCATCGGCCTTCTGCGTTCCTTGGTGCACTCTCATGATAGTATCGGCAGTGGGTGGCTTCCCGCACTCCAGTACTATGTTGAATAAAGGTGCTGAAAGTGGACAACCCTATGTTGTTCTAGGTTTTAGGGCTTTAGTTTTCTGGGAGTTTTTTCATTACTGCTTCGACTTCATCATTACTTATTGGCCTATTCAGGTTTTTGGTGATTTGAAAATTCTTTTATTTCATTTCAATTTTGGAAGGTTGTATTTTTCTAGGCATTTGCCCATTTCATGCAGGTTGTCCAGCTTGTTGGCATATAGTTGTTCGTTGCATTTTCTTACAATCCTTTGTATTTCTGAGATATCAATTGTTATTTCTCCCCATTTGTTTCAGAATTTATTTATTTATTTGCATTCTCTCTCTTTGTTTCTTGATGAGATGGTCTAAAGGTGCATGGATCTTATTCATCTTTTCAAAGAACCAGCTCTTGGTTTCATTGATCTTTTGTATTATATTTTTTGTCTCTATTTCATTAAACTTCTGCTCTGATCTTTTTATTTCTTTCCTTCTTACTATGGGCTTTTTCTTGTTGTTGTCTTTCTAGATATTTAGGATGTAGTGTTAGACAGTTTTTTAGCAATTTTTCTTGTTTCTTAAGATAGGCCAGTAGTACTATGTATTTCCCTCTCAGGATTGCTTCCACTGTATCCCAGAGGCTTTGGGTTGTTGTGTGTTCATTTATTTTTTTATTTTAGGAACTATTTGAGTTCTTCCTTGATGTCATCAGTAACCCATTTATTATGTAATAACATGATATTTAGCCTTCATGTGTTTGAATGTTTTGGGGTGTTGTTATTGTATTTGACCTCTAGTTTCATGTCACTGTAATCCCAGAAGATGCTTGATATGATTTCAATCCTCTAGAATTTGTAGAGATTTGTTTTGTACCCTACCATGTGGTCTGTCTTTGAGAATGTCCCATGTGCACTTCAGAAGAATCAACATGTATCTTTGGTGTAAAATGTTCTGTAAATGTCTTCTAAATTCATTTGATCCATTGTGTCATTTACGGTTGCTGTTTCTTTGTTGATTTTTTTTGTCTAGAAGATCTATCCTATAATGCCAGTGGTGTGTTAAAGCACCTTACTATGATTGAATCGCTGTCAATCTCTCTTTAAATCCTCCAGAAGATAATTTATGTATTTGGGTGCTCCTATAGTGGGTGCATATATAGGAGCACCCAGGATTATATCCTCTTGTTGTATTGATCCTTTCAGTTTATTGACATGGCCTTCATTGTCTCTTGTTATGGCCTTAATTTTGAAATCTATTTTGTCAGATATGAGTATTGTTACCTCTGTTTTATTTTTCATTTCCATTTGCATGGAAAATTTTTTCCCATCCCTTCACTTTCATTCTGTGTGAGTCTTTGTTCTGAGGTGGGTCTCTTGTAAACAGCATATATATGGGTCATGTTTTCCTATCCCTTCACCTACCCTATATATTTTGATTGGAGCATTTAATTAATTTACTTTTAAGGTTATTATTGCAAGGTACTTGTTTATTACCATTTTTATTCTTTATACCTGTGTTTCTCCCTCTTTTCTCTTTCTTCTTCATACAGCAATCTCTCAGCATTTCTTGCATTGTTGTTTTGGTAGTAATAAACTCCTTTAGCCTCTTTTATTTATTTATTTTTTTTATGTGTGTCTTTGAAGCTCCTAATTTCAATTTCAATTTTGAATGACAGCCATCTGGAGAGTATTCTTTCCTTTGCTTCTCATTACTTCGTATACTACATGTCACTCCCTTCTGGCCTGAAGTGCTTCTATTGATAAATCAGCTGATAGTCTAATGGGAGTTCCCTTGTAGGTAATTTTCTTTCTCTCTCTCGTAGCCTTTACGATTCTTTCTTTGTCTTTCATGTTTTCCATTTTAATTATGATGTGTCTTGGGTCTTTTTGGTTCATCTGATTGGGACTCTTTGTGCTTCCTGTGAGTTTTTTCTTCTCCAAGTCAGGGAAGTTTTCTATCATTATTTCTTCAAACAGGTTTTCTATTGCTTGCTCTGCTTCTTCTCCTTCTTGAACCCCTATTATGTGTATGTTGTTTCTTTCAGGTTGACCCAAAGCTCCCTCAAACTCTCCTCCTTCTTTTTCTTTTTTTTTTTTCCAGTTGCTGCTCTGTTTAGGAGTTTTTCTACATTGTCTTCTAACACACTAATTTGGTCCTCAGCTTCTTCTAGGCTACAGTTTAATCTGAGCCAGGCTGTTCTTTAATACACCTATGTCATTCTTCATTTCCCTTTGATTCTTATTCACATTGGTGCATTTGTCATTCAACTCCATCAAGTTGCTTGTAATTCTCAGTCAAATGTTTGAGCATACTTATAATCATTACTTTCCATTCTGTATCTGAGAAATTACTTGCCTCCATTTCATTTACTTCCTTTTCTGGCGGTTCCTCTTTTTTGTTCCTTTGGGGATTCTTTGTCTTCCCATTTTAGCAGTCTGGTAAATTGGGGAGCTGGGTGAGGCAGGTGGTTTCCCAGTGGGAGTCCGTGTGTTCAGAGGTGACTAGTCCCACTGGGTCTCAGTGATGTGTCTGACCTTCTGATGGCACTGAGTTAGGCATATCTGGTCTCTGTGCCTGGTCCCTGCATCAGGGGGCTTCAGGTAGCGTCTACCTGGCAGTGTCAGGCAGTAGAGCCATTTCTACGTAAGTCACAGTGGGTCATGATGGCAGATCTGTGCATCTGGGGCTGTTGGGTCATGGGGAGCTGGGTTGGGTGCACCAGATCCAGGCAGTTGGGCCAGTTGTCCAGGGACACTGGGTCAGGCATGCTGGTTTGGGTGGCCGGTCCCTATGTCCAGGCTGAGCATGTGTCAGGGTAGTGGTTGGGGATAGGGGCTCCACTGTTGCGGGAGGAGGGTCAGGCTGGGCATTGCTTCACTAGTGCAGGAGGCAGGCGGTTGACCCGCTGGCCTCTATGGAGGGGCGGGCTAGTTGCTCTGCCCACAGAGGGGTTGGGGCAGACCAAGCATTCCCTGCTCATGAGGCAAGGCATCTGGCCCTCCCCTGTGGAGGGGGCAGGGCCTGCTGCTCACTAAGGGGTTGGGGCAAGCTAGGCACTCCATTGCCCAGAAGTAGTCATCAGGGTCCCCCATTAGTGCCAATAGCGGGGCCAGCCTGTCGCTCTGCCCAGGCAGGTGGACGTCCCCCAAGGGGTCCCAGATCGGAGAGGATGCAGGTTGGGCTGAGGGACACCTCCCCCCCAGTGCATAAATTTCATGCACCAGACCTCTAGTCAAAGCATAATATGCTAATGACATGCCAAGGCCTCTCAACCACTTGCTATGATATGCACTGACCACCAGGGGGTAGTCAACCAGTAAACAAGTCACTATGACATGCACTGATCACCAGGGGGCAGACAGTCAACCGGTCATCCAGTTGCTGTGATGTGCACTGACCACCAGGGGCAGAAACTCTGATGGGTAAGTTAGCTTGCTGCTGGGGTCCAGCCAATTGGGACTGAGCAAGATGGGCCAGACATACCCTGGAGCCCTCCCATGGTCCTTCCCTGGCTGGCCGACCTCCTACATCTCTCCCTGGCCCCGATCGTGCACTGGTGGGGTATCTTGGCCTAGCCTGCACCCTCTCACAATCCGGGACCTCTTGGGGACATCAGAGAGCTGGTTTTGGCCCCTATCCTGCAGGCCAGGCCGAGGGACCCCACTGGTGGATGAATTCATGCGCCGGGCTTCTAGTCAGTATATATTTACCAATTTATAAATGTTTCCCTTCTTGGCTAAAAAAATTTTTTTACTGTTATTCTCTATGAAACTACCCTCTCTCTCAAGCTCTTTTATAGCTATTTCTATTAAAATGGATAAATCAATTATTATTAACTCACTCTAAATAAATAAGTACTTCTCAGAGGTTAAAACTCACATAGGTTTCATCAAGCACAAAATAATAATATTGATATATGTATTTGTAAAGATGATTATAAATATTAAGTAAGTTATCAGCCTAAGTATCATTTTATTCATTCAAATACAGCATCTTAGATAAAGTTGTTAAATTTATGTGAATAAATAGAATGATGCCTTTCTGGTGATTCACTTAGTGATTCAGTTAACGAGGCTGTTGTTCAGTTGAGTGAATAAAATGAAAAATGTAAGTTTTGTGTGTTTTTCAACTTTGTTTCTTAAACAACATAATTTAATGCAAAAAGTCGTTACTTTATGCCTTACCACAGGGGTCATTTTATTTGAATATTTGTTTACTCATATTTTAATAACTTTATTTTTTATGAATATCCAAAGTTTCACCTCCCATTGATGGGACATGCTGTTTCTACTGTATGGAATAGTGATATAGAAAATGCTCAGGAATGTGTAAGTATATTCTTTGTTTATTTCCCTCTTTTATGGTATTTCACTAGAATATAGTTGGTGGTTATTCATTTGTTTATGGCTCTGCATTACTTAGAGTTTAAGGTAAGTGCTTTATAGTAGAAGAATCCTTTACTGTTTTCAAGGCACCATAATGTGAGGAACTTACACTTTCGAGCCTGACTTGAGCTAAAATCTCAAATTACTTAAATGCTCAAGAGTTTAGTTTTCTCAATTATAAAATTCGGGTTACAGGAATATCTTCTTTAGAAAAGTAAAATAGGGATCTCTTTATATAAACCTAGTACCTCTTTATGCAGCAGTATTTATAAGCCTGGAATACTATTGCATTTGCTTAAAATTGAGAATTACTAGATCTATTGTGAATTGAAACATTTGCTTTGAGAGGTTTTCCTATAATACTTTTAATATGAATTACTTCCTTTAAAATGCTGGGCAAATTCAATGTCACCTGAGAATTTTTTAATCACCAGCGCCTCCACAACTACCTCCATTTCTGATCTCAATTATTTCTTTCCTATCGCTTTGTATGTTGCCAGGGATACTGAAAGGACACCTTTGGCCAATCCATCCAGCTAAGGAGACCTGATATATCACTCAGAATAAGATGTTCTTCAGCTAAGTCAATCTATATTCACATATTTACACATTCAACTTAGATTGAATAACTACTGTAGACCTTATATTGAACTATGTATTATAGGACAGGAAGTTCCATTGTCTCTATAGTTCACAGGGAAATATATATATATATACTAGTGGCCCAGTGCATGAAATTCGTGCACGGAGAGGGGATGGTCCCTCAGCCTGGCCTGCATCCTCTCCAATCTGGGACCCCTGTGGGATCAGGTCTAAACCTGCAGTTGGACAAACCCCTCGCAATGTGGGACTACTGGCTCCTAACCGCTCACCTGCCTGCCTACTTGATCTCCCCTAACCACTCTGCCTGCTCGCCTGCTTGCCCCCAACTACACCCCCCTCGCCAGCCTGATCACCCCCAACTGCCCTCCCCTCCTGGCCTGATCACCCATAACCGCTTCTACCTCAGCCCAACCACCATGGCTTTGTCCAGAAGGACATCTGGAAGGTCTCATGGTCTAATTAGCATATTACCCTTTTATTAATATAGATAGGATATGACATACTGCCATAACTATAACATATCTACCGGTATTACTCTATGAGAATACATACTTCATCCAATAGGAAGGCATCTAATACATTACATTGTATATGTTGTAAGTAGTAGGAAATACTGTATTCGTAGCAATAATATATACCCTGTGACTTCCCTTCCTGATCTGGGAATGGTTCCCCAGTTCTTTTGACATTTCCTGGCCCCTAATGTATTTTTTTTTGTCATTCAGTGTAACTTTCTTTACTGTTTATTGCACATGATTTGAGGTCTTTAATTTCTACGCACCAAAGACTCAAAGGACTATTTTTTCCATGAAGTTTAACATTAACATTAGTGAATTCGTGTATTCATGTGTTTTTATTGTAAATATCTGAATTATTCACATTGTCATAGATCCTGAACTCATAAGGGTGGACCATGCACAGGCTGGCAGCAAGCCAGGAAGCCACTCTGCAAGCAAACAGGTGCTCTGCATAAGGAGAAAAGTCATAGCATAACATTTAATGTCCAACCTGAGTCACCTCAGAATGTTATATATATTGACTTCTTAATTCATATAGTATTGGGAACTCAACTGCTTGGTTGATGGCGGGGTTGACCTGGTTTTGGGAGGATCATTCCTGAAATAATTACGGAAAGGAGGGCTCAATCTTTCTTCTTGGTTGCTTGCTCCTCTCCAGCACCTTCATCTTTCTTCTCATCCTCAGCTTCTTGGGCATCTTCTCCTTCACCTTCACCTCCTTCTTCCTCCTTTGCATCTTCAAATTCTTCCTTGGCACCTTCTTCCTCTTCCTCTCCTTTCTCTTCCTCAGCCTATTCCTTCTCCTTTTCCTGCTCTTCAGCTTCTCCTTCAGAAGGGGGTTCATCCTTAGCTTCCTCAGCTTTTGCAGCCTCAATGGTCTCCTCCACCTCGATCTGCTCCTCCTGGACGTGGCTGGTGTATTAAGAAGGGAAGGAGTGAGCAGACATCAAGTAGGAGCTATTCTGTAAATCACCATAGGCAGATCACCAAAACCTTGGAATTCTGGTAGTAGCCGCTGGCTATGCTTCCCACGCTGGTGAAACTGAGCCGGTTCTCCTCACCTTCCAATAGTTTCCTGTAAGCTGCAATGTCAATATCCAAAAGTATCTTCACATTGAAGAGGTCCTGGTATTCTTTTAAATATTCTGCCATTTCACTCTTTGTGGTTCTCAACCCATTTTCTAATTTGTTGGTTGTGTCCTGCATAGAACTAACGTCGGAATTCTGCTTACCCTCCAGCGCTTGCAGCTGCTTTCCCAGGGCTTTGTTCATGCCCCAGATTGCTTCAGTCTCCAGGGTCTTGGCCTTGAGCAGTCGCTGGCCCGCACCATGTAGGTGCTCTTGGCAGTGCTGTCAGTATGGTAAAGTGGCTCTTGTACCATTCTTCGGCATTCTGCATGTTCTTGGCAGCCAGCTTCTCATACCGGGTGTGGATGTCCTTGAGCATAGTGGAGAGGTCGGACTTGGAGAACACGTCCATCTCCACGGAGATCTGAGCATGCTGGACATGCACCTTCTTCAGAAAGGAGATTTTGTCCATCAGGCTTTGGATGCACTTTTCCAGCTCAGTGCTGGCAAGAGCTGCCTCATCTGCATCTTTGCTCACCTCCATCAGCCAGCCCTCTGCATCCTCATGGTTCAGCACCTCTTCCTGGTAGCTTGCCTGCAGGTTGTTCCCAGCCACTTCAGAGCCCCGGTGCCGCCCTGGCCTGCTCCACCGGTGTCCTCAGGTGGCCCTGGCCACCCCCGCCTATGGAGCCCACAGGCAAAGTCAGGCACTGACCACGCTACCTGCCCAGTCCCAATTGCACCCTGGACCCCACGGGTGACATCAGGTGCTATCAATGCCGCCTGCCTGGCCCTGATCGCTGCCTGGACCCCGCGGGCAGTGTCAGGCACTGTCCATGCCGCCTGCCTGGTCCCGATAGCTCCCTGGATCCCACACACAGCATCAGGTGCTGCCTGCTAGAACTGCCCAGTCCCGATCGCCACCTGCACCTTGCGGGTGACGTCAGGCGCTATCCATGCCGCCTGCCAGGTCCCGATCCTCCCCTGGAGTCCACAGACAGCGTCAGGCGGTGTCCATGCCGCCAGCCAGGTCCTGATCGCCACCTGGACCTCGCGGGTGACAACAGGCGCTGTTCATGCCACCTACCTGGTCGCAATCGCTGCCTGGACTCCACGGGCAGCGTCAGGCGCTGTCCATGCTGACTGCCCAGTCCTGATTGCCCCCTGGACCCCACGAGCAGTGTCAGGCGCTGTCCATGCCACTTGCCAGGTCCCAATCGCCCCCTGGACCCCCTGAGCAGTGTCAGGCGATGCCTGCTGGAAATGCCCAGTCCCGATCAAAGACTGGACTCCGCGGGCGATGTCAGGCACTATCTGCTGGGCCAGCCCAGTCCCAATCGCCACCTGGACCCCGCGGGTGACATCAGGCACTGCCCATGTTTCCTGCCTGGTCCCGATGGCACCCTGGACCCTACAGGTGAGGTCAGGCGCTGTCCATGCCATCTGCCCAGTCCCGATTGCTCCCTGGACTCCACAGGCAGCATCAGGCGCTGTCCATGTCACTTGCCAGGTGCCCATCGCCCCCTGGACCCCCTGAGCAGCGTCAGGCGCTGCTTGTTGGAACTGCCCAGTCCTGATCGCCGCCTGGACCCCCGCCAGTGACGTCAGGTGCTGTCCATGCCGCCTGCCCGGTCCCAATCACCTCCTGGACCCTGCAGGTGACATAAGACATTGCCTACCGGGCCTGCCTGGTCCGAATCGCCACCTGGACCCTGCGGGTAGCATCAGGCACTGTCCATGCCACTCGCCAGGTTCCGATCGCAGCCTGGACCCCACAGGCAGCATCAGGCACTGTCCATGCCTCTTGCCAGGTCCCGATCACCACTGGGACCCTGCGGGCAGCGTCAAGCGCTGTCCATGCCGCCTGCCTGGTCCCAATCGCCGCCGGGACCCCACGGGCAGCATCAGGTGCTGTCCATGCCACTTGCCAGGTACCAATCGCCCCCTGGACACCGCGAGCGGCATCAGGCACTGCCTGCTGAAACTGCCCGGTCCCAATCAAACACTGGACCCCACGGGTGACATCAGGCACTGTCCATGCTGCCTACCCAGTCCTAATCACCGCCTGGACTCCACGGGCAGCGTCGGGCACTGTCCATGCCACCTGCCCAGTACCGATTGCCCCCCTGAGCAGCGTCAGGTGATGCCTGCTGGAACTGCCCAGTCCTCATCGCCACCTGGACTCCGCCGGATGATGTCAGGCACTATTTGCCAAGGCAGCCCAGTCCCAATCGCCACCTGGACACCACGGGTGATGGCAGATGCTGTCCATGCAGCCTGCCTGTCCCGATCGCCCCCTGGACCCCGCGGGCAGCGTCAGGTGCTGTCCATGCTGCCATTCTTGGTCTGGATGGCTTCCCGGTCCCGCGGGTGACATCAGGCGCTGTCCGCTGGGCCTGCCCTGTCCCGATTACCGCCTGGACCCTGCAGACAGCGTCAGGTGCTGTCTGCTGAGCCTGCCCGGTCACTATCATGGCCTGGACCTTGTGGGTGACATCAGGCACTGCCCACCAGGCCTGCTGGGTCCATGGCGGCCTGGACCGTGGGGGCTAAGTCAGGCAGCGCCGCCTGCTTGCCTCCCTTCTCTGCCTGCCCCGCCTGCTTGCTTCCTTTCTCCCCGCCAGGCCTGCTTGCTTCTCCGCAGCTTCACTCCCTTCTGCAGCGCTTGGCTTCTTTCTACGCTGGCTTGATATGCAAATTAACCGCCATCTTGGTTGGGTTGATTTGCATACTCGCCCTGATTGGCTGGTGGGCGTGGCTTGGGCATAGCGAAGGTGCAGTCAATTTGCATATTACTCTTTTATTAGGTAGGATGTTAATCAGTATAATAAAGTAGCTATTCATAATTCTGAAGTAATACGTTACTCATGTTAGGCAACAATCGCATGGTTAAACATGTAGTATGGAGGTATTATTAAAAAATGCATTATTCTGGTTTTCTTAAACAGGATATATACGTAAAATTTTTATCTGCTTTGGATGGCTACAGTACAAATTTAAGATATTTATTATTGCCTGGCCAGTGTGGGTCAGTCCTTAAATGTCAACCCATAAACCAGAGGCCATGGTTTGATTCCAGGTCAAGGCACATGCTTCTCTTTTGGGCTGGATCCCTAGTTGGGAGCATGAAGGAGCATGAATTCTCTCTGATCATTAATGTTTCTATCTCACTCTCACTCTCCCTTCCTCTCTCTAAAACCAATAAAAACATACTTTTACTAGTAAAACGAAGAATATTTATTATTGTACAAAGTTGTAATCAGTGTGAGGATACAATATTCTCAGGTATTACAACTTATAAAATTGACTTACAAGACTTTTCTCAGTAAGTCTAAAAGTTTATTTACATAGCAAAAAATTCTAATAATTATATCATTACATTTTAGCATTTCCTATCTAATTTTGTTTTCTTAGCTGCACATTCAAGACTGATCATTGTTGGTCCCTATATAAGTCTTTAGGTACAAGAAGTAGCATGAACAAAGTCATGGTAGCAAATAGCATAATTCTGTTGAAATGTAGGTTCATGATGGATGAAAACATTAGCTGGGATAAAATTATGCCAGTTCTTTAAGTAAGTGAGGTAAAGAAACTGTAGATGAAAAAAAAGCTAACTTTTTAAATAAGTTCAAAATAGCTAAAATAGAATACAATAAAAAACTAAGAAAATAGTCAAATGCACAGAGAAGATAATGGTGGTTTGGGCACATAATGGTGGTTAGGGGCACTTGGGAGGAAGCAGTGCCCCCAACCTCTTCTTTAATCTGTGAAATTAATTTCTGAAAGGGAAGAGCTTTTTAAAAACCCTCTTACTGGTTGCTTGTTGGATTCCCAAGTAGTCAGATTGCTAGAGAGTTGGAATCTGATTAGGGCTGCCAGATGTAGCAAGTAAAATACAAGAGGCCCATTTAAATTAAAATATCAGATGACAAATAGGTTTTTAGTATTTAAGTATATTTCAAATGATGTATGATATATACTTCCACTAAAAAATACCCATACTTGATCTGAAATTCAAATTTAACCAGCAGTATGAAATATTTTGTCTGGCAACTTAGTTCTAGCTAATTAAATATATTTCTACAAGTCGTAGTAGTTGGAGAAAAGAAGCACTTTTGATCTTTATTCATGTAAATTTTGATAAATAAAATACTTTTCTAGGTGTTTGGTTTGCAAGAGATGACTACTTCAATCACATAAAATGAAAGCAAAAATAATTCTGAAATACATATACATAAGAATGCATGTATAAGACATAAACACAGAGAGATTCCTTTATGACAGAAAAGAGACCATGGGAAATTAATCTACAGAAAAGCAAAATCCAAGGAAACCTCAGTTCGAAGCTCATGCAGTAGCACAAAATGCAGATGGCTGGCTGATGGGCAGAGACTGATGGGCTGGCTGAAAGGATTTGAGCACTTGGGTAAGGAGTTTGGGTTTTAAGTGCATGGACAAGCCAGCCATTCAGTGGCTTTATAGTATCCTGATCTGCCCTGGCCGGTGTGACTCTATTGGTTGGGCATCATCCTATGTACCAGGAGGTTGCCCTTTGGATTCCTGGTCAAGGGCACATGCCCCCATTGCAGGCTTAATCCCCAGTAGGGGCCAGGCAGGAGGCAGCAGATTGATGTTGAGCTCCCACATCGATGTTTCTCTCTCTCCCTCTCCCTTCATCCTTGTCTCTCTAACAAAAAAATATACATATACATGCATATATGTATATAAATAAATCAATAAACTATTCTTAAAAAAGGGTATCAGAATATGATTTAGTTTTAAATGTATGATGGTAGCCACTGTGAAGAACCAGGGGGTGAGCAAGAAGGACATTAGGTGGTTATTTCCATGCAGTTTTATTTCTAGTCTCCTGAAGCAAAAGACAGTTCTAACATTTAAGGTAGAATAAACTACGTGGTTTCAGAAACTATATGACTTACATGATTCATAATGTGTAATTTCAATAGAATTCATACAAACAATCTAGATGGAAAGACTTCATGTTATAAAGATGTGTAACTACTTTAAAATAATCTATACATTTAATGTAACCTCAATCAAAATCCTAAAGCATTTCTTAAAACTGAAACTTAAAAAGCTGAAAAAAGTTCAATTGGAATAATATAGAAATGACTATGACAATTTTGAAAAAGTACTAGGAAATATGTGTTAATAATTATCAAAGTATGTTATAAAATTATATAAGTGTTGTTTTGACATAAGAACTCACAGATAGATTAGTGGATTAAATGAGTCCAAAAAATGACTCATCCATGTGGTAAAATTGATTTAATGGAATAGATGTTTCCTATTTGTGGAGAATTGACTGGAGTTAGGATATTAGGTAATTCTTTGGGGGAAAAATAATGCAGAGCTAAACATTAAAAGACACAATTAGCAAATTTAACTGAGACAGAACAGAGTGAGGGAAAATATTTACAATACAGATTTAACCAACAAAGAACTAAGAGAATTTATATAGAGTTCCTAGAGAGTGTGAATAAAAAATAACCCCTGGCTCAAAAATGCCAACACAACATCAAGAGGTAATATTGCTTCTGACATTTGGTGTCAATTTTATCTAATTATAGAAGAAAGATATATCCTACCTAATAAGAGTAATATGCAAATTGACCGCACCTTTGCTATGCCCAAGCCACGCCCACCAGCCAATCAGGGTGAGTATGCAAATTAACCCAACCAAGATGGCAGTTAATTTGCATATCAAGACAGCATAGAGAGAAGCCAAGTGTTGCAGAAGGGAGCGAAGCTGCAGAGAAGCCAGCAGGCGGGGCGGGGAGAAGGAAGGAAAGACGGGGCTGCCTGACTTAGCCCGCACGGTCCAGGCCACCATGGACCCGGCAGGCCTGGTGGGCAGCGCCTGATGTCACCCACAAGGTCCAGGCCATGATAGTGACCGGGCAGGCTCGGCAGGCAGCACCTGACGATGTCCACGGGGTCAAGGGGGCAATCAGGACAGACAGGCAGCATGGACAGCGCCTGACGTCATCCGTGGTGTCCAGATGGCCATCGGGACTGGGCTGGCTTGGCAAATAGCACCTGACGTCATCCGGCGGAGTCCAGGTGGCGATCGGGACTGGGCAGTTCCAGCAGGTATCACCTGACACTGCTCAGGGGGTCCAGGGGGCGATTGGGACCTGGCAAGTGGCATGGACAGCGCCTGACGCTGCCCGTGGGGACCAGGGGGCAATCGGGACTGAGCAGGCAGCATGGACAGCGCCTGATGCTGCCCGTGGAGTCCAGGCAGAGTTTGGGACTGGTAGGTGGCATGGACAGCGCCTTATGTCACCCGTGAGGTCCAGGTGGCAATCAGGACCAGGCAGGTGGAGTGGACAGTGGTTGACTTTACCTGCAGGGTCCAGTCTTTGATCGGGACTGGGCAGTTTCAGCAGGCAGCACCTGACCCTGCTTGCGGCGTCCAGGGGCGATCGGGACCTGGCAAGTGGCCTGGACGGCACCTGACGCTGCCCGCGGGGTCCCCGTGTTGATCGGGACCTGGCTGGCGGCATGGACACCGCCTGACGCTGTATGTGGACTCCAGGGGCAATCGGGACTTGGCAAGTGGCATGGACAGCACCTGATGCTGCCTGCAGGTTCCAGGGTGCCATCGGGACCAGGCAGGCAGCATGGGCAGTGCCTGATGTCACCTGCGGTGTCCAGGCAGCGATCGGGACTGGGCTGGACCAGCAGATAGTGCCTGACATTGCCCGCGGAGTCCAGTCTTTGATCGGGACTGGGCATTTCCAGCAGGCATCGCCTGACGCTGCTCGTGGGTTGCAGGGGGAGATCAGGACCTGGCAAGTGGCATGGACAGCGCCTCATGCTGCCCGTGGGGTCCAGGGTGCTATCGGGAGCAGGCAGACAGCATGGATAGCACCTGATGCTGCCCACGGGTTCCCTGTGGCGATCGGGACCTGGCTGGCGGCATGGACACCGCCTGATGCTGTTTGTGGACTCCAGGGGAAGATCGGGACCTGGCAGGCACCATGGATAGTGCCTGATGTCACCCGCAAGGTGCAGGTGGCGATCGGGACTGGGCAGTTCTAGCAGGCAGCACCTGATGCTGTGTGTGGGATCCAGGGAGCTATCGGGACCAGGCAGGCGGCATGGACAGTGCCTGACACTGCCCGAAGGGTCCAGGCAGCGATCGGGACCAGGCAGGCAGCATGGATAGCACCTGATGTCACCCGTGGGGTCCAGGGTGCAATTGGGACTGGGCAGGTAGCGTGGTCAGTGCCTGACTTTGCCTGCGGGCTCCATAGGCGGGGGTGGCCAGGGCCACCTGAGGACACCGGTGGAGCAGGCCAGGGAGGCACCGGGGCTCTGAAGTGGCTGGGAACAACCTGCAGGCAAGCTACCAGGAAGAGGTGCTGAACCATGAGGATGCAGAGGGCTGGCTGATGGAGGTGAGCAAAGATGCAGATGAGGCAGCTCTTGCCAGCACTGAGCTGGAAAAGTGCATCCAAAGCCTGATGGACAAAATCACCTTTCTGAAGAAGGTGCATGTCCAGTATGCTCAGATCTCCGTGGAGATGGACGTGTTCTCCAAGTCCGACCTCTCCACTATGCTCAAGGACATCCGCACCCAGTATGAGAAGCTGGCTGCCAGGAACATGCAGAATGCCGAAGAATGGTACAAGAGCCGCTTCACCATACTGACAGCACTGCCAAAAGCACCTACGTGGTGCGGGCCAGCCACTGCTCAAGGCCAAGACCCTGGAGATTGAAGCAATCTGGGGCATGAACAAAGCGCTGGGAAAGCAGCTGCAAGAACTGGAGGATAAGCAGAATTCCGACGTTAGTGCTATGCAGGACACAACCAACCAATTAGAAAATGGGTTGAGAACCACAAAGAGTGAAATGGCAGGATATTTTTTTCTTTTTTTTTTTAAAATTTCTTTATTGATTGAGTTGTCACATATTTGTCCTCATCCCTTCATTCCCATCCCACACCCCTCCCACGGATGCCCCCACCCCCCTGTTGTCCCTAACCATTGGTTAGGCTAGTATGCATGCACACAGTCCTTTGGTTGATCTCTCCCCCCTCCCCCCACCCTCCCCTACCCTCCCGACAGTCCGATCGATGCCTCCTTGTTTCTGGGTCTGTTCGTGTTCATCAGTCTATGTTGTTCATCATTTCCCCTAGATGAGTGAGATCATGTGTTACTAGAAATATACTTATAAGAACCGAATGTGAGACAAGCAATAATAGTTATTCTGACAGGCAAATGAATCAGTCTGTAGTGAGTTTCTTTCTGGACCAACAGTTCTTTTGAGACCCAATTTAAATGTCCACCAGTTCCTTATGTGTACATGTCGGCACTGACGTTTCAGCTCTGGATGGTGGACAAATGGTGGTAATGTAGGTCTGATTCCCTTTGGTTTGGTCTCGCCCGGACCCAGGGGCGCGGCCTCACCCAGACCCGGGACCCAGGCTCACCCAGACCCAGGGGCACGTGGCCTCACCCGGATCCAGGGGCGCATGGCCTCACCTGGACCCAGGGGCGCGCAGCTTCACCCGGACATGGGACCTAGCCTCACCTGGATCCAGGGGGGCAAGGCCTCACCCGGACCCGGGATGCAGCTACACCCGGACCCAGGGGCACGTGGCCTCACCCAGACCCAGGTGTGTGTGGCCTCTCCCGGACCCAGGGGCGCGGCCTCACCCGGACCCGGGACCCAGCCTCACCCAGACCCAGGGGCGCGTGGCCTCACCCAGATCCAGGGGCGTGTGGCCTTGCCCGGACCCAGGGGCGCGCAACTTCACCCGGACCCGGGACACAGCCTCACCCTGACCCGGGTCCCAGCCTCGCCTGGACCCAGGGGCGCACGGCCTCACCCAGACCCAGGACCCAGCGGGGCTTCGTCTTCTTGATCCCAATTCCTGTCGGTCAATTCCCTCTCAGCAATTCCTTCGGCCATTTTCTCAAAGCTCCGAGGCGGCTGCCGCGGAATTCGTTGGGCGGCGGGCTCGGCAAAGCTCCAGTGCGCCTGGTGCGTGACGGCAGGCTGGTCCGAGGTCGTTGCTATGGCACTCGGGTCGGCAGCGGCGACCAGTAGCCGGGCGAATGCTCCTGGATCCAGGACCCAGCGGGGCCTCGTCTTCCCGATCCCAACTCTCATCGGTCAGTTCCTTCTCAGCAATTCCTCCGGCCATTTTCTCAAAGCTCTGGGGTGGCTGTCGCGGAACTCACTGGGCAGCGGGCTCGGCAAAGCTCTGGTGTGCCCAGTGTGCGGCGACAGGCTGGTCCGAGGTCGCTGCATCGGCGCTCGGGTCTGCAGCGGCGGCCTGTTGCCGGGTGTGCGCACCTGGCTGCTTCCGGGGTGCTGAGATTCTTGAAGGACTTGGAGGTCAGCAAGCGCGGGATCTCCCACTCCATATCTCCCAGGGGCTCGTCTGTTCATGCTCGGCAGCGAGTGGAGCTGAACCCTCAGCTGGAGACCACCTGGGGAACTGCGCCGAGCATGTTCCAGGCCACCATCGTGTCACCAGAGCCGTAGTTCTTAAAGTGTCAGGATATTTAAAAGAATACCAGGACCCCTTCAATGTGAAGATACTTTTGGATATTGACATTGCAGCTTACAGGAAACTCTTGGAAGGTGAGGAGAACCAGCTCAGTTTCACCAGCATGGGAAGCATAGCCAGCGGCTACTACCAGAGTTCCCAAGTCTTTGGTGATCTGCCTACGGTGGCTTACAGACTAGCTCCTACTTGATGTCTGCTCACTCCTTCCCTTCTTAATACACTAGCTATGTCCCAATTGCACCCTGGACCCCACGGGTGACATCAGGCGCTATCCATGCCGCCTGCCTGGTCCTGATCGCTTACTGGACCACTCGGGCAGTGTCAGGCACTGTCCATGCCGCCTGCCTGGTCCTGATAGCTCCCTGGATCCCACAGACAGCATCAGGCGCTGCCTGCTAGAACTGCCCAGTCCCGATCACCACCTGCACCTTGCGGGTGATGTCAGGCGCTATCCATGCCGCCTGCCAGGTCCCGATCTTTTCCTGGAGTCCACAGACAGCGTCAGGCGGTGTCCATACCGCTAGCCAGGTCGCGATCAACACGGGGACCCCACGGGCATCGTCAGGTGCTGTCCATGCCACTTGCCAGGTCCCGATTGCCCCTGGATGCCGTGAGCAGGGTCAGGTGCTGCCTGCCGAAACTGCCCAGTCCCTATCGAAGACTGGACCCCACAGGTAAAGTCAAGCACTGTCCATGCCACGTGCCTGGTCCTGATCGCCACCTGGACTCCACAGGCAGCATCAGGCGCTGTCCATGCTGCCTGCTCAGTCCCGATTGCCCCCTGGTCCCCACGGGCAGCGTCAGGCGCTGTCCATGCCACTTGCCAGGTCCCAATCGCCCCCTGGACCCCCTGAGCAGTGTCAGGTGATACCTGCTGGAACTGCCCAGTCCCGATCGCCACCTGGACTCCGCCGGATGACGTCAGGTGCTATTTGCCAAGCCAGCCCAGTCCCGATGGCCATCTGGACACCACGGATGACGTCAGGCGCTGTCCATGCTGCCAGTCTGTCCTGATTGCCCCCTTGACCCCGTGGACATCGTCAGGTGCTGCCTGCCGAGCCTGCCCGGTCACTATCATGGCCTGGACCTTGTGGGTGACATCAGGCGCTGCCCACCAGGCCTGCCGGGTCCATGGTGGCCTGGACCGTGCGGGCTAAGTCAGGCAGCCCCGTCTTTCCTTCCTTCTCCCCGCCCCGCCTGCTGGCTTCTCTGCAGCTTCGCTCCCTTCTGCAACACTTGGCTTCTCTCTATGCTGTCTTGATATGCAAATTAACTGCCATCTTGGTTGGGTTAATTTGCATACTCACCCTGATTGGCTGGTGGGCGTGGCTTGGGCATAGCAAAGGTGCGGTCAATTTGCATATTACTCTTATTAGGTAGGATATATCTTTCTTCTATAATTAGATAAAATTGACACCAAATGTCAGAAGCAATATTACCTCTTGATGTTGTGTTGGCATTTTTGAGCCAGGGGTTATTTTTTATTCACACTCTCTAGGAACTCTATATAAATTCTCTTAGTTCTTTGTTGGTTAAATCTGTATTGTAAATATTTTCCCTCACTCTGTTCTGTCTCAGTTAAATTTGCTAATTGTGTCTTTTAATGTTTAGCTCTGCATTATTTTTCCCCCAAAGAATTACCTAATATCCTAACTCCAGTCAATTCTCCACAAATAGGAAACATCTATTCCATTAAATCAATTTTACCACATGGATGAGTCATTTTTTGGACTCATTTAATCCACTAATCTATCTGTGAGTTCTTATGTCAAAACAACACTTATATAATTTTATAACATACTTTGATAATTATTAACACATATTTCCTAGTACTTTTTCAAAATTGTCATAGTCATTTCTATATTATTCCAATTGAACTTTTTTCAGCTTTTTAAGTTTCAGTTTTAAGAAATGCTTTAGGATTTTGATTGAGGTTACATTAAATGTATAGATTATTTTAAAGTAGTTACACATCTTTATAACATGAAGTCTTTCCATCTAGATTGTTTGTATGAATTCTATTGAAATTACACATTATGAATCATGTAAGTCATATAGTTTCTGAAACCACGTAGTTTATTCTACCTTAAATGTTAGAACTGTCTTTTGCTTCAGGAGACTAGAAATAAAACTGCATGGAAATAACCACCTAATGTCCTTCTTGCTCACCCCCTGGTTCTTCACAGTGGCTACCATCATACATTTAAAACTAAATCATATTCTGATACCCTTTTTTAAGAATAGTTTATTGATTTATTTATATACATATATGCATGTATATGTATATTTTTTTGTTAGAGAGACAAGGATGAAGGGGAGAGGGAGAGAGAGAAACATCGATGTGGGAGCTCAACATCAATCTGCTGCCTCCTGCCTGGCCCCTACTGGGGATTAAGCCTGCAATGGGGGCATGTGCCCTTGACCAGGAATCCAAAGGGCAACCTCCTGGTACATAGGATGATGCCCAACCAATAGAGTCACACCGGCCAGGGCAGATCAGGATACTATAAAGCCACTGAATGGCTGGCTTGTCCATGCACTTAAAACCCAAACTCCTTACCCAAGTGCTCAAATCCTTTCAGCCAGCCCATCAGTCTCTGCCCATCAGCCAGCCATCTGCATTTTGTGCTACTACTGCATGAGCTTCGAACTGAGGTTTCCTTGGATTTTGCTTTTCTGTAGATTAATTTCCCATGGTCTCTTTTCTGTCATAAAGGAATCTCTCTGTGTTTATGTCTTATACATGCATTCTTATGTATATGTATTTCAGAATTATTTTTGCTTTCATTTTATGTGATTGAAGTAGTCATCTCTTGCAAACCAAACACCTAGAAAAGTATTTTATTTATCAAAATTTACATGAATAAAGATCAAAAGTGCTTCTTTTCTCCAACTACTACGACTTGTAGAAATATATTTAATTAGCTAGAACTAAGTTGCCAGACAAAATATTTCATACTGCTGGTTAAATTTGAATTTCAGATCAAGTATGGGTATTTTTTAGTGGAAGTATATATCATACATCATTTGAAATATACTTAAATACTAAAAACCTATTTGTCATCTGATATTTTAATTTAAATGGGCCTCTTGTATTTTACTTGCTACATCTGGCAGCCCTAATCAGATTCCAACTCTCTAGCAATCTGACTACTTGGGAATCCAACAAGCAACCAGTAAGAGGGTTTAAAAAGCTCTTCCCTTTCAGAAATTAATTTCACAGATTAAAGA
Source organism: Ia io (assembly GCA_025583905.1). NCBI lineage: Eukaryota > Metazoa > Chordata > Mammalia > Chiroptera > Vespertilionidae > Ia > Ia io. The sequence goes on along the minus strand of JAJQQW010000002.1, from coordinate 94,519,302 downwards.
AGAGGTTGGGGGCACTGCTTCCTCCCAAGTGCCCCTAACCACCATTATGTGCCCAAACCACCATTATCTTCTCTGTGCATTTGACTATTTTCTTAGTTTTTTATTGTATTCTATTTTAGCTATTTTGAACTTATTTAAAAAGTTAGCTTTTTTTTCATCTACAGTTTCTTTACCTCACTTACTTAAAGAACTGGCATAATTTTATCCCAGCTAATGTTTTCATCCATCATGAACCTACATTTCAACAGAATTATGCTATTTGCTACCATGACTTTGTTCATGCTACTTCTTGTACCTAAAGACTTATATAGGGACCAACAATGATCAGTCTTGAATGTGCAGCTAAGAAAACAAAATTAGATAGGAAATGCTAAAATGTAATGATATAATTATTAGAATTTTTTGCTATGTAAATAAACTTTTAGACTTACTGAGAAAAGTCTTGTAAGTCAATTTTATAAGTTGTAATACCTGAGAATATTGTATCCTCACACTGATTACAACTTTGTACAATAATAAATATTCTTCGTTTTACTAGTAAAAGTATGTTTTTATTGGTTTTAGAGAGAGGAAGGGAGAGTGAGAGTGAGATAGAAACATTAATGATCAGAGAGAATTCATGCTCCTTCATGCTCCCAACTAGGGATCCAGCCCAAAAGAGAAGCATGTGCCTTGACCTGGAATCAAACCATGGCCTCTGGTTTATGGGTTGACATTTAAGGACTGACCCACACTGGCCAGGCAATAATAAATATCTTAAATTTGTACTGTAGCCATCCAAAGCAGATAAAAAATTTTACGTATATATCCTGTTTAAGAAAACCAGAATAATGCATTTTTTAATAATACCTCCATACTACATGTTTAACCATGCGATTGTTGCCTAACATGAGTAACGTATTACTTCAGAATTATGAATAGCTACTTTATTATACTGATTAACATCCTACCTAATAAAAGAGTAATATGCAAATTGACTGCACCTTCGCTATGCCCAAGCCACGCCCACCAGCCAATCAGGGCGAGTATGCAAATCAACCCAACCAAGATGGCGGTTAATTTGCATATCAAGCCAGCGTAGAAAGAAGCCAAGCGCTGCAGAAGGGAGTGAAGCTGCGGAGAAGCAAGCAGGCCTGGCGGGGAGAAAGGAAGCAAGCAGGCGGGGCAGGCAGAGAAGGGAGGCAAGCAGGCGGCGCTGCCTGACTTAGCCCCCACGGTCCAGGCCGCCATGGACCCAGCAGGCCTGGTGGGCAGTGCCTGATGTCACCCACAAGGTCCAGGCCATGATAGTGACCGGGCAGGCTCAGCAGACAGCACCTGACGCTGTCTGCAGGGTCCAGGCGGTAATCGGGACAGGGCAGGCCCAGCGGACAGCGCCTGATGTCACCCGCGGGACCGGGAAGCCATCCAGACCAAGAATGGCAGCATGGACAGCACCTGACGCTGCCCGCGGGGTCCAGGGGGCGATCGGGACAGGCAGGCTGCATGGACAGCATCTGCCATCACCCGTGGTGTCCAGGTGGCGATTGGGACTGGGCTGCCTTGGCAAATAGTGCCTGACATCATCCGGCGGAGTCCAGGTGGCGATGAGGACTGGGCAGTTCCAGCAGGCATCACCTGACGCTGCTCAGGGGGGCAATCGGTACTGGGCAGGTGGCATGGACAGTGCCCGACGCTGCCCGTGGAGTCCAGGCGGTGATTAGGACTGGGTAGGCAGCATGGACAGTGCCTGATGTCACCCGTGGGGTCCAGTGTTTGATTGGGACCGGGCAGTTTCAGCAGGCAGTGCCTGATGCCGCTCGCGGTGTCCAGGGGGCGATTGGTACCTGGCAAGTGGCATGGACAGCACCTGATGCTGCCCGTGGGGTCCCGGCGGCGATTGGGACCAGGCAGGCGGCATGGACAGCGCTTGACGCTGCCCGCAGGGTCCCAGTGGTGATCGGGACCTGGCAAGAGGCATGGACAGTGCCTGATGCTGCCTGTGGGGTCCAGGCTGCGATCGGAACCTGGCGAGTGGCATGGACAGTGCCTGATGCTACCCGCAGGGTCCAGGTGGCGATTCGGACCAGGCAGGCCCGGTAGGCAATGTCTTATGTCACCTGCAGGGTCCAGGAGGTGATTGGGACCGGGCAGGCGGCATGGACAGCACCTGACGTCACTGGCGGGGGTCCAGGCGGCGATCAGGACTGGGCAGTTCCAACAAGCAGCGCCTGACGCTGCTCAGGGGGTCCAGGGGGCGATGGGCACCTGGCAAGTGACATGGACAGCGCCTGATGCTGCCTGTGGAGTCCAGGGAGCAATCGGGACTGGGCAGATGGCATGGACAGCGCCTGACCTCACCTGTAGGGTCCAGGGTGCCATCGGGACCAGGCAGGAAACATGGGCAGTGCCTGATGTCACCCGCGGGGTCCAGGTGGCGATTGGGACTGGGCTGGCCCAGCAGATAGTGCCTGACATCGCCCGCGGAGTCCAGTCTTTGATCGGGACTGGGCATTTCCAGCAGGCATCGCCTGACACTGCTCAGGGGGTCCAGGGGGCGATTGGGACCTGGCAAGTGGCATGGACAGCGCCTGACACTGCTCGTGGGGTCCAGGGGGCAATCAGGACTGGGCAGTCAGCATGGACAGCGCCTGACGCTGCCCGTGGAGTCCAGGCAGCGATTGCGACCAGGTAGGTGGCATGAACAGCGCCTGTTGTCACCCGCGAGGTCCAGGTGGCGATCAGGACCTGGCTGGCGGCATGGACACCGCCTGACGCTGTCTGTGGACTCCAGGGGAGGATCGGGACCTGGCAGGCGGCATGGATAGCGCCTGACGTCACCCGCAAGGTGCAGGTGGCGATCGGGACTGGGCAGTTCTAGCAGGCAGCACCTGATGCTGTGTGTGGGATCCAGGGAGCTATCGGGACCAGGCAGGCGGCATGGACAGTGCCTGACACTGCCCGCGGGGTCCAGGCAGCGATCAGGGCCAGGCAGGCGGCATTGATAGCACCTGATGTCACCCGTGGGGTCCAGGGTGCAATTGGGACTGGGCAGGTAGCGTGGTCAGTGCCTGACTTTGCCTGTGGGCTCCATAGGCGGGGGTGGCCAGGGCCACCTGAGGACACCGGTGGAGCAGGCCAGGGCGGCACCGGGGCTCTGAAGTGGCTGGGAACAACCTGCAGGCAAGCTACCAGGAAGAGGTGCTGAACCATGAGGATGCAGAGGGCTGGCTGATGGAGGTGAGCAAAGATGCAGATGAGGCAGCTCTTGCCAGCACTGAGCTGGAAAAGTGCATCCAAAGCCTGATGGACAAAATCTCCTTTCTGAAGAAGGTGCATGTCCAGCATGCTCAGATCTCCGTGGAGATGGACGTGTTCTCCAAGTCCGACCTCTCCACTATGCTCAAGGACATCCACACCCGGTATGAGAAGCTGGCTGCCAAGAACATGCAGAATGCCGAAGAATGGTACAAGAGCCACTTTACCATACTGACAGCACTGCCAAGAGCACCTACATGGTGCGGGCCAGCGACTGCTCAAGGCCAAGACCCTGGAGACTGAAGCAATCTGGGGCATGAACAAAGCCCTGGGAAAGCAGCTGCAAGCGCTGGAGGGTAAGCAGAATTCCGACGTTAGTTCTATGCAGGACACAACCAACAAATTAGAAAATGGGTTGAGAACCACAAAGAGTGAAATGGCAGAATATTTAAAAGAATACCAGGACCTCTTCAATGTGAAGATACTTTTGGATATTGACATTGCAGCTTACAGGAAACTATTGGAAGGTGAGGAGAACCGGCTCAGTTTCACCAGCGTGGGAAGCATAGCCAGCGGCTACTACCAGAATTCCAAGGTTTTGGTGATCTGCCTATGGTGATTTACAGAATAGCTCCTACTTGATGTCTGCTCACTCCTTCCCTTCTTAATACACCAGCCACGTCCAGGAGGAGCAGATCGAGGTGGAGGAGACCATTGAGGCTGCAAAAGCTGAGGAAGCTAAGGATGAACCCCCTTCTGAAGGAGAAGCTGAAGAGCAGGAAAAGGAGAAGGAATAGGCTGAGGAAGAGAAAGGAGAGGAAGAGGAAGAAGGTGCCAAGGAAGAATTTGAAGATGCAAAGGAGGAAGAAGGAGGTGAAGGTGAAGGAGAAGATGCCCAAGAAGCTGAGGATGAGAAGAAAGATGAAGGTGCTGGAGAGGAGCAAGCAACCAAGAAGAAAGATTGAGCCCTCCTTTCCGTAATTATTTCAGGAATGATCCTCCCAAAACCAGGTCAACCCCGCCATCAACCAAGCAGTTGAGTTCCCAATACTATATGAATTAAGAAGTCAATATATATAACATTCTGAGGTGACTCAGGTTGGACATTAAATGTTATGCTATGACTTTTCTCCTTATGCAGAGCACCTGTTTGCTTGCAGAGTGGCTTCCTGGCTTGCTGCCAGCCTGTGCATGGTCCACCCTTATGAGTTCAGGATCTATGACAATGTGAATAATTCAGATATTTACAATAAAAACACATGAATACACGAATTCACTAATATTAATGTTAAACTTCATGGAAAAAAATAGTCCTTTGAGTCTTTGGTGGGTAGAAATTAAAGACCTCAAATCATGTGCAATAAACAGTAAAGAAAGTTACACTGAATGACAAAAAAAATACATTAGGGGCCAGGAAACGTCAAAAGAACTGGGGAACCATTCCCAGATCAGGAAGGGAAGTCACAGGGTATATATTTTTGCTACGAATACAGTATTTCCTACTACTTACAACATATACAATGTAATGTATTAGATGCCTTCCTATTGGATGAAGTATGTATTCTCATAGAGTAATACCGGTAGATATGTTATAGTTATGGCAGTATGTCATATCCTATCTATATTAATAAAAGGGTAATATGCTAATTAGACCATGAGACCTTCCAGATGTCCTTCTGGACAAAGCCAAGGTGGCGGGGCTGAGGCAGAAGCAGTTATGGGTGATCAGGCCAGGAGGGGAGGGCAGTTGGGGGTGATCAGGCTGGCAGCAGGGGGTGTAGTTGGGGGCAAGCAGGCGAGCAGGCAGAGTGGTTTGGGGAGATCAAGCAGGCAGGCAGGTGAGCGGTTAGGAGCCAGTAGTCCCACATTGCGAGGGGTTTGTCCAACTGCAGGTTTAGGCCCGATCCCACAGGGGTCCCAGATTGGAAAGGATGCAGGCCAGGCTGAGGGACCATCCCCTCCCCGTGCATGAATTTCATGCACCAGGTCACTAGTGGTATTATAATTAGACTATTCTAAGTATTTGTTTAAAATTCCAAGAAAAACATTATGTAGTATCTAACCATAACACCAAGTGGTGGTATCTGATTTTGGAAATTAAAATGTGAATATTTCTAAGGTGTTGTTTTATTTTTTTTAACTGAAAACATTTATTGCTGCTTACATTTCATAAGAAAAGGAGGGGAAATTGCAAGGCTATATAGTACCGTTTCTACCTGTTTCGGCTGTTCACCCCACTCCAGCTTTGTCCTTTGAATGCTATAATCCAATGACTCTCAAATTTGTTGGTCTCATACCATTTACACTATTTAAAATTATTGAGCATCTTTAAAAGCTCATCAGCAAATAATGATCAATGATTTTCTTGTTAGAAAGTAAGACTGAGAATTTTTAAAGTGTATTAATTCAGTTTAAAATAACAATAATACATCCAATACTTGTTCATATGAGTATTTTTAACATAAAATAACTATTTTCCAAAACAAAAACAAATATTAAGAACTGTGCTTTAAATTTTTAAACTTCCTTTAATGTCTAGATTATTAGTTGACAGCTGGATTCCCATCCTATCTAATAACAGACAAATATACAAATTGACCATACCTCCGACACACCCACAAGCCACGCCCACAAGCCACGCCCACCATCCAATCAGAGTGAGTATGCAAATTAACCCAAACCAAGATGGCTACAGCCACAGACAGCAAGGTTTCCTAGGTAACAGAGGAAGCCAAGCTTTCCGCCTGCCCTTGCCAGGCATCAGCCTCCATTCAAGCTACAAAGTTTCAATTATAGAAGGTAAACAAATTCAAACAAATGGCGGCAGAATGGAGCTTGAGAGAGCAGGCCAGGGTTGCTGCCGGCAACAGGGGAAGCAAAGCTTTCCGCACACCCTGGCCGGGCCCACCCGCTTAAGGCAACAAAGTTTCAATTATAACCCCAACACAAATGGATACCGGCCTCGGAGGGAGCCCCAGGCTTGGCTCCACTCCAGGCTACAAAGTTTCAATTGTAGAAGGAAAATAAATTCCAGATACCAGGGCCTCCGCTTGCGTTGCCAGAGGACGTGGCCGGCCTGCAAACCACCACAGGCCCCTCGCTCAGGCCGCCCCACACCCCAAGAGAACCCCCACCTGATCCCGGATGCCCTTCAGGGCAAACCAGCTGGCCCCCACCCCTGTACCAGGCCTCTATCCTATCTAATAAAAGAGTAATATGCAGATTGATCATCACTGCAACACACAATATAGCTGCCCCCCATGTGGTCAAAGATCCTGCCCCCATGTGGACACAAGATGGCCACCACAAGATGGCCAGCAGGAGAGGGCAGTTGGGAGGCACCCAGCCTGCAAGGGAGGGCAGTTGAGAAGGACCAGGCCTGCAAGGGAGGGCAGTTGGAGGTGATTAACCCTGCAGGAGAGGGCAGTTAGGGGTAACCAGGCCGGCAGAGGAGGGAAGTTGGGGGCAAACAGGCTGGCATGGGAGTGGTTAGGGGGTGATCAGGCTGGCAGGCAGAAGCGGTTAGGGGCAATCAGGAAGGCAGGCAGGCAAGCAGTTGGGAACCAGCAGTCCAGTGGGATCTGGCCTAAACGGGCAGTCAAACATCCCTCGAGGGGTCCCAGATTGGAGAGGGTACAGGCTGGGCTGAGGGACAACCCTCCTCTATGCACGAATTTCATGCACCGGGCCTCTAGTATATATATATTTATAGATTCAGTCTGTTAGAATATAACATATCATTTAGTCTCTAGAAAATTTTACTCTATACACTTGACAGTGTAAGAAAGGCAATACATGTCAGCCACCACCTGTGTTCTGCCTGGGCCCACAAAGAATAAACTACAAAGCCATCTGCATTGGTGCATTGGGTGCTTCTTGTGCTAGGCTTGCAGGTACCCAGGTGAGGCCAAACTGTGAACCAAGGCTGGCTGCTGCTAGTGCCAGGCCTGGGCCACTTAGCTAGAGATATGGGGCTCTCTGAGGACAGATGCTGCTTATTTGAGAGATTTTAGGAAAATCTGAAGCATGAGCCAAGACAGGCCAGTCCTATATTAAAGCCATTGGAAACAGCTTGGGTGGGCCCTGAAAGTTAGATGGGGCCTGTTTTCAGGGAATCACCAGGGTGGGACCAACAGTGGGAGCTCTGGTGTGGGACTGGGACCCCTCACTCCTCAGAGGGTTACCTCTATAGCCAAAGTATCTTCCTGATCTTTATCTGCCACAGATGGGTGTGGGACCAGCCTATTCCAACCCTCCATCCCTCCTGCCGGTCTCCATGTGACTTCTCCATGTGTACTGTAGTTGTAATTTTGGGTCATTTTAATATTCTCTTTTAGTTTAGCCTTCCAGTGGGGAAGATAAGTCTTAAAAATAAACAGAAAGTGCATTGCTGAGAAGAGCACATACAGGACAGAATAGGAGACTAGGACCTTTTCTAAGATAGGATGGTTGTCAGCAGGCTTCTGTGGCAATGACAGCTGGGTCGAAACAGGAAGGATGAGAAGAAGCTGGCCTTGGGATGGAAGAGTGGGTGTGGAGCACGTGTGCAGGTGGAGGGGACAGCAAATGCAAAGTCTTTAATGTGGGAAAGAACAAGGGTGTTCAACACACCGAGCAATGTGGCCAGAGCTTACTGAGTTAGAGACAGTGTGATGTGAGATAAGGCTGTAGACAGGCAGGAACCAGATCCTGTCGCCCTTTTGAATGCCATGGTGATGAATTACATTTTCTATTAGCTGGAGTGGGGAGCTGTTGAAAGATTAGGCAGAGAAGAAAAATGATAAAACTTTGGTTTTAAGATCACTTAACACTATTTTACATATAATTGTCAAAATGTGATTAAAAGTTAAAAAAATTAAGTCCACATTATTTTATGCATAATAATTTCTAAAATATGACTGGTGAAAATGGTGGTGCTAGATGTTAGCGATTTGGGGGCAATATTGTAGGCTTTTAAACTGAATAGTTACTGTTCATTGAAGATCTGTTACCTATCAAGCAGTAAGGTCTGTTCTATACACATATCTTCACAGAAATATTCTTGAAAAATGAACTGGAATAGCAGAGTTAGGATTCAAAACACTGTCTGCTTCACTTCATTTTACCAAGGCTTGATGGTTTACGGTTCTTTGTAGGGGAAGCGGGGAGAAGAGCCGAAAACTGAGGGGGAGAAAGCAGTAGTATAATATGTTTATTGAATAAATGAATGCAGATATTTCTCATGTGGGATACTGGATGGGAAGATAGATGCTGTGAAGTAGAATAATGAAGTTGAATTTCCCTATAAGGACATTATCCTAGAAAAGAATTTCAGATCCAGCTTTGATTAGAAGTTAACATTCACTGATTTTATGGTACACAAGCAGCATAAAAACATTAGAAAGCATGTATGTGGATCAGACAATTAAAACCATCATTATAATATTAACAACTTACCACTTAACTTTAACTTGAGACCCAGGAAAGGAGTTGGGCATGCTTGGTAGATCAGCCTTTGGAGGAAGTAGCTGTGCAGGGCAGAGAGGGCCTGAGCTCTGGAGCTAAGAGCAGTAATTGTGATGGAGCAAAGCAGGGTAGCAACAGTCCTTAACTCTTAAGTGTTGCCTGTTCGTATTTGATAGCATGAATGAATATATGTTGTTGAGCCCTTTGAATGTTACATTACTTTAACTTTTAAATTTAAAACTTTTGGATTATAAGTTGAGAGCTTAAAGCAAGAGAGGTGACAGTGGACACCAAAGGATCAGGAAGGATAAAAGGTAGCAGTCAGATTAACTGGATGAGAAACAAGGGTCAAAAGAAAGGTCATTGGGACCTGGAGTGGGAAGTGGTTACAGGAGCCTGGAACAGGGTGTGGTCATAGTGTCTACGAGGGGACAGGTGGAAAGCCAGGCCTCTGGCTCTAGAATGGCTGGTACAATCACTCCTGGAATTTTCTTTCTTTTTTTTAAAAATTATTTTTATTGATTTCAGAGAGGTATATAGAGAGATAGAAACATCAATGATGAAAGAGAATCATTGATCAGCTGCCTCCTGCACGCCCCCTACTGGGGATCGAGCCCGCAACCCAGGCATGTGCCCTTGGCCAGAATCAAACTTGGAACCCTTCAGTCCACAGGCCAACGCTCTATCCACTGAGCCAAACTGACTAGGGCTGGAGTTTTCTTTATCTACAACCATAGCTCCTTGGAGGCCAGAAAAGCATTATATGTTGTGATTGGGGTTTGGTTTGGCTGTTGGTTTGTGTTGGTTTCATAGAGAAATTATTTTTTGACCAGGCCCCATGGACTGATTTGCCCAATTCTGGAAGCTCAATCCTTAAGCGAGAGGAGCCAGCCTCTGAGGGCTCCGCCCTGTGGGGCCCCCACATTCCAACCTGGAACTCCGAAGCAGTGGGGCCTTGTGGACAAGGGGGTCTTGACTATTCCAGGTGCAGTCTGGGCAAGGGAGTAGGAGACCAGGGGCCCGGGCCTTCAATGGAGAGCTACCACAGCAACCACTCCAAGGCTGCTGGCTTTGCCCCCACCAAGAAGGCCACCAGCAGCCTTGCCAAGGACAGGCAGACAGCCAGCTATGTGGTGATGCAAGTGGCAGGAGGCCCTGTCTTCCATGGGGCCAGGCAGGAGAGCCACAGACAGGTCCCATTGGTGTAACTGTGGTGCTTGGGGTGCCCTGGAGCAGCACAGTGGCTGGTGACAGATCAGGAGGTTTTCAGGCCGGGCCCCTTCAACCCTGACTGTAAGACCCTTTGCTTCTTTGGTTACATTAGGGGTAGATAGGCCTGAGCTAAGGAAATAAAGACTAAAAGGAAAGACAGAACTCTCCTTTATTCCCAACAGGGTGAGCACAAACCCACTTTCCAGTCATCAAAGTGGCTGAACTACTTGATCTGCCCCCTGGGGTCAAGCTGCCCGTGATCCCGGGAGCAATAATTTATACCATACGAGGAAGTTAAGTGAAAAGGTAATTTTTGCCTTCATGTTGGTATTCTTTGCCTATGTCTACTTGTTTTTAAAATGAGGTGCTACACTATACAAAGTCCATTAAGGCAATTTGCATTAACATTAACAGCAAAAAAAAAAAAAAAAATCAAAACCAGGTGTAAACCAAGGTATTGTTTAGGACTCATGCCAAGCAACTTCATCTAGTCCAGCTTACACAGAATCATGGGATGGAAAGGTTTTATTCTTAATTCTCTCTTAATTTTTAGAAGCATATGAATTTTTCTTTGGAGCAACACAAGATATACTTATTTAATGAGATTTTATTTACTTAGAAATAAATATGCTTGGTTCAAATTTGCAAAATTATTGGTGCTGACAGATATTTAATTATGCCATGATCTTAACAAATTATAAGTTGTTACACAACCTTCTCTATAGTAATTTTTTGAGAGAAATTCCATCTCATACACAACAGTGAGGATAAAATGGAATTGAAATGAGTTGACCTGCTTCAGTACTTTAACTTCACTTTAATGGAAGAAGGCTCTGCCTCCCGGAAGACACTCTATGATTTCCCCCTACCTCCCTGTCCAGTCTTTACTCCCACCCAAAACCTCCACTTCCTCTAGTTGGGGTCTTTCATACCTCCTCTCACATGCCATGGTAATGCTTCTGTGCCTTTCCTCACCTTCCCCCAAACCTGGCGTACCCCTTCCTCTTCTCCTCTGTGTATGAACTTCAGCCACGTTTCAGGATTGTTTTTTTATGAACTATCATAGCCCCCAGTGAGCTTATATTTCCTTAGAATTTGCATTGACCTTGGTTTGTATAATTTTATTCAACACTACAATTCTATAATTATGGTTTTATAACTTAACCCATACTGGGTTATAGTGAGTACTTTCCTCAAACCCTTTCTTGTTTTTAGTCTTCCAGCTACTCCCACCCTCAAACCTCCCCAGCCCTTGACCTCAATCACTACCACTGACACAGGTCCAGTACATTGTTTTTGAATATCTTATTTCGATAATATCGCAAAAAAAAAAAATCTACAAGGAAAAATTCTGTTTTCTACCTTTCTCTCTAGGATGTCAGAAATGAGTCAGGCCTCTTGATATTGTATATTTGCCCAGTAAACATATTTCTTAAAGCATGTTTTGCTTCTGGGAAATACTTGTTTTTCAAAATAATCTGTTCTACTAGGATAGAGCAAGCTAACTAAAACTATGTCTACCTACCACAATTTAACTGGGTCACATTCACAGAAACTAGCTTTCCTACAGCATGCTTTCCACCTATACTACTCTTCTTTTGTGTCTAAACTTAGCCCTGCCTTTCTTTTGCCTGCTTCCTCAAGTATAATGTTTGCTGTACTATCATTTTCTGTCAAATATTAATTTGTTTGTCAAGTACTTTTAAAAAGATGTCTCCCCCAAATTGCCTTTGTTTAATTATAATTAGACACCAAGGTATTTCCTTGAAGACTGAGTTTGTGAGAGCTTTCTTTTTGTTTCTGTAAAAGCTCCTCAATGAAGTAATGCTTTATTTATATTTACATTTTCTATTTTTTTTTTTTTGAAGGGAAACAAAACAATTGGGATACCCTGGCTCCAGTGAATGGAATTGTTTAAAAGTTGTTTTTTGTTTATAGGTCAAGTAGCCCATGTTTGATCTTGAGAAACATTTCATTGCCACGACCTGCACGGCTAGGTTCAGGATCTGAAGGAGGGACTGACGCACAAATGAAAACACTAGACAAAAATATGAATTATTAAAGGGTGTAGACCATGTGGAGCCTCTTTCTTGAAGAGATGCACCAAAACTGGGTCCCATCTGCTTTTATTCAGTTTTTGATACACATCTTGCCCTCAGTAAAGCACAGCAAACAGGTAGACAGACCATCTCTAAGGTCAATAAAGATCAGTAAAGATCAGTAAGGTCCGGTAAGCATTTATTTGGAAGCTGTCAGGTCAGGTGATTGCTTTGAGCCACCACTATCTCAACACAAACAATCAGTGCTTAGTGTTAGCCCTGCTAATGCTCAATGTCCGTCGGCCTTCTGCGTTCTTGGTGCACTCTCATGACAGTATTGGCAAGTAGTGGCTTCCTGAATCTCATCACAGCCAAAAGCCAATATCTAAAAGAAGTCAACAGCTAAATGTCAACCTCTAAAAGAAACAATCAGACAATCCTTGACTCATAATTATTGGTTGCTTCATATCTGGCATTGCTGAATTCAAGACATTGCCCCATAGAATTCCTTTCTCTTCCTTCTCAGGGAAGCACTGGCAATTAAGGAATGATTAAACTTTATGATTTAGGTCACTTGGAAGGGATTAAAGCCTGTTGTTAAGCCTGAAAACAGAAACTTTCCAAGGAAGCTTTAAATGGAAAGGAAAGCTAGCATCCTATCAGTTCCCACCAAACTGCCCCTTTGCCCACATATGAAGCATCTTCCCATGCTGCAACCTTCTGCAGTGAGGATCTGGAGAAGGGGCTGCATATAAATGGATACACTAGACAAGAAATATAAATTTAGAAGGCATGGGGAGCCAGGCGAAGACCTACTCTCTAGTGGAGTGGCTCCCTGAATCTCTGGATCCATAGCTTTTTATTTACTAGAACTAGAGGCCCAGTGCATGAAATTCATGCACTGCAGGAGTGTCCCTCAGCCCAGCCTGAACCCTCTCCAATCTGGGACCCCTCAGGAGATGTCCGACTACTGGTTTAGGCCCGATCCCACAGGACAGTCAGACATCCCTCTCACAATCTGGAACTGCTGACTCCCAACCGCTCGCCTGCCTACCAGTCTGATCATCCCCTAACCACTCCCCTGCCAGCCTGATCAACGCCTAACTATGCCCCTTCTGGCCCGGTTTCCCCCATCTGCCCTCCCCTGCAGGCCTAGTCACCCCCAACTGCCCTCCCCTGCAGGCCTGGTCCCCCCCAACTGCCCTCCCCTGCTGGCCTGGTTGCCCCTAACTTCCCTCCCCTGCTGGCCTGATTGCCCACATCTACCCTCCCCTGCTGGCCATCTTGTGGTGGCCATCTTTGACCACATGGTGGCAGCCATCTTGTGCAAGGACGTGAGGGTCAATTTGCATATTACCTCTTTATTATATAGTATATACATTTGCCCTTTAGCAAAGCAAACGGACATCAATGGTAAGGTTTGGTAAACAATAAAGGATTATGAGGTTAGGGCAGTGGTTGGCAAACTCATTAGTCAACAGAGCCAAATATCAACAGTACAACAATTGAAATTTCTTTTGAGAGCCAAATTTTTTAAACTTAAACTTCTTCTAATGCCACTTCTTCAAAATAGACTCACCCAGGCTGTGGTATTTTGTGAAAGAGCCACACTCAAGGGGCCAAAGAGCCACATGTGGCTCACGAGCCACAGTTTGCCGACCACGGGGTTAGGGGATTGCCTTCAGCCATTCATTCAGCAGCAGGTAATATTATGCTGATTCTCAGCCCTTGATGAATATCAAAGTCCATCAGTCTTCTGACAGACTTCTCGCATTTATATGTTAACAACTTGTTGGTCTATCCTCCAGCATATCCCCCCTTTTGTTTTCTTAATAAGTTTAGAAGGGTGTATGCCATTTGCAGAGCTCAGGTCCTTTTAAGACTTTTAGATTCAGTGAAAAGGATTGAGTTCTATCAGGTCCAACCTTTTTTGGCTTTGTCCAGGGCAACCTACACTGATACACAGCTGTGTATCAGACTTCTAGCATAGCAAAGCGTCTTTACCATCCCCCATCTCCTTAGTCCGGTCAGCGTGTTGCTTGGGGCCACTGGTATCTGTGGTTGGAGTAGCCTGATCAGTTCCTGTCTCAGATCCTTTGTTGCAATTTCCACACGGGCTTGGTGGAGTTTTCTGGAAATACACAAGCATATCCTTAAACAAAGGTTAATAAAGGGACCCTTCCATAAACTAGACTTGGGATCTTTCCATTTAACCAAACCATTTTTCTTGGCTTATTCTGACACCAGTGTAATTTCATGGGTATTTTGCCATCAGCAGTACAAGTGAAAAAAGTTTAAAGTGAAAAAATTTGAAGTAATTAAGGCTTGATGTAGTTTACTTACAGGAGATTACTCCACTATCCCTTTTTTTGTTTTAACCTGCAAGGGTTTTTTATTGTTTTTGTTTTTGTTTTGTTTTTTGCTTGCTGTACAATAATTTGGCTTTTGAAAATCCTGCAATACAGCCTTGATAGCTTTTAATTCAATTCTTAGTACAGAAGTATGACTGCTCTGGATGACTTTGTCTGAATTCATTGCATGATAAGCAACTTTACTATGTGATGAACCATCAGTAAGAAATAGTTACTTACTACAGTGATGGCGAACCTATGATACACGTGTCAGCACTGACACGTGTAGCCATTTCTGATGACACGCGTGTCATAGGTTCGCCATCATTGATTTAGCCAATGTAATTCAGCAACAAAAAAGTCACTAATACGCAGGTTAGTTAAAGAATTCCCCCTCCCCCTCACTTATCTTAATTCACAGCACCCCACACAAGCTAAATAATATCAAGACCAACAAAAGAAACTAACTGACAGATGAACAAAGAAGTCACTAAGCAGGTAAGTTAAATAGTTAGTTTTTGGTTTATTAAATACAATTACATATAACAATTATACATTTATGTTATTTAAACTATAAATATCGCGAAATAATGTTTTTTCCTCAAAGTGACACACTACCTGAGTTATGCTCAGTTTTTTGGCGAAGTTTGACACACCAAGCTCAAAAGGTTGCCCATCACTGCCCTAGTACAACTAAGTTCCCCTAAATATTCAATTATTTCAATTTGTCAATTTAAATCAGTCTGAAATAAGGCTTATTTTCTAACTTCATTTGTCCTTGGGTGTGGACAGTAAGTGACACTAATTGAATTTCTGCTATCAGTCTTTGAGTATATTGACATAAGCTTTGTTAGGGAGGAAAAAACAGATTATTTACTTTTCTTTTTGAGGCCTAATACATTGACTTTTGATTACAGTTTTGTAGATATTTGAAGGTAACCTCCTTCTGCTTTTTCTCCCAGGGTAACTTCTAGGCCACCTTTTGGGAGTTTCTTTTAAAAATCTTTTTTCTTTCTTTTAAACAGAGCAACAAACTTGGTTGCTTTTCAGATGCTGGCCAATACTATAATGCATACATATCAAGTAAAAGTAACTCTTTTTTTACTTATGGTGTCTTATTAATGGTGAGATTTAATGCTTGAATAATAACTTTTAGTTTACTTTGTAAATAGTAGTAGAGGAGATTTTAAAATTTCTCCTTTTTATTAAGCTTAAAATTTACTTTTAAACAGCATTCATTTTGGCTAGTGCTCATTTGCATACATATGCAAATTTTTACTTTGGCCTTTGTTAAAAGCAATTGCTTATAAAAATATTGGCTTCTCATATAACAAATTATATGAGACCTTGATTATATTGTAGAAAGCTAATTTATTAAGTAATTAAAGTAGGCATCTTTATTGAAAAAGTAAAGTAAGCAAATTTATACATTTGACCTATGAGTTACAAATGCTGTCCCATCCCCCAGCCTATTTAAAGAGCAGTCTGCCTAAGGCTTTTGTTTTTAAAATTCTGGTGCTGAATAATCAAGTTTTGCTTAAGAAGTATTCAGCGATTTTGTCTTTCCCTCTCCTTAGAGATTGAAACCTTTATAACATTTAAAATATATGTATGTAAATAAAATATAGTTATTAATTTTTATTTGATAAAGCTTCCCATGTGATTTAAAGTATATTAGATCAGCCTAATTTAGTTCAAAAATATTTCTTTAAGAAGAGAGAATAAATCCTTGAATCATTCCAGGGCCCTTGAAATGTCCCAAGGCTTTCTCTTTGTTAAAGTCTTGAAATTTAACATTGAAAGACTATCAAATATATATAATCCAAAGATTATATTATATACTTTTTGTAATTATTCTAAAAGATATTAATTAAATTTAAACTCGTTTTTATATTAAAAATTTGGTTCAGACCATAAAGTAATTCTTTTTTTTTAATTAGGCCAATAAAATATTATATCCTAGATTGAAATTTTACTATACGTAGTACATATAAGGAGTAAAATATATTTTGAACTACTAATTTCTCCAGAGAAAATAAAAGAATTATTTTCTCAAAATTAAATTTCTATACTTTATGCATTTTGCTATCATAACCATATAATTTCTCCTAATTTAATTTGAACTTTAAACTCTTAGAAGCCTGAAATTTTAGGTGGCAGGTTAAATACTTAGCATTTCTCAGATTAGTAATATCTTCACATTTTTAAGGCTATATTTCAAATGAAATATGACATATTTAATTAATAGATTCAATTCTGTCCTCTAGATTTTTCATATGAAGCAAACTCAGATTAATATTTCAGTATTTTGTTATTTTTAAATGCCTAGATATTTAATAATTTTTTATCATTTAATTCAGCAAACTCCAAAGTTTTAAGTTACCAAAAACTTTGGAAAACTGTTTAGAGGGGGAGGAGGGAAGCAGGTCTTTTGAATTTTAAAACTGTTATGTTCTTCCTTAGAGATAACATCTAAGGCTACTGCTGCAGGGAAACACAGCCAGCCCCCTCCTCCATCAATATACCTATAATTATCACTGAAAAGCTCCACCACAAATCCTTCATTTTAGCTATATCCATCCATCCCTGTTTCAACATCTAAGGCATTTACTTTGGAAAATTCTGCAACAGAGATAACTTACTGGCTTTCAGTGGCTTTAATGTTAAAGTATCATTTTATTTTATTTTCCTTTATAAAAACAGGAGTGCCCTGGGACCTGTGAGGCAACCTTGGAATGCGGTCCATTATTATTCAAGAATGACCCTTTATTATGGAAACACTAATCTTGTTGCTTAATACAGCCCATATATGTTCCTTGTGTCATTTTTGCCATCTTTTAGGTAAGCTAGCCTTTTTCTCTTCACAGAAATAAAAACATGGCAAAAATGAGACTTTTAATAGCACTCTTGAGAGTGGGCGTCCACTTTACAGGATCACCAAAACACCTAGTAATTAATGGGCTGGGGCCTTTTTCTTTAGTTACTTCCCTTTGTCTCTTAGAACATGTACTATCAGCCACGTGTCTCCCCACCCCCACATCCTGTTTGCTCTGGGGAAATTCAATAAATTAAAGGCATGCTTAATAAACTAACAATAAACAACAAAGACAGATAAAACTACAGTATTTTCCAGCGTATAAGATGACTGGGCGTATAGAAGATTTTCCTGGGATAAAAAGTCATCTTATATGCTGGAAAATATGGTACAATCAACAGACAAGCACCCATAACATATAGACAATACTTAATAAATCAAGGTTCTTTTCATGGATCTTTCTCTCCATAGCATTGACTAGCCTTTAAAGTTATTTTAGCTAAAATCTGCCTGTCCCAAGGCATCATATGGTAATTTTCAGACAAAGCATTAAAGAGTCCTTTGCATTCATTTTCCTTGAGCCTCATTCAAGAGAGCACCCTTTTGACATTTTAATTTCTTTATCCTTGAGCATACAAGCTAAAATTTGCAATGATATTTTTGCCTTTTAATCAGATTCTTCCCCATTGTGTCCTGGCTTGAAAAAGACATTCCACCCACTTTGGATCATGAATTCCAAACCTTGGTACAGGCTTTATGTGCAGTGAGTGAGTCTCTCCACCTTTTTTGGTGATCCTCCCATCTCTGGGTGATTTTTCTTCATTTTTTTTCTCTGGGGAATCTTCTTCTCCAGTCCCTATTTCAGGGTGCCAAAATGCCAAAACATTTTCAGTGAGGATTCAGGATCTGGAGAAGGGGCTGTGCATAAACGGATGTACTAGACAAGAAATATAAATTTAGAAGGCATGGGGAGCCAGGCGGAAACCTACTCTCTAGTGGAGTGGCTCCCTGAATCTCCAGAGTGATAGCTTTGTATTTACTAGAATATATATTTGCCCTTTAGCAAAGCAAAAAGACTCAATGGTAAGGTTTGGTAAACAATAAAAGATTATCAGGTTAGGGGAGTGCCTTCAACCATTCATCCTGCAGCAGGTAATAGTATGCTGGTTCTCAGCCCTTGCTGAATATCAAAGTCCATCAGCCTTCTGATGAACTTCTCACATTTATATGTTAAGTACTTGTTGGTCATTGTCTCCAGCACTCCCATCTACTTTAAGGGAGTTCCTTGAGGATCCCACCCAGCCAGGCTGCTTAGTGTTCAAGAACATGACTGACGTGACTACTGCCAGACAGAACAACACAGGTCAGGACCGTGGAGTCTTGTACATTGAATCAGGGCCTGCAAACAGGGCAGGTGCTCTCAGGTTTGCCACATCCCCACACATTCCAGTTGCCTTTCACTTGGGCCAGCTCCTGCTTTGATGTTACTTTAGACTAAAACTTCTGTTTTCCTGAGCCAAAACACATAAATGAAAACAAAAATAATCTAAAGACATTAGGACAAATTCCACACCTACTTGTGTCCTCCACTTTTTCCCTTTCACAGGTTCTCATTAAGGCATTAACACCATCCTGTTAATGAAAATGGACTAAGAACTCACACCAAAAACAAACAAGCAAACAAAAAACCTCACCACTTTGGTAATGTTTTAATTTACAAATGAAATTAAATAACTGAGATTTTTCCTCCAAAGTATCACTATATAGAAACATGACTAATAGCTGATATTTTTCTTCTTTCATATGCTAATGACTATTGCACAAGGTTGTATTTTGTCTGTCACATATGGAGAAATCTCAATCCCTGTCAAAACCTTTATAACTGGTTCTTCAATACATTGAACTTTAAAATTCAGATCTTGAAGAAAATTTTTCCTGACTATAGTACTCAGAAATTTCTGGGTTTCTTGTATTAGATAAGACCTCAAGGTACAATAACTATTTAGTCCATCATCTTTAACATCTGGGTTTTATTTCTATCTTTTAGACAAACTTATTTCCATGCTTCTTGGAAAAAGATTCTGCATTTTCTTCATTTTCAGATTATCCTACCTAATAAAACAGTAATATGCAAATTGACCGTACCTTCGCTACACCCATAAGCCATGCCCACCAGCCACGCCCACCAGCCAATCAGGAGCAAATATACACATTAAACCAGCAAAGATGGCGGGGGGTGGGGGGGGTTGGGATCCAAGCAATGATGGTGGACTCGGGCAGGCGGTTAGCACCGGCAGCCAGCTGACCAGGTCCCAGATAGGGGCTTCGAAGTGGCGGCTGACTCGAAGCCCCAATCAGGGATGACGGACCAGGGCAGACTTTGCCTGATGGGATTTGATTTGAATTATGTCTGATAGAGATTACATGGCATGAATTGTAGGCTCATTCTTTTTGTGGTTGCCTGACTGAGAAAGGCCTTGGAATGAGAGAAGGCACTTTTATTTTCCTTTTTCATTCTATAGAGACTGAGGAATTACAGTTATATGAAGAAGTTAGTGAGAGAATGAAAGTCTCATGCTGTATTTTTCTGTAAGTTTTATCATGTGGACTATCAAAAATTTGGTGGGATCCTTTTCAAGAGGTGTTACAAAAATTATGTTGGAATTAACATTCAAGAGTAAAAGGAGAGATGTGAGTGGTGGGTAAAGGAAAGAACTTGGTCCTAGAAACCAAATAGAAGCCACATAAACCTTCAGATTCTTACTCATTGTGCTTTGGAGATATTAAAGGATAATTTTTTAAAAAGGTAAAATCATGACTCATAATCTGTATAGATAAAAGGCTAAGTGACTGACATTTCTTCATCCATCTGACCAACCGGTACATATGACGCAAACTGGAAATTTAAAAATAAACTTTGACTCGCACATGTGCCATACATATAAAGCTCTCGCTGGCGCTAATTTGAATGCTGCATTTGGTGGGAAAGTTCTTTTCAGATGGGATATTTGTGTCACCATGCTATACGATTGGCCATAGTACAAACGAGTTTAAAGTACTGTAGTGTTTGGGGATGTTTCAGACAGTTGTCTCTTAAAACAAATATGAGATCAGAGGATTCTGCTTATAGTGAATGGTTAGTAAAACTTGGAGATGGCAAACTTGATAGCAGTTTTCATTTAGGAATGGATATTATTGAAATTCCCCATGAAATGATTTTTAATGGATCTATTATTAAAGCCACCTTTGGAAATAGTATATCTATAGATAATATTAAAAATATATCTAAACGTGCAATTCTTTGTCCAAAAAATGAGCACGTTAAAAAATTAAATGAAGAAATTTTGGATATACTTGATGGAGATTTTCACACCTATTTGAGTGATGATTCCATTGATGCTGAAAAGGAAAATTTTCCTATTGAATTTCTTAATAGTATTACTCCTTCTGGAATGCCGTGTCATAAATTAAAATTGAAAGTGGGTGCAATCATCATGCTATTGAGAAATCTTAATAGTAAATGGGGTCTTTGTAATGGTACCAGATTTATTATCAAAAGATTGTGACCTAACATTATCAAAGCTGAAATATTAACAGGATCTGCAGAGGGAGAGATTGTTCTGATTCCAAGAATTGATTTGTCCCCATCTGACACTAGCCACCCATTTAAATTAATTCGAAGATAGTTTCCCATTATGCCAATATTTGTGATGACTATTAATAAATCACAAGGACAAACTCTAGACAGAGTAGGAATATTCCTACCTGAACCCGTTTTTGGACACGGTCAGTTATATGTTGCTTTCTCTCTCTTTTTTTTTTTTTTAAGTATTTTTAAAAATATTTTATTGATTTTTTTACAGAGAAGAAGGGAGAGGGATAGAGAGTTAGAAACATCGATGAGAGAGAAACATCGATCAGCTGCCTCCTGCACACTTCCTACGGGGGATGTGCCCACAACCAAGGTACATGCCTTTGACTGGAATCGAACCTGGGACCTTTCAGTCCACAGGGCAATGCTCTATCCACTGAGCCAAACCAGTTACAGCTGTTGCTTTCTCTTGAGTTCAAAGAGCATGTTACGTTAAAATTGTAAATACTTTATCTCAAGGGAAATTAGTCGAGCACTCTGAAAGTGTTTTTACTCAATGTGGTATACAGGGAGATATCAGAATAAGTTTAATCACTTTATCAGTCATTATTTGCATCAATGTTGTTTTTATATTATGAGTTTGTTATTGTTGTTATATCATTTTGTTATTGTTTAATTATTAATAAAATTATGTATTATTTTCATATACATTGTACTCATTTCCTTTTATCTCTCACACTTTTATTATAGAGAAAGGGCAAATAGCAATATTAAAATATTTCATCTAATTAATTCCCTTTCAATGTGCATGAATTTCGTGCACCAGGTTACTAGTTGAGATATAATAGTCATAATTAATATTTTATCTTTATAATTGAATGCAATGCCTTGATCTGGAAGGGACAGGAGGGAAATGGAGAAACTCCAGCATTAAACTCAGCTTTATCCATTAAAACACATTTTATCATAGTCTCTTTTGTTTCTTCTCTTCCTTTCTCCTCTGGCTCAGGGCCAGGGACTGATGAAGGTCAGTGGAGGAATTGAGTGAGGGTGGCTTTTTAGAATAATTCATGTCTATGGAGGGGAAAAGTAGGCATAGCAATTAGCATTACACAATCCAAATCTTTATGTTGCTGGTTTTCCCCCTTTCACACATTTCTTGCATGCTTTTATTTTGAATGAACATTCTAGTCATATTAGTAGGTCGATATTTAAAAATGAAATTTATTACTTTTATGATTGTGGCCTTTTTAAATGTGTTTTCAGCATTTTTGACCTTATGACAAATAACCAGGAATTTGAAGAATCAAATCACGGACCCGAGGATTTAAACAAAAGCATGAAAATTTTATTGAGACTCCCTGCACAGGGAAGTGGCCCATAATCGGTGGCCACTGAAGCCTTGCCATCTAGGGGTAAATATTCGCTGCAGGCCTGCTTTATAGTTACCATGTCGCTACCTGATTGATTCCCTCAGTTGTTCTTGCCCAGCAATGGACCTGGACTTTCCTGTTCCTATGCATCAGTTCACCTTATTGCAGTAGCCCCTCCCTAGGTTCACCCACCTCCTGCTCCGATTCTAAAAACATTTTTGTTTCTGCATGGTTGACTGGTTAGGCTTGCTCAAATTGCTATGTCTGCCCCTTCCTATGTTCCACCTGCCTTTGTTTTCCACTGGACACCTGCCCTGTCTGCCTACGTGTCAAGCTAACTCCTCTCATTATGGCTTTAACTTCACCGATCCTTATTGTCATCATTTGGACAAGCAATATAATAGTCTCCAGGATCCACAGTTTAGAGCAACCATTCGCACGAAGATTTCCGGAGGAGATTAAAGAAAGGAGCTTCATCACCAGCAATGAAGTGGATTGAAGATGACTTCTTTTTAATCATTGAAGACTTCCAACACTTGAGATAAGCTGGCTTCTATAACCACTGGGGTGGGGCTATCATTTCATATTTAACCTGATCATGAGAGATAGTTAATAAGAAATTCTAGAAATTACTGAGTATTTTGGGCAAAGGGAAATCAGAAAACAGTTGTTTCTTTTTTTTTGAAAAGGTGGAAATTTATTGAAGAACAAGTACAGACTCCCACATGGGGAGAGGGAGAGAGTCCCACAGAACTGACTCCCATGTAGGGAGGGGGAGAGTCCCCAGAAAACAGTTGTTTCTATATGATAGTACTTCTCCCACTTTTTTTATTTTTAATATCAAAATATGATTACCAAATAATTTGAGGGTGTAAAGATAATTTCCCAACTGTATCATAGTTCTCTTTCTGTGCCTCCAATGTTCTGTATGTTTGTCAAGGATTATGTCCTATAAAATTTTTTAAACTTGAGGCAAAATAAGGACTTAGCAATATTAGCCAGATAGAATCTTGATAGAACATAAGAATTGTCTTGTATTCTAATATGTCTTGAAAATTATTATTTACATTGATATTTTATTTTAATCCTATCTAATAAAGACAGAATATGCAAATTGACCATCACTTGGTGACAAAGATGGCAGTGCCTGCAGCCAATAAGGAAGGAATATGCAAATTGATGCAACAAAGATGGTGGTGGCCAGGCCGGGACACAGGTGTTCCGCACCGCCCCGGCCACTCTGGGCGTCTGGGCAGTGCATGAAGGCGGAATGTGGCCCCGGGCCAGATCGAAGGCGGAAGGCAGCTCCGGGCAGGAGCGAAGGCGGAAGGTGGCAGCCAGAGCGAAGGCCTGGGTCCCAGGTGCTGGCTGCCAGAGGAAGGAAGACCTATTCTTGCATAAATCTTCATGCATCATGCCTCTAGTAATTTAATAAATCAGTTGTGTGTACTAATTCATAAATTAAATTTTAACACATAATGAGGCTTCTTACAAAATGGTTAGGAATTTATTATTCTTAATACCACATTGTTACCAAATTATATATATACTTTTTTCCTCCTGAAAATGATTGATATCCATTTTAAATGTTTGTAATTTATATATTTTATATTTTTTTTGTTCTTTAGGTTGTCTAGAACCCTAGAGAATTTAATAAGTACACACAATATCTTATGAGTCTAAAGTTTGATATCAAAAACAACTACTTAAAGAACAAGTAAGTTAAATACTTAAATTTGTTTTCTTACATAGGGTTTGGAAGAAAGGTTTACTCATATGAAAATTATTTTCTTATAATATTTTTACCTTCTATTATGACAGATTAATTAAATATGTTTTTCTAAATGTAAATTTAGAGCAGGAATAGAGAATAATTTGAGGTTGCTTTATTGGACCAAGAAAGGGAAAGGGACAGGTCCTCTATATGTCAGTGATAGTTAGCAGAAATCCATAATTAAATTGCTACTCCAATGTGTTCCTTCTGTTTGAGTTGGGGCCAATAGGAAGAGTCCATTGTGGCAGAAACATTCTGAAGCTGGCCTCTAAGAGTAGCTTTTTATGATAGATTTTTAAGGGATGACAGCATTAAATTTGAGGAAGTTCGTGCAAAATAGAGGTTTGATTATATCTAATGCCAATATAGAGATGCATTGTCCCTGAAAGAAAATATATAAGCTCTACAGATATTACGTGCTCATGTTCAGCCATTACCATTGCATGGTCCAGCCCATACCTTAGGAAATGAAGGGATGTCATAGTTTTTTCTCCTCCTCTTTCCTCCTGCATTAAGGTGAGGGATTGGGCTGCACAGCCTGACTTTTATTTTCTGTGGGTCCATTTTGTGGTAGTTCCATAAGCATATTGACATACCAGAGACCGGTACTATAGATCGAAGATTTGTTGAAGGCTCTGTAGGTTATAGGGAGCCAGGATACATCTTTTTCTTCTGGAAATTCAAACCTGTGTTTTTGTGGTTTTTTTCTAGATTTGAAATCAATTCTCAGATATTCCAGCCCTCTTTGGAAACTCATATCCATAAACTGACTGAGTTATGAATAATTACTGTGCAAAAATGTTTTGAAGAAAACTGCTCCACATTTTACCACTGTCTTGGCCATAAGACCAGACACTGTCATGGTAGGGAGATCTATATGACCAAGCATGGTGAGAGCTGGCTTACAAGTCTTTGAATAGCACTGAGAGAAATTCCTGAGTTCAAGAAGTAAAAATTGAGCAAGGAGGTGGTCTGGGCATGTCAAAGCAGCTGATGCCACTAGAAAGGCAAGACGTGATTCACCTTCAGCTGCATTCACACTTTATTTAGATATTTGGATATGGCAAGTAGGAAATTAGACCAAACTGAGTGCACAAGAGAAGAGCAGCACCTCCTCTGGATGGACAGAGAAAGATGACAGCGGGAACAAACAAGAAGAAAACTTAGTCTTCCTAAACTGCGAAGAGGTCAGAGACACATTTAAAATATGAAAAGAAGTCTGTGTGCAATATTTTATTTGTAAATCATTTTAGCTGTCTGTCATACTTCTTAAAGTTATTTAGGTCTAAATAATTTACCCACATTAATCTTTCTTTACAGCTATGATATACAAGTTGTTACATAAATAACGAGAATGACACCACAAACTATATGTATGAGTCAATTATCTGCTCTTAAAGAGATGATTGTGGAAGTTATTAGACACCATTTAACTCCCTGATCGCTCTCAAATGCTAGTAAAGGTGAATTTGGTGTTTTAAGTTTAGCTTTAGTAAAAGATAACCATGCCATAAATATTCATGCCTGCATTCCTAGTAGGAGTGCAGAAAGGAAAGAAGGCCATTCGAAAGCCATGTATGACTTTCCCTACACTTGACCTGGTTTCTGTTAGGCTCTTGACTTGTACTAATTTGTTTGTTGGTGGTGGACAAAATACAATGGGTTACTGTAAACACTAATCACAGTAACACTGTGCTCTCCAGGAATGGAAGACAAATGAGATGTTGCTCTGACAGAGACTGTAGAAGGTGTTCACAGAGAAGCTGCGATAGAGGAATAATGCAGCAGAAGCAGAGGAGAGAGTGACAAGCAGGTAAAGTTAACTTTCACCTCTAATCTGGGCTGTTAGAAGAGAAGCTTTTGCTAGCTTTGATTTTCAAAAGTACCCTATACAAGAGGACAGTGTATCAGCTCCCAGGAATGATATGCATTACACAAAACTGAAAGGTATGGAAATGTTTACTATATTTTGGCCATATTATATTCTGACTAATATAAAAAGTGCTGCCCTATTATTTGAGATAACTGCTTTTGACTTTATCTCACACCATAAACTATACTTATAATTTCCATAGAAAAGTATGATATAACTGATTTTTTCTTAGAATCAGAATTTCTTAGAAAATATTCTCATTTTACCACTAATTAATTTTTGAGTAAGTACTTTTAATTTTAGATAATATATAATATTTTATGATTTAGAGTCTAAATCTGTTTAAGAGAAAGAGAAATCATTTGTAATTTCAGTACCACACTATTAACTTACAGGTACACACACACAAACACACACACACACACACACACACACACTCTTGTGTAATATTTCTATGAATGTTTATGTATTCTAATAAATCAATTCATATTATTATACCTCATAGGCTGTTTTATAGATTGCTTTTTAAAATAACATTGACAATTTGCCATATCAATAAACGTTGGTCCAAATTTGTAAATAATCATCTGATGTCAATTATTTTTACAAATCTAGACTAAGTTTAAGAATTACATAATTTGGTTATACTGATATGCCATGTCACGATTTTATTAATATTTGAAATTCAAATATGTATGACAATATTTTCATTATACTTTTGTCTCATGTGCATTTTCGTGTGTATTATCAGGAACTCACTGCTCAGATGCCAAGCTCAGCTCATTCCAATTTATTTTAATTATTATTTTCTAATATTAAAATTTTCAATACTTTTTTTTTTTTTTAGTGGGCATTCTCTCCAAGTTGGCTTTTACTTATTTTTTCATTTTTCCTTCCAGATGCCTCTGAAAATATCACTGTTTTTGGAGAGCAACAGAATGCCCCAGGTTTCCCCTTCATTTTTACTTGATGCCAATTTCTTTTCCATGAGTCCTAGCCAATGTTAGTGGCAACCAGGACAATGGATAAACTCTGGCACAGAGAATGCCCATTAGACATGACCATTGATGGGAGGCATGGTGACACCACAGGCTGCTTATGGTGTGTTAATGGCAGAGCTATTTCAAGTACTGATATTTCCAATGGAGTTATTCTAAATCATCTTTTTTTACATCATGTTTTACTACCAAGAACCTCTGAATTCATTTGTGTGTGTTTATCAATATTTTCATAACTTTTCTTTCAGATTTGACATTCCATGTATTTTTACTCCAAATGATGGGCTTAAATTAGGGTTAAAAAATTCGCAAAAGGTTTTTGCAATTGTATATTTGTCAAAGTAAGTCTGTTTTTGGACTCTTTTTTTGCTCTGTGAATTGTTTAATTTACTGTCTTGAGTATTGTATTTTTAATAATTTTTAACTAAGTAGTATTAGCCTTTCAAGTTTTGTCTTCCTTTTTGAGGTTGTTTTGACTAAACTAAGCCTTTTAACATATTCATATACATTTTAGAATTAGCTTATCAATTTCTACCAAGAAATCTTGCTGGGATGTTGATTAGAATTATGTTGACTCAGTAGCTCAGTTTGGGCACAATCTCTTGATAATACTGAGTTTTCCAACTCATGAACCAAATATGTCTCTTCATTTACTTGAGTATCATTAGTTTTTCTTATTAATGTTATAAGTTTGCACTGTACAAGTCTTACACATCTTTTTGATCCATTTATCTCTAGGTATTTCATAATATTTACTATTAGTATTTGTACTTTTTTCAGATTAGATGTTATTATATACAAAAGCAATGTTATATTCTTCTTGTATTCTGCATTATTAAAAATCATTTATTAGTTCTAGTACTTTTCTTCCAGAAGCCAAGTGATATTCTACACAAATGATCATATGGTCCATAAATAAAGGGAGTTTTATTTCTTCTCTTCAAATTCTCTTTGTATTTCTCTTCTTGCCTGATTGCATGGACAACAACCTCCACTATAATGTAGAATAGAAGCAGTGATGATAAACATTGTCCACTACTTCTTTATCCCCTCCCTCATCTCTACAGAAATATTAGGCTGCTTAGTGTTGTCCCACATCTCACTGATTTTCTTCATTTTGTCATTTTATTTCTCTCAGTCTTTTTCTTTGGATAGTTTCTGTTCCTCAACAGGAATTAATCTTTTCTTTTGAATTGTCTATATGCCTTTAATGTATTCATTGTATTACTACCTCACACATTTACAATTTTATTTTGTTCATTTTTATATTTCATGTCTCTTCTTTGCCTTATGAATATGTGGAGTGCAATTATGTTATCTATGTTAATGTTCTTTTCTTTAATTCTTACATTTGTGTCATTTCTGGGTCAATTTTAATTGACTTAGCCATTTTATGGGCCATATTTCCCTATTTATATATAGTCTTAGTAGTCTTTGATTGGATGCCAGATATCATGAATTTAACTTTTTGGGTGCTGCGGATTTTTTTTGTTCTTATAAATGTTTTTAGCTTTTTACTTAGATGTAGATCATTTATTTAGGAACAGTTAGTTATAAGACTTGCTTTTTTAAATTGCTTAGATGGATCCAGAGCCATGTTTAATCTGGGACTAGTTGTTCCCCACTACTGAGGACAAGACCCATCTCAATACTCTACCCAGCGCTCCGTGAATAACATGTTTCCAGAGTGGCTGTTGAGGATCCACATGACAGGTGGGTGAGGAGCGCTGTTCTCCCTAATCCTTTAGGATGGGCCTTTCTGTGGCCTTGGGTAGTTTTTCACATGCATGTACTGATCCATCCTCTTGCTGAGTATGCTAGGGAACCCTCTGAGGAGATCTGGGGTAATTGCTCTGTGCAATCATATGCTTTCTGATACATCCAGGATCAATATTCATCCGAGATTCACAAAGGGAAGTCACATTTCATGTATTATATCATGTTTACCTATGATCAGCCTGTGTGACTGTAGTTAAGTCACACAGACATCCTCCAATTGAAGGTGATTTAGAAATTCCCTCAGCTTCCCAGGACAGCTATGGATTAAGAGACCTTTTCTGATCTGAAACTGGACTAGTTCCCTGAATATGTGTAGTGAAGTAAGTTGCATCTACATGTTAAATATGTATATTCATCATGTTTGACCAGAAATGGAAATTTACCCCTTAATATACTACCCTCCCAGATTTATAGTCAGAGTAACCTCATAAGCCACAATACAGGAATGATTATTCATTTCCAATATACTATCATAATATAAATATTTGTTTTGCATATCTAAGTAGCAAGTTGATGCTAACCAATATATTTTCTTTAATATTTTAGAAAGAAGCACTTTTAGGTGAAAAAAAAAAAAGGCTTATAATTTACCAAAAAAGCAAAAAAGTGCATTCACAAGAGAAGACATGGGGAAAAAATCCACCTGGACAAGATGGAACACAGTGTGAATGCAAGAGCTTTAAAAGTTGAAGTGGTTCTGTAGATAGTACTCTGCTATGTATTTATACTAAAATTCTTTTGTAAAACTTTGCTTACACTTGCTCTACTTGCTTTGTACGAGGCACAGTTATAGGCATTTCCCTATTATAGTTCAAGGTGAAAAGAGGATATAATGTAAAAAACAAACCCAAATAATCTTAGCAAGTGTTTCTGTGGATAAGCTTGTCTATAGTTCAGTTCTATCCAATTTCCCTATACTTAAAATAATGTAGTTTTTTTACACTGAAACTTGAAAAAGTTGTGTGTAAGATAACAGCTATATACATACCAATGTAGTTTTCTGCTTTTTTTTCAGCCATAAGGAATAATAGAGAATACCAGAGCAAAACAAAGGAAAGGAATAATAGGAGGAGTTAGAGAAGGAAGGAAAGTAAGAAAGACTTGAAGGGAAAAAAGAAGGAAATGAAGAAAATTTAAAGGAGGAACATCAGGTCAGGACTTTGCCCTGCCTTCTTTCTACCACCTTCCTTTGAATTATAACATTATAAAACTATAGAAGACTCTATCATATCAGTTTAATTAATATTTAAAATTGCATGGCCAGAATGCAAAAAATGTAAACCTGTTTTAATTATCAGTGACTGTGTAGTATTGGGAAAACATGATCATCTTCCATGCAGTTATCCTCAAAGCATCCATCCATCCTATCTGTCCCACTAGTCCTGTTTCTAGGTGAGAGCCTACCTATGTCACTCCAGTAAATTACTAACTAATCTCCACCGGCTCTTAATTTAACCTACTTCAAACCCATTTTATTTAAACTGCTGCCTAATGATACTTTTTAAAACTTTTTTTATTGTTTCTTTTCCTGGACCCAAAACTTAAAGATCCCCATTACCTCTCAAATGAAGCTCAGACTTCTTAGGCAATCAACCATTCATCACATTCATCACTGTCTAGAGTCCACACCCAATCTAACCTTTTTCCTTTATTTCACATATCTCTCTGAAGAAGGCTGCTGCTATGACCTAACCTTTACTTATATAGACTCTTGAGCCAAACCGCCGAAGTCCAAGTCCTGCTTCACCATTTTCCAACCATGTCAATAGCTTGGACAAGTAACCTCTCTAACTATCTAGAGTAAGAAAAGATTTCTTTAGAAGTAGGCAAAATATTTAAAACAAACACTTTGCAAAAAAAAAAAATTATGAATGAGCACAGGATAAGATGCTTAGTAAGTAAGTAGATTAACAATGATGGCAAATCTCCTCAATGATATACAACTATACGATTAAAGTGAACTGTTGATACATGCCACAACCTGGATGAATCTAAAAATAATAGTCCTCTGTGAAATAAAATAGACATATTACATGATTACACTTATATAGAATTCCAGAATATTGAAACATACAGTGATAAGGGGCAGATCACCGATTGTCTGCAGCCAGGGGCAGATGAAGGGATGGGCTTAAGGAATCCATATAGGAATGTTGGATGTGGTCTTTTTATTAATTGTGGGTAATGATTCCACAGGTATATTATGGCTCAGGATTCATAGAATCATATACATTCAGTGGATTATTTGTACGAATTATATCACAAGAATTAGATAAATATAAAAAGGGTTTTTGAACAAGGATATACACTGAGCTATAATTTTCAATAGAAAAAAATTAAAACATTCTTAATTTTCAATATGAATTTAATCCAGTTGCCTACAACAATTCTACTAAAATCAGAACTTGTTCCTAATGTTCAAAAAAGCATCATCATAACTAAAGCTTATTAGACTGCCAAAATGTCTTGGCCTAAGATATCAGAATGTGTCTTCACATTTTTAGAATTTGGTTTTGAAATATTTAGTATAATTGCATCGATCTTCCTTTTTTAATATTAACATTAACCACCTACTACTGTCTATTCCTTTTATTATAAAGTACAAATACATGTGTTTTGGTGAATTCATACCTAAGCATTATAATCTGGTGAAGAGTAACATGGGCTTGGGAAACATATATACCTGGTGCATAGTCACTCTCTGTCACTGACTAGCTATTTTCACCTGGGACAAGTTATTATTCTCACTGTAAAATGCAATACCAAGAATTCTTATTTCAGAGAGATGTTGTGGAGAATTATTGAGACATGTAAATGATGCACAATAATGGTACTTACTACTTTCAATTATTACCAATTACTGCTCTTGTTTAGCAATTTCATTTTACATATGAGGTAACTGAATCTATAAAAGTTAATAGACTGATCCAAGATCATTGATCATTCATTTTAAAGCCTGGTTTACACCTATTTATTCTAAATACAGTTACTTTGCTGTACAAAATATTGACGGATTTTCATTGAATTTATCATTCCATCATTTTTTTCCTAAAACTAATAAGTTAAGATGCATAATTCATGGTTATTTTTCATTCAGATCAAATATACTCAGCTCCATAATTTAGAACGGTGCCTTAATGTTTCTCCACAGGCCAGAAATACCCCACTATTGAGACTTTTGCAGACAGATGTTCTAGACTCTATAAAAACATGAGAAGGTGAAATCTCACCTACCCTCACTGTACACTCAGAAACCCTTCTTGTCTGCAGTGAGGAAGGTGTTTCCAGGTAATAATTTGGGAAAATTTACAGGACTCACCATGTTTGTTTTCTTAAAGTATCACGGATTTACACTGCATTTGTCAAATGTCTGAAAGCAATTATTTCACATATTTTCATTTCCCTTTAGATTTTGTTTTTGCATAAGGATAGAGGGTTAATCCATTTCATTACATTGCCATGGCTAGAAAGGGACACTACTGTTTTATTTTTACTCTGATTATTTTTTAATTATTTTATTAGAATACCCTTAGGTAATTTTATTTGGAAACTTTCTCCCAGGTATATTGAAATATTTGATAGGTTTCTCCAGTACAAGTTTTTATACACTAGGGTTTTATCATTCAGTATTGATTCAAGAGGGTTTTCTATACATTCCCTTTGCACACATGCATTCCCTCTGACGTTGAACCACCAAGTCAAAATACTGTATACTTGACTCTAGAAAACATCTAAGAGTATAAGAATTTAGTATTTTATCCACTTCACAAGTGCTATTTAGGTAAATCATATTTTGATGTTCTATGCTGGTTTATCATATTCAGGAACAATTATATTTTGTGTTTTCAAGTTTCCCTTTGCTAACATGTGCCATGCTCTGCTTAACTATATTTATAAAAATTTACATCCATGATCATCTTTTGTAGATGATTACACAAAGAATCCCCAATTTCATAAGCTTTGCTTTTCTTTAAAGTTTCTAATATGGGTATTTTGGTTGTCTTAACTAGAAATAAAAGTTTCTAAATAATACTACAACACAATTAGAATAATTGATCATTATGTATAGGTTTTGTTTTAAATTTCATATTTTTTGAATATTATCTATTTCTAACTTGCTGACAGCCTAAACACTAAATAAACTATTTTACTCTCCAATGTATTTCATATATATATCATTATGTATAGGTTTTGTTTTAAATATATATATATATATATATATATATATATATATATATATATATATATATATATATATATACATATATATATATATATATATATATATATATATATATATATATATGTATATATATGGCCACTCAGTGTGTGTGTGTGTGTGTGTGTACACATACACACACACACACACACACATATATATACATGTATATATATGGCCACTCAGTATATATATATATATATATATATATATATACACACACACATATATATACAAGGCCTACTCTTGCATGAATTTTGTACATCGGGCCTCTAGTATGTGTGTATATGTGTGTGTATGTATGTATGTGTGTGTGTGTGTGTGTGTGTGTGTATATATATATGTACGTATATAAAATATTTTCCGGCATATAAGATGACTTTTTAACCCAGGAAAATCTTCTCAAAAGTCAGGGGTTGTCTTATACACCGGGTGTCGTCTTATAGGGCGGGTGCTGAAACTTCCGAGCCAGACTGGAGAATCTGCGGTCGCCACATACGGTGGGGGGAGCTCAAAAACGGCTGCACTCCATTCATTTCAATGGAGCTGGACGGAGACCGCAAGAGTCTCTGGTCGGCTCCTTTTTATGCCACATACAGTCTCCGTCTGGCTCCACTGAAATGAATGGAGTGCGGCCGGGTGCTCGCCGCATATGGAGGGGATGCGGCTGCAGCCGTTTTTGAGCTCCCCCTCACCATATGCGGCAGCCATATGAAAGCAGCAAGGGGGGTGCTGTACAAGTACAGTAGAAGAAAATCCACTCATCAGGATTCATGGAAAGAAGTGATTTAACACGGTCCCAATGACAAGGTGAGGGGGTGCCTCACCGGGAAGGTGTAAGTGAAGGGCGGAGCAAGCTGCAGGCATCCGGGACGCCTGGGTATGGAAAAAAGAGATAGAGCTATGCCCAGAGAAACATGCCTCTTTCACCCATCTGGCCCGCCCTTGTATCCTATTACCGTACCTCCTTCTCTGCTTCTCAGATCTCGCTTCTGAGGACTACAGTGAAGCGGCATTGCTAACTCGCCAGGGAATTGCCCAGCACTTGCTCTCTATTGTTTGTTATCTTCCTCCTATGGTATCATCACCAGTTCCAATTTGGTTGACAGCTTAGAAAACAAACAGCATGGCAGCTCCCATGGGCTTATTGTCTTATCCTTCCTTTCAGCTTTAGAGTGAATTAGGAAAAGTTTAATCCACTTGCACTGTTTTATGTTTACATGTTTGATGACAAACAGCCTTATGTTTATAAGTGACAGTTTTCTGCTAAGTACCTGCATGTCATAAACATTTGAATTAAAATTACCATATTGAAATAAAATCTGATGTTTTTTTAATTTTTATTTGGTGTGCGTTGGAAGAGGGGTAATCTTATACGGCGAGTATATCCCAAACTCTATATTTTAACTGGAAAAGTTGGAGGTCGTCTTATACGCCGGAAGATACGATACACACACACACACATACTGAGTAGCCAGATTATTATGATCTCTGAATGAATGCAGTGTATATATATATATATATATAATATAGCCTCTATATATAGTATATATATATATATATATGTATATATGTATATATATATATATATATATATATATATATATATATATATATATATATATTAGAGACCTGGTGCATGAATTCGTGCATGGGTGGGGTCTGGCCAGGGGGAGGGGACATGGGCAGTTGGCCAGCCTGCCTGCTGGCCGAACTCCTGTTCGAGGGGACAATTTGCATATTAGCCTTTTATTATAAAGGATATACATTGAGTGGCCAGATTATTATGCATTCAGAGATCATAATAATCTGGCCACTCAATATATATGTATGTGTGTGTGTGTGTGTGTGTGTGTGTGTGTGTGTGTGTGTGTCTATGTATGAAATTCATGCAAGAGTAGGCCTTCCTTCCCCTGGCTGCCGGCACCAGCTTCCCTCCAGCACCCAGGACCCGGCTTCCTTCACTAAGGGAGGTCCCACCCACCCGCTGCAGCCTACAGGTCAGTGGCTTGGGCCTCCCTCTTTGGGGCAATTGTGGAGCCCCCCATTGATCAACCCTCCGGCCGGTGGCCTGGGTCTCCCTCTGCAGGACGATGATGGGGCAATGGCTGGCTCCTGACCAATCACATCACATCCGCCTTAGCTGGCCTGGTGCCAGTGGGTGTCATAGCGTGGTCCCTTTTGGTCATCCACATGGTTATCCAGTGGTCATTCCACTGTTCGGCTGATCAGTTGATTTGCATATTATGCTTTTATTATATAGGATATATATATACTAGAGGCCCAGTGCACGGATTCATGCATGGGTGGGGTCCCTCAGCCTGGCCTGCATCCTCTCACAATATGGGATCCCTTGAGAGGATGTAGCATTGCTGAAGTGGTAGGCAGCCAGGGAGGAGCCCCAGCCGGGGCCAGGTGTAGCTTCACTGCTGCTCCTCCTGGCTCCACTGCACCTGCCACCGCCACTGCGAGCACTGCCGTGGAGGAAGGAGAAGCTCCCGCCACTGCAGCTATGCTCACCAGCTGTGAGCCCGGCTTCTGGCTGAGTGGCACTCCTACTGTGGGAGTACACTGACCACCAGAGGACAGCTCTTGCATTGAGCATCTGCCCTGTGGTGGTCAGTGTGCGTCATAGCGACCGGTCGACTGGTCGTTCAGGTCATTCTAGTCGTTTGGTCATAATGGTCGTTTAGGCTTTTATATATGTAGATTTTTTTGTAAAATAGGGGGAAAGAAAGCAGCTGCATTCTCCAGCTGTGACAAGGTCTTTTAATAAATGAGACATGCAACATCAGTAATAAATAAAGCAATTTATGTCTTTCAAAGATGACTATCTCTACTTCATATCAAAGCCGTAGCCAGTGGTAGAGCACAGCAGCTGGCATGGCTAATGTGAGTACTCACTGGGAAATCAGGTTATCACTCTGTCAGCTACATTAACTGACAAGGAGACACTAAGATTCCTGTGGAACATTTAAGAGCTTTCCTTTTGAGTTCACTGCTAGGAAATGATCTCATTTCACTTGGTCACAGATATCAGCTGAGTGACAGAATGCATTTCATTGCTGCTACTGCAAAGCAGTTAGCTTTTACTTCCCAGTGTAGGTAGAGTCCAGAGTGTTCTTTAATGAGAAATAGGAAGAAATGTACTAAATCCATAAG
Source organism: Ia io (assembly GCA_025583905.1). Classification (NCBI taxonomy): domain Eukaryota; kingdom Metazoa; phylum Chordata; class Mammalia; order Chiroptera; family Vespertilionidae; genus Ia; species Ia io. The sequence continues at coordinate 94,483,433 of JAJQQW010000002.1, read as the reverse complement.
ATTGATGCAAACAATAAAAATTATATTACATTTCCAAAGGTTACCATGTTTCTAAGGGTTGTGGGAATAGAGCATGTTCCAATATGATCCTATATAATAAAAGAGTAATATGCAAATTGACTGTACCTCCACTACAACCACAAACCACACCTACCAGCCAATCAGGAGTGAGTATGCAAATTAACCCAACCAAGATGGCTGTGACCACAGAGATAGCAGGAGACTTGGGTTTCCCCGGCAATGGAGGAAGCCAAGCTTTCCGCCTGCCCTGGCGGGCTCAGGCCTCTGCTCAAAGCTAAAAAGTTTCAATTATAGAAGATAAATAAATCCCAACAAAAATGGCAGCAGCCATGGAGCTGGAGAGAGCAGGAGGCTTGGGTTGTCCCCAGCGATGGAGGAAGCCAAGCTTTCTGCAGCCCTGTCTGGCCTTGGCCTCCACTACAAAGTTTCAATTATAGAAGATAAATAAATCCCAGATCCCAGGGCCTCTGCTTGGGTTGCCAGGGGCATGACCTGCCTGCAAACCACCACAGGCCCCTCACCCGAGCTGCCCCATGCCCCAAGGGAACCCCCACCCTGATCTGGGACACCCTTTAAGGCAAACCAGGTGGCCCCCACCCATGCACCAGTCCTCTATCCTATCTAATAAAAGAATAATATGCAAATTGACCATCACTCCTATACACAAGATAGCTGCCCCCATGTGGTCAAAATGACTGCCCCCATGTGGACACAAGAAGGCCGCCACAAGATGGCCAGCAGGGTAGGGCAGTTGGGAGGGACCAGGACTGCAAGGGAGGGCAGTTAGGGGTGATCAAGCCTGCAGGGGAGGGCAGTTAGGGGTGACCAGGTTGGCAGAGGAGGGAAGTTGGGGGCGACTGGGCCTGAGGGAAGGGCAGTTGCAGTTGGGGGTGACTAGGCCTGAGGGAAGGGCAGTTGCAGTTGGGGGCGACTAGGCCTGAGGGAAGGGCAGTTGCGAGGGACCCAGGCCTGCAGGGGAGAGCAGTTAGGGGAAAACAGGCTGGCAGGGGAGCAATTAGGCATCAATCAGGTTGTCAGGGGAGTGGTTAGGGAGTGATTAGGCTGGCAGGCAGAAGCAGTTAGTGGCAATCAGGAAGGCAGGCAGGCAAGCAGTTGGGAGCCAGCAGTCCTGGATTGTGAGAGGGATGTCTGACTGCCCATTTAGGCCCTGATCCAGGTTGGATTAGTCCCAGATTGGAAAGGGTGCAGGCTGGGCTGAGGGACACACACACCCGTGGATGAATTTCATGCACTGGGCCTCTAGTGTCAAATAATTCATAAATTTACATACACATACTTGCCCTGCTTATCAGCTATCACAAGTTAGACTACTATAACAAAATTAAAATGCCCCAAAGTGTTTTCAGAACTACCATATTTTCCAGTGTATAAGACGACTTTTTAACCCAGGAAAATCTTCTCAAAAGTCGGGGGTCTTATACGCTGGAAAATACGGTACTCACTCTCAGCTCCAACACTGGGGCAGCGGCTTGCAGGGGATACAGGTACCGTATTTTCCGGCGTATAAGACCCCTGACTTTTGAGAAGATTTTCCTGGGTTAAAAAGTTGTCTTATATGCTGGAAAATATGGTAATTGTATTTTCTAGTTACCACTAAATCTATGAGGATCTATGGTTAGTTAAACTGAGTTTCCTATGTCACAAGTAACTGGAAAAACCACACAACTACCCAAAAGCTATGATGAAATCCCAACCAGGAATCATATTCTCACACTAATGTTTGGATATTAGTGATCTAGGGACCATCTATTCATGGAGCCACATATGTGACTTGAATTTACTTACAACTAAGGAAGAGTATTGTGTTTACTTTTACTGAAATATTTATAGCTTATGTCTGTACAGTGCATATCAGAGCACAGCCCAAGCTCTGCATGGGCACTGCTGCTCTGAGTTGCTCTGAGTCCATATATTCTCCAAAATGCTTCCTGGGCAGATCCCTTCTCAAACCCTGTACTAACTGTTGGGAACTTAGTCCAAGCTCTTCCTTTTTCTTCTGCTTGACTAGTTACAGCTGTTGGGTCCGAGCTCCTCTGCCTGGGGCTGGACCTCCTTGGACGCGGGGACTTAGAGAAGCTGTGAGAGGTTGTGGGTGTATAAGAAATTGTCTTTATTGTAGAAGCCAGTGGCCATATAGTCATCAGACAACGAGGTCATTCATAACAGTGTCCCAATCAGGCAGGCAGCCGTACACTGGCCGGTAAATAGATGTCTTTCCTACAAAGCAGCATTAATCTCTGTACCCACAGAGATTATCTGAGGAGCCACATGCTGCCTCTAAACCTAAATCTTTACATAAAAATAACGCCTGAGCTCTCCCTTAGAGCTACAGCCTCAGTAGCTTCACTGGCTCAGCAGCTTCTTCCTATCTCTCCTGCCCAGCACACTCTAGCTGGTGAACATGGTAGCTATATCTGAGCTCTCTAGGAGCTCTTAGCCTTACATCGTAGCAGTACCAGCTCTCAGCTCCGTGTCTCCAGCTTCATCATCTTCACACTCCAGATTAGCTGGGCAGTAACATGTATATTACCCCAGAGACAAAGAAGGCTTTGTACCAATAGTGACATCAATCATTTTGGCTACAGAAGGGCACACAGGCACAGTATGATGTGAGATCGCTGTGGTCTTGTACCTGCTGAAAAGTATGTTGGCCTTGAGCACCCTGATTAGGCCCACACTTAGAGCCGCCTTAAACATCCGGTGTATTCCCAGACAGGGCCCCACAGCACATTACAGTCTATAGTATATATTTGTACATATTACCATTTTTAAAAAAACTGTAAGATATGGGAAAATTATTACCTCCTTTGAGATGGAACCACTAATTCAGAAGGGTAATAGGCTAATGATACCTATCTAATCATGGACAACCTTTGTGTTTCCTGCACTGAAAAGGTAAGGTCCACAGAAACTGTCAATGTCATTATCATAATATTAACATACCAAGTTTGGGAAATAAATTAATGATAGAACTAAAACAAGAGCTTATAATAGAGAATTAGTGGAGAAAGGAGGTGATTACACAGGAATTTCCAGGTGAACTTGTACAATGTGTGATACTATAAGAGAATGAATAAACTCTCTTCTGTAAACCAAACACAAAAGAGATTTTCAAAATGATAAAGCAATGCCACTATCCTTTCTATTTTATTTTTTTGCCTTGGATAAAAAGCATTATTTTCATAGTTCTGGGAAAACACTCAAGTCTCAAAGCCTTCAAGGCCCTCCAGGGTTTCTTACTACATTAATAGTATGTTGAAAGTAAATTCTAATAATAAGAAAATTGGCTTTTAACAACATACTACAACAAACCTGCTTAGGGTTTATAGAGAGTGCCTGGGAAGGCACATGGGCATGTCTTTAATTATTCTTAGCTGAATCCAGTGGTGTTAGCAAAGTCATGTCCTGGAAACATGTTTTGCCAGAGGCTGGAATGTTGTCAGCTTGACCTTCAGCCCAGATGCCAGGGGGTGGGTTTTGTTATTTAAATCCAGCCTAGCACCAGGAATGAAGATAACTGGCCCACCCAAGAATGCACATAATCTCCTTTGTCTTGACTTTTAGTAAAACTTCCTGTTTTTTGCTATATAAAATAAACATGCTGTATTGGCTCTGGGTCCCTGTCCCTGTCAGAGGACAGTGGTCCCATCCGGCCCCCGCTTTTTCCTTCTATCTCTGTGTATGTCTCTTTCTTTCATTTTCTCAATCTCCAGCAGCCCCTACTCAGGAACCGGATCGCTCTCTAGCTGTACTGGATGAAGAGGAGAGAGAAATATTCACAAGTATTGATACCTGGTAGCTCAGTTCATTTTATCGCTCCTAATAGTGGATTTCATTAAACTCTTACCCAAGACCAGCTGAGTAGAGGATCTAATTTTTGTTAGCATTTTGTAAAATGATGGGAGTGACGCCTTGGTAGAAATCTATATTACAAAATGGTTATACTATTATGTTTTTTTGTGTTTGGAAACAATAGTTTCATGATATTTGTATGTATTTTTCTTTTGTTTGCCATGTAAACTATAGAAGTAACTTTTATGCACTTGTGTATTTACTAGTTCGTCCTTTAAATTTCATCAAACTACTATTAAAAATAAGGTGTTTTGCCCTAGGCGGTTGGCTCAGTGGATGGAGCGTCGGCCTGCAGACTGAAGGGTCCCAGGTTCAATTCTAGTAAAGGGCATGTACCTTTGGTTGTGGGCACATCCCTAGTGGAGGGTGTGCAGGAGGCAGCTGATCAATGTTTCTCTCTCATCGATGTTTCTAGCTCTCTATCCCTCTCCCTTCCTCTCTGTAAAAAATCAATAAAATATATATTTAAAAAAAAATAAGATGTTTTGCTAAAATATTATAGAAAATGAAGTATTTTATTCGGAAGTGTTGATCTGCTTTAGATAAAATTAAAATGTATTAACAACATTGAGAATCATTGGCACATGTATATGCTTATTTTCCATATCATAGATTTTAATTTATTTTGCAACTAATGGATTTTTATCATTGTAAAAACAAAGTAAAGCATATAAAATATAATGTATTTCTAAATTATCCATGATGTCACCTTCTGATTATAAACTTCGACTATTTTATGCCTTTGTCTTTTTCCTGTTCTTATAATGTTGGCTCAGAAAGTTACTGTGTCTGTCAGCAGAGTCCCTTGATGCTTACAATGCAGAATGCAGTTGAGGAAGATGAAAGCAAGACCATAGCCCCACTAACCCATTCTAGCCTTTGTTGCGTGTGTTTTTTTTTTTTTTTTTTTTAATATATTTTATTGATTTTTCACAAAGAGGAAGGGAGAGGGATAGAGAGCTAAAAACATCGATGAGAGAGAGAGACATCGACCAGCTGCCTCCTGCACACCCCCCACCGGGGCATGTGCCCGCAACCAAGGTACATGCCCTTGAACGGAATTGAACCTGGGACCTTCCAGTCCGCAGAACGACACTCTATCCACTGAACCAAACCGGTTTCGGCGTTGCGTGTGCTTTTTGTGTCACATCCAAGAAATCAGTGCCTACGCAAATGTCATAAAGCTATTCTCCTATGTTTTCTTCTAAGAGTTTTCTAGACTCAGGTCTTATTACTTAGTCTTTAACTCATTTTGAATTGGTTTGTGTGTATGGTGTAAGAGAAGGGTCCAATTTTATTATTTTGCTTGTAGATATCCACTTTTCTCAACACTTTTTGTTGAGGAGACTATTTTTCCTCATTGTGTATTCTAGGCATCTTTGTAGAAAATCGGTTGACCATATATGCATGCTGTTCCATTGGTCTATATGTGTGTTTAGTCCAGTACCATTCTGTATTAATTACTACAACTTTGTAATACACTTTAAAACCTGGAAGTGTGATGTCTTTATCTTTGTTCTTTCTCAAGATTACTTTGGCTATTTGGGGTATTTTGTGGTTCCATATGAATTTTAGGATTGTTTTTCTGTTTCTATTTTTTTTTTTAAGTTGTTTTGACTTCAGTAGGGATTGCACTAAATCTATAGATGTCTTTGGGTAGCATGGAGACTTTAACATTATTAAGTCTTTCAATCCATAAGCGGCAAATGTTTTTTCATCGTTAGCCAGTCATGATTCCATTTACATGAGAAATTCAAAATCGCTAACCTGAGAAACAGAGAGTAGAATGCTGGTTGCCAGGGGCTGGGAGAGGGAGAAATTGGCTGTTCAATGGGTATGAGAATATGAAAGAAAAAACTTTAATCAATGTATGCCAACTATGCCACAGTAAAGATTTAAACTACTTTTCAACATTTGGAAGGATTTTATGCTGCTATTTATTTGAATGAAGACCAACATGTGATTTACCTTCATACAAATTAGATGTTCACATATTTTTATATGACCCCTGTGAGATTTCTGTGCAGCAATATTCATTCTCCTTTTTGTAGTGATAAAATCGATTTCCAAAACATAGAGATCTCCTGACTGCCACATTTTTCTAACATTATTCTATTGCTCAGATTATAATAAATTGAAATACATATTCATATTTTCTTAGAATATTGACAATGTTTTTCTTTCTTTATTGATTAAGGTATTACACATGTGTCTTTATTACCCCATTGCCCCCTCACTCCCCCCCCCACACACATGCCTCACCCCCCTGTTGTCTGTGTCCATTGGTTAGGCTTATATGCATGCATACAAGTCCTTTAGTTAATCTCTCTCCCTTACCCCCACCCTCCCCTACATTCCCTCTGATGTTTGACGGTCTAATCGAAGCTTCTCTGTCTCTGGATTTGTTCTTGTTCAACAGTTTATGTTGCTCATTATATTCCACTAGAGGCCCAATGCATGAAATTCATGCACGGAGGGGGGGTGTCCCTCAGCCCAGCCTGCACCCTCTCCAATCTGGGAAACCTCAAGGGATGTCCAACTTCCGATTTAGGCGAGATCCCAGTGGGATCGGGCCTAAACGGGCAGTCAGACATCCCTCTCACAATCCAGGACTGCTGGCTCCCAACTGCTCACCTGCCTGCCTTTCTGATTGCCCCTAACCGCTTCTGCCTGCCAGCCTGATCACCCCCTAACCACTCCCCTGCCAGACTGATTGATGCCTAAATGCTCCCCTGCTAGCCTGTTTGCCCCTAACTGCCATCCCCTGCAGGCCTGGTCACCCCTAACTGCCCTGCCCTACAGGCTTGGTCACCCCCAACTGCTCTCCACTGCAGGGCGGGGTCCCCCCCAACTGCCCTTCCCTGCAGGCTTGTCACCCCCAACTTCCCTCCTGTGCTGGCCTGGTCACCCCTAACTGCCCTACCCTGCAGGCTTGATTGCCCCCAACTGCCCTCCCTTGCAGACCTAGTTCCTCCCAACTGCCCTCCCCTGCTGGCCATCTTGTGGTGGCCATCTTGTGTCCACATAGGGGCAGGATCTTTGACCACGTGGGGGCAGCCATTTTGTGTGCTGGAGTGATGGTCAATCTGAATATTACTCTTTTATTAGATAAGATAGAGGTCTGGTGCATGAGTGGGGGCCAGCTGGTTTGCCCTGAAGTGTGTCCTGGATCAGGGTGGGGTTTCCCTTGGGGTGTGGGGTGGCCTGGGCGAGGGGTTTGTGGTGGTTTGCAGGCCAGCCATGCCCCCAGGCGACCCAAGCGGAGACCCTGGTATCTGGGATTTATTTATCTTCTACAATTGAAACTTTGTATCCTGGAGTGGAGCCAAGCCTCCTGCTTGCTCCATGTGGCAGCCATTTTTGTTGGGATTTATTTAACTTCTATAATTGAAATTTTGTAGCCTGGAGCAGAGGCCAAGGCAGGCCAGGGCTTCAGGAGCGTGGCTTCCTCCATCACCGGGGGCAGCCCTAGCCTCCTGCACTCTTCTGCTCTGTGGCTGCTGCCATTTCTGTTTGGATTTATTTATCTTCTAACATTGAAACTTTGTAGCCTTGAGTGGAGGCCTAGGCTGGCAAGGGCAGGTGGAAAGCTTGACTTCCTCCATTGCCAGGGAAACCCAAGCCTTTCTTCTGCTCTCTGTGACTGCAGCCATCTTGGTTGGGTTTATTTGCATATTTGCTTCTGATTGGCTGGTGGGCGTGGATGGTGGGCATGGCTTGTGGGTGTAGCAGAGGTATGGTCAATTTGCATATCACTCTTTTAATAGATATGATAAATGAGTGAGATCATATGATATTAATCTATCTCTGAATGGCTTATTTCGCTTAGCATAATGCTCTCCAGTTCCATCCATGCTGTTGCAAATGGCAAGAATTCCTTCTTTTTTACCTCAGTGTAGTATTCCATTGTGAAAATGTACCACAGTTTTCTAATCCACTCCTCTGCTGATGGGAATTTAGGCTGTTCTAAATCTTAACTATGGTAAATTATTCCACTATGAACATAGGGGTACATATATCCTTTCGGATTTGTGTTTCTAGTTTCTTGTGATATATTCCCAGAAGTGAGATTACTGAGTCAAATGGGAGTTCCATTTGTGTGTTTTTCAAGGAAACTCCATACTAGGACTGCTTTCATTGTGTCCCATACATTTTGGATTGTTGTTGTTTTCATTGTCATTAATTTCCAGGATTTTTTAAATTTGTTCTTTGATCTCTTTGGTAACCCAATCATTGTATAATAGCATGCTATTCAACTTCCAAGTATTTGAATTTTTTTGGATTGTTTTATTGTAGTTTATTTCTAATATTATGCCATTGTGATTTGAGAAGATGCTTGATACGATTTCAATCTTCTTGCATTTGGAGAGACTTTCCTTGTGACCCAATATGTGGTCTATCTTTGAAAATGACCCATGTGAACTTGAGAAGAACATATATTCCATGGCTTTGGGGTGAAATGTTCTGAGGATGTTAATTAAGTCCATCTGATCTAGTGAGTCATTTAGGATTGTTGTTTCTTTGCTGATTTTTTATCTAGAGAATTTATCCAGTGATGTTAGCGGTGTATTAAAGTCCCCTACTATGATTGTGTTGTTGTCGCTCTCTCCTTTGATATATTTCAGTAGTGTTTTTATGTATTTGGGTGCTCCTGCATTGGGTGCATATATGTTTATCAGGGTTACATCCTCTTGTTGTATTGATACCTTTAGTATTATGAAGTGACCTTCCTTATCTCTTGTTATGGCCTTCACTTTGAAGTCTGTTTTGTCAGATGCAAGTATTGCTATCCCAGCTTTTTTTTTTTTTTCATTTCCATTTACCTGAAAGATATTTTTCCATCCCTTCACTTTCAGTCTGTGTGAGTCCCTTGTTCTGAGGTGCATCTCTTGTAGACAGCATATATATGGGTCATGTTTTTTTAACCACTCAACCATTTGATGTCTTTTGATTGGAGCATTTAGTCCGTTTATGTTTAACATTATTATTGATAGATACTTGTTTGTAACCATTTTTATTTTTTGTGCCTGTGTTCCTTCTTCCCTTTTTACACCAGGCCCTTTAGCATTTCTTGCATTGCTGGCTTGGTAGTGATAAACTCCCTTAGCCTTTTTTTGTCTGTGAAGCTTCTTATTTCCCCTTCAATTTTGAATCATAGCCTTGCTGAATAGATTATTCTTGGACTCAGTCCCTTGCTTTGCATCACTTTGTAAATTTCCTTCCATTATTTTCTGGCCTGATGTGTTTCTGTTGAGAAATCATTTGATAATCTCATTGGAAATCCCTTGTACACTACTTTCTGTCTCTCTCTCTTGCAGTCTTTAAGATTCTCTCTTTGTCCTGAACATTTGCCATTATAATTATGACCTGTCTTTGTGTGGGTCTTGCTGGGTTCATCTTTTTTGGGACTCTCTATGCTTGTGTGACTTTTTTTCTTCCCTTCATCAGGGAAGTTTTCTGATATTATTTCTTCAAATAGGTTTTCTAAAACGTGTTCCTCTTACTATTGTTCTGGCACTCCTATTATTTGTATGTTGCTTTGTTTCCTGTTGTCCCACAGATCCCTTAGACTCTCCTCCTGTCTCTTAATTTTTTTCTCCAATTGCTGTTCAGTTTGTGTATGTTTTGCTTCCCCGTCTTCTAATTTGCTAATTTGGTCCCCCACATCTCCTAGTCTACTGTTGAAACTTTCAAAGGTGGTTTTTTATTGCAGCTATATCACTCTTCATTTCTTCTTGATTCTTACATAAGTTGTTGATTTTTTCATCTATCCAGTTTATGAACTGTATGACCCTTATTCTGAAGCTTTTTCTGACATACTGCATGCCTCCGTTTCGCTTAGCTGATTTTCTGGTGATTCCTCCTTTTCTTTCCTTTGGGGGTTTCTTTATCTACCAATTTTTGTTCTCACTGAAGGATCTAGGTGTTCAATTGTGCAGGGGCTGCTCCTTGGGTGGCAGTGGCTCCTCAGGCAGCAGCTACTCCTTGGGCAGTTGCAGTAGCAGCTGCTCCTCAGTTGGCAGTGGCTTCTTGGGTGGGCATTGTTCCCAGCAGTGGTGGTTCCTCTGGCTGGTAGAGGGAGGCTGCTCCTCGCAATGCTGCTGCTCCTCTGACGGGGGCAGGCTGTGTGCGGCTGCTGCTCCTTGGACAGGGGCGGGCTGCTCACGCGGCTACTGCTCCTTGGATGGGAGTGAGCTGTGTGTGAGGCTGCTAATCCTCGGATCGATGCAGGCTGCATGGGGCTGCTGCTCTTCGGTCGTAGGTGGGCTGCTCATGTGGCTGCTGCTCCTCAGGCAGGGGCAGGGGCGGGCTTCCCCTTGGACTGAGGTGGGCTTCTCACACAGCTGCTGCTTCTTGGATGAGGGTGGGCTGCACGCTCGGCTGCTGCTCCTTGGACGGGGGGGTGGTCCACTCGCACAGCTGCTGCTCCTTGGACAGGGGCAGGCCCTGTGAAGCTGCCTCTCCTCGGCCTGCAACAGGCTGCTCGTGGGGCTGCTGCTCCTCAAATGGTAGTGGGCTGCCTATGTGTCTGCTGCTCGCATGGTTGCAGTGCCCTGGGCTAAAGTGTTGGGCCAGTCAGAGGGTAGCACACTTCAAAAATCACAGGAGTTTGTGCCCAGGGTAGCTGGAGTCTCAGTGACCATGGGACCACAGCCAAGGCATCAGGCGCCCAGCAGGGGTGGCTGTAGAGTCCTGGGTGTTATCCAAGGGCACCCTGGGTGGAGGTGAGGCTGAGCTCTCCCCTTCAAAAAGTTGAGGCCTCTGCGGAAGAGCTGGCCACTCCGGGACTGCCCACATTGGTAGCAGAGGCTGCCTAGTTAGGCGAGCCCTGTTACCCTGCCCCCACTGGTCCTGTGGGATCTAACTGTGCCTCAGTCACACACACACACACACACACACCACACATGACCACACATTCTTCCTTTGCTCCCTCACTCACTCACATTGTCTCCCTCACTGCCGCCTTCTTCCCGTCTCTGTAGTTGGGTCTGGAGTATTATTGACCCGTTTGTGGATGAAGTTTCTCTGGGTGTCTGGCTATGTGGCTCGCTCTCTAGAACATTGGCCAAACAGGACAAAATTCACCTCGACATGACACGACATAGAGGGAACATAACACAAATGTACTCATGACACTGATAACCCCAATATAAGTGACCACCAGAGAAAAGAGAATTAGGGGAGAGAAAAGAGAACACAAATATTGAAGAGAGAAAAAAATGGTATGAAAGAAAAAAAAGAATAAAAAGGAAGAAAAAGGGGGGAAATATTTCCCCCCTTTTATATATATATATATATATATATATATATATATATATATATATATTATATATATATATATATATGGAGAAAATACCAGAGAACAAACAGGTAAACCAAAACATACAAATTCCAAATTCCCAGTAAAGAGGGTGGGGGCAGAATCTTATATACAGAAAGTAAGGTTAAGAATTGGATGAATATGGGGAGGACCTCAGGTCAGTATAGAGTAAGTAGAAAGAGGATGACTGGATAATAAAAAGAAAGAGAAGAAAATAATAACATATTTTTTAAAAAATTGATTAAAACAATAGGACAAAAACATAAAATGAATTAGAATGATGGAAAAATAATGTGAAAAGGAATAGAAAATAAACAAGAAAAGGAAAAGAAAAAAAGAGATAACAAAATAATAATAAAATAAAAATGAAAAAGTGAAGTGTCGTTCCTTTGGCTGGTTTAATATCCCACTCTTCTGTACTATCTGTGGCTTCTCAGTTTCCTGTTGCTGGGATTGAAGGCCTCTCTTCAGGCCAGTCCATATGAATTCTCAGGGGCTATTCAGATTTTTTGATTTTTTTCCTTTGTACCACTCAGGTCAGTGATGGGCAACCTTTTGAGCTTGGTGTGTCAAACTTGGCCAAAAAACTGAGCATAACTCGGATAGTGTGTCACTTTGAGGAAAAAAACATTATTTCGCAAATGTTTCATCCTCAGGAGCAGCAAATGTTTCATCCTCGGCATGCGGCTGCCTCAGCGGCTACGTGTCATCAGAAATGGCTACGCGTGTCAGTGCTGACATGTGTGTCATAGGTTTGCCATCACCGACTCAGGTTATAGTCTGGGTGTGGCTGTATTGGTTGCCTGGAGACTGCAGGGAGGAGCAATCTCTTCAGGAGAAAATGGCTACCTAGGTCCCGCACATCAGGTACGACTCAGCATGACTTGCGGCCACTTCTTCCGGACCCTCTCCTCTCCCCAGCCTCTCCCCAGACCCCACAAGTCTGCACCTCCTCTTGAAGGCCTCTCTTTAGGCCAGTCCCTGTGGACTCCCAGAGATTTTTTTTTTTTAATCCTTTGTGCCACTCAGGGGATGTCGTCTGGATGTGGCTGTATTGGTTGCCTGGAGACTGGAGGGAGGGGCTATCTCCTTAGGAGAAAATGGCTACCTAGGTCCCCGCACATCAGGTATGACTCAGCACCAGACTTGCAGCTACCTCTCCTGGACACTCTCCTCTCCCCAGCCTTTCCACAGACTCCACAAATTTGCATCTTCTCCTGCACCTCAGCCATGGGTGAGTGTCCGTATCTGAAAGGTCCTATGAACTAGGTTCAGCAAAAAAAAGCAAAGACCATAAAGAGGGGAAAGAGCTGTGCCTCTGCAGGCCCCTCTCCTCCTAGCACCCCGCAGTCTGGCCCCCTCTGGGCTCAGTCTGTCATGACTATGGACCCAGATCTAGAATCCCCTGCCACCAGCCACCTCGAGGTGCCTTCACGGTGGGGTCGGCAGTGGGGAGGGGGGTACATGGCTGAGAGGTGGGGTGGGGCTGGGCCAGGGGACCGAGGGCATGGGGCCTCTGCAGCTGCGGGCGGGCCCCTTGGGAACCTGGAAGGACCCTGGGTGAGGCAGCTGGGCCCAAGGGAGGTGGGGAGAGGGTGCAGGTGGAGGGAAAACCTCGGAGTTGAGTTTGAGTCAGGCGCCCTAAGGAAAAGGACCCACTGCTAGTAGTTTTAAGCTACTCAGTTTCTAAAAGCTTTTTTCTTTTAATTGAGAAAGGTGTCCCTACTTGGGTAGTGTTAATCACACATTTTTAGACACTGGTGCTTTGTAGTGAGATTTATACATTAACATTGCTTGCTTATTATCTGTAGAAGGCCGCCTACAGATATATGGGCATTTTCCTTTAATTATCGTCAGCTGAACTCAGGGCGTAGGCAGAGCCACGCCCTGGGAACATGCTTCCCCAATAAGGCTGGACTTCATAGCAGCCCAGGTGTCGGCAGGGGCGGGACTAGATATGTAAATCTAGGCCTATAAAATAAATGCGCTGCGTGGCTCGGGTCATCGTCGTCATGTAGCCTCTCCATCAGAGAAAATAGCGGCCCACCCAGCTCCCAGCTTTATGAATCTATTTCTGCATCTTGTTTTCTTTCTTTCTTTAATTTCTTAATCCCCAGCTCCTCCACTCAGCAACTGGAGTGTTTCCTTTTCCATGCGGGATGTGGAAAAGAGAGAAACAGCACCCCCCCACCACCACCAAGAATTATCTATAAAATTAAAAGCATCCTTTATCATGTAATTGTTTAAGGGCCTTTTCTCAAGTGAAAAGGAGACAGAAGCAGGGTGACTCACCTTTGTCTGCCCTGCAATGGGGGGTAAGGGGGGGCAGTGGATGCTGATGAGGAAGGAATGCTTATGCAGGTTTGTGAGGGCTGTGGGAATGGGTCCTTGCTTCTGTTTCTCTCCCAAGGGTGAGGGTAAAAATACACATTTTATTTTCTCAAAAAGTTTAAGCCGCTTTCAAACTTGTTTTTAAAAAGGCCTCTTTGAAAACAATCTCTGGGTTTTATGGATGCACCTGCTGCTCATGCAGTAACCATTTGCAGACAAGTTCTAGGCAATTAACTATGATTTGATTTACTTATAAAGAAGCACTTTGAATTGCTGTTACCTTTTCTTTTATCTCTTTAACGTAACCTTTTTCATTCACCCTTTGTTCACAAGAGAAATGGTGCAGGTCACGTTTCAGCAATAAAGGCACCGTGAGGACTCGGAGCAAAACCCCTTCCAGGTGCATTCTACACACTAGTATTTCCATGTAGGTCTTTTGATTGAGAAGTTCAAAGCATGGGGTCAAATTTATTATCTTCCTCCCCTCCCGCAGGCAGGTGTTATCTATTTTATAGGTACATAAACTCAACGTCCTAGGCAGGGGTCCTCAAACTACGGCCCGAGGGCCACATGCGGCCCGCCGAGGACATTTATCCAGCCAGCCAAGTGTTTTTGCCGCCGCTGACTGTCCTGCTTAGCAGCCAACTTAGCAGTGTGCATAGGAATTTGTTCAGAGTTTGTTTTTTTTAAACTATAGTCCGGCCCTCCAATGGTCTGAGGGACAGTGAACTGGCCCCCTGTTTAAAAAGTTTGAGGACCCCTGCCCTAGAGAGAAAAGGAGTTCAGCCCCAGGTTACTGGACTCCTACTCAGTTTTGTACCCATCGCGGATTTAATCCAGGACCCAGAGAGGTCCCCACCATCAAGCAAGCTTCTGCATACCCTTTTGATCACATGTACATGCGTCAGAGATCGAGATGGTTATATAAGAGTGAAGAAATATGGTCTGTTAGGAATATTGTCAGAGGCTGCTAAAATAGTCTGAATCATGCCAGAAAAGTATTTTCATACACAGGCAAAACAAAACAAAACTGAGTGATTCTAAGTGAAAATCTCTATTTAAAATCTTTCCTCTCCTAACAAATTAAAATTTCTAGTGCCCAAGGAAAATTCCCATAAAGAAACTTTACACTGTTCATTTGTATGGAAAATGAGGCCTCTCATCTGATGGGCACAGCTCTCTCTCTGGAGGTGTGGGCAATTGGAAGGAGATTTAGGCTGTTTACCAAGTACTTGCCTGTGTTCTTAACTTGGGATCTCTGCCCCTTCTGGACTTCCACTAGATGGTGCTCTGGGTGCTGCTTTTTGGAGATCTCAGTCAGACTTTTTCTCCTTATAGCATTTCACTGACAAAGGTACAAATGTACAACTGTTTCTGTTGTAATTGCAATTCAGAAAGAATTGTAATCAGTGATTTAAATCTGTTTTATTCAGCGAGATTATTTGGATAGAAGGAAACAACAGCTTAATGTAAAGTGAAGGAAATTACTGGTAATTTTAAAAATAACTTCTACTGCAAAGCTCTCTGGTTCTCCTTGTGGTCAGGAACCCAGACCAGAATGTGGATGTATTGGTCCTTATCAGGCAGGAAAATGTTTTGTGTGTTATTTTCTTGAATGCTCATTTACATCTTCCTAATCTCTTAGGAGTGTGCCAACCTCCTGTAGCCCCTCCCCCAGGCCGGCCAACCTCCCAGGGTTCCTCCCAGTCCCTCCCCTCCCCTCCCCACCAGATGAGGGGGGAGGGGAGGTGTAGGTGGTGTCAATTGTCCATTTCCTTAAGCCTCCCATCAAGAAATGGACAGTACAGGGACCTTTCAACCCATTTTCACTGAAAGACTAACACCCCTTTTCCTGCTCCTCTGTAACAGGACCTCACCGGACCTTGCAGCTACATAGTACTCATGAAATCTGGCTGTTTCTCTCCAAGTCCAGAGTGAAACATCTCAATTCAGCAGATACCTGTGTGTCTTCTCTGGGCCAAGCAGGCCTGGGGATAGGAGATACAAATAGAAATCAAATACAGCTTCTGCCTTTCAGTAGTAGTTCTAAGACAAAAGGGTCAGAGTGTACCTAGCAAGTAGTTAGGTAGTGTGATTCATGCTATACTAACATTAGAGGCCCGGTGCATGAAATTCGTGCATGGGGGCGGGGGGTGTCCCTCAGCCCAGCCTGCACCTTCTCCAATCTGGGACCCCTTGAGGGACGTCCGACTGCCATCTCACAATCCAGGACTGCTGACTCCCAACTACTCACCTGTCTGCCTGCCTGATTGACCCTAACTTCTTCTGCCTGCCAGCATGATCACCCCCTAACCACTCCCCTTCCAGCCTGATCGACGCCTAACTGCTCCTCTGCTGGCCCGATTGCCCCTAACTGCCCTACCCTGCAGGCCTGGTCTTCCCCAACTGCCCTCCCTTGCAGGCCTTGTCCCCCACAACTGCCCTTCCCTGCAGGCCTGGTCCCTCCCAACTGCCCTCCCCTGCTGGCCATATTGTGGTGGCCATCTTGTGTCCACATAGGGGCAGGATCTTTGACCACGTGGGGGCAGCCATTTTGTGTGCTGGAGTGATGGTCAATCTGAATATTACTCTTTTATTAGATAAGATAGAGGTCTGGTGCATGAGTGGGGGCCAGCTGGTTTGCTCTGAAGTGTGTCCTGGATCAGGGTGGGGTTTCCCTTAGGGTGTGGAGTGGCCTGGGCGAGGGACCTGTGGTGGTTTGCAGGCCGGCCATGCCCCCAGGCGACCCAAGCGGAGGCCCTGTCTTCTACAATTGAAACTTTGTATCCTGGAGTGGAGCCAAGCCTCCTGCTTACTCCATGGTGGCAGCCATTTTTGTTGGGGTTTATTTAACTTCTATAATTGAAATTTTGTAGCCTGGAGCAGAGGCCAAGGCAGGCCAAGGCTTCAGAAGCTTGGCTTCCTCCATCACTGGGGGCAACCCTAGCCTCCTGCACTCTTCTGCTCCGTGGCTGCTGCCATTTCTGTTTGGATTTATTTATCTTCTAACATTGAAACTTTCTAGCCTTGAGTGGAGGCCTAGGCTGGCATGGGAAGGTGGAAAGCTTGGCTTCCTCCATTGCCGGGGAAACCCAAGCCTTTCTTCTGCTCTCTGTGGCCGCAGCCATCTTGTTTGGGTTTATTTGCATATTCGCTTCTGATTGGCTGGTGGGCATGGCTTGTGGGCGTGGCTTGTGGGTGTAGCAGAGGTATGGTCAATTTGCATACTACTCTTTTAATAGATATGATAAATGAGTGAGATCATGTGATATTAATCTATCTCTGAATGGCTTATTGCGCTTAGCATAATGCTCTCCAGTTCCATCCATGCTGTTGCAAATGGCAAGAATTCCTTCTTTTTTACCTCAGTGTAGTATTCCATTGTGAAAATGTACCACAGTTTTCTAATCCACTCCTCTGCTGATGGGAATTTAAGCTGATCTAAATCTTAGCTATGGTAAATTATTCCACTATGAACATAGGGGTACATATATTCTTTCTGATTTGTGTTTCTAGTTTCTTGCGATATATTCCCAGAAGTGAGATTACTGGGTCAAATGGGAGTTCCATTTGTGTGTTTTTCAAGGAAACTCCATACTAGGACTGCTTTCATTGTGTCCCATACATTTTGGATTGTTGTTGTTTTCATTGTCATTAATTTCCAGGATTTTTAAAATTTATTCTTTGATCTCTTTGGTAACCCAATCATTGTATAATAGCATGCTATTCAGCTTCCAAGTATTTGAATTTTTTTGGATTGTTTTTATTGTAGTTTATTTCTAATATTATGCCATTGTGATTTGAGAAGATGCTTGATACGATTTCAATCTTCTTGCATTTGGAGAGACTTTCCTTGTGACCCAATATGTGGTCTATCTTTGAAAATGACCCATGTGAACTTGAGAAGAACGTATATTCCATGGCTTTGGGGTGAAATGTTCTGAGGATGTTAATTAAGTCCATCTGATCTAGTGAGTCATTTAGGATTGTTGTTGCTTTGCTGATTTTTTATCTAGAGAATTTATCCAGTGATGTTAACGGTGTATTAAAGTCCCCTACTATGATTGTATTGTTGTTGCTCTCTCCTTTGATATATTTCAGTAGTGTTTTTATGTATTTGGGTGCTCCTGCATTGGGTGCATATACGTTTATCAGGGTTACATCCTCTTGTTGTGTTGATACCTTTAGTATTATGAAGTGACCTTCCTTATCTCTTGTTATGGCCTTCACTTTGCAGTCTATTTTGTCAGATGCAAGTATTGCTACCCCAGCTTTTTTTTTTTTTCATTTCCATTTACCGGAAAGATATTTTTCCATCCCTTCACTTTCAGTCTGTGTGAGTCCCTTGTTCTGAGGTGCATCTCTTGTAGACAGCATGTATATGGGTCATGTTTTTTTAACCATTCAGCCACTTGATGTCTTTTGATTGGAGCATTTAGTCCGTTTATGTTTAACGTTATTATTGATAGATACTTGTTTGTAACCATTTTTATTTTTTGTGCCTGTGTTCCTTCTTCCCTTTTTACACCAGGCCCTTTAGCATTTCTTGCATTGCTGGCTTGGTAGTGATAAACTCCCTTAGCCTTTTTTTGTCTGTGAAGCTTCTTATTTCCCCTTCAATTTTGAATCATAGCCTTGCTGAATAGATTATTCTTGGACTCAGTCCCTTGCTTTGCATCACTTTGTAAATTTCCTTCCATTATTTTCTGGCCTGATGTGTTTCTGTTGAGAAATCATTTGATAATTTCATTGGAAATCCCTTGTACACTACTTTCTGTCTCTCTCTCTTGCAGTCTTTAAGATTCTCTCTTTGTCCTGAACATTTGCCATTATAATTATGACCTGTCTTTGTGTAGGTCTTGCTGGGTTCATCTTTTTTGGGACTCTCTGTGCTTGTGTGACTTTTTTTCTTCCCCTCATCAGGGAAGTTTTGTGATATTATTTCTTCAAATAAGTTTTCTAAAACGTGTTCCTCTTCCTGTTGTTCTGGCACCCCTATTATTTGTATGTTGCTTCGTTTCATGTTGTCCCACAGATCCCTTAGACTCTCCTCCTGTCTCTTAATTTTTTTCTCCAATTGCTGTTCAGTTTGTGTATGTTTTGCTTCCCCATCTTCTAATTCACTAATTCGGTCCCCCACTTCTCCTAGTCTACTGTTGAAACTTTCAATGGTGTTTTTTATTGCAGCTATATCACTCTTCATTTCTTCTTGATTCTTACATAAGTTGTTGCTTTTTTCATCTATCCTGTTTATGAACTGTATGACCCTTATTCTGAAGCTTTTTCTGACATACTGCATGCCTCCATTTCACTTAGCTGCTTTTCTGGTGATTCCTCCTTTTCTTTCCTTTGGGGGTTTCTTTATCTACCAATTTTTGTTCTCACTGAAGGATCTAGGTGTTGAATTGTGCAGGGGCTGCTCCTTGGGTGGCAGTGGCTCCTCAGGCAGCAGCTGCTCCTTGGGCAGTTGCAGTAGCAGCTGCTCCTCAGTTGGCAGTGGCTCCTTGGGTGGGCATTGTTCCCAGCAGTGGTGGTTCCTCTGGCTGGTAGAGGGAGGCTGCTCGTGCAGCTGCTGTTCCTCGGACAGTGGTGGGCTTCTCACGATGCTGCTGCTCCTCTGACGGGGGCGGGCTGTGTGTGGCTGCTGCTCCTTGGACGGGGGCGGGCTGCTCACGCAGCTACTGCTCCTTGGATGGGAGTGAGCTGTGTGTGAGGCTGCTGCTCCTCGGATGGGTGCAGGCTGCATGGGGCTGCTGCTCTTTGGTTGTAGGTGGGCTGCTCATGTGGCTGCTGCTCCTCAGGCAGGGGCAGGGGCGGGCTTCCCCTTGGACTGAGGTGGGCTTCTCACACAGCTGCTGCTTCTTGGATAGGGGTGGGCTGAACACTTGGCTGCTGCTCCTTGGACAGGGGGGTGGGCCACTCGCACAGCTGCTGCTCCTTGGACAGGGGCAGGCCCTGTGAAGCTGCCTCTCCTCGGCCTGCAACAGGCTGCTTGTGGGGCTGCTGCTCCTCAAATGGTAGTGGGCTGCCTATGTGTCTGCTGCTCGCATGGTTGCAGTGCCCTGGGCTAAAGTGTTGGGCCAGTCAGAGGGTAGCACACTTCAAAAATCACAGGAGCTTGCGCCCAGGGTAGGTGGAGTCTCAGTGACCATGTGACCGCAGCCAAGGCATCAGGCGCCCAGCAGAGGTGGCTGTAGAGTCCTGGGTGTTATCCAAGGGCACCCTGGGTGGAGGTGAGGCTGAGCTCCCAGTCACACCAGCTCTCCCCTTCAAAAAGTTGAGGCCTCTGAGGAAGATCCAGCCAATCCAGGACTGCCCACACTAGTTAGGCAAGCCCTGTTAGCCTGCCCCCACTGGTCCTGTGGGATCTAACTGTGCCTCAGTTACACACACACACACACACACACACACCACACATGACACACACATTCTTCCTTTGCTCCCTCACTCACTCACATTGTCTCCTTCACTGCCGCTTCTTCCTGTCTCTGTAGTTGGGTGTGGAGTATCATTGACCCATTTGTGGATGAAGTCTCTCTGGGTGTCTGGCTATGTGGCTCGCTCTCTAGAACATTGGCCAAACAGGACAAAATTCACCTCGACATGACACGACATAGAGGGAACATAACACAAATGTACTCATGACACTGATAACCCCAATATAAGTGACCACCAGAGAAAAGAGATTTAGGGGAGAGAAAAGAGAGCACAAATATTGAAAGAGAAAAAATGGTATGAAAGAAAAAAAAAAAGAAAAAGGAAGAAAAAGGGAGGAATACACACACACACACACACACACACACACACACACACACACACACACACACATATATATATATATATATATATATATATATATATATATATATATAGAGAGAGAGAGAGAGAGAGAGAGAGAGAGAGAGAGAGAGAGAATACTAGAGAATAAACAGGTAAACCAAAACATACAAACTCCAAATTCCCAGTAAAGAGGGTGGGGGCAGAATCTTATATACAGAAAGTAAGGTTAAGATTTGGATGAATATGGGGAGGACCTCAGTTAGGTATAGAGTAAGTATAAAGAGGATGACTGGATAAGAAGAAAGAGAAAGAGAAGAAAAAATATATATTTTTTAAATTGATTAAAACAATAGGACAAAAATATAAAATGAATTAGAATGATGGAAAGATAATGTGAAAAGAAATAGAAAGTAAACAAAAAAAAGGAAAAGAAAAAAAGAGATAACAAAATAATAATAAAATAAAAATGAAAAAGTGAAGTGTCGTTCCTTTGGCTGGTTTAATATCCCACTCTTCTGTACTATCTGTGGCTTCTCAGTTTCCTGTTGCTGGGATTGAAGGCCTCTCTTCAGGCCAGTCCATGTGAATTCTCAGGGGCTATTCAGATTTTTATTTTATTTTTTTCCTTTGTACCATTCAGGTAATAGTCTGGGTGTGGCTGTATTGGTTGCCTGGAGACTGCAGGGAGGAGCAATCTCTTCAGGAGAAAATTGCTACCTTGGTCCTGCACATCAGGTATGACTCAACACAACTTTCGGCCACTTCTTCTGGTCCCTCTCCTCTCCCCAGCCTCTCCCCAGACCCCACAAGTCTGCACCTCCTCTTGAAGGCCTCTCTTTAGGCCAGTCCCTGTGGACTCCCAGAGATTTTTTTTTTTTTAATCCTTTGTGCCACTCAGGGGCGTGTCGTCTGGGTGTGGCTGTATTGGTTGCCTGGAGACTGGAGGGAGGGGCTATCTCCTTAGGAGAAAATGGCTACCTAGGTCCCCGCACATCAGGTATGACTCAGCACCAGACTTGCAGCTACCTCTCCTGGACACTCTCCTCTCCCCAGCCTTTCCACAGACTCCACAAATTTGCACCTTCTCCTGCACCTCAGCCATGGGTGAGTGTCCGTATCTGAAAGGTCCTATGAACTAGGTTCAGCAAAAAAAAGCAAAGACCATAAGGAGGGGAAAGAGCTGTGCCTCTGCAGGCCCCTCTCCTCCTAGCACCCCGCAGTCTGGGCAGCTGTCCTGAATGGCCCCCTCTGGGCTCAGTCTGTCATGACTGTGGACCCAGATCTAGAATCCCCTGCCACCAGCCACCTCGAGGTGCCTTCACGATGGGGTCGGCAGTGGGGAGGGGGGTACCTGGCTGAGAGGTGGGGTGGGGCTGGGCCAGGGGACCGAGGGCATGGGGCCTCTGCAGCTGCGGGCGGGCCCCTTGGGAACCTGGAAGGACCCTGGGTGAGGCAGCTGGGCCCAAGGGAGGTGGGGAGAGGGTGCAGGTGGAGGGAAAACCTGGGAGTTGAGTTTGAGTCAGGCGCCCTAAGGAAAAGGACCCACTGCTAGTAGTTTTAAGCTACTCAGTTTCTAAAAGCTTTTTTCTTTTAATTGAGAAAGGTGTCCCTACTTGGGTAGTGTTAATCACACATTTTCAGACACTGGTGCTTTGTAGTGAGATTTATACATTAACATTGCTTACTTATTATCTGTAGAAGGCCGCCTACAGATACATGGGCATTTTCCTTTAATTATCGTCAGCTGAACTCAGGGCGTAGGCAGAGCCACGCCCTGGGAACATGCTTTCCCAATAAGGCTGGACTTCATAGCAGCCCAGGTGTCGGCAGGGGCGGGAGTAGATATGTAAATCTAGGCCTATAAAATAAACGTGCTGCACGGCTCGGGTCATCATCGTCATGCAGCCTCTCCATCAGAGAAAATAGTGGCCCACCCAGCTCCCAGCTTTATGAATCTATTTCTGCGTCTTGTTTTCTTTCTTTCTTTAATTTCTTAATCCCCAGCTCCTCCACTCAGCAACTGGAGTGTTTCCTTTTCCATGCGGGACGTGGAAAAGAGAGAAACAGCAACCCCCCCAACAATTATCTATAAAATTAAAAGCATCCTTTATCATGTAATTGTTTAAGGGCCTTTTCTCAAGTGAAAAGGAGACAGAAGCAGGGTGACTCACCTTTGTCTGCCCTGCAATGGGGGGTAAGGGGGGGCGGTGGATGCTGATGAGGAAGGAATGTCTATGCAGGTTTGTGAGGGCTGTGGGAATGGGTCCTTGCTTCTGTCTCTCTCCCAAGGGTGAGGGTAAAAATACACATTTTATTTTCTCAAAAAGTTTAAGCTGCTTTCAAGCTTGTTTTTAAAAAGGCCTCTTTGAAAACAATCTCTGGGGTTTATGGATGCACCTGCTGCTCATGCAGTAACCATTTGCAGACAAGTCCTAGGCAATTAACTATGATTTGATTTACTTATAACGAAGCACTTTGAATTGCTGTTACCTTTTCTTTTATCTGTTTAACGTAACCTTTTTCATTCACCCTTTGTTCACAAGAGAAATGGTGCAGGTCACGTTTCAGCAGTAAAGGCACCGTGAGGACTCGGAGCAAAACCCCTTCCAGGTGCATTCTACACACTAGTATTTCCATGTAGGTCTTTTGATTGAGAAGTTCAAAGCATGGGGTCAAATTTATTATCTTCCTCCCCTCCCGCAGGCAGGTGTTATCTATTTTATAGGTACATAAACTCAACGTCCTAGGCAGGGGTCCTCAAACTACGGCCCGAGGGCCACATGCGGCCCGCCGAGGACATTTATCCAGCCAGCCAAGTGTTTTTGCCGCCGCTGCCTGTCCTGTTTAGCAGCCAACTTAGCAGTGTGCATAGGAATTTGTTCAGAGTTTGTTTTTTTTAAACTATAGTCCGGCCCTCCAATGGTCTGAGGGACAGTGAACTGGCCCCCTGTTTAAAAAGTTTGAGGACCCCTGCCCTAGAGAGAAAAGGAGTTCAGCCCCAGGTTACTGGACTCCTACTCGGTTTTGTACCCATCGTGGATTTAATCCAGGACCCAGAGAGGTCCCCACCATCAAGCAAGCTTCTGCATACCCTTTTGATCACATATGCATGAGTCAGAGATCGAGATGGTTATATAAGAGTGAAGAAATATGGTCTGTTAGGAATATTGTCAGAGGCTGCTAAAATAGTCTGAATCATGCCAGAAAAGTATTTTCATACACAGGCAAAACAAAACAAAACTGAGTGATTCTAAGTGAAAATCTCTATTTAAAATCTTTCCTCTCCTAACAAATTAAAATTTCTAGTGCCCAAGGAAAATTCCCATAAAGAAACTTTACACTGTTCATTTGTATGGAAAATGAGGCCTCTCATCTGATGGGCACAGCTCTCTCTCTGGAGGTGTGGGCAATTGGAAGGATATTTAGGCTGTTTACCAAGTACTTGCCTGTGTTCTTAACTTGGGATCTCTGTCCCTTCTGGACTTCCACTAGATGGTGCTCTGGGTGCTGCTTTTTGGAGATCTCAGTCAGACTTTTTCTCCTTATAGCATTTCACTGACAAAGGTGCATATGTACTACAACTGTTTCTGTTGTAATTGCGATTCAGAGAGAATTGTAATCAGTGATTTAAATCTGTTTTATTCAGCCAGATTATTTGGATAGAAGGAAACAACAGCTTAATGTAAAGTGAAGGAAATTACTGGTAATTTTAAAAATAGTTTCTACTGAAAAACTCTCTGGTTCTCCTTATGGTCAAGAACCCAGACCAGAATGTGGATGTATTGGTCCTTATCAGGCAGGAAAATGTTTTGTGTGTTATTTTCTTGAATGCTCATTTACATCTTCCTAATCTCTTAGGAGTGCGCCAACCTCCTGTAGCCCCTCCCCCAGGCCGGCCAACCTCCCAGGGTTCCTCCCCGTCCCTCCCCTACCCTCCCCACCTGATGAGGGGGGAGGAGAGGTGCAGGAGGTGTCAATTGTCCATTTCTTTAAGCCTCCCATCAAGAAATTGACAGTACAGGGACCTTTCAACCCATTTTCACTGAAAGACTAACACCCCTTTTCCTGCTCCTCTGTAACAGGACCTCACCGGACCTTGCAGCTACATAGTACTCATGAAATCTGGCTGTTTCTCTCCAAGTTGTGTCTTCTCTGGGCCAAGCAGGCCTGGGGATAGGAGATACAAATAGAAATCAAATACAGCTTCTGCCTTTCAGTAGTAGTTCTAAGTCAAAAGGGTCAGAGTGTACCTAGCAAGTAGTTAGGTAGTGTGATTCATGCGATACTAACATTAGAGGCCCGGTGCATGAAATTCATGCATGGGGGCGGGGGGTGTCCCTCAGCCCAGCCTGCACCTTCTCCAATCTGGGACCCCTTGAGGGACGTCCGACTGCCATCTCACAATCCAGGACTGCTGACTCCCAACTACTCACCTGTCTGCCTGCCTGATTGACCCTAACTTCTTCTACCTGCCAGCATGATCACCCCCTAACCACTCCCCTTCCAGCCTGATCGACGCCTAACTGCTCCTCTGCTGGCCCAATTGCCCCTAACTTCCCTCCCCTGCAGGCCTGGTCCCCCACAACTGCCCTCCCTTGCAGGCCTTGTCCCCCCCCAACTGCCCTCCCATGCATGCCTGGTCCCCCCAACTGCCCTCTCCTGCAGGCCTGGTCCCCCCCAACTGCCCTTCCCTGCTGGCCTGGTCCCCCCCAACTGCCCTTCCCTATAGACCTGGGTCCTCCCAAACTGTCCTCCCCTGCAGGCCTGATCACCCCCAACTTCCCTCCCTTGCAGGCCTGGTCCCTCCCAACTGCCCTCCCCTGCTGGCCATCCTTTGGCAGCCATCTTGTGTCCACAGGGGGCAGCCATCTTGTGTGTTGGAGTGATGGTCAATTTGCATATTATCCTTTTATTAGATAGGATATGAGTAAAGTGACTTATTCACACAATGTATTTTCCAGCCTCTTAAGATCTTTAGAATTATACCCCTACTGACTAAGGTTATGCCCTTTGTTCTTGTTTTATTCTTTAGGATTTGCATAGAAGGCCTTATAGAATAAGTGGGAAAGTCCGTAATGTAGGTCAGAGTCTGGGAGCCTACACTAGAAGTTGCTGTGCTGGTTATGGAAGTTTGGCACTCAAATCCATTTCTCCTGCTTCCGGTGTGCCTTCTTGTACCAGAGAAACTGGAGACCTGAAAACATTCCCCACACTGCCTTCCAGCTAGAGTTCTGGATGTAAAATTAAGGTTAGGCAAATAGATGACTTGCCTGAGATTTCAAAGGCAGGGGTGAGGCAGAGGCCATTTCCCTGCTATTTGGGACTGTCTTCTGTTGGCAAAGAAGGTCTGGAGATGCCAGTGTCCAGTCTCCAGAATCACGGGACTTACAGCCTGGGACAGCCAGACACAGCATTACTATGTTGACTCACCGGCTCTGTACTATCAAGAGGCAGTTGAGGAAGGTGGTGAACAACATACTCTGTGCTCACTCTCCAGGCAGCTTCCAGATCCCAGCTTCTTGGAGTCACAGATACAGGTGGTGTTCTTGAACTCCCACAGTCCCTGTTGGCTTTCCTAATTGTGCAAAAATAGTACACTGTTCGGTTGTTCAATTACTAATATTCTAGAAGTCATTCCTGGAGGCCCAGCCTAGATCCTGTACTTCTAGCCTTTTTGACAGTTCACTTAATTCCCTGTATAAAATTTCTTATTGCTTAAAATACCTGAAGAGGTTTCAGTTTTCTGCTCTCCCTGCCTCTGATTAATACATTTGCTATATCGCCCCTAAGCGTCACCTACACCTAATCTCTTCAGTTTCCTTAGATGAGAAATGAAACCATGAGGTTAGATCAAGAGGCTGGCAGTGATATGAATGTCTTCAGTGGGGCTGTGCCTTCTCCAATGGCCTCAGACACCAGGTTTGAGTTTGGCCCTGAAGGCATTTGAGTTTGTTATCTATAGACTGGATTATCCCTGAAGTCTCTTGCTCTACAAATATATAATGTAAAACATTTCTTTGTTTAAAGCATTTATAGAGACTGTTGAATATCTGGTTCATGACCAATTATTTACTACTAATAATCAGTAGGCCACTGACTCTTTCGTCAGCACACCAACCCCAGTGATAAAACAGACTTTTCCTATGTGAGAAAGAGGTTTTTTTATTAATTTAATAAATCTTTATTGTTCAGATTATTACAATAGTTTCTCCTTTTCCCCCCATAGCTCCCCTCTCCACCCAGTTTCCACCCCACCCTCTGCCCTTACCTCCCCGCCGCTGTCCTCATCCATAGGTGTACGATTTTTGTCCAGTCTCTTCCTGAACACCCATACCCCTTTCCCCCTGAATATTATCAGTCCACTCCCTTTCTATGCCCCTCATTCTATTATATTCACCAGTTTATTCTGTTCCTCAGATTTTTAATTCACTTGATTTTTAGGTTCACTTGTTGATAGATATGTATTTGTTGTTCATAATTTTTATCTTTACTTTTTTATCTTTAATTTTATCTTTATTTTTTCTTCTTCCTCTTCTTTTTTTTTTTCCCCAACAGCTTTTATTTTATTTTTATTTTTTTTTAAATTTCTTTATTGATTAAGGTGTCACATATTTGTCCTCATCCCCCCATTCCCATCCCACACCCCTTCCCACGGATGCCCCAACCCCCTGTTGAACTTAACCATTGGTTAGGCTCATATGCATGCACACAAGTCCTTTGGTTGATCTCTCCCCCCTCCCCCCACCCTCCCCTATCTTCCCTCTGAGGCCCGATAGTCCGATCGATGCCTCCTTGTTTCTGGTTCTGTTCTTGTTCATCAGTCTATGTTGTTCATCATTTCCCCTAGATGAGCAAGATCATGTGTCACTAGAGATATACTTATAAGAACTGAATGTGAGACGAGCAATAATAGTTATGCTGACAGGCAAATGAATCAGTCTGTAGTGAGTTTCTTTCTGGACCAACAGTTCTTTTGAGACCCAATATCAATGTCCACCAGTTCCTTATGTGTACATGTCAGTACTGACCCCTCAGCTCTGGATGGTGGACAAATGGTGGTAATGCAGGTCCGACACCTCTGTTTTGGTCTTGGCTGGACCCAGGGTCATGGCTTCACCCAGACTCAGGGGCACATGGCCTCACCTGGGCCCAGGGGGCGCGTGGCCTCACCTGGACCCGGGTGCGTGCGGCCTCACCCGGACCCAGGACCCAGCCTCACCTGGATCCAGGGGCACACAGCCTCACCCGGACCCGGGATGATTCAGCTTCACCCGGACCCAGGGGCGCGTGGCCTCACCCGGACCCAGGGGCGTGTGGCCTCACCCGGACCCAGGGGCGCGTGGCCCCACCCAGAACCAGAGGCGCGTGGCCTCTCCCAGACCCAGGGGCGTGTGGCCCCACCCGGACCCAGGGGCGCGAGGCCTCTCCCAGACCCAGGGGCGCGCAGCCTCACCCGGACCCAGGGGCGCACGGCCTCACCTGGACCTGGGATCCAGCTTCACCCAGACCCAGGGGCGCATGGCCTCACCTGGACCCAGGGGCGCATGGCCTCACCCAGACCCGGGATCCAGCTTCACCCGGACCCAGGGGCGCATGGCCTCACCTGGACCCAGGGGCGCACGGCCTCACCCAGACCCGGGATCCAGCTTCACCCGGACACAGGGGCGCGTGGCCTCAGACCGGAACCGGGATCCAGCTTCACCCGGACCCAGGGGCGCATGGCCTCACCCGGACCCAGGGGCGCGCGGCCTCACCCGGACCCAGGGGTGTGGCCTCACCCGGAACCGGGATCCAGCTTCACCTGGACCCAGGGGCGCGTGGCCTCACCCGGACCCAGGGGTGTGTGTCCTCTCCCGGACCCAGGTGCACGCGGCCTCACCCAGACCCGGGACCCAGCCTCACCCGGATCCAGGGGCACACGGCCTCACCTGGACCCAGGATCCAGCTTCACCCAGATCCAGGGGTGCGCGACCTCACCTGGATCCAGGGGCACACGGCCTCACCCGGACCCAGGATCCAGCTTCACCCGGACCCAGGGGTGCGTGGCCTCTCCCAGACCCAGGGACCCATGGCCTCACCCAGACCCAGGGGTGCGTGGCCTCTCACCCATGGTCGCGGACCCAGGGGCGTGAGGCCTCACCTAGACCCAGGGGTGTGTGACCACACCCGAGCCCAGGGGCACGCAGCCTCGCCCGGACCCGGGACCCAGCCTCTCCCGGACCCAGGGGCATATGGCCTCACCCAGACCTGGGATCCAGCTTCACCCGGACCCAGGGGCGTGTGGCCTCACCCGGACCCAGGGGCGTGTGGCCTCACCCGGACCCAGGGGCGTGTGGCCTCACCCGGACCCAGCGGTGCATGGCCTCTCCCAGACCCAGGGGTGCGTGGCCTCACCCGGACCCAGGTGCGCGAGGCCTCACCCGGACCCGGGACCCAGCCTCTCCCGGATCCAGGGGCACACAGCCTCACCCGTGCCCCAGGATACCCAGCTTCAGGGGCGCCGGCCTCTCCAGGGGCGCGTGGCCTCACCCGGACCCAGGGGCGCGTGGCCTCACCCGGACCCGGGACCCAGCGGGGTTTCGTCTTCTTGATCCCAATTCCTGTTGGTCAATTCCCTCTCAGAAATTCCTTCAGCCATTTTCTCAGAGCTCCAGGGCGGCTGCCACAGAACTCGTTGGGCTGCGGGCTCGGCGAAGCTCCGGTGTGCCCAGTACGCGGTGGCGGGATGGTCCGGGATTGCTGCGTCAGCCCTTGGGTCTGCAGCGGTGGCCAGTCGCCGAGCGTGCACACCTGGCCGCTTCCGGGGCGTTGAGATTCTTGAAGGACTCGGAGGTCAGCAAGCGCGCAGTCTCCCACCCCATGTCTCTCAGGGGCTCGTCTGTCCGTGCTCGGCAGCGAGTGGAGCCATCCCCTAAGCCGGAGACCGCTGGGGGAACTGCGCCGAGCACGTTCCAGGCTGCCATTGTGTCGCCTGAGCCGTAGTTCTTAAAGTGTGATCTTTGGGTCACCGGCATCAGCATCATCCCGCGTACCCCTCTCTTTTATTCTAGTTGTAGAGCATCTGCTCAGCCAGCTCTCCGGTAGTTCTGGATGGTGTCCGTTCTGTTTTCTAGTTGTAGTTTCAAAATTGTTGTGGTAGGCAACAATCAGGCGTCTGCCCTATGCCGCCATCTTGGTCGTCCCACTTCTTCCTCTTCTTAAAGAATACCTTTCAGCATTTCATATAATACTGGTTTGGTGGTGATGAACTCCTTCAGCTTTTTCTTATCTGTGAAGCTCTTTATCTGACCTTCCACTCTGAATGATAGCTTTGCTGGGTAGAGTAATCTTGGTTGTAGGTTCTTGCTATTCATCACTTTGAATATTTCTTGCCTCTCCCATCTCGCCTGCATAGTTTCTGTTGAGAAATCAGCTGACAATCGTATGGGTGCTCCCTTGTAGGTAATTAACTGTTTTTCTCTTGCTGCTTTTAATATTCTCTCTCTGTCTTTTGCTTTTGGCATTTTAGTTATGATGTGTCTTGGTGTGGTCCTCTTTGGATTCCTTTTGTTTGGGGCTCTGTGCGCCTCCTGGACTTGTAAGTCTATTTCTTTCACCAGGTGGGGGAAGTTTTCAGTCATTATTTCTTCAAATAGGTTTTCAGTATCTTGCTCTCTCTCTTCTTCTGGCACCCCCATAATTCTGATGTTGGTACGCTTGAAGTTGTCCCAGAGGCTTCTTACACTATCTTCATATTTTTGGATTCTCTTTTCTTTTTTTCTTTTCTGGTTGAGTGTTTTTTGCTTCTTTGTATTTCAAATCTTTGACTTGATTCTTGCAGTCCTCTAGTCTGCTGTTGGGTCTCTGTATAATATTTTTTATTTTAGTCAGTGAATGTTTAATTTCTAGTTGGTCCTTTTTCATATCCTTGAGGGTCTGGCTAAATTTATCAGCTTTTTCTAGGAAATTCTTGAAAATCCTTATAACCGTGGTTTTGAATTCTATATCCAGTCATTTGCTTTCCTCCATTTCTTTCATTTGTGATCTGTTACTTTTTCTCCAAATTTTCACTGCTTCCCTGAGTTGGTAGGGTAGCTTTGTCTGCTAGGTTTCCTATATGGCCCAGTGGGTTGGCCTCCCCTGTCACCTGAGGTGGACACTCTTGGTGCACCCCTTTGTGGTCTGTGTGTACAGCCTTGTTGTAGTTAAGTCTTGATTGTTGTTGGTACCACTGGGGAAATTGACCTCCAGGCCAATTGGCTATGTGTATCAGCTGTGTCTACTCCAGGATACCTGTGCTGGAGACATCCTTATAGGACCAGAATTGCAAAATTGCAAAAGCCTCTGTGCTCAGCTTGGATGGGGCGGAGTCTCAGGGCTGAGCAGACAGTCTTGGCTTCCCGTCAGGCCTGCCCTTGTGTGCGCACCTCCAGACCTCTGCCTTCCATGGCTCCCCTGAGTTTCCGCCTGACAGTCCAGATTCCCCTAGGCTCGCCCGGAACTGGGGTTCAGTGCAGTCGGAACTGGGGTTCAGTGCAGTCAGGAGCTTCTGACTCCCTTCCACTAGGGAGAGCTAGTAGCAACCTCAGCAGTCAGTCTTCTCTGCATGCACTCGTGCCTCCAGACCCCTGCCCACCGCGGTTTCCCTGAGTCTCCGTGTGCCTTTCTCTCTACCTGACAGTCCAGAATCTCCCCATATGAGCCTGGGTCCACGGGGTTTCACCTGTAACTGGGATTCAGTGCAGTCGGAACTGGGGTTCAGTACAGTCAGGGGTTTCCTTCCCTCTCCCGCCAGAGAAAGCCAGCCAGACACTCAGCCACCCTTCCTCTCAGCGCATGTGTCTCTGTACCTCAGTCCTTTGCAGCTCCTCTGATTCTCCGTGAGCTTTTCCCCTTTCCTTCTAGTTGTAGAATTTCCACTCAGCCAGCTTTCCCGTGGTTCTGGATGATGTCCATTCTGTCTTTTAGTTGTAGTTTTGATATTGTTGTGCGAGGCAGCAGTTTAGGTGTTTACCTATGCCACCATCTTGGTTTCTCTGAGAAAGGGTTTACCTCTGTTTTAGATAAAGACTAGGAGCATTATCTAGGGTGAAATGGGGCTACCAATGTATGCACTTGTGTGATGAGAGGGTGTTCTCAGTATTTTGTAGTCATGTGTAGTACCTATTAAGGAAAGCACACTTGTGATAAGTTCTAGAGTTTTCTAACAGCCTTATAAAGTAATTAAATATATCTTGTCCATATACTAAAAGCTCTTTGCATTTTTAAAAATCCATTTTTTAAATTTATTTTTCTGTGGTTTATGAAAGACTGGAAGGTTTAATATACCAGTGTCTCTTATCTGTGCTCTTCAGTACAGTATATGCATTCTCAGGGAAAACCTTGTAAAAGGAAGATAAATCATTGGGACCACTGCATGGGGACTCTAACATGTGCCTCATACTGCTTTAAGATTTTGGGACATAGGCATTATCACCATTTCACAGGTGAAGAAACATATCCAGACTGGTTCACTTGCTCAAAATGGCCCAAGTAGGAGGGAGTGTCACAGGATTTACACTCAGGATTTTCATCTCCATATTCCTCTGACCACTCCACATTTTGAACATGGTGCTCTAATTAATATAGCCATACATAGAGTTTCTTATATGCACTTTCCTTCCCACCTCTCATCATTTAATCATGTAGTTCCTCTACCTGTAATGGTCTTGATTGTATTTGCAAGACTAAGTCATTGTTCAAGGCTTTATTCAAGTATCACTTGACCCCAGCCAAGCAAGTAAATACTTCCTCTCACCTGCTTAACTATATGCCTACACTTCTCACACCATGATCACATTACCTAAGGATAATGCCAACTGGTGTAACAGGTGAAATCCAGAATCTCAGTAACAGTGCAATAGAAGCTTATCTCTCCCTCAAGTAAATCCTATTTCTCACTCATGTAATGGTATTTAGCTGGTGGCCTTCGATTCAGTGATGCAGGAACCCAAACTCTTTGTATATTAGGGCTCTGCCATCACCTAAGACTTTAGTTTCCAGGCAGTGGTCAGGAAAAGAGAGAGTAGGTATGTGGAGGATTGCATGATATGTTTCTTATAGGTGAGGAACGGAAGTAGCAGGCATTATTTATTCCCACATCCCATTGGGCAGACCTTAGTCACATGCCACACTGACCTGCAAGGAGGCTGGGAAATGTCAAGTATCTAAATGCCCAGGCAGCTGGGGAAAACTAGTATGGTGAAGACATATTAGTCTCTATCACTCTCTTAAAGAAGAGTGACAGCATCTCAGTCACCTTTGTATCTTTTGGTGCCTTATACACCATAGATACCCAGGAAAAGTCTGATGAACTTCACAGATTGTAAAGGGGTGAGGTTGCAAGCACATGTGTCTGAAATTGAAAGTTACCACACTTCATTATGGTTGCTTAAGGAATGAACTATTATTCGATGACTAGATTATAGCCTGTTCACTTTTGAATTCCAGCACAAGTGCTAGAACTTGGCAAGAGATTAATAGATGTTTGTTAAATGAATGAATGAATGAATGAATGAGTCCTCAGAAAATAAAAAGGACAGAGTTAGTTTAAATGGACTTGGGAAATACTAATTGAGGTGACTTTTAATTTAGATCTTGAGTAACTAGTAGAATTTTGCCAAGTAGAGAAAGCAAAAAAAAAAAATGTTATAGGCAACAATGATAGTGGTGTTCTGTTGTTGTTGTTTTGCTTGTTACTTGAGTAGAAATTTAGAAAACAATCAAATGCTGATAAATTCAGCTATTTTTTCATTCAGTGTTCAAACATTACAACTTCACTTCAAGTTGTAAGGGTTGGGGAGAGAAATTATGTAACCTTACAATCTATATAATATCTGTGGACTAAAAGAATGACACTAAAATCCTTGGCACTAAAATGTTATTTTCTTGAAATTTTGGGGAATTATTAATACAAAGGCAGTGTTGTGATCATTCATCTTCTATGTTGTGATCATTCATTTTTTGCACCATGTCAAAAAGCTAGGGAGACTGGGTAAGCCAATGGTTCTTTGCTCATCATTACTCCTTATCATAGCTTCACAGAGTTGGCTCTGCATCAGAATCATCTGTTATCCTGGTTAGGCTGCTTTTGGCGGCAAGTAACAGGATATTTGGGCAAAATTGCCTTAAAAATTTAAGTTTACTTTTCTCATACAACAAGATGTTTGAAAGTAAGTAGATACAGGGTTTGTTCAGTAGCTCAATGATAGCAGGGTCTAGGTTGCTTTCTATGAGCTAATTTTGACTCTTTTTTTCATGGGTAAGTCATGGCTTCTAGAGTTCCAAGAAACACAGTCCCCATCCACATCTCTCCTCCCCCTTCCATCTCCCCCACACACAAACACAAGGGCTTTTAAAGACAAAAAAAAGAATTTTCCCTTTGCTTCTTTTTATTAGGAAGGAAAATCTTACCCAGTGGCCTCAATAGCCTTGTGTACAAATTTCATTGGCAAGAAATGAATCATGCTTAGCCCTAAACCAACAGCTGGCAAAAAGGAATGGTATTACAAAGACTGATATTGACAAATCATGACTTATCTCTAGGAGTGGGGAAGGGACCCACAGGCATACCTGAGCAGTGGCACTTAGAAAGTAAATCTTGTCAGCCACACTTGGGGAGATTCAGTCTCCGGAGATTCTGAGTTTAGTAGGTCAAGAAATAATATTTTAAATTTACAATTAAATACATTTGCCCTTCGTAGGGAGAGAGATCAGAAAGGAGAGAAGCCAGTATTAAGTCCTTTCTTACCTAGGCCTTACATTCTTTTATTGATGATTCAACCAAATTACCATATAAATTAAGCAGATAGATTAGCAGTTTTCCTTGGATACTTGGTCTTACGTTGTTGGCACACCTAACACTTTTAAATAAGGTAGTTCTCATTTGGGGAAAACGTTCCTAGTCATTTCAGTAATTTCATTGTCCAGGAAATTGTAAGCCTTACTCTTTGCTTGATCTGATTTCCTCACTGGTGGGTAGGGTTTAATTTGGGAAATGACCATTAGATTAGAATTGATTAATAGTCCAGAAACGAAAAGGTTTATGTATATTCTGCATAGAAACACTGAATGAGACTGAGAACCTACATGTTCAGTACAGGAATGGATGAACACCAAAGATAGGAGATTTACATTATGCTCTAATAATTATAGAGCATATAATAATTATTATAATCATTAATGAATCCTTGTTGAGAAGCTCCTTCCACTGCATGAATCCAGCACATAAAGCTCCTCTAGAGGAGCGGGAAAATGGCTGCCAATGGGACTGCAGGCTGCTAGGTAGTGTGAGAGTGAGAGAACAAAAGGAGAGTGCATGGATGTGCAGGGAGTGTCAGTATTTGTGAGCAAGGGACAGCTATACTCCAAGGGACTGTTGGGGACTGGCAGACCGCCCCCACCCCCCATGACCGGGCAGCCTCTACTGTGGCTGAAATCTCTCCTGGAGCAGCCGGCTCTGCTGTAGAGGCCACGCCATTGTGAAGTGGAGACAGCTGTGATTGGAGACTGACTGTGATCATAACCCCAGCCTTACCGTCAATTGGGGAGATCTTGGATACCTCCTGGGACCTTACAACCACAAAGACCAGTTACGTCAGCTGTGAATCCACAAACACCAGAACTCCAACCCCCCTAACAACGGACACCTGGGAGGTCTGCTGGGGGAGACAAACAGCACGAATTTGCAGACAGGCCCTGCGCCTTTTCACAGAGCAGAAGGAACAGCTGAATCAAAGAGCACTCACCCAGAACTGGCAAATTAAACACAGCTGTCATTGGCTAAAGAAAGTCAGCACAGGAGAGAAAGCGCTACATAACCAGAAACCATGAGAGGAGCAATCATGGGGAGACAAAGAAACAGCCCACATACGAAAAAAAAAGGAGGCATCACCAGAAAAGGAAGCACACAAAATGGAGGCAAGCAATATGACAGAAAAAGAATTCAGAGCAATGGTTATAAGGTCACTGAAAAGGATGGAAGACAAATTCAACAATATGTGTAAGAACCAAGAGGAAATGAGGAAGAACCAAGAAGAAATGAAAAATGATATCGCGGCAATAAAGAACTCAATAGAAAGCATCAACAGTAGCCTAGAAGAAGCGGAGGACAGCATCAGTGAGCTAGAAGACAGGTAGGAAAAAATACACAAGCAGAGCAGCATCTAGGAAAAAAAACTTAAAAAACAGGAGGAGAGCTTAAGAGAACTTTGGGACAACATGAAACAAAACAACATCTGCATAATAGGGGTGCAAGAAGGAGATGAAACTGACCATGGAATAGAAAACCTATTTGAAGAAATAATGACAGAAAACTGCCCTGATATTAGGAGGAAAAAACTCACACAAGTCCAAGAATCTCAGAGTACCAAACAAGATGAACCCAAAAAGATCGACACCAAGACACATTATAATTAAATTGGCAAACACCACTGACAAAGTAAGAATCTTAAAGGCTGCCAGAGAGAGACAGAAAGTTACCTACAAAGGATTCCCCATCAGACTATCGACTGATTTCTCAACAGAAACACATCAGGCCAGAAGGGAATTGAATGAAATATACAAAGTCATGCAAACCAAGGGTCTGAATCCAAGAATATTGTACCCAGCAAGGCTATCAATCAAAATTGAGGGTGAAATCAGGAGCTTCACAGACAAAAAGGAACTAAGGGAGTTTATTACCACCAAACCAGCAATGCAAGAAATGCTAAAGGGTCTGCTATAAAAAGAAGAAATAGGAAGGGAAGAAGGAATACAGGCATAAAGAATAAAAATGGCAACAAACAAGTACCTATCAATAATAACTTTAAATGTAAATGGATTAACCCTACCAGACCGCTGTACCGATTTTTTGGTAATTTCTGAATCTCTGGTGACTCCTAATTTTCAGTACTTTGCCTAGACCTATTTTCTACAATGTCTCCAAGTTCCATCTTATTCTAACCACTTGTTTGCATGTAACTAACATTTTTTCTATATCATGTTGATTTTTTCTTTTTAATGCTCAGGAGCCCAGGTATAGGGGACAGTTAGGTTCAGGGCTTCAGGTCTGGTAGGTTTAAATGCCACAATCAAAAGACATAGGGTAGCTGAGTAGATAAGAAAACATGACCCATACATCTACTCTCTACAAGAGACACACTTCAGAACAAAGGACTCACACAGAATGATAGTGAAAGGATGGAAAACAATTATTTCAGGTGAATGGAAATGAAAAAAAAAGCTGGAGTGGCAATACTTATACCTGACAAATTAGATCTCAAAGTAAAGGCCATAACAAAAGATAAGGAAGGCCACTTCATAATACTAAAGGAAGCAATTCAACAAGAAGAAATAACTTTGGTAAACATATATGTACCCAATACAGGAGCACCCAAATACATAAAAAATACTTCTGGAGGATATCAAGGGAGAGCTTGACAGCAATACAGTCATATTAGGGGTCTTTAATACCACACTAACACCATTGGACAAATCCTCTAAACAAAAAATCAGCAAAGCAACATCAATCCTAAATGACTCACTAGATCAGATGGAATTAATTGACATCTTCAGAATATTTCATCCCAAAGCCACAGAATATATGTTCTTCTCAAGTGCATGGGTCATTTTCAAAGATAGACTATATGTTGTGACACAGGCAAAATCTCTTCAAATTCACAAAGATAAAAATCATATCTAGCATCTTAACAGATTACAATGGCATGAAACTAGAAATCAATTACAATAAAAACAATAAAAAATCAAACACCTGGAGGCTAAATAGCATGCTTTTAAACAATGATTGGTTGACCAAAGAGAGCAAAGAAGAAATAAAAAGCATCATGTCAACAAATGACAATGAAAACACAACAATCCAAAATCTATGGGACACAGCAAAAGCAGTCTTGAGAGGGAAGTTTATAGCTCTGCAGGCCTATCTCAAAAAAACAAGAAAAGCTTGTAATAAATTGTCTCACCCTACAACTCAAAGAGTTAGAAAGAGATCAACAAGAAGAGCCCAGCAGAAAGAAGGAAATAATAAAGATCAGAGCGGAGATAAATGACATAGAGACAAAAAAAAAAATAAAACAATACAAAAGATCAACAAAATCAAGAGCTGGTTCTTTGAAAGGACAAACAAGATTGATGAACCTCTAGCCAGGCTCACCAAGAAGGAAAGGGAGAGAAACCAAATAAACAAAATCATAAATGAAAGAGTTGAAGTAACAACCTATCCCACAGAAATACAAACAATTATGAAAAAATACTATGAACAACTCTATTCCAACAAAATGGACAACTTAGACAAAATGAACATATACTAAGAAAAATACAAGCTGCCAAAACTCAACCAAAAAGAGTAAAAAAACCTGAATAGGCCAATAACTACCAAAGAAACTGAAGCAGCAATCAAAAATCTTCCAGCAAAAAAAAAAACACAAAACCCTGGTCTGGACAGCTTTATAGGGGAGTTCTACCAAGCATTCAAAGAAGAAATAAAACCTATCCTCCTCAGACTATACCAAAAAATTCAAGAGGATGGCACACTTCCAACTTCTTTCTATGAAGCCAGCATACCCTAATTCTAAAACGAGGTAAAGACACCACAAAAAAAGAGAACTACAGGACAATATCTTTGATGAACATAGATGATAAAATCCTCAACCAAATTCTAGCAAATGAAATTCATCATTACATTAGAAAGATCATAAACCATGACCGAGTGAGAGTTATTCTGAGGATGCATGGATGGTGCAATATCTGCAAATCAATAAATGTGATACATCACATAAACTGAGAGACAAAAATCACATAATTATATCAATTGATGCAGAAAAAGCATTTGACAAAATCTAACACCCTTTCTTGATACAAACTCTCAGCAAAGTG
This sequence comes from Ia io, assembly GCA_025583905.1. NCBI lineage: Eukaryota > Metazoa > Chordata > Mammalia > Chiroptera > Vespertilionidae > Ia > Ia io. The sequence goes on along the minus strand of JAJQQW010000002.1, from coordinate 94,445,218 downwards.
GGAATAGAGGAATCGTACCTGAACATAATAAAAGCCTTATATGTCAAACCTTATATGTCAAATCATACTCAGTGGGCAAAAACTAAACTCATTTCCCCTTAGAACAGGAACAAGACAGGCATGCCCACTTTCACCACTCCTGTTTGATATAGTACTGGAAGTGCTACCCATAGTTATCAGACAAGAAGAAGAAATAAAAGGCATCCAAATTGGAAAAGAAAAAGTAAAATCATCCTTATTTGAAGATGACAAGATACTCTACATAGAAAACCCCAAAGACTCCATCAAAAATCTACTGGACCTAATAAGTGAATTTGGCAAAGTAGCAGGATACAAAATTAACACCCAGAAATCTATGGTCTTTTTATACACAATAATGAGCTCACAGAAAGAGAAGCAAAAACAACAAAACACACACACACACACACACACACACACACACACACACACACACACACAAAATCCCATTAACCATTACACCAAAAAAATTAAGATATCTAGGAATAAACTTAACTAAGGATGTAAAAGGCCTGTATGTGGAAAACTACAGAACATTTAAAAAAGAGATAGAGGAAAACATGAACAAATGGAAGAATATACCATGTTCATGGATTGGTAGAATCAACATAATTAAAATGTCCATACTACCCAAAGCAATCTATAAATTCAATGCAATCCCCATTAAAATACCAATGGCATACTTCAAAGACCTAGAGCATATTCTCCAAAAATTCATCTGGAATAAAAAAAGACCCCAAATAGCTGCAGCAATCCTAAGAAAGAAGTGCAAAGTAGGTGGGATATCAATACCAAATATCAAACTGTATTACAAAGCCACTGTTCTCAAATCTGCCTGGTACTGGCAGAAGAATAGAAATATAGACCAGTTTAAGAGAACAGAGAACCCAGAAATCAACACAAGCCAGTATGCTTAATTAATATTTGACAGAGGCAAGAGCATACAATGGAGACAAGACAGTCTCTTCAATAAATGGTGTTGGGAAAACTGGACAGATACTTGCAAAAAAATGAAACTAGACCACCAACTTACACCATACACAAAAACGAACTCAAAATGGAACAAGGACTTAAACATAAGATGGGAAACCATAAAAATCTTAGAAGAAGCCATAGATGGCAAAATAGTAGACATTTGTCGTAGCAATATCTTTACTGATACAGCTCCTAGGGCAATGGAAACTAAAGAGAAAATAAACAAATGGAACTACATCAAAATAAAAAGCTTCTGCACAGCAAAAGAAACCATCAACAAAACAAGAAAACCCATTGCATGGGACAACATATTTGCCAATGTTATCTCCAATAAGGGTTTCATCTCCAACATTTACAGGGAACTCATACAACTTAACAAAAGGAAGATAAACAATCCAAAAAAAAAAATGGGCAAAGGACCTAAATAGACACTTTTTGAAATAGGACATTCAGAAAGCCAAGAGACATATGAAAACATGCTCAAAGTCACTAATCATCCAAGAGATGCAAATCAAAACAACACCTGTCAGAATGGCTATCATCAACAAATCGACAAATGACAAGTGCTGGCAAGGATGTGGAGAAAAAGGAACCCTCGTGCACTGCTGGTGGGAATGCAGACTGGTGCAGCCACTACGGAAGACAGTGTGGCGTACTATCCTATCTAATAAAAGAGTAATATGTAAATTAACCATCACTCAGCGACAAAAATGGCGGCGCCCATAGGAGACGTTGGCGGCATCACCCCATAGGAGACGTGGCTCCTTGGCCATGGAGGGAGGGGAGGGGCCTCTGGCCAGAGGACTGGGTGTGGGATGCTGAGCTCATGTCACCAGCGGTGGCACGAGCTCAGCGTCCACACCACAGCTGTGCAGAGGGAGGGAAGGAGCCTGTGGGGCCGCGAGCCCAGCATCCATGCCCCGGCCGCGCGGAGGGAGGGGAGGAACCAGAAAAATGGATCTTTCCAGTTCCTGATGCTGACGGAGCCCTATTGGTGCTGGGGTCCTCCACCTTGCAGCCCCCAGTCGCAGCCCAGCAGCCCCAGTCACAGACTGGAAGCCCCCTACCCGTAGTCCAGACATGACCAGCATGGCGCCACAGTGGGGGTGTGTCCGGTGGGCATGCTACAGACATCAAATCACTGCTGCCGAGGCCGCACCCCCACACACACTCGCAAGTAGTATGGTCCAAGGGGGCGACTCCTGAGGCACAGCTCCCATATCAGCTGATGTGCACCACACTAGGCAGGGAAGCCAGACCTGGAAGCCCAAGCCCCTGAGTACCCGAGCTGCAGGGCATCGAGGGATGGGGCCCTGAGGAGGCCCCAGGACAAGCATCTTCCCAGAGGCTGTGCCGAAGGAGGGGAGGAACCTCTGGCTAGAGGCTGGGGTGAGGGTTGCTGGTGTCTTTGCAGGCCGGACTGAGGGACACCCCCCCTCTACACCCCCATGCATGAATTTTGTGCACTGGGCCTCTAGTACGCTCATAAGAAAGGATGAAATAGCATCATTTACAACAACATGGATGGACCTTGAGAACATTATGTGAAATGAAATAAGTCAAACAGACAAAGCTAAGAATTATATGATTTAACTCATATGTGGAATATAAAACTGAAACTTATGTACACAAACAGCAGTGTGGTAGTTGCCAAAGGGAAGGTGATAGGGGAAGAAAGGAGTCTTAATATGAGGTGACAGAATATTTGACTTTGGGTGGTGAGCACATGGTCCTATATACAGATTTTGTCAATTAGTAATCCACACATGTAACCTATATGTTCATGTTAATGAATGTCACCCCAATAAATTCCTATATAATAAAAGCCTAGGCGGCATCACGCCCTCAGGTCATCACAAGATGTCCGCCCCCATGTCACCACAAGATGACCAGCAGGGGAAGGCAGTTGGGATGAACAGGCCAGCAGGGGAGGGCAGTTGGGGAACAGGCCATCAGGGGAGGGCAGTTAGGGGTGACCAGGCCTGCAGGGGAGGAGAGTTGGGGGCGTCTGGGCCAGCAGGGGAGGGCTGTTGGGGACAACTGGACCGGCAGGGGAGGGCCATTGGGGGCAACCGGGCCAGCAGGGGAGGGCAGTTAGGGGCAACAGGGCTGGCAGGAGAGGGTAGATTTGAGAGGGTGCAGGCTGGGCTGAGGGACACCCCCATCAGTGCATGAATTTCATGCACCGGGCCTCTAGTTAAAAATAAAATAAATAATGACCTATAGTTTAAGGTGCTAGACTATACATGAGATGTGACAAGTCAGGGTCTGAGGATAGCTTCTAGGTCTAGAGGATGTGACCTGCCAACACTGCTTCCTTATTGCCTCTCCACATTCATGGCACCAGAGTTAGGACTCCAAAAGTGTTTGCTAAAAGTACAGATACTGTGTCAGTTCCACCTCTTGGTTGTCCCATCACAATGTCACAAGGGCAGCTGGCCCTGTGGGCACCAACCATGAGCAGGCAGAGGTGTCACACTATGCCAAAGCTCCACTCCTCTGTGTGTCTTCTGAAGCTTGAATTCATGACCCCATTTCCAAACATTTCATGAACATTGACTATGCACTTGAACCATTAAGACTCATAAGAGCTGTTTTCTTTCTTTTTTGTCAACTCAGTCAACTGGTAATAGTAAATACTAATTACAGCTTGTATGCTGTACCAGACTTGCGCTAACTAATTTAGATGTATCATTTCATTAGTCCCCACATCCTGGGCTTATACTATTGAAGGAAGGAAAGCACAGAGAGCCTCCCCCGACAATGACTGACGTTTTTCTCTTTCTTGGCGGCCTGTTGCAGGAGGGAAACATTTCTCTCTAAGTTGCCAGAAACGTAGCAGGATACAAAATTAACATTCAAAAGTCCATGGCTTTTTATACACCAATAATGAACCATATACACCAGAAAGAGAAACTAAACAAACAGCCCATTCACCATTGCAACCAAAAATTAAGACACTTAGGAATAAAGTTAACCAAGGAGGTAAAAGAAAGAGTTTTTATTTGTGAGTCCATTGGCAAGAAGACAGCAGGCTCACCCCAAATCTGTCTCCCTGGTCCAGGGGCAAGATTTAAGGGGCTTCAGCACCAGATCATCCTGTGCAGCCAGAGGACCCCTGTGGGGCGGCCACTGGGGAGGAGCCAGGCTGAGCTCAGCCTGCAGGGAGTGAGGCTCAAAACCTGCCAGCAGGTAGCCCTGCTCAGAAGTGACCTGTGTAGCGCCCACCCTAACCCAACCAGGGGCCTCTGAGGAACTTGATGGTGACTACCCACTTATAGGAAAAAAATAAATAAATAAAAAACCTAAACCTCACTAACCATGAGGTTATCTAATGGCTATCAGATGCTACATAACAATTACCACTAATAGGCAAAGGGCTCTCATTATAGGGAATTAACATCCACATACATTATAAAACGACAATGGCCTGTACTATTATACATTTTTTAAATAAAGTTTTACCGGTTTAAGTCATTCTGTATATGTAAGATACTAGGACTATTCCAGATTGTCATACATCTTTTTCAGCATTCTTATATTGTTGTACTAGAGGCCCAGTGCACAAAACTCGTGCACAGGAAGGGGGTGTCCCTCAGCCCACCCTGCACCCTCTCCAATCTGGGACCCCTCGAGGGATGTCCGACAGCCCGTTTAGGCCTGATCCCTATTTAGGATCAGGCCTAAACGGGCCGTCGGACATCCCTCTCACAATCCAGGACTGCTGGCTCCCAACTGCTCGCCTGCCTGCCTTCCTGATTGCCCCTAACCGCTCCTGCCTGCCAGCCTGATCACCCCCTAACCACTCCCCTGCCAGCCTGATTGATGCCTAACTGCTCCCCTGCCAGCCTGTTTGCCCCTAACTGCCCTCCTCTGCCAGCCTGGTCACCCCTAACTGCCCTCCCCTGCAGGCCTGGTCACCCCTAACTGCCCTCCCCTGCTGGCCATCTTGTGCCAGTCATCTTGTGTTCACATGGGGGCAGCCATCTTGTGTGTTGGAGTGATGGTTAATTTGCATATTAATCTTTTATTAGATAGGATTATTAGATAGGATAGAGGCCTGGTGACGGGTGGTGTCCAGCTGGTTTGCCCTGAAGGGTTTCCTGGATCAGGTTGGGGTTCAATTGGGGTGTCGGGCAGCCTGGGTGAGGGGCCTGTGGTGGTTTGCCTGCTGGCCATGCCCCCCGGCGACCCAAGTGGAGGCCCTGGTATCTGGGATTTATTTATCTTCTATAATTGAAACTTTGTAGCCTTGAGCAGAGCCAAGCCTCCTGCACACTCTATGGCCACAGCCATTTTTGTTGGGATTTATTTATCTTTTATAATTGAAACTTTGTAGCCTTGAGTTGAGGCCTGGGCCTGCCAGAGTGTGCAGAAAGCTTGGCTTCCTCCATTGCCTGGGGCAAGTCAAGCCTCCTGCTCTCTCCATGGCTGCAGCCATCTTGGTTGGGTTAATTTGTATATTCTCTCCTGATTGGCTGATGGGCGTGGCTTGTGAGGGTAGTGGAGTGATGGTTAATTTGCATATTACTCTTTTGTTAGATAGGATTGTCAATCATCCAATAAGATACAAGATGCATTAATGAGCCAATTAATTAGGAGTCATTTGTTGTGCGCCGTCCAGAGGGAGGTGTTTCTTTCAAATCTCTGAGCCCTGAAATAGAGGAAATGTCTCATATTTATACTTTTGAAGCCTCTTTGTTTGCAGATATCACAAAGGGCTCTGTGTGAGTTATTGTTACAGATAGTTGTAACCTTGAATACATAATGAGTTTGTACTTGGCATAATTATTATCAGTATTAGTCTATTACATTGGATGGCTAGCTTGCAAGGTCAGACAGTTAAGTTTATCTTTTTCTATTATTTGAACTAAATACAAAGTCATTTTACAGAATAGCAGACTGTATTAAGGTGACAGAGTTTATAATGACAGAGTTTACAGAACTAGGGACTATCTAACAATAGCACAGAGTTTCAAACAGCAGTTTTTTATACAAGACTAGAGGCCCGGTGCATGAAATTCGTGCACGGAGGGGGGTTGTCCCTCAGCCCAGCCTGTACCCTCTCCAATCTGGGACCCCTCGAGGGATGTCTGACTGCTCGTTTAGACCCGATCCCGGGCAGTCGGACATCCCTCTCACAATCCAGGACTGCTGGCTCCCAACTGCTTGCCTGCCTGCCTTCCTGATTGCCCCTAACCGCTTCTGCCTGCCAGCCTGATCACCCCCTAACCTGCTGCCAGCCTGTTTGGCCCCAACTTCCCTCCTCTGCCGGCCTGGTCACCCCTAACTGCCCTCTCCTGCAGGGTTGATCACCTCCAACTGCCCTCCCTTGCAGGCTTGGTCCCTCTCAACTGCCCTCCCTTGCAGGCCGGGTGCCTCCCAACTGTCCTCTCCTGCTGGCCATCTTGTGGTGGCCATCTTGTGTCCACATGGGGGCAGGATCTTTGACCACATGGGAGCAGCTATATTGTGTGTTGCAGTGATGATCAATCTGCATGTTACTCTTTTATTAGATAGGATAGAGGCCTGGTACAGGGGTGGGGGCCAGCTGGTTTGCCCTGAAGGGTGTCCTATATCAGGGTGGGGTTCCCTTGGGGTGTGGGGCGGCATGAGCGAGGGGCCTGTGGTGGTTTGCAGGCCAGCCACGCCCCCTGGCAACCCAAGCAGAGGCCCTGGTATCTGGAATTTATTTTCCTTCTACAATTGAAACTTTGTAGCCTGGAGCGGAGCCAAGCCTGGGGCTCCCTCCGAGGCCGGCAGCCATTTGTGTTGGGGTTATAATTGAAACTTTGTTGCCTTAAGAGGGTGGGCCTGGCCAGGGTGTGCGGAAAGCTTTGCTTCCCCTGTTGCCGGCAGCAACCCTGGCCTGCTCTCTCAAGCTCCATTCTGCCGCCATTTGTTTGAATTTGTTTACCTTCTGTAATTGAAACTTTGTAGCTTGAGTGGAGGCTTAGTCCTGGCAAGGGCAGGCGGAAAGCTTGGCTTCTTCTGTTACCTAGGAAACCTTGCTGTCTGTGGCTGTAGCCATCTTGGTTTGGGTTAATTTGCATACTCACTCTGATTGGATGGTGGGCGTGGCTTGTGGGTGTGTCGGAGGTATGGTCAGTTTGCATATTTGTCTATTATTAGATAGGATGGAGGTTACTATGCTTCAATACCTTATTTAGCTTGTTCAGGAAACTAGCCATGCTTTTAAAAAAATTAATTTCCCACACAAAAACTATACAGATTTGCAAATATTTTGTTTTATCTTATGCTTTCTTTCTTGTATTTTAAAGGTATAAACTAAAAATGAAGGTTTAGAAATGTTTCAAGAAAATATGACTTAAAATAATACAAAGTCTGATAACCACATAACCTACTTTAACACTGTCATTTGAAAAACACTTCAAATCAAAATACCACTTTAAGTCAAAACATGTACATTTTGGATTATAAAACTATGCTCACTTCCTAAATTATGTTTGGATTCCTTAGTCTAGACCATCATTATTAAAATCTCTTTACATTATTAAAAATTATTCAGAATCTCCAATAAGTATTTTTTACATCAATCATTTCTACTGATATTTAGGATAATAAAAAACAAAATGGAAACTTTTAAATATTTTATTAATTCATTTAAATCTATTATAAAACTATTATGTTAACATCCTATATAATAAAAGGTTAATATGCAAATTGACTGAACTGCAGAACACCTGGTCGCTATGATGCACACTGACCATCAGGGGGCAGATGCTCAATGCAGGAGCTGCCCCCTGGTGGTCAGTGCACTCCCACCACACAGGGAGAGCGCCGGCTGACTGGCAAGCACAGTGACAGTGGCGGGAGCTTTTCCTGCCTCCGCAGCAGAGCTAAAAATGTGGGACTGATGGCTTGGGCCAGCTCCCTGGGAGTGAGCCTAAGCTGTAAGTCATAGACATCCCCCAAGGGCTCCCAGACTGCTAAAGGTCACAGGCCAGGCTGAGGGGCACCTCCCCATCCCCTGTGCACAAATGTTGTGCACCGGGCCTCAAATAATATTTTAATGAAAAATAATTATATTTCAAAAATAAAAACATTGTAAAAGATGGTATTTAAATATTTTTGTTACATTTATTGGGTTGACATTGGTTAATAAATGTATGTAGGTTTCAAGTGTACAATGCTATGATAAGTCATGTGTATTCTGCATTGTGTTCATCACCCAAAATTATCTCCTTCTGTCACCACACATTTGACTGCTTCTACCTGTTTCTACCTCCCCAACTCCCCTTTCCCTCTGGAAACCACCATACTGTTGTCTGTGTCTATGAGTTTCTGTTTGTCCTCTTTTTTTGTTTTTTTTGTTTTCAGTTTATATGCAACATGTAAGTGAAATCATATAGTTACTGACATTTCCCATCTGACTTATTTCACTTAGCATGATATTGTCAAGATCCATCCATGTTGTTGCAAATGGCAGTATTTTATTTCATTTTTCTTATGGCTGAATAATATTCCATCGTATATGTACTGTAAGAACAGGAAAAAAAAAAAGCCTTTCTTTTCCTTTGCTATAGTCTTCCACAAGTTATGAGAAGCACCTGGTTATTAAAGCCTAACATCGTTAGCTCCTTTGACTTAAACAACTCTGTTCAAACTGCAAGACAAGTTACTCTCAAGGCTACATTCTTGCATACATCTTCTCCCTGCTGGTTTACAACTCATGGATAATTACTAAAATGTTCCCTCTCCCCCACCCCTTTTCAAACAAGCCTCTTTTGAACTCTTCATAACTTTTACTCTAAGTATGTTTTACAAGCTTGGGAAAAATACTGATAAGGCACTTCCCTAAGACATCTGCCTGGACTGTCTCCTGAAGGACTAATGGACAACCCCCCAATGTCTGCTCAATTTCAGCCCAAAGAATCCCCCTGCCTTCCTTGTCACCTAGAAACAGCAACCAAAGCTTTAAAAGGGAGCGGGGGTAGCTTTTGTTCTTTGCTTTTGTATTGACTAGCCATACAAGGGCCCTTTCTCTTTGGGGAAAATAAAAAAACTTTCTCTCTGCATCTATCTCCTCTTTTACTTGTGAATTCCTTCACAGCCTGCATCACTGGCAATAAAACCATAACATGGGCCACATTGAAAAAGGTGAAATTTTTCCTACAAATCTCTGTAATGTCTGCCTTAATAGAAGATAGTGAAGTCTCATATCTGCTTCTGTACTCAATCTTTTGTAATTTATTGCTGTGCTTGAGTAGATAAAGAAAATTTGGCCACGTCACACATATACAGACTTGAAAAACAGAAGAGTATTTTAAAAGCCTTTTCAAATCATTGTGGATATTCTTTGATACCACACCAAAACAGAACAAGTGGTAGTTTTTTAAAGTTTAGCTGCCATGTGAAATCTGAAACAATGTTATGAATGTTTCCAACTCTGACATTAGTCTCTTTCACTTTGAATGTTTTATGCATGCAAGGTATTTATTATCATCAATGCACTTGGTCATTAAAAAATTAAGTCACACTTACGCATAACTTTCAAATATTGACACATTTGGTTGTACTATTTTCAAATACAGATTAAAAATTTCCCTACTAACATTTATCAGTATGTAATAGAGTCCTACAAGCACAAAAGTCTAAAAGTGGCTGGTTTGTGTTTTAAGACAGCATATGAACTGATGGTAAAATTTCTCTGCATTCTCTCCTAAAGCACCTACCATTTCCGTTTGGTCTTTCATCCTGGCTATTTTAAAAACAAACTGGGAAGGGTATACATATATAGTGCTTTTCCTTTTAAAGACTGAGCCTAATTCCTACATGGTGCTTTACAAATGTTACTCTTAGACTCTGTCCAAGTCATACTTTCTGTATTATAAAACAAATTCTTTAAGTCTTAAGTACGGAAGCCTTTCATCACCTGAAATGTCTGGCCATAAAAATAGAATACAAAATGTAGCCATGATTGTCAACATTTCATTAAACTAAAATCATATTCCTTCAATAATGTTAAGTTTTTTTGTTTACATAAATAGAAAACAAGCATCATCAGAAAGTCACTGGAGAGCTAACAAATATACGACCTGGAGATGCAAAGTAAGGTAGTGTGTATGAGATCACAAAGCACATGGCAGGGTCAACATCTGCTGAAGAACAAAAATAAGCCTTAAAGAGTCTGAAGTAATAAACCCAATTGTAGCACACACAAACAAAATATAGAGACACAATACTTTTTAAAGTAAACAAAATTATAAAGTGTTGATGAATAGTGTTAGCTAGGCAATATATGTTTTCAGTAATGTCATCCAAAGTAGAAAACTACATCAAAATCTACCTTGCATAGGTGAATTCTATTTACACAATTATCCTACCTAATAAAAGAGTAATATGCAAGTTGACCACACCTTCACCTACGCCCAAGCCACTCCCACCAGCCAATCAGGGTGAGTATGCAAATTAACCCAACCAAGATGGCGGTTAATTTGAATACATACCTGAGTCCAGGGAACTTCCTCGGCAATTAGGCAGAGGCTTTAGGCTTGGGAAGGGGCCGAGCCTGCCATCGGAGGGACAGGGATCCCCTTCCCAAGCCTAAAGCCTGGGGCAGAGGCTTTAAGCATGGGAAGGGGTCTAGCCTGTGATGGGAGGAGCGGGGGAATCACTTCCCAAGCCTAAACCTGGGGCAAAGGCTTTAGACTTGGGAAGGGGCCAAGCCTGTGATTGAAGGTGTGTGTGTGTGGGGGAACCCCTTCCCAAGCATAAAGCCTGGAGCACAGGCTTTAGGCTTTGGGAAGTGCTGGGGGGAACCCCTTCCCAAGCCTAAACCTGGGTGGAGGCTTTAGGCTTGGGAAGGGGATGAGACTGCAATTGGAGGTTCTGGGCAGGGGTGGGGGTGGGGTGGGGACAACCACTTCCCAAGCCTAAACCTGGGTCGGAGGCTTTAGGCTTAGGAAGGGGCCAAGCCTATGATCAGAGGTGCAGGAGGAGGGTTGGGGGAACCCCTTTCCAAGCCTAAAGCCTGGGGTGGAGGCTTTAGGCTTGGGGAGGTGCTGGGAGGGAACCCCTTTCCAAGCCTAAAGCCTGGGGTGGAGCTTTAGGCTTAGGAAGGGGCCAAGCCTATTATCGGAGGTGCAGGGGGTGGGGAGGACCCCCCTCCCAAGCATAAACCCGGGGGCGGAGGCTTTAGGCTTGGGGAAGTGCTGGGGGGAGTCCCTTCCCAAGCCTAAACCTTGGGCAGAGGCTTTAGGCTTGGGTAGGGGCTGAGCCTGTGATCAGAGGTTCTGGGGGCGGGGAGAACCCCTTCCCAAGCCTAAGCCTGGGGTGGAGACTTTAGGCTTAAGAAGGGGCAGAGCCTGCGATCAGAGGTGGGGGGGGTACCCCTTCCCAGGCCTAAACCTGAGGAGGAAGCTTTTCGCTTGGGAAGGGGCTGAGCTTGGGATCAGAGGGAAGAGAAAAAAATCAATGGAAACGTATCCTCAGGTGAGGATAAAAAGAAAAATAAAGAAATGTCATATTCTATGAAAGACACATTTTGAAAATGCTTAAAGAAAGTTGTCATTTTTTCATGGTGAAGGGACTGGGGTCTGTGTTGATGAAAATACCTGGGCGGCTGCAGTGACTGGCAGTGGCTGCAGCAGAGGGGTGATGGGGCGGGTGCCTTCCCCTGATCAGCCCAGTTGCCTCAAGCAAAGGGAAGCCAGACTGCGACTTAGGTACGCTCCCAATGGGGAGTGGGCTTAAGCCATCCATAGGACATCCCCTGATGGTTCCCAGTATGTGACAGGGGGCAGGCTGGGCTGAGGGACCCCTCCCCCAGTGCACAAATTCCATGCACCGGGCCCCTAGTATACAATATAAAACATGAAGTTATGTAGAGAGCACCTGGGAGAGCACCTGAGCAAAGGTCATCAGCTGAATCCAGCAGCATTGGCAAAGCCATGCCCTGGAAACATACCTCGCCAAAGGCGATGAATGTTGTCAGTCCTGACCTTTAGGTCAAACACCAGGCGGTGGGTGCCATTATCTAGGTTCACTCAGGTGCCAGGGGTATCCAGGCTCAGGCAGGCCTGACAATTACAAGAAGCCACAAACAGGAAGAATGTAGCTTAACCTTTAAGCATGACTTAACATAATTTCCCTTTGTCTTAAACTCTAGTAAAACTTCCTGGTATCATGCTGTATATAATAAATGTGCTGCACTAGCTCTATGTCACTGTCTGTCCATCTGAGAAGAGGGTCCCACATGATCCAAGCTTTACTTGTATATGTGTCTGTCCTTTTCTTAATCCCCAGTTGCCCCTACTCAGGTCTTGTTCACTCTCTAGCTGTGCTGGCTGCAGAAGAAAGTTATAATGATATGATGATGATGATGATGATGATGATGATGATGATGATGATGTAAGCAGAAATAACACCAATCTTTCAAAAAAAACTTTAAGAAAATAAAGTCAAACATATACTTACTATATGATCCAACCATTCTATTCCTAAGTATTTACTCAAGAGAAATGAAAGAATATGTTCATACAAAAACCTGTACATCAGTGTTTATAGCAGCTTTATTTTAATAGCCAAAAATGGAACCAACTTAAATGCCCATCAACATATTCATTAATAAACAGTGGTGTATCCATACAAGTGTGGAATACTTCTCAGAAAAAAAACAACAACAATGAATTCTTGATACATACAACCAAATGAATGAATCAGAATTATTAGACTGAATGAAAAAAAGAACACATTGAGACTGGTAGGAAGAGCAGAGGCACTGAATGGGTTGGCTCGACAACTATATGACATTTTTTTACACAGAAAGGATATCTCAGCTGCAGAGGTCTCCCATGAGGATCAAGGAGTCCCCCCCCCTCAACAAACTCCTGCCCAGGATTACAGAGCTGGGAAGAGAAGTACCCATAATTTCCTATCTAATAATAGACAAATATGCAAATTGACCATACCTCCGACACACTCACAAGCCACGCCCACCATCCAATCAGAGCGAGTATGCAAATTAACCCAAACCAAGATGGCTATAGCCACAAACAGCAAGGTTTCCTAGGTAACAGAGGAAGCCAAGCTTTCTGCATGCCCTTGCCAGGCCTAAGCCTCCACTCAAGCTACAAAGTTTCAATTATAGAAGGTAAACAAATTCAAACAAATGGCGGCAGAATGGAGCTTGAGAGAGCAGGCCAGGGTTGCCGCCGGCAACAGGGGAAGCAAAGCTTTCCACACACCCTGCCTGGGCCCACCCGCTTAAGGCAACAAAGTTTCAATTATAACCCCAACACAAATGGCTACCAGCCTTGGAGGGAGCCCCAGGCTTGGCTCCGCTCCAGGCTACAAAGTTTCAATTGTAGAAGGAAAATAAACTCCAGATACCAGGGCCTCTGCTTGGGTTGCCAGGGGGCGTGGCCGGCCTGCAAACAACCACAGGCCCCTCGCTCATGCCACCCCACACCCCAAGGGAACCCCACCCTGATATAGGACACCCTTCAGGGCAAACCAGCTGGCCCCCACCCCTGTACCAGGCCTCTATCCTATCTAATAAAAGAGTAACATGCAGATTGATCATCACTGCAACACACAATATAGCTGCTCCCATGTGGTCAAAGATCCTGCCCCCATGTGGACACAAGATGGCCACCACAAGATGGCCAGCAGGAGAGGGCAGTTGGGAGGCACCCGGCCTGCAAGGGAGGGCAGTTGAGAGGGACCAAGCCTGCAAGGGAAGGCAGTTGGAGGTGATCAACCCTGCAGGAGAGGGCAGTTAGGGGTGACCAGGCTGGCAGAGGAGGGAAGTTGGGGGCAAACAGGCTGGCAGCAGAGTGGTTAGGGGGTGATCAGGCTGGCAGGCAGAAGCGGTTAGGGGCAATCAGGAAGGCAGGCAGGCAAGCATTTGGGAGCCAGCAGTCCTGGATTGTGAGAGGGATGTCCGACTGCCTGTTTACGGGCAGTCGGACATCCCTCGAGGGGTCCCAGATTGGAGAGGGTACAGGCTGGGCTGAGGGACAACCCCCCTCCATGCACGACTTTCATGCACCGGGCCTCTAGTTAGGCTATAAAAACCAATCAAGATTGTGCTGAGGGACATAGAGACACAGGCAGTTTCCCTTAAAAGGCCAGTGTACAAACTTACTCAGACCCACTCCCTCTGAACTCTAGCACTGGGGAAGCAGCCTGTGGGGGAGGGATTCAGGGACATACAGGGAGGAACTTGATTGACTGGAATCACAGCAAAAACTTGGATGTGCTTTCTCCCAGGCAAGGTGCTCACTGGGGTAATTGTTCCTATGCTGAGATCTTCCCCTTGCAAAGCTAACTGGCAGCCATAACTGCGTTTCCATCAGCCTGGCTCACCCTGGTGATTCCCTGAGACTCTGCCCCATCCAGTTTACTGACCCACCCAAGCAGTTTGCAGAGGCTTTTCCATATGAACAGCCTGCCCTTGCTAAGGCTTCAGACTTTTAGGAAATCTCTCAAACAAGCATAGACGGAGTCAGCATGCCATATACCCTCTATAGGCACTAGCACCAGCCTGCCATCCTTCACAGCTTGGACGCTTCTGGGAACTTCCAAGCTCAATACAAATAGCAGCCATCTGTAGATCACTCTTTAGCTCTTGTGAGGGGGCCCCAGGCAGTGGCTGACTTTGTATCTCCTGAGAGGCCCCAGAGCCAATTCACCTGGTGGACAGATTCAGACTATACTGGATTACAACTCTACTCATCCATGAGCAACACACTCAAGACACCGACTCAGGGAGCAACAGAGCCTCATGGATGCATGTCCTGCTTCATATGGGTGTCTCCTGCACAGCAGCTCTTTTATTGTAGTTGGAGCCAATCTTCCCAAGTGGTAGGCCTGGAGGTCAATCCCTCCCAGTGATGCTTACATCAACTAAGGCTCAACTACAATAGAGCAGTGCACACAGCTCACACAGGGGCACACCAGGAGTGCCCAGCTCAGGTGACTGGGGAGGCTAAGCAACTGGGCCCCACAATATACCTACTCTACAAAGCCACTCTTCCAAGTCTGGGATACAGAAGACCTACATAATACAAACAAAATGAAGCAGCCAAAATGTGGGGACAAAGAAACATGTCAGAAATGAAAGAACATGAGAAATCTCCAGATGAAGAACTAAATGAAATGGAAGCAAGATAACTACCAGATACAGAGCTCAAAACAATCGTTAGAGGATGCTCAAAGAACTTAATGAGAACTTCAAGGAACTTGGTGAGAATTTCAAGGAACTTCGAACATCAACAACATAAAAAAGGACCAATCAGAAATGAAGTGCACACTAACTGAAATAAATAATAATTTACATGGAATCAACAGTAGAATAGAGGATGCCAAGAATCTAATAAAAAATCTGGAATGTAAGGAAGTAAAAAACACCCAATCAGAACAGCAAAAAGGAAAAATGAACCCCCCCAAAATGAAGACAATGTAAGGAGTTTCTGGGGTGACTTCAAGTTTACAGACATTCACATCATGGGCATACCAGGAGAAGAGAGGGAGCAAGGAAAAAAAAAAAAAAAAAACTATTTGAAAAAATAATGACATAAAACTTCCCTTACCTAGTGAAAGAAATAAATCCAAGAAGCACAACATGAATCCAAAGAGGCACACACCAAGACACATCATAATTAAAATGCCAAAGGTTAAGGACAAGGAGATAATCTTAGAAGTGGCAAGAGAAAAGCAGCTAGTTACCTACAAGAGAGCTCTCATAAGATTGTCAGCTCATTTCTCAACAGAAACTTTGCAGGCCATAAGAGAGTGGCAAGAAATATTCAAAGTGATGAAAAGCAAGAACCTACAACCAAGATTCCTCTACCTGGAAAAGCTATCATTTATAATTGAAAGTTGGATAAAGGGCTTCCCATATAACGAAAAGCTGCTACAAGAGTTCATCAATACCAAACCAGTATTACATGAAGTTTTAAAGGGTCTCCTTGAAGGAGAAAGAGGAGGAGAAGGAGGAGAATTAAAAGATAAAAAATAGGAACAACAAATGGCAATAAATGCATATCCATCAACAATTGAATCTAAAAATCAAAACAAATGAACAAGGAATCTAATGAATAAAATAAACTGATGAATAAAATAGAACCAGAGGCATGGAACAGACTGACACATCTCAGAGGGAATGGGGGGAGGGGGCTGGGAAGAGATTAACCAAAGAACTTATATGTATACATGCATTACCTATGGACACAGACAATAGGGTAGTAAAGGCCTGGGATGGGGCAGCAACCAGGTGGAGGTGGGTAGTGGGTGGGGGGGGTGTGAGAAGAGCAATATCTATAATACTCTCGGAATAAAAGTTTAAAAAAAAGAAATGAAGTGTGCAACACATGACAATATGCATAACTTTGACAACATCATGCTAAGTTAAGGACGCTAGTCACTAAAGGCTACACAATGATTGCTTGATTACATTTATAGGAAATGTGGAGAACAGGCAAATCCATACATAAAAAGTGGTTTTGTGGTGGCCAGCGGATTGAGGAGGGGAGAGTTGGGACTGACTCCTTATAAGAACAGGGTTTCTTCGGGTGTGATGGGAATATTCTGGAATTTTACAACATAGTTAATGTACTAAGAATCACTGATTTGTACGCTTTCAAACAGTGAATGCTATATCCCACTTTTTAAAAAGCGATTGGGAAAATCCTCCCATAAGTTAAGTTTGACATTGTGAGGTTTACGCTATATGTGCAACCAAGATGTAACAGGGACTGTAATTCACTCATCCCTCCTCCCCCAGGGATTATCATTTAAGATAGTCCTGCCTTTTGTTCTTTAAAGTTTGCAGTGGAAGTAGTCCCAGGTATCAGGTCCTAACAGAGAAATCCTTCCCATTCAGCCATGGGCCCAGGAAAGTCACCCTCATTGGGCCTCACACTGACAAGGGTCCCTGCCATCCCTGAGTCCCCACAGGTCCCTGAGCTCCTGTGGACACTGAGGGGAGGACAGCATCCCTGTTTCACACGTCTTCTCTCACAGCCACAGGCAGTGCTGGAAGCTTTTAGGTCTGATGGCCACCATCCTTATGCCCAGCCGACTCTTCCCCCACGTAGGTCTTTAGCTCCCCGCCTTGCTGGCCAGCCAGTGGACCATGTCCCTGGAGACCACTGACCCTGACCCACATGTAAAGGCGGGTAGCAGGGCTGGGGTCCTCCAGCTCCTACCACTTTCCCGTCGGGTCCACCCCACTCAGCCTGAAATTTCCCCACTAAATATTCAGGCCCTCCAGGGTCCTGTGCCCATTCTGTGAACCACGGCGTCTAGGTCCGCGGAACAGCCCTCATCTGTCTTCAGCCACAAATCAAAGCTGGTGGTCCCCACTGCCTGTTTATAGACCTTCAACAACTCTGCAGGGAACTTCCGATAAGTGTGGGCGACACCCACAGAGACAATGTCGTGGTGGAGGCTGCTCTCCTCCTCAGGAAGGCACCTTCCCTTGGGGGTCCGTCAGGAGATCAGCATATCTTCCAGGGGAAGATGGTTCTGTGAGAGCACCCCATTCCCGAATCTAACTGCCTGCCATGCCCTGAACACCTCCCGGGAATTCCTGTGGCAATGCCCTCCCCCACCTCGTGACTCCAAGGACCCTCCCTGGCATAGTCCCTGCTCTGCGCTGTGGGTCTCTGGCCGCGCTGGTCTTGGCTCTCCCACAGGAGGTGCCAGAGCTCTCTGGTGAGATGGCCTGTTCACCTGCACACCAAGCTCAGGACTAAAGCAGCGATGAAGAGGCCTCCCCCTGCCCTGCAAGGTACAGCTGGGCGGGGATGCTCCTGGGATGCCTACATGGCTGGCACCTTCCACCTCTGGCCTGAGACTCACAATGGGTCAGAGACTCCACAGCTCCTGTTGATGACTCGGCCCTCAAGAAGCCTGCTGGAGGGTCCGCAGGACACTGGACACCTCACTGTCCTGATTCAAACTGGGTTCGAGATGTGGAGCAGCTGCAGGGTAGGTCCCTGGTCCTCCATGGGGACCTGGCAGCCAGTAGCTGACTTTGAACTTCATGCCCCTGAGGCCTCAGTGCTGCTGCAGTACTGAAAGTCTCCGCCAGGCGCTTCCCATGGCATGCCCAAGTTCATGGCTATTGCAGGCTGACAACACACCAGAACCACATCACATTGACTAGATTCCCCTGATGAAATGGGGCCCGTGGATCTGCAGTGTGCAGGGCATAGGCACGCACGGGTGGAGGTGGGAGGGAGGGCAGCTGCAGCCAGAGTGCAGCACCGCTGGCAGCAGCAGGGCCTCAGCAGCACCATCCCTTGTAGTGTTGGCCACCCACCACCCCAACTCCAGCTCTCATCACATGCTGGGCCCTCCCTTTTCCAGTTCCTGCAGAGGGCAGGCACCTGCCAAGGGGCAGCCAATACCCTTGACAGCTCCAGGGGTGCCCACTGCTGTCCAGGGGCCTCGGGGTTCCCAGCCCGCACCTGGGCTCCTCAAAAGTTGTGGCGGTGGCTGTGGAACCCCCCTCCCTGGACATGTCTAGTGTTTTTATAAAATACAAGACAAAATTATCCCTGGCTGGTGTGGCTTGGTTGGTTGGAGCATTGTCCTATATACCAAAAGGTATCTGTCTATCTATCATCTATCTATCTATCTATCTATCTATCTATCTATCTATCTATCTATCATCTATCATCATCATCTACCTCTCTAAAATCAGTAATTGTATCCTGCGGTGAGGACTAAAGTATATCTAAATAAATAAAATAAAAAATAAGCTCTAGCTGGTTTTGCTCAGTGGATAGGCCTAAGGACTGAAGGGTCCTGGGCTCAAGTCCAGTCAAGGGCACATGCCCGGGTTAAGGGCTCAATGCCCAGTACGGGGCATGCAGGAGGCAGCCAATCAATGATTCTCTCTCATCATTTATGTTTCTAACCCTACCACTTCCTTCCTCCTTGAAATCAATAAAAATGTATTAAAAAGAAAAGACAGAATTCAAATATAATGCAACAATACACATAAGTCTGGAGAAGTATAAATGGAGTTAAAGTATTTAAAATTCCTTGTATTATTCTTATTAACCATGAACAGAGAGGGGAAAGTAGGAATGAATAAACCCTGAATGAACCCTGTGGGATTGAAATGGAAGTATTGGTAAGAACTCTTGCTTTTCAATATATTTTGATGCAGAACTGGAGATTAATGTATACATGTATGTATGTGTATATATGGACACACATGATTCCCTGCTGTTCACTGAGGGAACCTATGAGCAATGACAACCCCAATAGCAATATGCACATCTACCACAATTTGTGCCCGGATCTTGGTTTCTAAACATCACTGGCCCCTGAAAGGAATCAGAACTTTTATGAAAAAGGGCTGGGGCAGAAAACTGCAGGATGAGCTTGGAACATCTTGTTGTCCAGAGAGGAAGGAAGTGCCCAAACAATAATGGGGACAGGTCAGAACACATGAACTCACCTTGAAATGGGACCACTGGCCCAATATGGGGAAATTAAGCACCAAAATAATAAGCTTTCCCTTCTCCCTCACTTGTTTGTTTTTCATTTGTCGTTAAGCATTTATCAATGTAGGAGGAATGAAATAATAAGAATATCATTTGGCAAACATAATAATTGATTCATGCAAGGATAATTGATAGATTTTAAATCTAGTACATGTAATTTTGAGGAGTAACAAAATATTTACAGACACTCAGAGTACCTCCACACAAGGTATTTGTGACATACAAAAGATAAATAGTACCTTTATTGTGAACAAACCTGGCAGACATTTTGTAACCACATGATCACAGTCAACACTGGCAGCAATGGAGCCGAGCACGTGCCTGCGGATTTGCTGCATGGGAAGAAATCAGCATCGCTTGTGTGACATTCCTGCCCACATGGCATAACATGAAGCTACATGAAGAAACTTCAGACAGACCTAAGTGGAAAGTCTACAAATAACTGGCCTATACTCTTCAAACTGTGAATGCCATGAAAAGCAAAGGAAGCCTAAAGAACCTACCCAGGTTAAAAGAGACTAAAGAAATAGGACATTGGATATAACACATCATCTTGGATTTACTTGGACTATAAAGGATATTATTGAGACAACTAGAGGCCCGATGCATGAAGATTCATGCAAGAATAGGCCTTCCTTCCCCTGGCTGCCAGCACCGGCTTCCCTCCAGCACCTGGGACCCAGGCCTTTGCTCTGGCCATTGCATTCCGCCTTCGCTCAGGCCAGAGCTGCCTCCTGACTTCGCTCCAGCCCTGCTGCCCTCCTGTAGCTCCCGCCACTCCCCATCCCACCCCTCACGTAGCAGGCATCCTGCCCTGCCCCGGCTGCTCCGCGCCTGTGTGTGTGCACTGTGCAGAGGCCCAGAGTGGCCGGGCCATGGCGACGATGCAAGCATCCTGGCCTGGTCACTGCCATCTTTGTCACGTCAATTTGCATATTCCCTCCTTATTGGATGTGGGCACTGCCATCTTTGTTGCAGAGTGATGGTCAATTTGCATATTCTGTCTTTATTAGATAGGATAACAAATATCTGAATAAGATCCAAGATTAAATATTAATACTGACCCAATTTTAATTCCCTGATTTTTATAATTATCCTTTTTTTTTTTTAGGAAATGCACACTAAAGTATTTAGGAGTAAAGAGGTGTCATGTCTGCAACTTGCAAATGGTTCATATATTATATCTAACAAACCTACATTTACATTTATTTAGGTAATAAACAAGAAGGGAGAAAGGATAAAGTAAATGTAGTAATATGTTAACATTTGGGGAATGGTTTTAGGAATTCTTTGTACAACTTTTCTATAACACTGAAACTTCTAATACAGAATATTTCTAAAAGAAAAATTCTAAAAATAATTTTAACAACTTACAACCCATTAAATGAAATAAAATGAGTTATTATTGATAAATGAATAAATCAAAAGTTTAAAGAAGAGATATTTACACTGACTCCAAAAACTTCCCTATAAAGCAATACTTGTGAAGTGAAAAAGGAAACATTATAAAGGAGAAACACAGCAGATACTGCCTTCACTGATCAACATTAACATCACCAAGAATGGCAAATCAAAATTATAGGTCACATCACAGGATGCAATGAGGAGAGTATAGGACTACTTCTGTGATGCGCTTGCTAAAAATGTCTGATCTAAATATTATCATAAGGAAACATCAGAAAAATCCATGATCTGAAATTGAAGGACATTCTACATACATTAGTGGAACTTCCTCTTCAAAAGATTCCAGGTCATGAAAGTCAAGGAAAGACTAAGGACCTGTTCCAGACTGAAGGAGAAGAACAGACAATACAGCTCAGTGTGACCCATGGATCTGAACAGGGTCTTTATGCTATAACAGATGCTACAGACAAGTGGCAAAAATTGAAAAGGATGAGAGGGTGAAATTATAGAATGTACTAGTGTGAATTTTCTGATTGTGAAGGTGGTATGGTAGACAAGTGGAATATACTAAAGGTATAAGGCATGATGGCACAGTGTAACAATTTGCTCATAAATGGTTCAGGGCAACAGAGTTCTTTGTACTAAAACTTGGAACTTTCTGTAATTTTAAGACTCTTTCTAAAAAATCAATCAATAAATGGAAAAGTAAAACCAAGATGGCGGCATAGGTAAACACCTAAACTGCTGCCTCACAGAGCAATTTCAAAACTACAACTAAAAGACAAAACAGACATCATCCAGAACCACAGGAAAGCTGGCTGAGTGGAAATTCTACAACTAGAAGGAAAGAGAAAAGTACACTGAGACTCACAGGAGCTGCAGGAGGCAGAGGTAGAGAGATGTGAATGCATAGAGGACTGACTGCTGAGTGCATAGCTGCCTTTTTCAAGCAGGAGGGAGATGGAAGCTCCCGACTGCACTGAATTCCAGTTCCAAGAGAGATTCTGGGGACCCAGACTCATTGGGAAAAAACTGCACTGTCTGGCAGCGGGTGAAACTCGAGGGCGGCTTTCTCTCAGAGGTGCTTTCAGCGATTACAGCAGGACACTGAGACCCAGGGGCCTCATAGGGCAGGGTTGACGGGAAGCCAAGGCTGTCTGCTCCACCCTGAAACTCTGCCCTATCCAAGCTGAGCACAGAGGATTTTTCAAGTCTTGTCTCAGAAGGGTGTCTCCAGCACAGAAGTTCTTCCAGTGTAGACACAGCTGATCCTCACAGTCAATTGGCCTGGAGGTCAATTTCTCCCAGTGATACCAACAACAATCAAGACTTAACTACAACAAGGCTGTGCACACAGTCCACAAAGTTGTGCACCAAGTGTGTCCATCTCAGGTAACTGGGAGGCTGAGCCACTGGGCCCTATAGGACACCTCGCATACAAAGCTACTCTACCAACTCAGGGAAGCAGTGAAAATGCAGAGACAAAGAAATACATCACAAATGAAAGAAATGGAGGAAAGGAAAACAACTGGATATAGAGTTCAAAACCATGGTTATAAGGTTTTTTAAGAATTTCCTAGAAAAGGCCAATAAATTTAGTGAGACCCTTGAGGATATGAAAAAGGACCAACAAGAAATTAAACATACACTGACTGAAATAAAAAATATTATACAGAGATCCAACAGCAGACTAGAGGACCACAAGAATCAAGTCAAAGATTTGAAATACAAAGAAGCAAAAAACACTCAACCGGAAAAGCAAAAGGAAAAAATAATCCAAAAATATGAAGATAGTTTAAGGAGCCTCTGGGACAGCTTCAAGTGTACCAACATCCAAATTATGGGGGTGCCTGAAGCAGAGAGAGAGAAAGATACTGAAAACCTATTTGAAGAAATAATGACTGAAAACTTCCCCCACCTGGTGAAAGAAATAGACTTACAAGTCCAGGAAGTGCACAGAACCCCAAACAAAAGGAATCCAAAGAGGACCACACCAAGACACATCATAATTAAAATGCCAAGAGCAAAAGACAAAGAGAGAATATTAAAAGCAGCAAGAGAAAAACAGTTAATTACCTACAAGGGAGCACCCATACAATTGTCAGCTGATTTCTCAACAGAAACTATGCAGGCCAGAAGGGAGTGGCAAGAAATATTCAAAGTGATGAATAGCAAGAACCTGCAACCAAGATTACTCTACCCAGCAAAAGCTATCATTCAGAATGGAAGGTCAGATAAAGAGCTTCACAGATAAGAAAAAGCTAAAGGAGTTCATCACCACCAAACCAGTATTATATGAAATGCTGAAAGGTATTCTTTAAGAAGAGGAAGAAGAGGAAAAAGGTAAAGATAAAAATTATGAACAACAAATACACATCTATCAACTAGTGAATTTAAAAATCAAGTGAATAAAAAAATCTGATGAACAGAATAAACTGGTGAATATAATAGAATCAGGGGTATAGAAAGGGAGAGGACTGACAATTCTCTGGGCGGAAAGGGGGTGTGGGGGGGTGCGGGAAGAGACTGGACAAAAATCGTACACCTATGGATGAGGACAGTGCTGGGAAGGTAAGGGCAGAGGGTGGGGTGGGAACTGGGTGGAGGGGAGCTATTGGGGGGGGAAAAAGAAGAACAATTGTAATAATCTGATCAATAAAGAATTATTAAATTAAAAAAAAATAAATGGAAAAGTAGAAAAGTCTTAGGCAAACTTTATTTCCCCCATGAGGAAAGATTTTTAAATCAGTGTTTAAAATTACATAAGTCCAATAGTACTATAACAATTTTAATACAGGTAATTAGAAGCCACAGCAGCAGATACCAAAATTATGTCTATCTAAATCTTTAGGACCAAATATTGTGATAAAATTGGAATATATAAAAAAAAAAAAATCTATCAACTAGCATCATTAAAATATGAATGACAAGTTGTTAGTGCTGGCTTTCATTTACAAAATCTGCTTAAAACTTAGATGCCCCCAATATACCCCAGTTTAAAATACTATATAAATTTTCATCAAACATATGATCAAAAATTTTTTTCTTTAATAAAAAGTTCACGTCATGTGTCTAATGGAAAACAAAAGTTTTATGTAAACAGTTCAGTAAATAATTTTTTATTGTTTATGTTTCAGATAATGTAATTTTTCAGCAAAATCTCTTTATATTCTTGTTGTGTTTTCAAAAGTAGATCTTGACATGAACTTGACTGACTGATTGATCCCACAGATCCTCAGGACAAACTCTATAGGATTCAGCTTCAAATTTAGCAGCATCTGGAAAGAAAAAGAATTCTATTCTTTAAACTACAATTATGTATGAGTGTTAAGAAGAATAAAGACATCTATAACTGGATACACAACACAAGAATACCATGAAGCTTAATTATTAATTCAGTGGTTGCACACTGTATTAATTGGTATCATGGCTAAGTATCAGAGCTTCTGGTTTTCCCCATCCTTCATTCATTTATTCAACACCATGCACTAAGGTAGTATGAGAAGCAGTGGAGTTACAAGATGAAGATGACACAGCCCACCCCTGAACCCTTATCTATATATATAAATGGCTAATATGCAAAGTGTCCCCTCAGGAGTTCAACTGGGAGATCGGGAGTTCGATTGCTCACTATGACATGTGCTGACCACCAGGGGGCAGTGTGGAATGAAGGAAGGCCCTGTCGGGAAGCTGGAAGGCCCTGATCAGATCAGCCCTGATCGCCAGCCAGGCCTAAGGACCCTAACTTTGCACGATTTTTGTGCACTGGGCCTCTAGTTTAATGTAAACTGAAAAAACACAACAACAAACGAACAAGCAATTTCCACTTAGAGGCATAGATACCACCAACTAATATAATACAAGGCACTATTGGAGCGCACAGAGGAGACATCCCAGTTTTGTGTCAATATTGTTGGCTTTTTGGTGGAGGTGATATGTAAGTTGATACCTGATGGGGGAAAAAAAAGTATGCCAGAAAGAGAGATGAAGCAGATGCCAAGACTAGAATGAGGAAGAACATTTGTGGAACTAGAAATAGTCTAGTTTAGCTAGCTGCTAGAGCAAAGGGGCAGAGCAGCAAATATGAGGCTGCATTATTTGGCAAGAACTAAGTGGATTTCAGTGTTTTTACTCCATGCAAACGAATTTGGAGTTTTTCATGATGGTGCAAAGTAAAAGAATGCCAAAGTCAATGACTGGAAATTTGAATATTGCCCCTCAGTTGACAGTTATATGAACTGTAACTGCCTGACTCAGTATTACTAGACAAGTCTGGTTATTTGGCCTTATAGCACTATCAAAAACTTGAGAAGTGGATGAAGGCAGTTTTCTGACCATAGTTTCAGTGTGCATGTCGACAGTCCACGGCAGAGGGAAGGAAGAGAATAGCCAGAAATGAAGAGACATACATACTGGTAGACTTCTGAGATCTTTAAAGAGCTTTAGAACATGATGATTACATGTGGAATAAACATATTCTTCCTTATGACTGTTTATATTTCACATTTTTCATTCACATGGATAAGAAAACACTTAATGAAGTATATTTTTATCCAAACATGGAAACAGATGCCATTTCCTATTCTCAGTTTATTTACAAAATCAATGATATCTAAAATTATTAATAAATTTTGGCAACATACCTTCTTTTAGTTCTCTAGTTAGGGTTTCTCCATACTCCTGCCACATCTGAAATAGACCAAATATTATTTTTAGTATTTAAGTTAAACAAGACATTATTAGAGGAATGATATATAGCTTATGAAATGTGTCTTTTAAATACTACTTTTAGAGACTGGAGCACTGGGGATTGCACAAATAGAACAATAATCACATAAATAAAATTAATTGCCAAAGCACTGGGAACCCCTAGAGGTGTGCCTGCAGCAGCGGCCTTCGCAGGGGAAGAGCCAATGTCTTCGGAGGCCGTGGTGACCCCTCGTGACCCTTTGCCAACGCTGGGGATCCAAACGCAGCCTGACTCGGTAGAAGGTGGTGTCTGCATTCTAAATAATGAAAAATCCCATAAAAGAGATAAATGACTCTGGTCGCAACATATTCACATGAGTCTGTTGCTTCACATTTTGCCCTTATCACTGTTTTTTGATGAAGAAATCAAAAAATGCCCCAAGGATTCAGAGAAAAAAACTAAAGAAAGGAGTACAATTTTTGGACGAAAAGCTTACAGGTGCTCTATTAGATGAAGAAACAAGTTCTGTGGGCTGAGAACAAGCAAATAAGGCCTCTCCTGCTTATCGAGAGGTTTGCATTGATAGAGATAATTTAAAGAGAAAATTGGATAAAATGAACAAAGACAACCTGAATCTTTAAAGTATTGAATGAACAGCAGCAGTCTAAAGAAGAATTCCTCAGGCTAAGAACAGAGGTGGAAACGCAGCAGGTGATAAGGGATTTAAATCCACCTTCGTCAAACTGGGAGATGGAAAAGTTGAGTTGTGACCTGAAGAACCATGGCTTGGAACAAGAACTAGAACTGATGAAGAAAGAATGTAACAATCTCAGAATAGAGCTAAAAAAGCCAAACAAATGCATCCATCTCAGGAAGACAATCACAGAGCAGAGCTCTCCAAAGACGAAGCAGTTCAAGTGATGATATGCAAAATGGATACTGGGAGCTGAAGAGAGAAATGTCTAATTTGCACCTGGTGGATCAAGTACAAGTTGAACTGAAAACCCCAACTGCAATCAAGAAAGCCTGTGTCCCTGTAGGATTCCCGTAAGACCTTGGCAAAGACAGCACAAAACTGCACTTGATGAATTCACTGCAACATACATAAGACACCCCCCTCTCTCACCAAATGGCAAAACTCTTTGTCATCCCACATCTTCCCCTTTACCAGGAGATGGGAAGGTTTTATCAGAGAAAGCAATTCTCCCATCATGGACAGATAGATAACGAGAGACCCATTTCTCATGACTGCACAAACTGTCAGGAACGTTACTCACATGGCAGGAATTCTCTGGAAGATCATTCTTGGGGACTCCCAAGCCCTGCTAAATCAAGTGAAACAGCATTTGGGGAGACTAAAAATAAAACGTTGCCTTTACCCATCCTGCCACCACCGCATAACTTGGATCAACATAATCAAAACTGCCTTTATAAGAATTAATTCTGAAGAGATCTGGGACTTGGTCATGAGGTTGCTGCATCTCCCCCAAGGGTACTCTTGAGAAATTCTTTAATAAACTGAAAGCGGGTTTTGATTAAACTTTTGCCAAGTTCTTCAATGTACACATTTGCACATACTGTAACATATTATGTAGTTGTTTATCCAGTATGAGAGAGCAACCCTTCATCTTCACATTCTGCCTAAGAATCAGGTATATATTACTAATAAATTAATAAACTTGCTTCAAAAAGACAAAAAATAATAAATAACAAAATGAGCTTTCTATTCTTATACTTTTAGATAATTAAAAGCTTAAGATATGTTCTATGCTATTAATTTTTCAATTTGAAATGACAAAAGTGGTACTGTCATAAGGTCACATGAACATTCTACTGACAAAAAATAGCTGAAACTATGTTACTGCCTGTATTACGACTGAGACATTTCTTTATTCATATGGACCACAAAGGTTTTTCTCAATGGTTAGAGCGTCGGCCCGTTGACCTAAGGGTTGCAGATTTGATTCCTGGTCTGGGGCACGTACCTGGGTTGCGGGTTTGCTCTCTGCCCCCAGTTGGGTTGCATGCGGGAGGGAACCAGTCAATATTTATCTCTCACATCGATGTTTCCCTTTCTCTCCTCCCCTCTCTCCCTCCCACTCTCCCTGTAAAACAATGGAAAAAATATCCTCAGGTGAGGATTAATAACAATAACAAAAATCAATATATAATTCTGTACTTGTAATAACCTTTTCTTTCTAGAAATTAGAGCTAAATTTGGAAACAAACAATTATTATAGTCTACTTAATGATGAAATGTGTAGGAATACTTCAAATTATATTACAAGTGTTCTTAATAAAACTTTTCTTTAAAAAGGTATCCTTTCACTCAATGCCTGAAACAGGATTTAAAATAGTATACTAAACATTAACACTGTGGTGATCATTATAATGTGATACCCAATGCCTTTATAAATTTCAGGCGTGAAGACAAATTTGATGACTAACATGTTCCCCAGTATTTTTGGAGACTGTTCCTATTAATACTTTTATGACAATAGAATGATAGACAGGCCTTATTAAATGGATAATGTGGCAACATTACTAGACAGACTTTGTAAAATAAATAGCTTGATACCAGATAAAGACCAAGGCCTTTACTGAAACACTTAGAGGCCTGGTGCATGAAATTTGTGTACAGGTAAGGTCCCTAGGCCTGGCTGGTGATCAGTGCTGATTGGGGCCTTTCGGCTGCCAGCCTGGGCCTCCCTTCCACAGCTACCAGCTGCTAGCTGCTGGCTGGGGTCTCCCTTTCCTAGCTGCTGGCTGGGGTCTCCTTCATTCCGCGCTGCCTCCTGGTGGTCAGCGCACATCATAGTAAGTGATCAAACTCCTGGTCTCCCAGTCGAACTCCTGAGGGGCCAATTTGCGTGTGCCGCCTGGACGAAGCATCCAGCCTCATGGAGAGGCTGACAAACCCAGACACTCCATTGGTGGCAGATTGAGCCTCGCTGCTGGGCTCCCACGATCCCCAGCCAGGCCGACAGGCCTGGACACTCCAGCAGTGCCATCTTTGTTGGGTTAATTTGCATACTTGTTCCTGATTGGCTGCTAGGTGTAGCGAAATGATGGTCAATTAGCATGTTTCTCTTTTATTAGTGTAGATTTTATGTCAACATTAATAAAATAGGTAATACGTGTGTCACATTTTTATACAACTTGAATTAAGAAACTACCTATGGAACATTATCTGTTCCCACAAAAGCTCCTTTCCTAAATATTTACTTCTGTGATGTTTATGATTATTTCTAGGTGAGGACTTTGTCCGGACAGTGGAAGGAGCTTGAAGTTTCAACGTTAATAAGGAAAACATATCTGCCATTTTATTTCTATTGTGTCATTTTCAACAATATAGAAAGGTGAGAAAAGTACACACGTGAAAACAATGTACCAGCAACTTTCAATTCAAAGGATTTGTCATTAGAAGAGATTTTTCTCAGAACTGGCCGTTCCCAAACTCCGTCCCATAGGAATCTGTTTCCCCTGGGGACACCTGCAGGATTCCAGAGCTTCAGAGTCTCTATTCCCCTTCAGTTAGGCAGCTCGATTTGTCTTATTATATAAAACATTTTCATGCAAAATTTATAATAAAAGATCTAGTCTGAAAAAATATTTAAGTTATGAAAATCGCTGATTTATTTTTTAAATTTTTTATCAAGCATATACTGGATATGTCATATTTAATGGAAAGTTCCATAGATTTCTGCTTTCATACACAAAACATAGTGAAGGTAAATATGAACAAACTGCTAGGATTTGGAATTGGTGTATCTCCTTCATACTCTGTTTCTTTCTTGTATTTCTTGCTAATGTCAGTTTGTCTATCATTAGCAGCCAGTCTTTTCTACCTCCCCTTAATTGCCGTTTCTAATGTGTTAGTAATTGAGAAACCAGATAAGCAAACTTTGAAACTTTGGCCCCAAATACACAATTCTGCTTGAAGGCTTTAATAATCCCCTGAAAAAATTGCACAATATTTAATGTTCTTATTTTGTGGCAGCTCTTTTGGTTACTCAGAGTTTCATTTACTTTCTGATTCCTGTCTCTCTTTTGGACAGTGGAGGACTTGTATGGAGGCATATAAGCATAACCAATGAAAATCACTGACTTAGTCCAAGTCCCTAATTTGACCTAAGAGGCAACAAAGGCTCAGAGAGATTACAGGTTGCCTGAGGTCACAAAACCAATTAGCTGCAGGACCAAAGTGGGCTCTAAGGCTTCTCCCTGAGCCTAAGGTTCTGTGCCATCTCCTTCCTCATATTCAGGAAAAATACAGAAATTTTTAACTATAACTCAGAGAAAAAGAATATGTAAAACTCATGTAGCTCAATAATGTTTTGACATGAGACACAAAATAATAGCTTCTAAGTCAATTATAAGTTTTAAAGCAATGAGCAAAAATTAAGGAACAGAAATTAATATCATAAATCCTATTAGTAGCAGTCACTATACTCAATTTATAAAGCACAAATTATTTAGCTAGCCACAGGACAAGAAACTTGAAGGAGAAAATCTTTAGTTAAATTAAGGAAATTTTTCCTTAAAGGAACTATCTATTCCCTCCAAATAAAATTTAGTTTACGAAAATCAATCAACAAATGAATTATCTGTGTTGGGGGTTATCTATAGCAAAATTTAAAACACAGAACAGATTTATCTTTACCGTCTAGCATACTTCTGCCCAACCTCTTTCATCCTTAGTTGGTCTGTACACAAGACATGAACTTAATTTCCATTGTGATTTAACCCCATCAGAAATTATAGGAGCACCTTCACTTCTCTGTCCTCCAGTCTCCACATGAGGCCTTAGACTCCCTCTACCTTCCTCACGAGAGGATGGGAGGTGTACCTGATGTGTGCACTTGAGAAAAGGAACTAAGGATGCTTGCTTAGCTCCAAAACACTTGTTTGAAAAGACATGTCTGCCCACAGTCACATGAATTTGGGTCTGCTCTCATCTCTGCAGGGAGCAGCCTGCCCAGGGACAGGTGTCAGGTATTTCTTTCCTCCACTCACAGCTGGGTGTGAGACTGCCTGATTTG
Organism: Ia io; assembly: GCA_025583905.1. Lineage (NCBI taxonomy): Eukaryota > Metazoa > Chordata > Mammalia > Chiroptera > Vespertilionidae > Ia > Ia io. Next base: position 94,414,601 of record JAJQQW010000002.1, on the reverse strand, counting down.
GGATGAGTGTTCAGACGCCAACTGTGACCCCACATCTAAACCACATTTTCCAATGCCTTACTGTGTGTGAGTAAGCAAGCTAGTAAGTCCATCTCTATCTGCCTGACTCCTCTGATCTAATCTCAAAAGGGAAACAGGGCTGTCATTTGTCACCTACCCCAGCACAGCTCCAACAAGAAAGATGACTACTCTACCCTTACAGAAACGTCTTCTCCTTCCTTGACTTTATACTTAATGCACACTGTTCAAAACAACCCCCACTTAAAGAGGGGAAGTTATATTTTTGAAAGAAAAATGTAGAGAAGCCAACAACAACAGCAAAACACAACAAATGCAAATATATGTTCATTCATTTAACACTAATTTGTTTATTTATTTATTTATTTAATATTTTTATTGAGTTTATTTATTTCAGACAGGAAGGGAGAGGGAGAGAGAGATAGAAACATCAATGATGAGAGAGAATCATTGATCGGCTGCCTCCTGCATGCTCCACACTGGGTATCGAGGCCGCAACCCAGGCATATGCCCTGACCTGGAATCGAACCCATGACCTCCAAGTTCATAGGTCGACGATCAAACACTGAGCCATACTGACCGGGCAACACTAATTTATTGATGGGCTACCATTCAATTATATTTGATATTACAGGTTGGAAAATAATGTTGCCTTCTCTTTTTGAGACCAATAGATATACACATACAAACCACACACACATCTACATTCCCATGTGGGATATATGTTCAGTAATACTATTCGTATTTTTAAGTTAAATTTTGATATCATCCTTATTTTAAATGTTATAAAAATAAATGTAATATACTAAACATAATTAAATCAAGTACATTTGTACATTTAAACCATAGCAATTCATTATCTAGCTGTAAACAGGTTAATGTGTGAAGGAAATACATTTCAGTTTGTAAATATCAAAAACATGTATTTTGGTGTTTCCGGAAGTAACAAGAGTGCGGCATGAAAATGGGGAAGCAAAAGAAAACAAGGAAGTATGCGACCATGAAGCGAATGCTTAGTCTCAGAGATCAGAGGCTTAAAGAAAAGGACAGATTAAAACCTAAAAAGAAAGAAAAGAAAGATCCCAGTGCACTCAAAGAAAGAGAAGTCCCCAACACCCCTCCTGCTTATTCTTTCAATATAACACATAGCTAGGCCCACCTTACCACATCCTGGTTGATACCAACTTTATCAACTTTTCCATTAAGGCCAAACTGGACTTAGTACAGTCAATGATGGATTGTCTCTATGCCAAGTACAAGTTGGATGGCTTAAGAACTGGTACTAAAAGGAAACGTGACTGGGAGGCAATTGCCAGCAGAATGGAGGATTATCTTCAGCTCCCTGATGATTATGATACTCGTGCTTCTGAGCCTGGGAAGAAGAGGGTGAGATAGGCAGACCTGGAGGAAAAGAAGGACGCAGATAGGAAAAGGGCCATAGGTTTTGTGGTCGGACAGACTGATTGGGAGAAGATCACAGATGAAAGTGGTCACCTGGCTGAAAAAACCCTCAATCGAACCAAATATATATGAGACTTCGTTTTCAAACGAAGTCATTGTTCCTTAAGATGGTTCGCCTTGAGGTGATCTGAAGCCAAGGCTTCCTGGAGCTTCGTTGTGTGTCACCTTGCTTCCACGGTTCAGTTTTTGTTTTGTTTCTACTGCTTTAGTTTTTTAAAGTTCTTCAGTGTCCCCAAGAGGTATTAGGATCTTGCTATACCTAAGCAAGATGTTAATTTTTAAAAAAAAAAACTATTGGGGAGGATGGGAGTGATAGCTTAACTGCTGGAAGCAGGTGGGGATCTGCTGGAGGATTCTGACAGAAAATATTTTCTCCACTGTACAATGTCACGGACTATCTATCATCGTTGCTTTGTGGCTGTTTTTGTTTTTACTGTATGTAACTGGTAGCTGATTGTACTAGGATTAAAAACAATAAACTTTCATGATAAAGCCAAAAAACAAAACAAACAAACATGTATTTTGTTGCAGAAAAAAAGAACTGAGGAAAAATTTGGTGACCAAGGAGCTGAAAAGTTAAGTATAGAGAAAAATAAATGAAAAAAAAAAAAAAAGCATAGGAAGAAGTTGAGCAATTATCTGTTGCCTTTAGAAGATAAAATGACTACAGGGCAATTCCCTAAGTAGATAAAATAAAGTGAAGACATGAGGAATTATCTAGAGCATATAATTGATGTGATAAACAAGTTTATTAAGCTCTGTTTCTGCCTTCTGAGAAACTAGCATAACCACAGTGAGAATTTGAAAACAGGTAAAATTCAGAGTAGAAAGGCACTGCCTTGGTGATGTAAACATGAGGTCTGTATTTCATTGGGAAGCTCTGAGACTCAACATTCTGCTGAGACACAATGTTCTGTCTGCCATGTACAAAGCTAAAGTCTTAGGAACAGTAACTGTTTTAACTTCCATGTATTTGTATACCAAGAGCTGCTAACTGAATACACATTTGAGAAATAGAAAAAATTACTTAAATAAATTATTGGAGTTCTAACATTTTATGAAAGTCTTAGAAATGAACCAAAAGTCCAAAATCAATCAATGTAAAATTGAGTCTCCCTATTTAACACAGATTGAAAGGACAATGAGGAACTATGTGACATGCATTGTGTTAGGAACACAAATAATGAAAAACAGTTGAATATAAAAAATTTTGAAATCAGAGAAATTCTATCTGTTATAAAATTGTCAGGAATAAATTTTTAAGTTTTCAGTTCTAAGAAAACAATTCTATGTGCATGAAAATCTAGTGATATGTCTGTTCAAGCTAATTTTAACTTTTGTAATTTATCATAATATCATCAAATAACACAGTTAAATAAAACTGTGAAATCACTTCTGATGTATTGGACAAACATCCAGAATTAAACTAGAATGTGAAAACTAACAGTAAGAATTAGCAAAACAGATAGCAGTACAGATTCAATGGAATCAGTACAATGGAATCAATCGGGCAAGGCTCACCTCCATGTAATGACAAAGGCAACAAACCTAAATGTCATCAACGTGAGGAGACCTGAAATCACAGATTAGAGCGATACTTGTTATACAAATCATTATCCTTAAAGTTAGAAAAACAACGCTGAATAACACAGAACTCCACAGTAGGAATAGTCCAAAATGTTTAAACCTTGCAAATAAAGGGGATTGATAAACAAATTCAATATTGATGTATCTGTAACATTTACTCTTTAGAATCATAGTTTAAAAAACTTTAGAAGTCTGTTGTTTTGTAATGCCCCATCCCCAAACCCACCTCTTTCTATTATTTTAGACAACATGCTACCATCTCTCATAGAATTAGTTGTTTTCCTAATGGCAATAATTACATTCCCAATGACTCTACAAGGCACATTCTTTCCATAAGTCTAAGAATTTTGTCAACAACAACTGCTATAGAAATTTTGGCGACCCATCTTTATATCTTGATAGATTGGTTCTTCTTACTCTCTCTTACTGAGTCTAGCATGATTTGGCGAACCAATGCCCCACAGGAAACTATGTATACCTTGAAACTACAATGTTAAGTTTAAAATCAACTATTCTTTTCAACTTATATAGAAATACTAAAAGCACCTCATTCCTCCCAAAATATATATAAACAAAAAAATTTCCACAAATATCTTCCCGTGCATTGCTTCTGCATTTACATACTCTTTCTTCTTCATTTTGGAAAAAAGAGACATTTTCTGATTTTTTGGTGAAAACATTTCAACTCTGAATCATAGTTTTGATTAACAATTTACAAAAGCATTTGATTTATTTGTTGTTGTACCCAGTAGCCCAGTTTCACAAATTTGGGAGTACTGAGACCTTATTTGGCCAAAATTCTTAGCTTTGCTCTTCTATGTTGTGTTATGATGAAGCAAACTTAAAAAAACTAGGTTGAAGTCTCATTTAGCACAGGCCTGTGCTACCTTTCTCTGCATTAAAAAGGTCATAAAAATATCATTAAAACCATAAACTATCATGCATTGATTAAAATGGATATTTCAGCGTGTGATGTCAGCATCATGACAAAGTGTGTCTCCCCTTAAATCTACAACAAGTGGACATCTGGAACCCAACAAAGCCTCCTCTGCTCAATCTGGAAAGTGGGCGTCTTGGGATGTGCAGGAGAGGCAGGATGGAGAGAAGATCAGGGACAGTCCCCTACTGCAGTTCTCCAAGGACAAGGCTGAAGGTGCAGCCCAGCACACAGTATCGGTGGGGGAGGCAGGGTGCAGTGCTCACACCACTGCCCACCAGCATTCCCTCCCCCTCCCCAATTCCAGGTCCCTCCCCAGTTACAGCTGTGCTCACACCACCACAGACCAGTAACAGTAGCAGAGCCAAGTCTCCAGCCTTCAGGCCACAGCACACTGCTGCCAGTGGCCAAAGGGAATGAGGTAGCAGCTCAGAGAGCTCACAAACTGGCTCCCCTCAACTGGCCACACACAACCTACCACAATTCTCCAGAAGGAAACTCAAAATAATGGACGATTGTGATCTAAATGAACAGAGAAATCAAAATAGCCACATAGTCATGAAGAAACTCAGCGAGATACAAGAAAACTCAAAAGTTAGTTCAATGATCTCAGGAATAAAATTAATGAAAAGAAGGAGTACTTTATCAAACAGATGAGAAGTATAAAAAAGAACCAAACAGAAATTCTGTCGCTGAAGAAGTCAATAATAAGATGAAGAAGGAATATTTTAATAGCTCTGCTACACAAAGAATGCTAGTTGCTATTTCAAGACTCCCTATCATTGCCATCTTAGTCATCAGTCATTCAAGTGCTGTCAAGATAGACAGACATAAGTAAGCTTCATTTAAAACTTCAAATATTAATACATAAATTTAAAAATAAAAATTCAAATATTTGCTAAATTTAACTATTTTATGAAATGCACAGCTTCTCAGCAAGACATTTTATAACAATTGGAATAAAAATGCTGAAGTAAATAACAATTAACACTGTTCTCTGACCTAAGATGATGACAAATATTTTCACTTAAAGACAAAGGAATCCTTTAGTGCTACAAGTTTATTTAATTTGTAAAAATGATTTATCTCCATTTCATTTAAGTAGCAAACATCCATATATGGTTAAGTATTTAGATGTCAGTCATTCACTTATGCATGGAAAAGTCAGGGTTCAGCAAAACTTAAAAATTGTTATGAACCGTCACCAATTTAAAATCCATTGGAAAGTAAGCCAAACCATCTCCAAGTATACCATAATACTGGTTATTAGACAATAATATATAATTTCTAAAATCAAACTGAAATGCAGCTTTTTAAGAAGTTTAAAATGTGTCACTTTAGTCATATTAATTGAATAAAGTTAATGATAGGTATCTCTTGAAAATGAGAGATCCAGGGACTTGAAAATGATTATAAAATTTCTGACTCCTTTCTATATTAACACAATGATTAAGACTTCTTATTACTGTGTACTAGTCAATTAAGCAACTTGGAATTTCACCAAATGAAACACAAGAATTATATCAGAAATCTGAAATCCAAGGGGAAAAAAGATAATATAACTAAACCTGCGGTAAGTTGAAGTGCATGGCCTTGAGGTAGGAATCTCCACATTTTTTCCTGGAGTAGAATTTCTCTTGGGTACCAAACTATTATTAAAATTTCTGACAAAAGGCGTTTCCATGACTGGCCTCATATTAGGAGCGCTGAGCGAAAGTCTCTGCTGCTGTTTCTCCAGAAGTTCGGTGCTGACCTCAGCTAGCCTCTCCTTAGTCCTGGGAAAACTGTAAACAACAAATGCTTAGTATTTTATTTTTCCCTAAGTGACTTGCAGTATTTTAAAGTAGCCAGGATAGTAAATGGAATTGCCCATTCAATAGCATTTTAGCAATGAAAATGTGTCAGAGAAGATTTACTCTATTCAAGTATAGGTTCTTAAGTTTTCTAAAAAAGTACTTATGTTTACAGGCAGTGGGGAGAGGGGGTCCCAGCTAAGTAATCCAAAGTAGGGCGGCTGTCAGTGATGCAGACGGCTTATCAGGTAATACTTGCTGCCTCTGGAAGGGCTGTACTTACAAGACCCTTGAAGATGCCCTTGGACATATTTAGTAACCACTTAAGAGATTTAAAAAAAAAAAAAATCCCTCAAAGACATTGCCAAGCATTTGCTTTCACCACCCTGTACAAAATACACTCATTACCTTGGAGGTATTAATCATTTGACACCAAGGCATAATTTAGAGCAACGGCCTCTAAGGGAGAACAAGATGGCCTGGCTGGTGATCAAATGAACAAAAACAGCTCCAGAGTCCGTCTATATATAGAAGTCTAATATGCAAAGTGTCCCTTGGGAGTTTGATTGAGAGACCGGGAGTTTGATGGCTCATTATGACATGCGCTAACCACCAGGGGGCAGCATGGAATGAAGGGAGGCCCCAGCAAGCAGCCAGAAGACTGTGATAGGCCCTGATCACTGGCCAGGCCTAGGCACCCTATCTGTGCATGAATTTCATGCACCAGGCCTCTAGTCTATTGATAGTAACAAATACCATAATCAAGAAAGTAAATATACCAAGTACCAGAATGTGTTGGAGTAGCCTAACCCTTTGTGTTTAAGTTGTTATCTTAAGTATATTTAGGGGACTTCTGACAAGAAAATTTATAATAATATCGCTGTCTAAATTCTAGAGCTTCAAGACACAGCGTAAAGACTAGTGCAGACCCAGTTAACTACATGAAAATATTAAGGCGGGGGGTGGGGTGGGGGAGAATAAAGGCATGTAAAAGCAAAAAAGGGGGAGAGATGAAAGTGTCTTGGAGGGATATTTGAAAGTTTATTTACTAACATCTCTTTCCAAAATTACAAGATTTACTTGGCTTTCACAACCTACTAATCTATGAACCTGGCCCAATAGTAACTACGTTTAAAGTTTAGAGGCTAATTAATGAGTTAAATTTATTCTCTCTGATTCTGCATTTGACTTACTCAGTTTATTTTCCAATAACTTTCTGCCTTCCAATTGTTCTTGGTAGAGTTGCACATATTTTTCCAATTCTCTTTTGATATCATCTTGAGAAGTTTGCCCTTTGGAGATTTTTGATTCCAGCTCTTTATTTCTGAATTCCAAATGACTTCTTATTGAAGCACTAGAGGCCTGGTGCATGAAATTTGTGCATGGGGGGAGGGTCCTTAAGCCCAGCCTGCACCCTCTCCATTTCGTGACCCCTCAGGGAATGTCCGACTGCTGGACATCCCTCTCATAATCTGGGACTGCTGGCTCCTAAATGCTCACCTACCTGCCTGCCTGGTCACCCCTAACTGCCCACCCCAGCCTGTCTGGTTGCCCCTAACCAACTCTCCTTCGGCCCCTGCCACCATGGCTTTTTCCAGAAGGATGTCCAGAAGATGTTCAGTCTAATTAGCATATTATGCTTTTATTAGTATAGATAAGTATTTGTCATATTATTCTCTACTTTTCTATATGTGTTTAAAATACTCCAGAATATTTTAAGCAAATAAATAACAACCAAGTTGCAGAAACATAACAGTTTTGAAATACAACCTGGTAGGCTTAAAAACAACAACATTTGCGTAAAAGGGCATAAGTTGCAGTCAGCAACAAAACTTGTTGTTAGGATTGCTTGGTTAATATTCTTTTGTTGGAAAGATGTGGTTTGGGCAAAGGAGAAAAGGAAACCTGCTCAATAAAAGAGAATGTCTGATTGGGCCATTGCCACAGCAGAGAGGGGCAGGTGCAGCAAAGGTTCAGGCTGTCCCACAGACAAGGACATCTGTGTGTATGGGACACCAGAGGATACCTGTCACACCTGAAACACAATTTGCTAACACTCACAATTGCATAGCTCAGGAAGAATCACTGTTTTTAAAACTATTATTTCCCTGACACATAAAATATACATACATATAAATATACATGCCCTCTTCTGAGCTTCCCCTGCCCTCCGCTTAATATTTGGCTATGGCCTTCTTTACATGTCAACAAATTGGATGTACAGACATAATTTTTAATGGCTACAGTGTTATCCCTGACTGTTTGACATTACTATGGTTTACTTCAATAACCCTTTATTGTGGGGCAGGTTGTTTCCGGTTTCCCCCGACATCAACAACTACAGTAAACATAATTGCTTATTTGACTGTTTACTTAGGACACATTCACAAACATGGAACTCCTGTTTAGGAGTTAGGCCCAAAGCTAATTCGCTTGAATTGTGATCCACATTTCCAAATTGGCTTTATAGAAAATGCTTCTGTTTGTTTAGTCCATTGGTTTTTTAAATCAGATTACACTCCCACAAATAGGGTAAGAGAAAACTGTTCAATGCGCCTTCGGCAAATCACAAACTCTTGCTGAACTTGAGTGACCCCTTTCCGGCATAGCTGTGTGCATGCTTTTCAGGGCGCTTTTGAAGGAAGGAAAGGGATCCAGCACCCCGCAGGGACAGAGCTGGAAAAGCAAAGTTTCCCAAGGTGGTGGAAGCACAGTGGTCAGCCCTGAGCTGTAAGATTCCCCGGCACCCTTCCCTGTCCCCTTCATGGGCAGGCAGGGTCAGCAGGTGGTGGGGAGACCACACAGTCACTCCCAGTCCTGACTCCCGAATCCCACAGGCTGTGTTACTGAGAAACCTTAGGTGGGGACAGGTCACCAGGCATGGGACCAGGAGGATCTGGCTGGAGGGTGAAGTCCAGGGAGGCGTGGTTGGCACGGCCGAGGGCCCTGTGTGGGTGCAGGCGTGTGAGTGTGTGTTGCTTGGGTCCACGCTCATGCACACACTCACACCCCCCCACTCCGGCTCTGCACCCTTGGCCACCAGGAAACTGCGGAGCCTGCCGTGAGCTTGGATGCATCCAGTCCCAGCACCAAGCAAGTGTGAGAAAGTTTCACCAGACTGACTCCCACCACACCAGTGGGAGGTGGGACCAGGAGGATCTGGGCTGGAGGGTGAAGTGCAGGGAGGTGTGGTAGCACAGCCTAGGGCTCTGTGTGGGTGCGGGTGTGTGAGTGTGTGTCACCCCACCAGGCGGGGGGCACATCCTTAGGTCCCCCGCCCCGGCTCAGCTCCACACAGCCTCAGGTCCATGCTGATTGCTCCTTAGGCTCCTTACGGAACCTAGCCTCCGCTATGGGCGCAGCCATCTTGAGTTACTGGATCCCCGGCTCTGCTGTAGGGGCTGCCATCTTGTTACGACGTGACAGTCAATTTGCATATTTCCTCTTTATTAGATAGGATGATTATTTATCATCTGTTCTGACATTTCTTGAGATTCTCTTTATGTCTATAGCAAATAAAAAGGATACATTCTTAAAGTAATTATAACGTGAACACTTATATTTGTTTTCTTTAGTTTTGAGTCGACTCAGAGATCAGCTTTAAGTGTGAAAAAGCCGAAATTTAAAATATTTATCATCAATGTCCACTGAATTAAATCTCAGTTTTAAAGTTAATCATTCTTCTATTAGTACTCATGTAATCTAATAATTCAAAGAATAATAGAATCAGTATAAGATATTAAAAGTTAAAAAATATAACTTAATTCAAGAGTATGGTACAATTTTAAAATCACATTTTTTACCTTTTCTTCCTAATAGTCTTGTTTTACATCAACTGGTCTTAAAAATAAAATGATTCTCTACTAAGAATCATTTGGAAAGATTAATTTAGTGATAATAATGTTGGAAACTAAAATACTGAAAAGGAAAAACAAATGCCACCTTCCTTCCAGAAATCTACACAATAAGTTACTATTAAAGAAAGTAGAGGAAACACAAAAACACTGTATTTATCCAAAAGGTAAATTGCAGTGAAATGAATTAAAGCACATTAAATCAATGAATTAACCTGTAAAAATGAACTGACTTGTTCTACTGTGTCTGCTACATCCCGTCTTACTCTTTCTTCAGTCTTCTTTTTATACTCTTCTACTTCACAGGATTCTACCATATTCGTTTCCATATGTGTTCTGGGGTTTACTGCTTCTTGTTTCGCCTTCTTTACTCTATCCTTTAGTTCTTCATGTCTCTTTAGAAGTGTTTCCACTGATATCTCCTGCTGAGGTGTCTTTTCTTCATCCAGATGTATACATTTTGAAGATGAAGGCTGCAGTTTTGTTATAAGCTCATCATTCTGCATGAATAAAAGAATATAGTTTGGTGATGAAAGTATGGACACCAGTATGATTTTGAAATGAACTCAGTTGCAATAAAATGTTACCTATACTCTGGTAGGGTCTTAGAATGTGGAACCTTGAATTACTCAGAATCAAGACCAAAGTTAAAACGACCAGGAGTCACAAAAATATATTTACTGTTGTCATCTTTGCCACATGTCTCTTCTGCACTTGATTTTATACTCTTTTTTCTATGACTGTTTCATGTCTTTCCTCCACAAAATAACTGTACATTACCCCTGAATAGAAAGTCTCCTACCTCTTCCCCATCTTAATACTTCATAATCTTTAAAAATAGCTTTAGGGATATATTGAGGTTTTCAGGACTGAGTCAACAAATGCCTCCCAAAATAAGACTTTAAAAATGAGACTAATTAATGAATCTTATAAATATAGACTCTAATGCCATACGTCTTTTACTAAACTACAAGTATTTGATGCTAATTTGAATTGCGTTCCAAAAAGAAAGGATTCCCTGCGTTACTGAGAAATTACATCTCTCACTGTAAAAGTTTAGCAAGATGAGCCCTACATGTTTTTAGAATTAATAAAAAAATGTGTGTGTGTCTGTGTGTGTGTGTGTGTGTAGGGAGGACCTTTATCCAATAGTCCTGTCTTGAAGTGTTTTGTTACTTTTCACAAAATAAGAGAACATACTAAACAAAAACATCATCATCATCAACAACAAACTTGATGAAATTTCAGTGATAATGACTTGGGAAGAACTACTTCTCTTCAGATACAATGATGGTTTGGTAAGACAAGGTGAGTGATGCTGAGTTTTTGAAGAACGTCTCCAGATTGTTTGGCACTTGTCCATGACATAGGTGCTGGCCTCAGTGCTAACTGGGTTCTGGTGAATAGGATATGGTGACTGCTGTATGACTGCTATGTCTGGGTGCCATCTGACTCCCTCCTTAGGGAAGCTCACCCTGGGAACCCAGCCACCGTGTTGTGAAGAAGGAAGCAGCTCAGGCCACGTGGTCAGTCCTCACACAGGTGCCCAGCTGAGACTGCCCCAGCGAACGTCCCAGCCAAAAGCCCGCTGCACCTGACAAACCCATGAACGAACAAGCCTTTAGATGATTCCACTTCCCAGCTCAGGTCACCCCAGCTGGTGGCAAATAGAAATGGAATGAGCTGGCCTCAATGCAGTTTCGTGAACAGTAAATGCTGCTCTAAGACACGAGGTTTGGAGGTGGTTATTAAGCAGCAATAAGTAACTGGCACAGATACTGACATTAACAATAGGGTGCTGACACTAAAAAGAAACACACACACGTGCTGGAGTCCCTTTGAACAGGAGGCAGGGGGAACCCGACATAATGTAGAGAAGCGTGAGAATGGAAACCAAAAGGGCCTCCAAGAAACGCTGAGTGGAGGCCTGATGGCCCCTGAGGAGGCTAACAGCAAGGGCTTCTGGGAAAGTGAACACAAAGACACTGAAATGAGGGTGACAGGGATTCTCGCTAGGAAGCAGCTGAAAGTGAATTCAAAGAGAAAGATAAGCTGAAGAAAATTAAATAAAAAAGAACCTTGATTTACAGTTTTCAAATATCCATTTCCCATTTATACCTTCTCCCACATGTCCAATTGTCAAAAATGCAAAAACAAAAAAATGGCTTCTGGGCTAACATCAAATCCAGGGTGTCCAGGAAGACATGGTCTAAGGATGAAGCCAAGACTTATAAAACCCTTAAGACTTCAGAAGCATTTACGTGGTGCCTCAAGGATTTTCAGAATATAGGAATGTTAAAGGCACTGTCCTACAGCACCTCCAGGAAGCCAAAGGTGAAGAGCTCATCTGAAAACTATTTGTGAGGTGGCTTTTCTAATGCCATGAACCCCAATAAATTAACTGGACACTCACAGCTTCTAAGAGAATGGTAAGTAGGAGAGACCCTGCCTGCTAGCTCGGCCTCTTTAAGGGAGACCAGGACAGCACACAGTCAGAAGAACCTGGGGCCTCAGTTGTTCCACAGGGAGGAAGCCGGCTGCAAAAGACCTGCAAGCACAGGCCATTTCCTATGGAAAGGACAGAGCAAAGTCCAGAGGGAACAGCCAAGGGCACAGAGAAGCGCTCCAAGGTTAGGACTAAGCGTTCCTTTCCTCAGTGAGGAAACAGAGGATTATGAAATCATTTTAAAGCTCAGTGGCAAGACAACTGCAATGCCTTTTGGCACCATTTAAGTACAATTTCTCCTCGAGCTGACTTCAACCTTGCTTATGTTATACCACAGTGTTTCTCCATAGGAAACTAATTGGCTTAAATTTTGATATTTCAAGCCTTAGCCAGTTTCGCTCAGTGGATATAGCATCAGCCTATAGACTGAGGGGTCCCGGGTTCAATTCCAGTCAAGGGCACATGCCTGGGTTGTGGGCTTAATTCTCAGTAGGAGGCGTGCAGGAGGCAGCCGATCACTGATTCTCTCTCAACATTGATGTTCTATCTCTCTCTCCCTCTCTGGAATCAATAAAAAAAAAGTTTTTAAAAAATAAAGTAAAATTTGAGATTTCAAATTGAGACATTTCTAAGGAGGAAAGGTGTCAGCTCAGATTTTAACCTTCTCCTCCCCAGGCAGTGAAACCTATAAGCAAGTCTATGAATTATGAGTTAAACACAATGAAGGAAATGGCTAAGTCAGCAAATCCTATGACCAGGATTTTATGGAAATGGAAGTGGGAGGCACTGGGTTAGAGGCTGAAGGTTTGAATGGAGAAAAAAAGTTTGGGTGTTATCTTTGTAAGCCTACTTTCCCATCATGTCACAGAGTCCGCAAAACATAAGTTGACCACAGGCTTTATCAAGAAACAAAAAATCTCCACAAAAGTAGAGTTAACAACATTCCACTACACTGACTTTTTATCCACTACTAGAAGCCCAGCACGTGGAATCGCATGGCTTGCCCACCCACATGCACCCCGCCCACCCGCCAGCCATCCCGCCATGCTTGCAAGCCTGCCCATCCGCAAGCACTTCGCCATGCTCACAGTCCCCCCACACTCGCACCAGTCTTTATGGTGTTAGGGCCACTGGGATTTATAATTTATACTAATAAAAAGGTAATATGATAATTAGACTGGACATCTTCCAGAGGTCCTTCCGGACAAAGCCACGGTGGCCGGGGCTGAGGCAGAGGCATTTTAGGGGCAATCAGGCCATCAGGGGAGAGCAGTTAGGGGGATCAGGCCGGCAGAGGAGATCAGTTAGGGGTGACCAGGCCAGCAGGGGAGAGCAGTTAGGGGTGACCAGGCCAGCAGGGGAGAGCAGTTAGGGGTGACCAGGCCAGCAAGGGAGAGCAGTTAGGGGGCGATCAGGCCAGAAGTGGAGCAGTTAGGGGGAGAGCAGCCCGGCAGGCAGGAGGCAGTTAGGGGTGATCTGGCAGTCAGGCAGACGAGCAATTAGGAGCCAGTGGTTCCAGATTGAAAGAAAGGTCCTGGAACCACTGGCTCCTAATTGGATTGGAGAGGGTGCAGGCCAGGCTGAGGGACCCCCCACAACCTGTGCATGAATTTCTTGCACTGGGCCTCTAATAAAGATAATAAAAGCCTAATATGCTAAGCGTCCAGTCATATGGTAGTCTGTTCAACTAATCAAATCATAATATGTTAATGATATACTAAGGCTACTCAACTGCTCGCTATGATGTGCACTGACCACCAGGGGGCAGATGCTCCAACTGGTAGCTTAGCTTGCTGCTGGGGTCTGGCCAATTAGGATTGAACAAGATAGGCTGGACATGCCCTGGAGCTGTCCCATGGTCCCTCCCTGGCTGGCCAACCTCCTGCATCCCTCCCTGGCCCCAATTGTGCACCAGTGGGGTCCCTTGACCTGGCCTGTGCCCTCTTGCAATCTGGGACCTCTCAGGGGATATCAGAGAGCCAGTTTTGACCCGATCCTGCCGGCCAGGCCAAGGGACCCCACTGGTGCATGAATTCATGCACTGGGCATCTAGTTATAACATAAAACAACTAATAATATGCAAGATGGGAAAGAGTACTCATAAAATTTGATTTGGTACTGGCATAAGTACAGACTTATCCATCAATAAAGTAGAAGGGTGAATTCAAACATTAACCTTCAGCTTTATGGCCAAGTGCTTTTTGACAAGGGTGCCAAACAATTAAATCAGGTATGAATAGTCTTTTTAACAAATTGTACTGGGACAGCTGGATATCCACATGCAAATGAATAAAATTAGACTTCTACCTCAAACCATATATAAAAATTAACTCAATCCCTAACTGGTTGGGCTCAGTGGATAGAGCGTTGGCCTGCAGAATGAAGGGTCCCAGGTTCGATTCCAGTCAAGGGCATGTACCTTGGTTACGGGCACATCCCCAATGCGAGGTGTGCAGGAGTCAGCTGATGGATATTTCTCTCTCTCATCAATGTTCCTAACTTTCTATCCCTCTCCTTTCCTCTCTGTAAACAATCAGTAAAATATATTTTTTAAAAATTAACTCAAAATACAAAAGCTAAAACTATAAAACATTTAAAAGAAAACATAGGTGTATATCTTCATGACTGGATTTGCCACCATTTAAATACAATGTCTCTTCTGCCTAACGTCAAGCTTAGATGTGAAACCAAAAGACAAAAATAGATGAACTGGACTTCATCGAAATCAAAACCTTCTGTGCTTTAAAAGGCACCATCAGGAAAAATGAAAAGGTGAGCTACTGAATGGGAAAAAAAAATGCTTGAAAATCCTTTATCTAATAAGGGGTTTGTATATAGGGCATTTAAAGATCTCTTACACTTCAATAATACAAAAACAGTCCAATTAAAAATGAGCAAAAGGATTGAATAGACAGTTTTATAGAGAATATATGAAAATGGATAAGCATGTGAAAAGATGGTCAACATCACTAATCATTAGAAAATTTCAAATCAAAACCAACAATAAGATGCCACTTCATACCCACTAGGATGGCTACAATCAAAAGACAGGTAATGACAAGCGTTGGCAAGAGTGTGGAGAAATTGGAACCCTCATACACTGTCAATGAAAATGCAAAATGGTGCAGCCACTGTGGAGAAGTCTGGCAGTTTCTCAAAATAGATGAACTGGACTTCATCTAAATCAAACCTTCTGTGCTTTAAAAGGCACCATCAGGAAAATGAAAAGGTGCACTACTGAATGGAAAAAATGTTTGAAAATCCTTTATCTAATAAGGGATTTGTATGTAGGATATTTAAAGATCTCTTACACTTCAATAATAAAAAGACAATCCAATAAAAAATGAGCAAAGGAATTGAATAGATAGTTTTTCAAAGAATATATGCAAATGGATAATAAGCATGTGCAAAGATGGTCAACATCATTAATCATTAGAAAATTGTAAATCAGAACCAATAATAAGATGCCACTTCACACCCACTAGCATGGCTACAAAAAAACAGGTAATGGCAAGTGTTGGCAAGAATGTGGAGAAATTGAAACCCTCATACACTGTCAATGAAAATGCAAAATGGTGCAACCACTGTGGAAAAGAATCTGGCAGTTTCTCAAAAGGTTAAAGATCTGATCTAGCAATTCCATTTATAATTACATTCCCAAGAGAATAAAAACATATGTTCACATAAAAAGTTGGACATGAATGTTCATAGCAGTATTAGTAACAACACCAAAGAGGACATAACCCAATAATTCATTAAATGATGAACAGATTTTAAAAATGTGGTTGCTTCATGTAATGAAATGTTATTCAGCAATAAACAGGAATGAAGTACTGGTGATACATGCTACAAAAGAGATGTACCTTGAAAACATTATGCTAAATAAAAAAGGCAGTCACAAAGGAGCACCTACTTTATGATTCCACTGATATGAAATGTGCAGAATAGACACATCTGGAGAGACTGAGAGGACATTAGTGGTTCCCGAGGGCCAGGAAGAGTGGGGAAGTGGAAGCTGGCACAAGGTGGTTGCTAAAGGGCACAGGGCTACTTTTGAGGGGGATGAAATGTCCCCAAACTGACTGTGATGATGACTGTGTAACTCTTTGAAAAAGCCACTGAATTGTACACTTTATTTATTATTATTTTATTATGTTATGATCCCATTTATTTGAAATTTTAGCACAGGCAAAATTAGTCTTTGATGATAGGAAATCAGTGCTGTAGTTGTCTGGAATGGAGGCGGGAGAGTGGGTGGGAGCAGGGATTGACTACAAAGGATCTTGGGGGTACTTTCTGGGATGTTGAGGATGTTCACTGTCTTTTCAAAATATGTTTTTATTAATTTCAGATTTATTTTGTTTATCTCAAAATTATATTTAATTCAAGTTATATAATATATATATATATATGTGTGTGTGTGTATATATATATATATATATATATATATATATATATATATATATATAGCAAAATAAAAACTGATGCTATGGTAAAAGCCATATCTTAAACCATTTTTCTTCAAGCTCCTGTTTCCTAACTTATATATTTTTTCTTTTTTATTGTTTAAAGTATTGCATATGTCTGCTTTTGCCTCCCTAGCCATTCCCACCCCCAAGGACAAACTCCACTGCCCCAGTGTCCGTGTCCATTGGTTATGCTAATATGCATGCATATAAGTCCTTTGGTTGATCTCTTACCCCATCCCCTCCCCTGCATTCCCTCTGAGATTAGATAGTCTGTTCCCTGTTTCTTTGTCTCTGAATATATTTTTGTTCATCAGTTTATGTTGTTCATTATATTCCACAAATGAGTGAGATCATGTAATATTTATCTTTCTCTGACTGGCTTATTTTATGTAGTATAATGCTCTCCAGGTCCATCCATGCTGTTGCAAATGGTAAAAGTTCCTTCTTTTTTATAGCAGCATAGTATTCCATTGTGTAGATGTACCACCATTTTTTTTTAATCCACTCATCTGCTGATAGGCTCTTAGGCTGTTTACAAATCTTAGCTATTGTAAATTGTGCTGCTATGAACATAGGGTTGCATATATTCTTTCTGATTGGTGTTTCTGATTTCTTGGGATATATTACTAGAAATAGGATTACTGGGTCAAATGGGAGTTCCATTTTTAACTTTTTGAGGAAGCTCCCTTCTGTTTTCCACAGTGGCTGCACCAGTCTGCATTCTCACCAATAGTGAATTGTATGTACACTTTGAATGAGTGAACTGCATGGTATATTCATTATATCTCAAATAAAGCTGCTACCAACATTTTTTTTTTTTGATTTGGTGCTGATGTCAGGGTTCAAATATAGGAGAGTTAACAGTAGGCCTTCTTTATAGAAAAGTAATAAATAAAGAAGCTGTCTCTTTCACTGATACCAAGTCTATAATATTAATAGAAAAATCTGTATCTCACTACTCAAATCCCAGACATATGCAGAAGAGGAATACTCTGAAGAAGCAATTAGGGGAGCTCCAGTCCAGCAGCACATAGAGACAGTGGTCACCTAAGACATTAGGGTGTTTTCTTTCACCTTTTAGTATAGAAAATTTCTAACCAACAAAAGAAGATAACATATTATATTGGCCCTCCATAGGTTCATCGCCCAGGTTCACAATTTAATTTTTTTATTGTTCATTTCTTTTCTACCTCACTTCTTTTTTATTTCCTTTCCATCATGATGTATGCCCTCTATGGCCTCTTCCATCTCCACCCAACCCCTCACACACCTGGAAATCACCACACCGTTGTCCGTGTCCATGAGTTTTCTCTAGTTTTTTCTCATTTTGGCTCCGTCCCTACACCACCCCCCCACTCGCCCACCACCAGGAGACACGTACCATGTGATTTCACCCATATGTGGAATTTAATGAACAAACTGAACTACCAAGCAAAATAGAAACAGACTTCTAGAGAGCAGTCTATTCCTTTCTTAAAATTCTCTCAGAGAACCTTAAATCTCAACACTTCAAACCAGATTCCCTAGTCAACATTCCTGGCCTGAGGTCATATGAACTTTTCATTCTCCCTTCTTGCTCCTCATGAACAATATTCTCAACCACATACTGATAAACGATGAGTGACATGGATTGCCCTTGTAGGTAGCTAATCCTGTGCTTTTTATGTTGATTCTTATTGGTGTTACTTTGAGTGTACTGGTGTTACGTTCTGAGTTTGGGGGTACCTTCACCCTTAGGATGTTGATGAGCAGTCTCTGCCATGTTTTTCTCTTATAATTCAAATGATTTTTTGCAAGCTTCAGATTATCAATTATTTGCCGTTAGAAATAATAATAAGCCCTGGCCGGTTTTGCTCAGTGGATGGAGTGTCGGCCTGTGGACTGAAGGGTCCCAGGTTTTATTCCAGTCAGGGGCAAGTACCTTGGTTGTTCACACATCTCCACTAGGGGGTGTGCAGGAGGCAGCTGATAGATGTTTCTCTCTCATCAATGTTTCTAACTCTCTATCCCTCTCCCTTTCTATCTGTAAAAAATCAATAAAATATATTTTAGAAAAGAATTGAGAGGTCATATGAATATATTACATGAGACTGAAGTATTTCCAAAGTTAATTCAAATTGGCGTGAATAAAAATAACATTATATCAACTAATATGTATAAGAAGCCACTGAAGGAAAGTTATTATATGATATAGCATCTACACTTCAGTTCATCTGGAAAATCTGAATTTAACAGTCAAGTTAATCCACTTAATTGAATCTTAATTTCAAAATACTCATTTTAGGTAGAGCATTTCCATATATCTGCTTCCTAACGGTATTAAAATGTAGTGACAGAAATGTTAAAATTATTATTCTATCAGTATAAGACTAAGTTATTAATATCAATCTATATCTACTAGTATTAACAATCTATAACTTAACCTCTTGAAGTTTCATGGGCAACACAATGTCTTTACTCAAAACAAAACACCTGTCAGGTCCAATGTTCATTTGCTGGATACAATGTCTGCTTTTAAGCTGATAGAGCAAACATTTATAATCTATACATTTTTAATATTCAACTAGATTCAACATTAAGCCATCATCAATTACTACTCTGAATTTTCTCTTAGGAAATGTGAAAAATACTTATCTGTCTGGATACTTACATCTCTTTTTACATTATCATTTTCATACTGATATATTCTTTCATTAGAGTGATGCCATTCATTGCTTAACTCATTAATTATTTCATTCAACATAAGAATGTGTTTTTCTCTTCTTGCTTTAAATATTCTTATCACATCCTGAAACTGATCTTTGATGTTAATTGCTGTGTTTTCTTCCCTCTCAGCTTTGCTGTGAGCCTGGTCCAGTTGCTGTTGAAGAAGCGTATTTTCTCTCTGTAGGTGAGATAGCCTCTCCTGTAAGGACTCCTGCTTTCCAATGTCTTTATCCACTTTGCCTTGTTCCTCTTCATACACGTGTTCAGTTTCCTCCTGTTGACACTGTTTTTGACTGAGGTCTCTTTCTAAAGCCAATGTCCTTTCTTTGAGAGCATCTCCTGTGCGATGAAGCTCAATTTCTAAGCTATTGCTTTTACTTTCTGCTTTAGAAAGTTGTTGAGAAAGCATCTCATTGTTATGTTTTAGGTTAGACATATCAAAATTCATTTTGTCCCATAAACAAAACCATTCATCTCTTGCTCTCTGGAAAGCAAATTGTAGGTCTCTTTTTGATGTCTGACAATGCTCATGATCCTGGACAGCGGTAGCCAGTCTAGACCGGTATGATTCAACTTCTGCTTCCAGTCTTCCTCTGTTTTGTTGTTCATTCTCCAGTTTAGAGGTTAGCATTATCAGCTCAGCTCTCAGAACTTCAAGCTGCGCATTGTGTTGAAATACTGTTTCTCTTATTGTCTTTTGAAGACAGTCATTCTTTTCTTTGACAATTGTAATGTCCTCAAAATATTTTTTTCCCATTTCCTGGGTCCGATTTTTTACTGTGTCTATTTCCAGTCTTAGCTTGGCAATTTCTTCCCACAACATGCGATTTTCATGCAATAGACTTTTTTCTTTGTTAGAACTCTCAGAAACCTAAGTAACACAAAGGAGACTTTTAGCTAAAACATTGAAATGGCATGTCACGATAGCCTCTGAAACTAAAAAATAACCTATGTTTATAATTTTAAAAATGCAATTAGTAGGTATCTCTCTGGAAAAAATAGAGTTAGACCCAATTCTCTAACTTTGTACAAGCACAAATTCTCCAAAGTTCAAAAATTTAATATAAGATAATGATTTTTTTAAGTGAAAAAAATCACAAGAGAATTATAAGAGTCTCAGAATTGGAAAGGGTCTTTCTGAATCACCACAAATCCATAATGCATTAAGTAAATGATTAATGACTCTTTCTACACTTAAAAGTTGAGATTACAGTCTGAACATACAGGTGCTCCAAAGTAAAAGTATTAAACCTGCATATATCAGGATAAACGAAATTTCCAAAAATTCTTTCTTCCCCAAGATTAGGCAATAGATATTCTATTTTTTCTAATACATTCCTAGTCAGTTATAAAGACTACCTCCATGAACAACTGATAACCAAGCATTTTCCTTAGCACTTCTACATCCATCAATGAACTATTCAGTTATTACAATCTTGAATGGAGGGGTTAAAAAGATAAGCAAGTTCAGGATTTTCCCCAGGTTTTCAGACTCCACAATTTGTGCTCTTGCACCAATCCATAGTTCTCCTCCAGTGTGGATATAGAAACACAAAAAAAGCCTATGTTTCAAAAAACAAATGTTAAATAGGATAAAATTTACAGAGTCTTCTTAGGAAATCATGAGTTTTTTCTTGCTACAATAACTTTTATTTCTCGTTCATGATGTTTAAAGAAGTATTAAATGTGAAATGGGTGAAAGGGGAAATACACTAAACTACTAGGAATAAGATACTTACCAATAAGTTGTCACTAAGTATATATTACAGCATGCCATTCTCTTCAGAACTTCCTTGTATTAAAATGGGATACTACTAGGAACAAATTGTTACTTTTCTCAAAAGTAGAAGAATGACATCTAAAATACCATCTCTGAACCGGTTATACCCTCCTCCATTGCATCAGTGGAAGTGAAAACTAACCTCTCTATTAATATATCAAGGAAATAAAATCACTGTCCAAATTTGGAACATCTGTTGTTAGTAGCAATTCCTTTGAGATCATGGACAACACATTGATTCCTATGGAAAATATGAAAAGCCTCCCCTTAGGATGAGGCCATTGTGAATGTCACTACTTGACTGTGAGAGACAAATGGATTTGAATTAACAATATCATTTTATCCAATGGATCCAAAACGTCACCCCTATCTCACACACACACACACACACACACACACACACACACACACACACACACACACAGATATGCTTTCTAAATCCTCTCTAGTTTCCATAATATTGGTTTTTTACATATATACACACACACACATACTCACACACATTTGAAAATAACTAAATAAACTACCTCAAAATTCATGTTCTTATGAGCAATTTCTATCTTCTTTGGTTTGCAAAGGTGTTTGGTCAGAATTTCATCTTGTAATATTCTGGCGTTCTGTTCTTGAGAAAGTTGGCTCTGAGTGCAATTTTGCTCTTCTACAACCTAGGGACACATTTCATTTAGCTTTTGGTCTCATACCATTAAAACATAACTGAAGCTTAAGAGCAGTGCCTTAAAAAACTGTGAAAAGGATGTAGCCTGTTTAAGCACAAGGATCTTTCCTCTCCATGAAAAAGTCAAATTTTAAGTGATAGCCATATTTGTCATAGAGCAAAAATACAGTATTCTGAAATAAAATTTTTTATGAACATTTGACTAGTTCCATCACAGTGTCAAGGCAATTTAGCCTGTATGCTAACATTTTTAAGAGCTAAAATTAACATTTATGTTAATGAATAAGCTCAATTTATTTTCCATTTCTTCATTTAAAAAACATACACAGAGTATCTGTTAGATGCCAAGGATAGTAATAAATTAATAATTTTGGTCATAAGTGTCACAGTTCAGATTTTGAATGAGATGACATTTTTTGATTTGTTTTAAACATAATAATATACATTAAAATTAAAGGGATATAAATATTGATGAAGTACTGTTAGAAATAAGAGATTTTTCCCAAAGATAAATTTACCTCATTCTCTCTTGTAATCTCCTGTGTGATGTCTTGTGTTCTAATGGTGGGTTCAAGTTTTGGATTCATTTCAACTTCTTTAATAGAGTGCTCTTCTTTCTTTGTTAACTGCACCCTATTTTTTTCACATAACAGATCAGCTTTTTGTCTTTTCTCTTTTTCTTCTCTTAAGGTAAATCTGCAGTTAAATATAACCAAAGCTGTGATCAACATAAGATAGCCTGTTATATTTATACTAGAGGCCCAAAGCACGAAATTCTTGCAAGGGCTTTGCCCGCGAAGTCCCGGCTTTGTCCAGAAGGTTGTCTGGACTGTTGTTCTGCTCTTTGGTCTAATTAGCATATTAGCTCTTCATTATAAAGGATGATGTCTTGTGTAAACCTCATGGTAACCACAAAGCCAAACCTCCAGCAGATTCACAAAAGATAAAGAGCAGGAATCAAAGCACACTATGGAAAATCTTCAATTCACAAAGGAGGGCAGCAAGAGAGGAAGAATGCAACAATGGAACTACAAAAGAGCCAGAAAACACACAAGATAGCATTGTAAGTCATTACCTGTCAATAATTACTTTATAAATGGATTGAGTTCTCCAGTCAAAAGGCATAGAATGACTTGGGGTAGTGAACACACAATGCAGTGTAAAGAGGCTGTATTGTAGAATTGTGCACCTGAAACCTGTAATTTTGTTAACCAAAGTCACCTCAATAAATTCAACAAAGAAAAAAAGGCATAGAATGTCTTTATGGATTATATTAAGACCCAACTATATGCTGCCTACAAGAGACTCAATTCATTCATTTTCTTAAAACTTTTAATCCTCACTCGAGGATATGCTCATTGGTTTTAGAAAGAGGGGAATGGAAAGAGAGACACAGAAACATCAAGGTGAGGCAGCCTCGCATGCATATCCAGGTCAGATATCAAACTTGACTGGGAATTGACCTATAAACTTTTGGTATAATGAATGGCCCTCCAACCAACCAAGCCACACAGACCAGGGCTCGATTCATTCTTAAAGACACTTAAAGGCTCAACATGAAGAGATGGAAAGTATATTCCTTGCAAGTGGAAATCAAATGGGAACAGTTGTAATTATACCTTTATCAGACAAAACAGAATTTAAGCCAAAAACTGTAACAAGAAACAAGGAAGGTCTTTTATAAGGGGGTTACTTCATAAAGAAGACATTTAACAACTGTAAATATGTATGCACTCAACATTGGTTCCTCTAAAATATTAAACAAATACTAACAGAACTAAAGGTAGAAATAGACAACAATACCATAATAGTAGGGGACATCAATACCCCACTTTCAGCAATGAATATATCATCTAGACACAAAATCAATAAAAATGTTAAACTTGAACCAAACATTATACAAATGGACATAACAAACATTTATAGAACAGTCATACATTTTTATCACCACCTCAAAGAGATAGCTGCATTCCCATGTTCACTGCAACCTTATTCACAATAGCAACATATATAAACTAAGTGCTCACGAAAAGATAAACAAATAAAGAGGGTGTGGTATGTATGTATATATGTTTGTATGTACTTGTGTATTATATGTGTGAATGTGCATGTATATATGTATATATAATATATGTGTGTATACACACAAATCTATACACACACACACACATACAGAGGTATTTTCTGAGGCATGAGAAAGAAGGAAATTCTACTGCTAGGGGCAGAAACAGAATAGTGGAGACTAATTATAGCTATAACAAATATTAATCATGCTCTATTCACCATGATTGTTTTGTTTTGATTAATGACAGCATATTCTCATCTGGCTGGGAGTTCCCCCCAACCAACCCCCTTGGATATGGGAGTTAACCTGGAAATGTGGTCCGTCCTCTTTAACTGCCTGTTATCATGGAAAGATTAACAACCTTGGTGAAACAATGGAGTACCAG
Organism: Ia io; assembly: GCA_025583905.1. NCBI lineage: Eukaryota > Metazoa > Chordata > Mammalia > Chiroptera > Vespertilionidae > Ia > Ia io. The sequence continues at coordinate 94,390,424 of JAJQQW010000002.1, read as the reverse complement.
CCTGCATTGGTGTAATCTGTAACCATTATGCCCGTTTTTATTCCTTTGGCCTACTTCCCCATGCCTTTACTGCTTTTGCATCATTCCCATTCTATTTTTTTTAACCAACTTACCCATGTAATTCTACCCCATACAAGTTGGCTTTTGGTGTGGTGGGTGCAAAGCAGGTTTTCTTGGATGACCTGCTGCTTTCTCATATGGCCAGCATTATTGGAATAAATGTCATATATGTTCATATATGATTAAACCCTGTCTGATGTACAGCATAGTGATTATAGTCAACAATACTGTATTATATACTTGAAAGCTGGTAAGGGAGTGGATCTAAAGGTTTTCACCACAAAGAAAGAATTGGTAACTATGTGATGTATTGGAAATGTGAACAAAGAATCCTGTGGTAATCATTTAACATAAAAGTGTATAAAATGAACAGATTTGTATGCCTTCAACATATACAATGTCAATTATATCTCAATAAAACTGGAAAAACTTAGAAATTGGAAAAAATACCCACATATCATTTATATATATATATATATATATATATATATATATATATATATATATATATATATATATTTAGAAAATTGTGATAATCCAATTAATTACAATTTTCTTTGAAAATTAAATTATCTGGTAACTTTTGTAGACTTTCTGGCTAGTATCTAATCCTATATAATAAAAGCCTAATATGTTAAGTGTCCTGTCATCCAGAGACCACTCACCAATCAAAGCGTAATATGCTAATGATATGCTTAGAATGCTCAACCACTTGCTATTATGTGCACTGACCACCAGGGGGCAGACGCTCCAACTGGTAGTTGCTTGCTGCTGGGGTCTGGCTGATCGGGACTGAGCAAGATGGTCCAGACACGCCCTGGAGCCACCAGTGGGGTCCCTCAGCCTGGCTTGTGCCCTCTCACAATTCGGAAACCCTCAGGGGATGTTGGAGAGTCAATTTTAGCCCCATCCCACAGGCCACTCCCCTCGGGAGGGTGCCAGACACAGGACTTACAGCTGGTGAGTGCTACTGCAGCAGCATGAGCCTCTCCCAATTGGGACTGATTGGGCACTAGCCCACGGCAGGTGCAGTGGGACCAGGATGAGTGGGAGTGGCAGGTTGGAGCTGCAGGCGGCATTGGACTGTGGGTTTTGGCCCAATCCCCTCTGGCCAGCCAGAGGGGCCCCAACCATGAATGAATTCCTGCACTGGGCCTCTAGTTAATATCTATCTATCTATCTATCTATCTATCTATCTATCTATCTATCTGGCTAATATTCAAAGTGTCCCCTTAGGAGTTCAATCAGGAGTTTGATTGCTCGCTATGATGTGCGCTGACCGCCAGGGGGCAGTGCGGAACAAAGGAAGGCCCCAGCTGGCAGCCTGGGATGGGAGGCCCTAGCCTGCAGCTGGGGAAGGGAGGCCCCAGCTGACAGCTTAAAGGCAAGCCCCGGCTAGCAGCCAGAAGGTACCGATTGGTTCTGATCGCTGGCCAGGCAGGCATAGGGACCCTACCTGTGCATGAATATTGTGCACTGGGCCTCTATTTAGATAATAAAAGTCATGAGAAATATGATCAAGGACTGAATCTCAGGACACCTGAATGTGTAAAAGGTGGGAGATGAGGAGAAACCAGACAGACTAAGAAGGACAGACTAGGAAGGGTAAGGGGGAAACCAGGTGTGTTTTCACCCCCTGAAAACTGAAAGTCCTGAAAGCCAAATGAAAAAAGAGAGAATTTTCCATTGGGTCAAATATTGCTGATAGGTTATGTAAGACCAGGTCTAAAACATTAGGTCTAGATTTAGTAGAGGAAAACAAGTACTAACCTTGAGAAAAACAATTTTGGAGAACAGCTGGGACTGAAAATTACTAAAATGAGCTCAAGAGTGCATGGAAGGGAAATTATAATCAGTGAGTATAGACAGTTCTTTTCAGGACTTTGTAGCTAAATGGCAAGGCCTTGGATGATCTCATCTGCTTCGTGTTTACCTGTAGCTTTCAATCCTTCCATGATGACTATGAAGCATTTTTTTTAATACTTAAAAGTTTTTTAATTACATTCCCGTGGCACTATATGGTTTAACATATGCCAGACTAGGTATTAAAAAATAAATTCACAAAATTACACAACTAAAAGATCCCATGAACTGTTTCTAGATCTGTAAGATTACATAACCTGATTGTGATGTTTCTCATGTTTACAAAGACGACAGAAGGATTTCTTTCTAGATGAAAATCATCCAACCTAAGAATATATTACACTACTCAAATGAGCAAAGTACACTATAATTAATCATATTAAAGTTGGGTAACAGAAATAAAAGGGGAAGCATCCAGGTAATATTCTTACTTTATAAACTGAATTTTTGTCAATTGTGTACTATAAAGTCCCTGTTGAAAAACTGTGTGTGGTGCATACTGAAAGGCATTCTCCTTAAAAAGGGAGGATAAAGGCATGCATGCAGCGTACCTTTTAAAAAGAAGATTCACTACATTAGGAGCACCTTGGTTTATAATGCAAAGGTCAACAAATGAATGCCTGCAGGCCAAATCCAGCCCAGAGCCTGTTTTTGCAAATAAAGATTTATTGGAACACAGCCACACCTACTCCTTTACCTAGTGTCTATGACAGATTTCAGAGACCCAATGGTTCACAGAGCCCACAATACAGACTATCTGGCCCTTTACAGAAAAGGTCTGTCAACCCCTCATCTAGTAGATTAATCCCTTGATGTGCTTTAATAGGATTTACTCAATATACTGAAATCCTATATAATAAAAGGCTAATATGCAAATTGACTGAACAACCAGTGACTATGACATGCACTGACCACCAGGGGGCAGATGGCTCAATGCAGAAGCTTCCCCCTGGTGGTCAGTGTGCTCCCATAGGGGGAGCACTACTCAGCCAGAAGCCATGCTTACGGCTGGTGAGCACAGCGGTGGTGGCAGGAATCTCTCCTGCCTCCGCTCCAGGGCTAAGGATGTCTGACTGATGGCTTAGGCCTGCTCCCCATGGGCGCATGCCGAGCTGAGGGATCCCCACCCCCGAGTGCACAATTTTCATGCACCAGGCCTCTACTTTGTAGATAAGATATGGAACAAATTCCCTTGTGAAATCAGTGGCCTTTCAGGTTAATTTGAGGGTCCAATATTTGAGCACTCAGGTATTAAGAACAAAACACAAAAAACTAGTAACTAGCAATTTAGATGGAAACAAAGTAGAGTGATGGTGTTGCACATGACTTCCTTTTATACCTGAGCATATATTAAAAGTAGTAGAGGCCCAGTGCATGAAATTCATGCATGGGGGTGGGGGGAGGGTCTCCCTCAGCCCAGCCTGCACCCTCTCCAATCCGGGACCCTTCTGTGGATGTCTGACTGCCGGTTTAGACCCAATCCCAGGGATTGGGTCTAAACTGGCAGTTGGATATCCCTCTCACAATTCTGGACCGCTGGCTCCTAACTGCTCACCAGCCTGCCTGCCTGATCGCCCCTAACTGCCCCCCCTGCCAGCCTGATTGCCCCTCACTGCCTCTGTGTGCCGGCCTGATCGCCCCTAACTGCCCTCCACTGCCAGCTAGGTTGCTCCTTACTGCCCCCCCCCAACAGCCTGGTTGCCCCACGCAGCCTGCTTGTTCAGTCATTTGGTCATCCCTCACTAACTCTCCTGCCAACCTAGTTGTCCCACACAGCCTGCTTGTTCAGTCGTTTGGACATCCCTCACTAACCCCCCTGCCGGTCTAGTCATAGGCCGCCATCTTGTGAGGTATGATGGTCAATTTGCATATTACCTCTTTATTGTATAGGATTCTCACAAAATTTGCTTAAGACATGACATTAAACCCAATGCTTTAGATACATTTCAATGTTAATAACAATCAATATACTGTAGACCAGAACTACCCTCATTTTTTCCAATGGCTGCATACTACAATATTTTATGGGTATAATAATGTATTTACTTATAGGTAGGTATTTATACTACCTCTGATTTTTTGGTATGCAATAAATATCCTTAGCATACATGCATATATTTGTAACATTTTATAAATATCCTTAACGCATATGTGTATGTAATATATCTTTAACATCTATGTCATATTATATATATAATACATATGATGATCTACTGTATGTTTTATATACATAATAATATGTAATTAATGTTCTTAGAATGTGTATGTGTGTGTTTATACAAATCATGTTTTCCTGTAGGATCTAGTTCTGGAAGTGAAGCTACTGAGATAAAAGAATGACATAATTAAAATTTTGAAACAAGCTCAATTACCCTTCAAAAAAGATGTGCCAATTTCATCTACTGAGAGCGCATGAGAATGCCTTTTCCTCCCACGTGCCAATTCTGGTTTTTATTTTTTAATAAAATAGTTATCATTATTAGTTCAAAAATAGTATCCCCTTGTTTGTTGATTTGCATTTTTCTGATTACCAAGCAAGGTTCACTCTCTCTAGTAAAAATATAAAATTAGTTAATCAAGAATGTTAGCTCAAATTGGAATTTGTTTTATAGGAAAATAATAATCACCTGCTGTTAAATACTGCTGTAGGCTTACCTGTAAGAATCTTCATTCTCCATAATAGAAACCTGCTGCTTATCAGTTTCTTCACTGTTGCTGTGCTGACTCCATCCACCACTGTCACTGTCATCAGCATCATCATCCATGTTTCCTGACACTTCCCTTTTACTGTTTTTCTGCTCCTTTTTTTCTTCAGCCTTTGATGACAGATTGATATTAGGGATATTGTTGTTATCTCACTCATTAAAAAGATTGTGTTTTCATTCATTTTATCATTTTGATCTTAGTTTAGTTGCTATGACTTGAATCAATAAAATATTTTGTGTGTTTAATTTTATCATTAAAATTGTTGTAAATTCTGCTTCATTTCTTTTTCAATAAAGAAACAAAAATTTTCAAGATTTCTCAAAGGGCTTTCTTAACTTTGTGCTCCTATTCGTATCACATCCTCTCAAAATGCACCTCAAAACTCAGTTTTCTCACCCCAAATACCCGCAGCAATCCTGAGAAAGAAGCACAAAGCTGAAGGGACCAGATATCAAGCTATATTACAAAGCCACTGTTCTCAAAACTGTCTGGTACTAGCACAAGAACAGACATATAGACCAATGGAACAGAACAGAGAACCCAGAATCGACCCAAGCCATTATGCTCAATTAATATTTGACAAAGGAGGCAGGAGCATACAATGGAGTAAAGGCAGTCTCTTCAATAAATGGTGTTGGGAAAATTGGACAGATACATGCTAGACAACCAAATTATAACATACACAAAAATAAACTCAAAATGAATAAAGGACTTACACATACCACGGGAAACCATAAAAATCCTAGAGGAATCCACAGCAGCAAAATATCAGGCATAAGTCATAGCAATATCTTTACCGACACAACTCTTAGAACAATGGAAACTAAGGAGAAAATAAACAAATTGGACTACATCAAAATAAAAAGCTTCTACACAGCAGAAGAAACCATTAACAAAACAACATGAGAGCCTACTGCATGGGAGAATATATTTGCCAATGTTATATCCCATAAGAGTTTAATCTCCAAAATTTATAGGGAACTCATACAACTTAACAAAAGGAAAATAAATAATCCAATAAAAAACTGGGCAAAGGACCTAAATATATACTTTTCAAAAGTGGACCTACAAGAAGGCCAAGAGACATGAAAACATGCTTCAAGTCACTAATCATCTGAGAGATGCAAATCAAAATGACAATGAGGCACCATCTCACACCTTTCAGAATGGTTACCATCAACAAATCAACAAATGACAGGTACTAGTGAGGATGCGGAGAAAAAGAAATACTCTTGCACTGCTGGTGGGAATGCAGACTGGTGCAGCAACTGTGGAAAACAGTATGAAGTTTCCTCAAAAAGATAAAAATGGAACTCCCATTTGACTCAGAAATCCCACTTCTCGGAATATATCCCAAGAAATCAGAAACACCAATCAGAAAGGATATATGGCCCTAGCCAGTTTGGCTCAGTGGATAGAGCGTCAGCCTTTGGACCAAAGTGTCCCAGGTTTGATTCCAGTCAAGGGTACGTACCTCAATTGCAGGGCTTGTGCAGGAGGCAACAATCGATGTGTTTCTCTCACATTGATGTTTGGTTGCCTAGTCAGGGCTTGTGCAGGAGGCAACCAATCGATGTGTTTCTCTCACATTGATGTTTCTCTCTTTCTTTCCCTCTCTCTTCCACTCTCCCTAAAAATCAATGGAAAAATATCTTCCGGTGAAAAAAAAGAAAGGATATATGCACCCCTATGTTCATAGCAGCACAATTCATGATAGCTAAGTTTGGGAAACAGCCTGAGTGCCCAGCAGCAGATGAGTGGATTAAAAAACTGTGGTACGTCTACACAATGGAATTCTATATAATAAAGAGCTAATATGCTAATTAGACCAAACAGCAGAATGACTGTCTGGACGATCTTCTGGACGAAGGTGGGGCTGCAGGGCCAGCCGAGCCAGCCAGGGCTGCGAGTGCCAAGCCCCTTGCACTACATATGAAGTGCACTGGCAATCCTATATAATAAAGAGCTAATATGCAAGTGCTCATCATGCCCTGACGCTGTCACACCAATGGCTCAGACACTCAACACTTGGGAGAGAGGAATGGGACCAGCCAGGCACAAATGAGCTCATGAGAGAGGAATGGGGACCAACCAGGTTGTGGCCCGGGAGAGGGACAAGCTGTCTTCCCCACAGTCCCAGGTGCCAGCGCCAGTGGCTGCGGCCCAGGAAAAGCCACCTGCCCATGGTCCCCTGTGGCTGCGGCCGGCCTGGGTGAAGATGGCCTGGATCCTAGGTGGCTGCGGCTGGCCAGAGGGAGGGAAGCCAAGTTCCAGGTGCCTGCAACCAGCCAGAGGAGGAAATCCTGGGTCTCAAGTGTGGGTGAGGTAGAGGCAGTTAGGGGTGATCAAGCCAGCAGGGGAGAAGTTAGGAGCGATCAGGCTGGTAGGGGAGCAGTTAGGGGCAATCAGGCAGGCAGGCAGGCAAGCGTTTAGGATCCAGCTGTCCCGGATTGCGAGAGGCAGTCGGACATCCACCGACGGGTCCTGGATTGGAGAGGGTGCAGGCCAGGCTGAGGGACCCCACCATCGTGCATGAATTTTGAGCACCAGCCTTCTAGTATATCTATAAAAGCCTAAGCAACCAAATAACTGTTCGCTGTGATGTACATTGAGCACCAGGGAGTGATGCTCAATGCAGGAGCTGCCCCCTAGTGGTCAGTATGCTCCCACAGCCAACCTCCCATGGTCCCTCCCCTCCTCAGCTGGCCAACCTCCTGTGTCCCTACCCCACCACCAGTGACCCCGATTGACCCCCATCGCTGGCTGGCCAACCTCCGCATTCCCTCTCCCCCAGCCAGCCCCAATTGCCCTGATTGGGACTGGATGAGATGGCTTCGATCAGCCGACTAGGCCGAGGGACCCCATTCATGCATGAATTCATGCACCAGGCCTCTAGTGCTGCTATAAAAAAGAAGAAACTTTTACCATTTGCAACAGCATAGATGGACCTGGAGAGCATTATGCTAAGCAAAATAAGCCAGTCAGAGAAAGATAACTATCATATGATCGCACTCATTTGTGGAATATAATGAACAACATAAACTGATGAACAAAATAGATCCAGAGACAAAGAAACACCAAACAGACTGTCCAACCTCAGAGGGAAGGCAGGGGAGGTTGGGGGGAGGGTAAGACAGCAACCAAAGGACTTACATGCATGCATATAAGCGTAACCCATGGACATAGACAGTAGGGGGGTGAGGGCATGTGCTGGGGGGCTTGGGAGTGGCCCAGTTGAAGTCAATGGGGGGAAAAGGAGACTCATGTAATACTTTAAACAATGAAGAATTTAAATTAAAAAATACCTCAGTTTTCTCCTTTAGAGACAAATATTGAGTTTATTGCAAATAATGTATGTGATCTATATGTTTATCTAACAGAGACAAAGAAATAAAAAGACAAAACTTGCAAAATTTGCCTCTTTTGTCTTTCTCACCTGGGTCTTACATTACCCACCAGATTTAGAGGACATGACATTGTGCATCGGTAATAAATAGGAAGATTTCCTCTTTCTGCGTGAAGCTATTCCTTCCCCCATTGCCTATTAAAACTAATTTTTCTTTAAGATCTTTGAGGGTATCAAAAAGTGGTGGTATTCATAAAACATATGAACAAATGTTTACCACAACACTAGAGCAGAGTGAAACCAATAAATTGTTAGTTAATGTACAATTCTGGAAAATGAGTAATGCTTCCCTAATGTCACATACAATCACTATAAAATCTTATAGCTAGAGGATATACAAGTAGTTATCTATTTACTTTAGGCCCATATTTACTGATAACGGAAATAAAACCAAGTTTAGTGATCTGTCCAAAGTTCTTAAAGGTGCATTACCTAGCATTTCATGTCACCAAAAGAAAGGATATAATTCTATAATGCTGAATCAGATAAACAAACATAAAATCTCATCAGATTAATCAGGTAAATTAAGTATAACTTTTGAAAAGTAATTAAATGCCTTCATGTAATGAGAGAGCTCATCCACTTTTTCTTATAAGGAGCATAATATCTCAATCTTTTTCCAACTCAGTTTTCTCCTTTAGAGACAAATATTGAGTTTATTGCAAATAATTTATGTGACGTATCTGTGTATACAAAAGCCTAAGTGACCAAATGAATGAATGACAGAACGACCAGTCAACCAGTCACTATGATGTACACTGACCACCAGGGTGCAGATGCTCAATGCAGGAGCAGCCCTCTGGTGGCCAGTGTGCTTCCACAGCCAACCTCCCATGGCTGGCCAACTTCATGCGGTCCCTCTCCCCGGCCAGCCAACCTCCCATGTCCCTCCCCAGCCCTGATCATGCACTGCTGGGGTCCTTCGGCCTGGCCTGTGCCCTTTCGCAATCTGGGACCACTCAGGGGATGTTGGAGAGCCAGTTTCAGCCTGATCCTGCTGAACAAAATAGATCGAATTCGTGCACCGGGCCTCTAGTATAATAATAACATACATGTTAAAATGATAATTGTTCAAAGTGGGAATAGAGGGATCATACCACATAATAAACAACATAATAAAAGCCTTTTATGGCAAACCTACAGCCAACATCATACTCAATGGGCAAAAACTAAAACCATTTCCCTAAGAACAGGAACAAGACAGGGATTCCTGTTTTCACCACCCCTGCTCTGGAAGTGTTAGCCACAGTGATCAGACAAGAAGAAGAAATAAAAGGCATCCAAATTGGAAAAGAAAAAGTAAAATTGTCATTATTTGCAGATGACATGACACTGTACATAGAAAACTCTAAATACTCCATCAAAAAATTATTAGACTTGATAAATGAATTTGCAATGTAGCAGGATACAAAATTAATGCCAAGAAATCTATGGCATTTTTATACACCAATATTGGACTTTCAGAAAGAGAGATTAAAAAAAGAATCCCATTTACCACTGCACCAAAAAAGTTAAGATACCTAGGGATAAACTTAACTAAGGATGTAAAAGACCAGTACTCAGAAAACTACAGGACACTGAAAAAAGCAATAGAGGAAGACATAAACAGATGGAAGAACATACCATGTTCATGGATTGGTAGAACCAACATCATTAAAATGTCCACACTACCCAAAGCAATCTATAGATTCATTGCACTCTCCATTAAAATACCAATGGCATATTTCACAGACCTAGATGAACTCTCCAAAAATTAATCTGGAATAAAAAAAAAAAAAAAAGACCCCAAATAGCTGCAGCAATCCTGAGAAAGAAGAACAAAGTAGGAGGGATCTCAATACCAGATATCAAGCTGTATTACAAAGCCACAGTTCTCAAAACTGCCTGGTACTGGCACAAGAACAGACGTATAGACCAAATGAATAGAATAGAGAACCCAGAAATTGATCCAAACCAATTAATATTTGACAAAGGAGGCAAGAGCATACAATGGAGTCAAGACAGTCTCTTCAATAAATGGTGTTGGGAAAATTGGACAAATACATGCAAAAAAATGAAACTAGACCACCAATTTACACCATACGCAAAAACAGAACACAAAATGAATAAAGGACTTAAATGTAAGATGGGAAACCATAAAAATCTTAAGAGGAATCCACAGGCAACAAAGTCTCAGACATATACTGAAGCAATATCTTCACCGATTCAACTCCTAGGGCAATGGAAACTAAAGAGAAAATAAACAAAATGGGACTACATCAAAATACAAAGCTTCTGCACACCAAAAGAAACCATCAACAAAACAACAAGAAAGCCCACTGCATGGGAGAACTATTCGATCTATTTTATTTGCCAATGTTTTCTCCGATACGGGTTTCATCTCCAACATTTACAGGGAACTCATATGACTTAACAAAAAGAAAATAAACCATCCAATCAAAAAATGGGCAACAGATCTAAATAGATACTTTTCAAAAAAGGACATAAGGAAGGCCAAGAGACATATGAAAACATGCTCAAAGTCACTAATCATATGAGAGATGCAAATCAAAACAACCATCTCACCCCTGTCAGATGGCTATTATCAACAAATCAACAAATGATAAGTGATGGTGAGGATGCAGAGAAAAAGGAACCCTCATGCACTGCTGGTGGGAATGCAGACTGGTGCAGCCACTGTGGAGAACAGTATGGAGTTTCTTTAAATAACTAAAAATGGAACTCCCATTTGACCCAGTAATACCACTTCTAGGAATATATCCCAAGAAACTAGAAACACCAATCAGAAAGGATGTATGCACCCCTATGTTCATAGCAGCACAAATTACAATAGCTAAGATCTGGAAACAGCCTAAGTGCCCATCAGCAGATGAGTGGATTAAAAAATTGGTGGTACATATACTAGCACAGAATGGAATACTATGCTGATGTAAAAAGGAAGGAACTCCTACCATGCAACAGCATGGATGGAGCTTGAGAGCATTATGCTAAGTGAAATAAGTCAGACAGAGAAGATAAATATCACATGATCTCACTCATTTGTGGATTATTATGAACAACATAAACTGATGAACAAAAACAGATCCAGAGACAGAGAAGCATTGATCAGATGCTCAAACCTCAGAGGATAGGTATGGGAGGGTGGGGGTAAGGCCTAACCAATGGACACAGACACCAGGGGGATGAGGACATGAGTGGTGGTGGGGTGGGGGGGTAGTGCAGAAATAAGGACATATATGTAATACCTTAATCATTAAAGAAATAAAAATAAATAAAAATTTAAAAAATGATAATTACTATGCTTTTATTTTTGGAAGGTATTCTGTTTTTATATATTTTTTAATCTTTCCATGACAGTTCACATTCAACATTATTTGTATTAGTTTTAGTTGTGCATCAAAGTGGTTAGACAATCAGATACTTTATAAAGTGATCTCCCTGATATTTCAATACTCATCTGACACCATTCATACTTGTTACAATATGATTGACTATATTCTCTATCCTGTACTTTCCATCCCTGTGACTATTCTGTAACTACCAATTTGTACTTGTTGATCACTTTACTTCTGACCCAGTCTACCAACCTCCTTCCCTCTGGCATCCATCAGTCAGATCTCTGTTATATATGAGTCTGTTTTAAATTTCTTAGCTCAGCTATTTTACACTTTACATTCCACATATACTAGTAAGTGAAATCAGATGGAACTTATCTTTCTCTGTCTGACTTATTTCACTTTTATAATACCTTCTAGGTCCATCCATGCTGTCAGAAATGGTAAGGTTTCATTTTTTTTATGGCAGTATCATACTTTATTAAACAACATAATGTAATGTTTGACTCAACAAACACATCTGAGAGTGGTGATAAAAAATATACACGAAAGTATATATGTTTGTTATTAAAATATCTCAATAATATTCCAATGAGTAGGTACAATGCAGGTGGGTACTTCAAATTTGGGGGGACTGCATTGTAAAGTATACGATTAACCACTATGCTGTACATGTGAAACTAATACAAAATAATATTGAATATAAACCATAACTAAAAAGTAAAATAAAATAAAAATATCTTGACGTGATCATACTGGAATTCTAAGTTCCAAGGCTTGCAGTAAACCATAGAAAATTGTGCACACTATAGCATAAAAATACTAATAGACAAGTTTAGCTGGGGCTATTTGTTTATATCCCTTCTCTCAGTCATAGCTTCGTTCCATTTTGTTATTTCTGGGATGCAATTTATGGGTGTTTTTAAAGCTGATTTTAAAGAGAGAGGAAGGGAGAGGGATAGAGAGAAATATTGATGAGAGATAAACATTGATCGGCTGCCTCCTGCACACCCCCTACTGCAAAACCAGCTATAACACAGGCATGTGCCCTGACCCTGAATCCAAACAGGAACCTCTTGATTCATGGGTCAATGCTCAACCACTGAGTCACATCAGACAGGCTATGGGTTATAATTTATATTTAATTTGGACTTAAAACAAAATAAAACCCTAGCACTTATTACATTTTTTAAACAATTTCCTTTATACTTTCACTGGTTCAGAAGGCCACATGTACATAGCTAAATTAGTTTCCCAATTCATAAGGAAGACTGACAGAGAGACATAATTAAAAAACAAACTTGAGAATGTTTTCCTAAACTATTATTTAGTTGACAGAATCTACTTAAATATACAATTACATATTTAGACAAACTCATTTTATACACAAACTATTTTCAGAAGTGGAAAATGAGAATAGATCAGAGAATTGGTAAAGAGAAAAAACAAAGAAAAAAAGCAAGTGAAATTCTACCTATTTTTGAAGTTGAGCCTTCTTTTTTTTTTCAAGCCAGACTCTCTACTTTTACCATTTCTATGTCATTCCTAAGCCTTTGTATATCTTGCTGTAGTTCTTCATTTACATACTAGAGGACTGGTGCACGAAATTTGTGTACAGGAGGTGGGGGTCCCTCAGCCCAGCCTGCACCCTCTTGCAATCTGGGACCACTGGCTCCTAACCCCTCACCTGCCTGCCTGCTTTATCTCCCTTAACCCCTCTCTCTGCCTGCCTCATTACCCCTAACCACTCTGTCTGCCTTCCTGATCACCCCTAACTGCTTGCCTGCCTGCCTGATCACCCCTAACCACAAGTTTGCCTGTCTGATCACCCCTAACCACTCTGTCTGCCTGATTGCCCCTAACTGCTCACCTGCCTGTCTGATCACCCCTAACAGCCTATGCCTTGGCCACCACCACTGTGGTTTCGTCTGGAAGGACATCCAGAATGACGTCCAGAAGGCTGTTCGGCTGTCCATGTAATTAGTGTATTACACCTTTATTATTATAGATACTCCAGGTGTTCTGTCATTGTGCAGTGCAGAGGAACTCTCATCTTTTAATTTAGAGTCCATGCTTTTACAATAATTAGCACTGCAATGATCTGCACATAATGGCTTCTGGAACAAGTCTTGATTTGGCTTTGTTTCCTTATAAGTATTTTTAACAGCAGGCATATCGTGGCTTTTTAATTGAATCATAGGTTTTGTTTCATTGCAGCGGACAAGCCACAAATCAAAATGGCTTTTCAGATCACTAGACTGAGGTGTAAGTCTGATGCCTAATTTCCAACAACAGGCTAACAGCAATGAAAACTCTACCAAGAACAGGCGAACAGCAATGAAAAGTCTACCAAAGGAGGGCTCTACCAAAGGAGGGCTCTACCAATGAAAACTCGACCATATTGGGAAACTAATTTAGCTATGTACATGTGGCCTTCTGAACCAGTGAAATAACACACACAAGTTACATTCCAGGAGCACCTAGCTCAGGTGATCAGAAAGATTGTGCCAATGAGCCTCACAAGACACCTAATACATAAGGCCATTATACCAAGATGGGGGGCAAAGCAGATCTACCCAATACACAGAAACAAATACAAAGGGCAGCTAAAATGGGGATAAAAAGAAACATCCCCCAAATGAAAAAAAAAAACACAACAAAAAACAGAGAAATCCCCAGAAAAAAAACCTAAATGAAATGGAGGAAAGATATATATGCACAGATACACAGTTCAAGAACGTGGTTACAAAGATGATCAAGGAATGTAGTGAGAACTTCAACAAAGAGATAGCAAGTATATAAAAGGAAAAAGAAACCATATAAAATAACCACTCAGAAATAAAGTATACGACATCTGAAATGAAAAATACACTAGAAGGAATCAGTAGCAGTTTAGATGAAGCAGAGAATATAATCTTTTTTAAAAAAATACATTTTACTGAGTTCAGAGAGAAAGGAATAGGAAGAGAAAGACAAAAACATCAATGATGAGCCCTAGCTGGTTTGGCTCAGTGAATAGAACGTCGACCTGTGAACCGAAGGGTCCTGGGTTTGATTCCCATCAGAAGCGTGTGCCTGGGTTGTGTGCTCAATGCTCAGTAGGGGATGTGCAGGAGGCATCCAACCAATGATTCACTCTCATCATTGATGTTTCTGTCTCTCCCTCTCCCTTCCTCTCTGAAATCAATAAAAATATTAAAAACGCACACACACAAAAAAACAACCATCAATGATGAGAATCATTGATCAGCTGCCTCCTGCATGCCCCACATGCCTAATTTCCAATCCGTGGTATTTGGGTTCATATTTTTTTGTCAGCTGCATAGCAAAGTCTTGGTCTTCTTTCACTTCAGATGTAACTAGTGGGGTCCTTACTTTTTTATTTTCTGTATGGTTATAAAAACGCTCCTCATTTTTGTTTAAAACATGTTCAGAGCCTGCAACCCTGGCATATACCCTGACCTAGATTGAACCATGACCTCCTTGTTCATAGTTTGACACTCAACCACTGAGCCATGCCAGCTGAGTGAAGATAGAATCTTTGATTTAGAAGACAAGATAGCAGGTAACATCCAATTAGTGCCAGGAAAAAATATTTTTAAATGAGGCTAGTTTCAAAGCCTTCTGTGACAACACAAAGTATAGCAACATCCACATTATATGTGTACCAGGAGGAGGAGATATGGAAGAGATAGGAGATAGTGTTGACCCAGGAAACAAGAGGTCAACTGGTGTGATTCCTGGTCAGGGCACATGCCTGGGTTGCGGGCCCAATCCCCAGTAGGAAACATGCAGGAGTCAGAGGATTGATGTTTCTCTCTCATCAATGTTTATATCTCTCTGTCCCTCTCCCTTCCTCTCTCCCTAAAATAATTTTCTCCAACCACAATGGTATCAAACTAGAAATCAATTACCAAATTAATGCTGAAAACACACAAACACATGGAGGGTAAATAGTCTGTTACTAAAAAGTGAATGGGTTAACAATGAGATCAAGGAAGAAATCAAAAGATACCTAGAGACAAATGAAATGAGAACATGACAACCCAAAACCTATGGGACATAGTGAAAGCAACTCTAAGAGGAAACAACAATATAGGCCTACCTCAAGAAACAAGAAAAATCTTAAATTAACAATGTAACCTTTCTCCAAAAGACATGTTTTAAATGAGCCTATTGGATTGTTTTCAAAAGGGTATCATGATCTTCATTTGATTGATTGATTGATTGATTGATTATGGCAGTATTCTTTTTTAGTGATTAAAGTTCACCAAACATAAAGTAAACCAGTGAAAAATTTAGTAGCATTTGCCACATGTACCATGTTGTGCAATGATCACCTCTATTTAGTTCCAAAACCTTTCATCTCTCCCAAAGGGAACCTCATTCCCATGAAATAGAGACTCCCCATTCCCCCTACCCAAATCTCTGACAACCACTTGTCTGGTTTGTGTCTCTATGGGCCCTCCTTTTTGTGGAAATTGTATATAAAAAGAACCACAATAAAATAAGTATATTTTCCACTCTGGCCTGTGGGGCTTGGTGGTTGGAGCACTGTCCCATGCACCGAAGGGTCACGGGTTCAATTCCCAGTCAAGGCATGTACACAGGTTGTCAGTTCAATCCCAGTTGTGGCCATTCAGGAAAAAGCCAATCAATGTTTCTCTCTCACATCAAGTTTCACTTTCTCTCTCTCAGTCTCTCTCTCTTTAAAATCAATTTAAAAAATATTTCCTCACTTGAGGATTATACAATAAAAAGACTAATTTTGCATTACAAACATAAAACAATGATAGGTAGGCCACTAGGAAACTTTAAGAGTAAGTGATACACATAATTCTATTTAGAACAGGGAAATTAATTTCACAAGAGAGCACTTTACCTTCAAGACTTCATGGTCTGATGTAGGGCATGAATCAATAATGCGAGGTTTGTAGTAAAATATACAACACAAATGAGGGAGTCCATTTCTTTAAAAAAATCAACAAAACAATTTACGTGAAAGATCAGCTATCTACATACCAAATAAAGATTCTTGATATAATTAACACTGGGCCTTAGTTTTTTTTAAAAAAAATTTTTTTTTTTATTATCTATTTCTGCTGCTACCTCTCCCAACCTGTGAACTATTTAATGAAGGCACATTCTGCCTAAGATTAATCTGTTTTCACCACTTACTGGCTGACATAACTTTTATTCCCAGAACTGGCACACATTTGATGACCTAAGTCAAAGTAGTAAGATACACTGTCCATTCCTCCTTGTCTGTCCCTGATTCGAAGACTACTGGATGTCAGTCAAAAATGGCAGTCTTGCTTCTTTAGCAGGGAAACCACTTATTAAGGAGAGCCCATTCCTTCCTTTTTCCTTAAAAAAATACAGGAAGTTCCTGAAATGGTTAAAGGTTATATGTCCAAATGTCAAAAAACAAATGTACATGCTGTTAGCCTTCCCATTCCCAGATCACCCTTCTGCAGGCTCCAGAACATTTAAATCTTCAGCCCATGAGGGCACAGACTCCTGAAACAAGGGTGGGAGCCCAGCATGGCATTGAGACCACATGCTCCTCAGGGGACCGTTGCACTGAGACTTGCCTCTGCATTCTCAGCCACCACAAGTGGATGCGGGGCCAGCCCTTTTGGAATCTCTGTCCTTCCTGCCAGTCTAGCTGAGGCTTCTTCTGTAATCCTTGGTTATAAGACTAATATTCAGCTAGTCATCATGTGGTTGTTGTATAATTTAGTTGTCATTCCAATTTGGCCCAGGGAGGAGGTAAGTGTAACTTTTACCTCTTCTGCCTCCATCTTGGATCACCCTTAAAAAATTCTGCACTTCAGGGGCTCACTGTTAGGATATGGTGAGGTGAAATATTTTAAGTGAGGAAGGAAGCATCTATAATGTTAAAATTCAGCTAGTAATTTAATTTTGATAGATTTAACATCTAATAAATTGTATAATTCCAATAGTGCCAAATTAGGTTTGAGGCTTCATATTTTTATTTTTATTTAGACCAAGGCAAGTTATTTTATTTTATTTTATTTCCTTCTTAATTTCTGTCCTGTGTTTGGGAGTAACTAATCATAGATTAAGAAGTCTAATAGTTAAATTTTAACTACATTCTAATTTTTCTTTGTTCACACTTGATTACTTAAGGATAAAGTTATTTCAAAAACATGTATCCTGACAGCAAAGACATCTGAAAATCAAAGCAAGCAAACTCATCTTCCACCTTTGCATCTAGAAAAAATGTCTCAAGAATCACAAATAAATAGGGCATGTGACAATGAAGATACATCTGCATATTCAGGACACCCTTCTGTGCAAAAGATGAGAAAATGTGCATCAAACAAGGCACATTAGAGCAGAGGAAGAACTTACAACTTTCCAAAGATGAGTCAAAGCAGAAGTCACATGAATTTTCTGTAAAATTCAAAATCACTGAGTGCCCTGAGGAAGACCCACTAGGTGATAACTCTAAGGAAGGAGCAAGCTTAAGACAAATGCCTTCTAATTTGACAAGCAAAGTGCTTGATTGTGAGGGGAAAGATGCATTTGGAATGTCTGTCTCTGCAGCATTACAAACATTTCCTGAATGAGAGGAACCCACTCTCAAAATTGTTTCTCCATCTCATGCAGACCCTGGGTCCCTGGAAGACTCTCCCTGGTCCTCTTCTTCTGAGTTTTGTTAAAGAGAAAAGGAATTACACTCTGAAAATGATCACAATGCCCTGAGAACCAGAGCCTGGAAGAGGAGCCCACAGGACATCTGGCTGTGAAATCAGCAGGGATTCTGCCCTGAAGGAAGAGGTGGGAGTCTACTAGAAACCCAGGAGTCCTCTTAAAGGGCCAGTGCACAAGTATCATTCCCACCACTCACCCTGGGCCTATGAAGAAAGGGTGGTTCAGAGTGCAGTGGGAGTCATATGGGGAGACTGCTTTGTGTGGCTGTGGGAGAGAGCTGAGGGGATGGCCTCTGGGTGCCCTCCCTGTGCTGAGTCCCTCTCCCACAATGCCCACAGATGCCATCACCCCTGGGTCAAGTCCTCCCTCCCTATGGCCCCAGCCTGGGGAATGTCCTAGCCCATTGTCCTGAATCCTGTTCCCAACTCTGTGGAGCTACACAGTGCAAAGGAGCCAGCTGCCTGGGCCCAGGGTTTACACTTTCTTGGAAGTCTCTTAAGGAGGTCGGGATGTACTCAGAGGGTGTCAGAGACTGAGTTGTGTGACTTTTATTCCCTTGCTGGTCTAACTGAGGCCACCATTCCAGTGCCGAGCCCTCTCTTCACACAGCCAAATCTTGATACTTGGAGCCTAATGAATTCTGCTGGCCTTACTTAATGACTCCCTGAGGCCCCACCCAAACACAAAGGTCCACAGGTCTCCAGTGGGTTATAACTGGCATTTGTATACCCTGGGACTTGTGCTCAGTGGCCTCACACCCAGAAATAAAGCTGAGTTTAAATCTGTATCAATCTGGTAAACACCACTTGCACATACCTACCTGATGACTCACTTACCTCATGCAACTCACATACCAACAGGAGCTCTTTCAGTGACTGACCCCAACAGAATGCTGGTAGGTGGTGGAGGATCTTGGGATTTTTGCTCAGCTGCCCCATGGGCTTGGTGCTGGTAGAAGGAGGCATTGCTCTGCAGCTTGGCCCCTCCCAGCTTCACCCAGGCCCAGTGGAGGCAGTCACAAACTGGATCCATAGCTTTGTTGCTCCACACAGGTAGCCCAGGGGAAATCACAGGCAGAGACTGACATTGACTTATAACAGAGTCCCTCCCAAGAGGCCCCAGAGCCAACACACTTAGTGGGGGGCTTCAGAGCATGACCCAATTAGCTCCACAAGCAGAACACCCAAATGAAAATCTGAGCAGGCACCACGCCGAGCTGGCATGAAGCATGAATTACTTGACATGGGGTCAGTGTTTGAACAGCAGCTTGTATACTGTGTGTCGTCAGCCAGCATGAGGATCAACCCCAATTAGCTGATGTGCTTCCCATGTACTCAGAGGGTTGGGCAGGGGAAGGACTAGATGTCAAATCAGTAATGGAGTTGGGTAATACACCTATGTAATGAGTGCATCACTCAGACTCCATTTAGTATGTTTGCCAGGAGCAGGGGAAATAGCTCCTTTTTTTTTTTTTTTTTTGTCATTTGAGCCCACCCTAGGACTCAAGGGGACCTAAGCCCCACTCTGTGAGTCAGAGTTCAGGTTGATGAGACCACAGTCCTATTTGTGATCAAAAGAATCTTTCCAGTGGCTCCACTGTTTTAACTATCTTTGTAAAGAAACCTTGAATAGTGCTAGTTCCTTCTATTAAATGAACAAATAGAAGAGCAGAAACTCCTTCAGGACTTCCTTGAGCCTCATTTTTTAATCTGCTTTTCTGGAGACCTCCCAACATCCTATGGCCTTCCTCATTAAAACTTATCTTTAACTTGTCACAAACCCCAATATTCTCAACCCAGTGTTGTTCCTCTTGAAACTTGGGATTCTCCTGCTAATTCCATCCTTACCCTCCATTGACTGTGTTCACTACCACTCCCCATATTTCTATTATGAAACTCTCCTACAGAATGATCAAGAAGGTAGTGTATTACACTTAGCAACCTGAATTTACAAGTCAGTTCCACCACCTTATATATCCCAATGAGTCACTTTAACCTCTTTTCGTTTCCAGTATTCTATGCCAGCATCAGTTAGCCAAGACATTAAACAGTTTTAAAGGTTGAAAGGTTAGAGGCAGTTTTGTTTAATTAATTACTAGGCTTCCTTAAACTACTGAAAAATGGAGAATACCATAGCTGGCAGAATTGGAAAAAAAACAAAAACACACACAATGAAAGAAACACCAATAAAAGCAGAGAATAAAATAAAATAAATCAAGAACTCATGGAAGAGGAAAAAAGACTATGGGAACAAAGAACAAACCTCATACAACTAAGCAAAGGTCCTAGCCTAAAGAGAAAACCAGACTGGGAAGTCAGTAAATAGGGGAATCAACTAAAAATATCCTCTAAATACACTCTGAATTTAATTAACATAACATGAACTATACATAGTTATTCTTTACTTACAGATAAGTAATTCATTCCAAGAAGAATAGATATCCTTTTACCTAACAACGCTTGCCTGATGAGGCCTTGCTTAGGTACAACCTTTGGTTCTGTGGCCATAGCTAACTGAGAAGGGCCCTACAAGCTTTGGTGGGAAGAGCAAGGTCCTATTTACCACTACAGTTGTCAAGGAGAGTAAGATAAATGCTTAGACTCACTGAGCCTCTTAGAAAATCTCTAAATCAGAGTTAACACACAATCAGATTTCACTTTCTGAGTTGATCTGATTCGCATCTATTTCTCAATGCCAACGCTACACAGGAACTTATCAGTGTATGTTGAGGGACAACAGAACAGATTGGGGAGTCAAACAGGTTGACAGTCAAATCATGGGTTGTCCACTTGCTAACTATGGAATCATGGGTCAATTCATCCACCTCCCTGAATTACCTCATTAATAAAAAGTAGACTACTATACACAGCTACATTGACAGCTATTGTGATGACTATCTAACACAGGTTAATTACATAATATAGGGTCTAGCCCACAGTAGAACACTCTAGAATTTTTAATTTTTTTTCTCTGCATTTCCTTAGGTAACATATAATTTTTAAAAACACATAAAATCCTACCTGCATAAAGCGTCTTCTTCAGAGATCTCATGCACTATTAAGGAAAAAAGTAAAATACATTTTAAAACAACAATAGAAAAATACAAGACACTAAAAGTATCAGAGTAATGCTTTGTTAGAAAGTATTCCTTTAGGACCACACACAAAGACTATACCAGAGGGAATATCAATCATATTATTGGTAGGCCATTAAGAACACTTACTTTCTATTTTTAAATATATCAAATCCAAAAATAAAAGAGAATGGGATCTTTCAAAATTTGATACCTACCTGTCAACTGCTATTTACAATGAACATAATCCCAAGCAAACCCCATAAAGTCTGACAGAAAATAGCAGCATTAGTAGAAGCAGAATCCTGTATAAAAAAAACTTACTATGCTAAGTGTCTGGTTGTCTGGTCAACCGTTCAACCAATCAAAGTGTAATATGCTAATGATATGCTAAGGCAGCTCAACTGCTTGCTATGACGTGCACTGACCACCAGGGGGCAGACAGTCGACTGGTTGGCCAGTCGCTATGATGTGCACCTACCACCAGGGGGCAGATGCTCTGACCAGTAGGTTAGCTTGCTGCTGGGGTCCGGCCGATTGGAGCTGAGTGAGATGAAGCCCTGCTGCAGTCCCTTCCCAGCCCTGATTGTGCACTGGTGGGGTCTCTTGGCCTGGCCTGTACCCTCTCATAATCCGCGACCCCTTGGGGGGTGTCAGAGAGCTGGTTTCGAAACGATCCTGCAGGCCACTCCCCTCAGGAGGGCACCAGATGCAGGGCTCAGAGCTGGCAAGCGCTGCTGCAGCAGTGCAAGCCTCTCCGGATAGGAACTGATTGGGTGCGAGCACACAGCTGGTGCAGTGGGGCCAGGATGAGCAAAAGGTAGGAGCTGCAGACAGCATTGGACTGCAGGTTTCAGCCTGATCCCCGCAGGCCACCCAAAGGGACCCCTCCTGTGCATGAATTTATGCACCGGGCCTCTAGTCATAGAATAACAATGTCAAACTTAAATAGAATAAGTTTTCTGGACTCGTTCCATTAGCAGCAGTTAGATGAGAGTATACTTATTTTGCTGTAGCACAGTACAACTTCTCCAGCTCTTAAGTGAATACAGCCAGTTTAGGATGGAACACTCCATCAAAAGGAAGCTTGGTCACTAGACGCTACACTTTCCAGAACAGCAAAACATAGGAAACAGACTCTTTGTGGCCCCATTCCCAATCCTATCTAATAAAGAGGGAATATGCTAATTGACCCTTACACCATCACAAATATGGCAGCGTCCAAACCAATAAGGAGGGAATATGCTAACTGACTTCCACACCCTCAAAGATGGTGGCACCCACAGCCACAAGATGGTGGCACCCAGTCCCCTCAGCCCCACTGGGGCAGCAGGCACACGGCACGGCTGGGCCCGCCCCGTGCGCCTGTCTCTGGAGTTCCCAGTCCCCTCAGTCCCCCAGCCACCCAGGGTCGGCCTGAGGGATGACCAAATGACTGAACCGGCAGGCTGCGTGGGGCAACCAGGCCAGTGGGGGGCCGTGAGGGGAAACCAGGCTGGCAGGGGGGGCAATTGGGGGTGACCAGGCCAGCAGGGGAGGCTGATGGGGGCAACCAGGCCGGCAGCAGGGAGCAGTTAGGGGCGATCAGGATGGCAAGCAGAGGTAGTGAGGGGCAATCAGGCTGGCAGAGGGGGGCAGTTAGGGGCAACTAGGTAGGCAGGCAGGTGAGCGATTAGAGCCAGTGGTCCAGGATTGTGAGAGGGAAGTCCGACTGCCACTAGACCGGCAGTTGGACACCCCCCCAAGGGTCCCGGATTGAAGAGGGTGCAGGCTGGGCTGAGGGAACCCCCACCCCTGAGCATGAATTTCATGCACAGGGTGTCTAGTCTATAATAATAAAAATGTAATATGGTAATTAGACTGGACATTCTTCCAGACGTACTTCCAGATGACCTTCCGGATGAAGCTGCAGGGGCGGTGGCCGAGGCAGAGGTGGCTGCTGCAGTGGGCAGGGGCCAAGGCAGCCTCCGCAGTGGCGGGGGCTGAGCCCCTTGCACCAATTTCATGCATGGGGCCTCCAGTTGCAAGATAAGTAGGAGAGACTTTGTGATTCCAGTTTTCTAAAGCAGAACCCCTTGAAACTGTTTCCTTCCATTGCTACAGTGTATCTGTTCCCACCTCATAGAGCAGGGTGGTCCAGACAGTTAGTGCTCTGCAGTAGAGCGTGAGGTCATTTTTCTCAACCCTCCCCATTAGGCTGCAAATGCCTACAGAAACCATTCTCTTTCAGCTTGTACGGCATATGTCATCATAGCCTATGCTGATGAACAACAACAAGCCACAAAGTTCAAAGAACATCTTGGATAACTACATCCAATTACCTTAGCATTTTAATTTTTTAAACACTTCATGATTCCTGCTAGACAACACTCGGGAAAAGGCAAAACTATAGAGACAGTAAACAAAAAAAGTTCAGTGGTTTCCATGGGTTAGGGAGAAGGTAGGAATGAATAAGCAGAGCACGGAGGATTTTTAGGACAATGAAACAATTCTATATGATACTCTTGATGGTGGATATGTGTCATCATACACTTGTGAAAACCCATAGAATGTACTACACCAAGAGTGAACCTTCATGTAAACTATGGGCTTTCGTTGATAATGACGTGTGAATGCGCATCCATCTATTGTAATAAATGTACCTCTCTGGTGCAGGAAGTCAAAAATGAGCAAGGCTGTGTGTGTAGGGGCTGTGGGGTTTATGGGAACTCTGTACATTCAGCTCAATTTTGCTGTGCACCTGAAACAGCTCAAAAAAATAAGGCTTATTAATTTGTCTATAAAAAATGTATCTGCTGAATCTGCTATTAACATATATCAACATATTAATGCTATTTTCAAGACACAGTCACCTTAGAAATTAACATAAAGATCAAAGTATCAGAATATGGGTATTGTCCTCAAAATTGAGAGAAGCATATGGAAAGACATAAATAAAGCCAATAATTTTAATTGTAAACTAGGACAAGAAAATAATTGGTAAGTATACCAATCTTGATTTATAATTATAAATGGGGATTTAGTGCAATACAAATAAAAACTGAATGATCCATGTAATTAAAAGACACTTTTATCTTAATTTTAAATCAGAAATCATTATGCTGATTTTATCTAAAAATTATCTTGAAACAGTAATTGGGTAAAAAGAAAAGCTTATCATTGCCTAATATTGCCCTAGTAATTTATGTACAAATACCTATTAAATACTCACCAAGAGTCACAAATGGAACCACCATTGCAGGCAATTATGGATGATCCAACTGAAACTAGTACCATGTTGTATTACTTGCTTTTAAAATAAAATTGTAGGTGAGTGCCAACGATTCAGTCAGGGCTATACCTGCTGTGCAGAAACATTTCATGCAGCAGGCCTGAGACTGCTGTCCTTAGAAAGTCCTGCTTAAATGGATTCCCTTCAGTTGGAGTCTGAAAACCTGAAACCGATCAGGGTTTTCACATTTTCCTAACTAATAATAGAGGCTCCCTGTGCCTAAACACTCTGTACAACCAATGGGGTTCATGTTGAACACTAGCTTTCATTCTGGGAATCTAGAATTTAGGTACATGCTATGGGGAAGATGCCTATGTGACTAACATGACATAAAAACCTTGGCACTGAGTCTAAGAAGACTGGGAGATGACATATTTCACGTGGGTTGTCAGAATTTGACACTGGAATAATGAAAACCTCCTGCTAACTCCACAGGGAGAGGACTGTTGGAAGCTTGTGCCTGGAGTCCTTCACCCTTTGTCACACACAGCTTTGCTCTTTGCTGATTTTACTTTGGTCTTTCACAGTAATAAATCTCAGGTATGAGCACAACTATATGCTGAGTCCTATAAATCTCTCTAGTGAATAATCAAACTTGGGTGTGGGTTTAGGATCTTTAACAAAATCGTATTATGTGAAATTGTTATTATTTGATTTGATGTACTATGTATAATTACAGTCAGAAGCTGATTTCACAGAATACCTGTCTTTGATTTTGTTTTGCTCAGTGCTTGTTTTGGAGATTCCTGTAGATCTGTAGCTATTGGAAGAAAGGGATAGAAAGGGATAAATAAAACAATGATGTCAGAAAACACTGTGAAACAAGCAACAATCCTATTTACTCAGAATAGAAAATACAGAGCCCTAATGATTGGCAACGTGTTCTATAACATACAAGTTCCTCTCAAGAAAAGGAAAACATCATACTGACAATTTTCTTCAACTAAGCAGGGTTTAATTCCTTTTTAGAATAGTTATGAATCAACCAAGTAACTGTGATAACTACAGAAAGACAATAAATATTATATTACCATAATAGTACACTTGTGCTTACAGAATTCTTTCTATTTGTTCCTAATTTCTTATAAAATTAAAATCATGGTTCACCTATTAAAGGCAGTTGTTGGCAGGACAAGTCAAAAAGTCAAAGAAATGGTATCCAAAATGTAGGGATATCCATGGATATTCCACCAAACTCAACATGTATGGAAACCTACTGCTCTTTCCAGTTGAACTGTTGCTCTTTCCCGCTCATCTGAAAAAGTCCTAGTCTTCATGTCCAATCTAAATGCAGTGCTCTACCGGGAAACCTATGAATCACCTTAGATCTCTCTCTCTCCGCTAACTCTTTACATGCAATCATCACCACAATCATATAAACTAGACCTATCTACTGTCTCTGCTTTATTTTGCTCCTGTCAACTGCCCTAGTCAAACACGGGCTCTTAACATATGGCTCTCACTGGGGGTGGGTGGGGGCGGGAATACCAACAGCTATTATTGTTCCCTCTCAAATTAATAAGATTTTTAAGCAGGAAAAGTGAGAAAGACATAGACCTAGGAAAAAACCAACATTTCAAATGGAATAAATATAGCTCCCTGATTCATTTCTGCATGAATGGGTGGAAACTTCATAATGGACTGATGCTAGTCCAAGGAGCCAAAATCTTCCTTTGTCTGCATGTTTCTGTACATGGTTTCCTTCTATGTACTCACTACATGAGAGGTCAGTCAGCAAAGGAGGTCCCACAGGCAAGTACAAGCTGCCAGCTGGTTTTACAAAGAAAGCCTCACTGGAACACAGCCGTGCCTATTCACTTACAGATTCTCTAAGACTGCTCTCATACTACAATGGCAGACCACACAGCCTAAAATCAGGCCCTTTACAGAAAAAGCTTGCTGATCTCTGCTTCCTATCACAACCACAGTGCCCTAATCAAATCTAATCTTGTTTTTCTTCTGCTCAAAACTCCAATGAATCCCTGCAGCAAATATTGTTGACTCCCTACCTCAGTCTTCATTCTTGCTGAACAACCACAACTATATTTGGACATTTACTGTCCTGATACACAAATAAGGTGGTGTCTCCCCAGCTCCAAAAAGGGAAATGATTATATCAAGCTCATCACAGTACCTAGTTTACCAATAACTGGTTTAGGAATGAGCATGTGATGTAACTCAGGCCTATAAAACTTTAGAGGGAGTCAACTGAAAGTCTGTCCATTTTCTCCCTATTTAAAAGAAACATATAGGCCAGGCCAGTGTGGATCAGAGGCTTGAACGTTGTCCCATGAACCAAGAGGTCACTGGTTCTATTCCCAGTCAGGCCACATGAGTTGCAGGCTTGATATCCAGTAGGGTAGGCAGGAGGCATCAGATTAATGTGATGGTTCTCATTGCTATTTCATCTCTCTCTCCCTTTCCTGTCCTCTCACACTAAATATCAATAAAACCATATTTTTTTAAAGTTAAAGAAAGCACATATCTCAACATCACTAACCAGGGAAATACAAATGAAAGCCTCAATGAAGTACCAGCTCACTCTTCTCAAAATGGCTGTCATCAAAATATAAATAAATAACAAGTGTTGGTGAGGGTATGGAGAAAAGAGAAAGCCTCATGCACTGTACAGGTGATTGTAAATTGGTATAGTCACTGTGGAAAGCAGCATGGACATTCCTCAAAAAGTTCGAAATAGAACTGCCACTCCACTTCTGGGTATTTATCCAACAATAACATGAACAGAAATTTGAAAAGATATTCACACCCATATTCACTGCAGCAAGATTTAGAATAGCCAGGATATGGAAGCAATATAGGTGTCCTTCCATAGATAAATAACTAAAGAAGCGGCAATATACATACATATATATATATATATATATATATATATATATATATATATATATATATATATATATATATACTAGAAGCCTGGTGCATGAAATTCGTGCACGGAGGGGGGTTGTCCCTCAGCCCAGCCTGTACCATCTCCAATCTGGGACTCCTGGAGGGATGTCTGACTGCCCGTTTAGGCCCGATCCTGGTGGATGTCCGGGCCTAAACGGGCAGTCGGACATCCCTCTCACAATCCAGGACTCCTGGCTCCCAACTGCTCACCTGCCTGCCTTCCTGATTGCCCCTAACTGCTTCTGCCTGCCAGCCTAATCACCCCCTAACCACTCTGCTGCCAGCCTGGTTGATGCTTAACTGCTCCCCTGCTAGCCTGTTTGCCCCCAACTTCCCTCCTCTGCCGGCCTGGTCACCCCTAACTGCCCTCTCCTGCAGGGTTGATCACCTCCAACTGCCCTCCCTTGCAGGCCTGGTCCCTCACAACTGCCCTCCCTTGCAGGCCGGGTGCCTCCCAACTGCCCTCTCCTGTTGGCCATCTTGTAGTGGCCATCTTGTGTCCACATGGGCCAGGATCTTTGACCACATGGGGGCAGACATATTGTGTGTTGGAGTGATGGTCAATCTGCATATTACTCTATTACTCATATTAGATACGATAGAGGCCTGGTGCACGGGTGGCGGCCAGCTGGTTTGCCCTGAAGGGTGTCCCGGATCAGGGTGGGGGTTCCCTTGGGGCGTGGGGCAGCCTGAGTGAGGGGCCTGTGGTGGTTTGCAGGCTGGCCATGCCCCCTGGCAACCCAAGCAGAGGTCCTGGTATCTGGAATTTATTTTCCTTCTACAATTGAAACTTTGTAGCCTGGAGCGGAGCCAAGCCTGGGGCTCCCTCCGGGGTGGCAGCCATTTCTGTGGCAGTTAATTCACCTTCTACAATTGAAACTTTGTAGCCTTAAGCGGGTGAGCCCTGCCAGGGTGTGCGGAAAGCTTTGCTTCCCCTGTTGCCGGCGGCAACCCTGGCCTGCTCTCTCAAGCTCCAATCTGCCGCCATTTGTTTGAATTTGTTTACCTTCTATAAATGAAACTTTGTAGCTTGAGTGGAGGCTTAGGCCTGCAATGGCTATGGAAAGCTTGGCTTCCTCTGTTACCTGGGAAACCTTGCTCTCTGCGGCTGTAGCCATCTTGGCTGGGTTAATTTGCATACTCGCCCTGATTGGCTGGTGGGCATGGCTTAGCTGGTGGGCGTGGCTTATGTAGCGGAGTGATGGTTAATTTGCATATTACCATTTTATTAGAGAGGATATATATATACACATATATATACACATATATATATACATATATATATACACATACATACATATATATATACATATATATATGCTATATATATTATCCTATATAATAAAGAGGTAATATGCAAATTGACTGTCACTCCAACACACAAGATGGCCACCCCCATGTGGACACAAGATGGCCAGCAGGGGAGGGCAGTTGGTTAGGTCCAGGCCTGCAGTTGGGGGGGACCAGGCCCTCAGGGGAGAGCAGTTGGGGGGAACAGGCCAGCAGGGGAGGGCAGTTGGGAGCAACCAGGCTGGCAAGGGAGGGCAGTTAGGGGTGATGGGGCTGGCAGGGGAGGGCAGTTAGGGACAATTGGGCTGGCAGGGAAGCAGTTAGGCGTTGATCAGGCTGGCAGGGGAGTTGTTAGGGGGTGATCAGGCTGGCAGGCAGAAGCAGTTAGGAGCAATTTTGCAGGCAGGCAGGTGAGCTGTTGGGAGCTAGCAGTCCTGGATTGTGAGAGGGATGTCTCAGATTAGAGAGGGTGCAGGCTGGGCTGAGGGACACACACACACCCGTGCATGAATTTCGTGCATCAGACCTCTAGTTATATATAAGATTATATATGTGTGTGTGTGTGTGTGTATACATATATATATACTATTACTCAGACATAAAAAAGAATGAAATCTAGCCATTTAGGACAACAGGCATGAACCAAAAGGGTGTTATGCTAAGTGAAATAAGATAAAGACAAATACTGTTTGATCTCGCTTACATGTGCAATCTAAAACAACAAAACAGAAACACACCCTGTAGCTACAGAGAACAAACTGATGGTTGCCAGAGGGTAGTTGAGATGGATGAAAAAAAGAATATGAATAAGAAGTGCAAACTTCCAGTTATAAAATGTATAAGCCACAGGGATCTAGTGCACAGCACAGGGAATGTGTTAATTACTGTAATAACTTTGCACAGTGACAGGTGGGTACTAGACTTTTCATTGTGAACCCATCATAAGATATGTAAATGTCAAACCACTATGTCATCCACCTGAAAGTAATATATTGTGTGCCAAGTAGACTTTAACAAAAAATTTAAAAATGAGCAAAGCAGTCCTTTGGCCATCACATATGGACATGTGAGAATAGGATGCTTTGGAGCCATAGCTGATTACTGACCAGGAAAGCAGACGTAAGCACTGACAACCTCACAGCTGAATAAGGGACAACACCTGGGATCCTTATGTTATCACTGAATCACCAAAACAATCCTGGTTGCTATTGTTTCAGCCTCTTAATTAGGCCACCTATTATTATCTGAAGCTAACAGCATTCTACTGGATACGTTCCCAAGGTCTACAAGATAAGATCCAGTCCTTTCTGTAGTACTAAAGGCTTTCATAAGCCTACCTTAGCTAAGCACTCACCTCCTTCCCGACCATTCCCATAGCACACATTTCACTTTGAAACGGTACTGCTCGTGAATCCCATAAACTTCACGTGTACATCCTAGCTCTTGCACTGCTGTTCCTGCTGCCTAATGTGTAATCGCAATACCTGCTCCCCCAGCCAAACATAACCCTTCTGCCCCTTTACCTGGCAAACTTCTTCTCCATCTGCATGCTTACTTTAAATCCCACCCACATTTTTATTTTTAAAATTTTTTTTTAGTGTGTGTGTGTGTGTGTGTGAATTTTAGAGGACATTTATTAAAGTTGGGGATAGTGAAACAAGAAGGGGATGGGGAAATGAGCCTAGGCTCACTGCGGAGTCTAAGAAAAGAGGGTCTTGGGGACAGGTTTAGAGTGTTTGACCGGGATAAATTGCCACTGACCATTGTTGCTCTGGTTGTAAGCCTCCTGGGGGCCCTCAGACTTTAGGAGCTGCATCCCTGTGGGAAAAGAAAGGGGAGAAGGCTTGGGCATACAAGCACACCTTTATTTTTATTTAATTTTTAAGTACTTCAAAAAATTGATTAGAGAGAGAAAAGGAGAGAACTTTGGCTTGTTGTTCACTTATTTATGCATTCATTGGTTGATTCTAGTATGTACCATGACCAGGGATGAAACCCACAACTTTTGCATATTGGTAACAACGCTTTAAGAACTGACCTACAGGGCCAAGGCCTCACCCACATTTTTAAAACTCTAATTCTCATCATGGACTTAAAGTGGCTAGCACATTTTACACATCAATAAAGAAGAATAAATAATGATAATTATAAGGTCCTAGTGCATTCTACCACCTGGTAAGCACTGAATAAAGTATAGTAAGTAATAGGAATGACAATGACAGTAACAAGCTCTTAGAGGGCAGGGACTGTGTTTTTAAAATATTTCAATTCTGCCACATCAGAATAGCATTCAGTACCTAAAAGAGAGTTAAATAGTAGACCAGTAAGCAGACAAATTAATAATTAATTAAAAAAAATTTTTTTTTGAAAATTCTGATGAAAAAAAAAACAACCACAGAAATAAACCAGGGACAGCACTTTCATATTATGAGAACCTTTAAGGTCAAAACGCTATTCCATCCTTATATTTCCTAAAAGTTGCAAAACCAACCTACACAAGTCCTCTGATAAAGGTGTACTAAATCCAAGGTGTCCTCATACAGTTCCAATTGCACAACAAACTAAGTGCCACATCTGGGTAGCACACTGGCATTTTTGTTATTGTGAAACACTTTTGTACTTTTATTGAAATTTGTAGAGTCCTGAATTGGGTTATTTGAATACTTATTATGATTATCTTCTGATCAATGGTAACAGAGCATCTTGTTCTAAAGAAATTACAATGTCCTGACAATTATCCAACAAACAGAAGGAAACATCTTGTTCTACTGAATCAACATATCTCAATCTGTTTTGACTTCTGAGGAATGAAGTTGATAATAGTGAGATCTTGTTGGCATTATCTATAAAATACTCGATGATTCTCAACAGGTTTTGCCTTTCTGACTTCTGTGCTATTGGTAGGTATCTTTGAAAAACAACCTCATTGGGCCCTGCCAACACAGCTCAGTGGTTGAGCATCAACCTATGAAACTGGAGGTCAAAGTTAGATTCAAGGTCAGGGTACAGTCCCCCTTTGCAAGCTCGATCCCTAGTGTGGGGTGTGCAGGAAGCAGCGATCAATGATTCTCTCTCATCATTGATGTTCCTATGCCTCTCTCCCTCGCCCTTCTTCTCTGAAATCAAGAAAAACAATCTCATTGAGATTGTTGCACACTAACTAAGTGTTGTAGTTCTTATTGTTTGCCATTTGTTTGTGGTACCAGGAAAGTATTGTTGAGTTCCCAGTTTTAGTGACTTTTTTTAGTGAGACAAAGCACTATGCAAAAAACAGGTTTTCATTTACTAAATGTAATCCACTGACTTTAAAAACTAAACAAAAGATCCATTTTTAGAACAAGTCCTATTTGTTCCAATGTGAATATAAAGGAAACATACAACATCCTAACTTAAAGTTGTTTTTCTTTTTTACATAAAGATATCATATAGGATTTTAGGGGTCAGGACTAAATAAATGAACTTTTCAAACAATATTACCCCAGATTTTAAAATTACCTATAATTAACTTTTTTAATAATACTGAATACTATTCTATTAAGAAAGAGATTAAGAAAAACTACACATGCAACTTACACATTCTTTTGTGTGTTTTTTATTGCTCTTTCATTAGCAAAACTTTCTTACTCTTCAGCTATGGTAGGGCCACCAAGAGTAATTCACTATCAGAAGTCTTACCAAGATTGCTACTTTCAGAAGATCTTATAGGTCTTTCTTCTTTATATTCCAAAGTTAGTTGTTGCTTGATGTGACTAAAAAATGGTGATGAATAATATTACTATGTTAATACAAACATAAAAATATTTCCCAAATATTGTAAATTCTTAGAACATTTCAGATAACATCAGAGTCAATATTAAAACTTTAATTCTACTATACACTTCAAATTTGTAAGTTCTGAAAACTTCTTATGAAGCATGTAATTTTTTTTTAAAGCATAAAACAGTCATGATTTGAGGGCACTATAGTTTGGTGAATTAATTAGAGTTAGCTTGACATAATGGCAAGTCTCTTGAACTCAGGCATTCTAGTTCTATAACCAACAGCTATTTGTTCTCAAACAAATCAGTTTTCTGTGTCTCAAAGTACTCCTCTACAAAATAACAGTCTTACTGACTTACTTTTGAAGGTTGTTTGGAGAATTAAATGAGATAATACAGCAAAAAGAGATGCTTGGAGAAACAGTAAGGCAAAGGAAAAAATCTCTTCATGAGCTTTATTTTTTTAAACTATTATAGAATCCCAATGAAATGCCAATGTGGGTTTTTCATAGTTTCTAACATTCAAATGTTGCAGTTCTCAGAAAATATTATTAACTAGAGGCCTGGTGCATGAAATCAGTATGTGTTGGGGGGGCATCCCCGCAGCCTGACCTGTGCCCTCTCATAGTCCAGGAGCCCTTGGGGGATGTCCGACTGATGGCTTAGGCCCACTTGGGAGTTGGACATCCTTAGTGCTGCCGTGGAGGCGGGAGAGGCTCCTGCCACTGCCACTGTGCTCGCTAGCTGTGAGTCCAGCTCAGGGCTTCTGGCTGAGTGGCACTCCCGCTGTGGGAGCACACTGACCACCAGGGGAAGCTCCTATGTTAAGCTTCTGCCCCCTGGTGGTCAGTGTGTATCTTAGCATTTATTGGTTCCACCATTTGGTTGATTTTCATATTAGCCTTTTATTATACAGTATGGAACTACCTGACAGTCAATGTGCCCCACTGAGGGCTCCCGGGTTGGGAGAGGGCGCAGGCCAGTCCAGGGGACCCCACTGGTGCACAATCAGAGCCAGGGAGGGAAGCAGGAGGTTGGCCAGCGGGGAAAGGACTGCAGGAGGGCTCCAGGGCATGTCCGGCCCATCTCGCTCAGTCCTGATCAGCTGGACCCCAGCAGCAAGCTAACCTACCAGTCAGACCATCTGCCTCCTGATAGTCAGTGGACATCATAGCGAGCAGTTGAGCAGCTTTAGCATATTATTAGCATATTATGCTTTGATTTGTTGAATGGACAACCAGACAACCAGACACTTAGCATATTAAGCTTTTATTATATAAGATTTTGGTTATTACCTGTTCTTTCTTTGTGGTTTGTAATTCAGGGTATCTCAACTACTATATAACTTGCAACTAAATATACAATTTCATTACTTCATGAAGTCAGATAACACAATGCTCCCTTATTTTTGGTGTGAATCATACCAACCACAGAAAACTAATAGAAGTCAGGACCTGGCCTGGACCACTACTATCCCTTCCCTTTCTATTCACACTGTGAACCAGCAGATCTTTATGAGAATGATCCTTAATCTCCCTGTTCACTCCCAATTGGCTTGGATGATAGAATCCTACTTGTCACTAATGGATACTGATGAGTCATGGATGGGGCCTTAGCAATTGTAAGGACCAATAACCCACTTTTGAATCAGAGCTTTCTAACTGGCTTCCCTGTGAGGCATAATTTAAAATATTTTGAAACCTGAGTTAAATTCAACTCACTTGGGAATGTTTCATTCTTATGGCAAAGAGATCCCTTGAGGGGCCAACCTCAATTATGGAGTCTTAGGCAGGCTGCTGCCTATTTCTCTGGGAAAGGTGACATGGGACCTTCCACTACCTAAACAAAGATGCTCTAGTGTCCTTGGGGGGCAGCTCTGGTAACAAAGGAGAAAGTCTGGTCTTTTCCTGCAGCTTTATTTCAATCTCTCTGACAGCTTAGAATGGTTCCAACTAACACCTGCTTCTTCTATCCTAAGCCTTCATTGTTTCACTGTCCCCAGCTTTAATAAATGTACCCTCCAAATAAAAAATAAGGAATGAACAATTGTACCTTTCCACGTGATCTACTTTTGAACCTCTAGTTACTAAAAATTCCACCATTTTCTCTTTGTTTTCATATTTAGCAAGTGAAAATGGTGTGAAGTCATCCTGTATAAACAGAAAAACAGTTCATAATTAATTAAATCATATATATACAAACTGAACATTAAAACTTATAGAAGATCCTCTGAACTTAAACATATAATACAGAAAGTAAATAAAAAGTAGCCCCTTTTGCCCTGGCTGGTGTTCTCACTGATTAGAGCACTGGCCTGCTCATGGAAGGGTCCAGGTTTGATTCCCATTCAAGAGATTGTACCTGGCTGGTGTGGCTCAGTGGTTGAGTGTTGACCCCTGAACCAGGAGGTCAGAGCTGAATCCCCAAACAGGGATGGGCAGGAGGCTTCCAATGGATAATTTTTTCTCATCGTTGATGTTTCTCTCTCTCTCTCCCTCTTCTTTCCTTTCTCTTTAAAATTAATATAGCATACACTTTTTAAAAAGGCTTGAAACTGAAGTAAAAACATGTATTTCAAATATTTTATAAATAAAGTTACTTGATCTATACCTTATTTCTAGCTTCCATATTTGCCATACAGGAGAGTAGCTTTTCCACTATAGCTGTGTTGTGACCAAGGACAGCATAGTGGAGAGCAGTGTTGCCGTGGATGTCCATCACATTTGGATCGGCACCGTGGTCTAGTAGAATAGTGGCACATTCTTCTTGCTCATATTGTATGGCCTGTCAGTATTATGTCAAGAAATAGATTATAAGTTCTAGGAATTCAAAGTAAACATTCCACAAGTTTCACAATGGCTTCTAGTTAAATGAGATAAACTCATTTTTATTCTAAGTAATTAAATTAAACCCATCTCATGTTGATGTAGCTGGTGAGTACATACGTGAATCAGAGCTGTTTTGTTGTCAATGTCACAGAGGTTCAATAGGCAATGTCTGCGTGCTAGCAGTCTCACCACTCCTGGATGGCCCTTGCCACAGGCCACGTGCAGAGCAGTCCTATGAAAGTGAGAGGACTCCTTAGAAACTTAGAGTGCACTAGATGAAAGCAGACAATTGTCCATGTTATCGTAAACATTTCTCTCTATGCCTTCAAAGCAAATATTTAATTTTCTTCTGGAGACAGTACAATATTTATTAGTTCTTGTTACTCACCACAATAGTGAAGGAGAAGCCTATTTGAATAGAGAGAGGATTACCTGGGAATTCGGCTCAACTTGGTTCTGATCCTATTTTAACTGTCACTTATTAGCTGTCACTTGGCCTTTCTGGGCTTCAATTTCCTCATCAACAAAATGGGGATAAAAATAATAGGTATCTCACAGGACACCATTGTTTATTTTAATGAGAATCTATGCAAAGTGTTTACTACAGTACCTGGCACACAAAAAACAGCTCAATAATTGTGATAATATTAGTATCATTATTACTACCACTTTACAAAGACAACATTTCAATTAATTAAACTGATATCATTATACCTACTTTGCAGATGTTTTAAGGCTCAGAAAGAACACAGTATTTCAATTATTCTAAAATGCTTATATTCTCTCACTTTAATATCTCCGATATTGGAATCCAATTTTTAGTTCAGAATGTCTTACAGCTATTATTGGCAGCATTTAAAAATTTTTATTGGTACATAAAATACTGACATCATGCCATTCATGGTTCCTTACATTAAGTGAAATCATGGTAACTACAACAGACCTATTGCAATTCTAGTCAAATGGTTGTCATTTAAATAAATTTTAATTCTTAAAAGCCTTATGGGGAAAAGAGGACTGAAAAAGCAAAACACAAATTTTATTTTTAAGTAATTCTTACTCTGATTTTCAAAGAAAACTTAAGCCAAAAGAGAACCAGTATTCAAATATATAAGATGGCTCATTTTGTTCAATATTTAGATATATAGATTGTATGGAAAGCATATGTTCCCAATAATCAATATTTGTATTTCATATTATTATACATTTCAAAAGGGTAGGCAAAGGTTATCTTTTACAATTTCCTACATTCAGAAATACTTTTGTTTGAAAGCAGGGAGAAAAAACTTCAACCTGATGAGGTCCTAATACTTCAGTTATAAATTTCTCATTTTACTCATATTGGCCAACATGAAGATTATAAGAATGAAAAGGGCCTGAGAAGGTTTAATCACCAAAATTTATCGGGAACTCATACTTGATAATAAACAATCCAATCAAAAAATGGGCAAAGGATCTAAATAAACACTTTTTGAAAGTGAACATACAGAAGGCCAAGAGACATATGTAAAGATGCTCAAAGTCACTAATCATCCGAGAGATGCAAATCAAAATAGCAATCAGGTACCATCTCACCCTGTCAGAATGGCTATCATCAACAAATCAACAAACAAGTGCTGGTGAGGATGTGGAAAAAAAGGATTGCTGGTGGGAATGCAGACTGGTGCAGCCACTGTGGAGAACAGTATGGAGTTTCCTCAAAAAGTTAATAATGGAACTTCCATTTGACCCAGCAATCCCACTTCTGGGAATATATCACAAGATATAAGAAACACCAATCAGAAAGAATATATGCACCTCTATGTTCATAGCAGCATAATTTATGATAGCTAAGATTTGTAAACAGCCTAAGTGCCCAGTAGCTGATGAGTGGATTAAAAACCTGTTGTATATCTACGCAATGGAATACTATCTATCCTATATAATAAAGAGGTAATATGCAAATTGACCATCACTCCAACACAC
Source organism: Ia io (assembly GCA_025583905.1). Lineage (NCBI taxonomy): Eukaryota > Metazoa > Chordata > Mammalia > Chiroptera > Vespertilionidae > Ia > Ia io. The sequence continues at coordinate 94,353,278 of JAJQQW010000002.1, read as the reverse complement.
AAGATGGCCACCTCCATGTGGTCAAAGATGGCCACCCCATGTGGACTCAAGATGGCCACCACAAGATGGCCAGCAGGGGAGGGCAGTTGGGGGGAGTCCAGGCTTGCAGGGGAGGGCAGTTATGGGTGATCAGGCCTGCAGGGGAGGACAAAGGTTATCTTTTACAATTTCCTGGCCAACAGGGGAGGCAGTTAAGGGCAATCGGGTCAACAGGGGAGCAGTTAGGCATTGATCAGGCTGGCAGGAGAGTGGTTAGGGGGTGATCAGGCTGGTAGGCAGAAGCAGTTAGGAGCAATCAGGCAGGCAGGCAGGCAATGGTTGGGAGCCAGCAGTCCTGGATTGTGAGAGGGATGTTTGACTTTACTTTTAATGGGTAATCAGACGTTGGGATCAGGCCTAAATGGGCAGTTGGACATCCCTTGAGGGGTCCCAGATTGGAGAGGGTGCAGGCTGGGCTGACGGACACCCCCCCTGTGCACGAATTTTGTGCACCAAGCCTCTAGTCTATATAATAAAAGGGTAATTTGCTAATTAGACTGGACAGACCGAACATCTTCTGGATGTCCTTCTGGACAAAGCCATGGTGGCGGGGGCCGAGGCAGAGGTGGTTAGTGGCGATCTGGCCAGCAGGGGAGAACAATTAGGGGTGATCAGGCTGGCAGGGGAGAGCTGGTGGGGGCAATCAGGCAGGCAGGCAGAGGTGGTTAGGGGTGATCAGTCAGGCAGGGCTGCAGTTAGGGCGATCAGGCAGCCAGGGAAGCAGTTAGGGTGATCAGGCAGGCAGGCAGAGTGGTTAGGAGTGATCCAGCAGGCAGGCAGATGAGCAGTTAGGAGTCCAGCAGGCAGGCAGATGAGCACGGTTAGGAGCCAATGGTCCCGGATTGTGAAAGGGATGTCCGACTTCTGGGTTTAGGCCTGATCCCTGTCAGTCACACATGCCCCGAGGGGGTCCCAGATTGCAGAGGGTGCAAGCTCGGCTGAGGGACCCCCCCACTGCATGAATTTCGTGCACTGGGCCTCTAGTATATACTATATAAAAGCCTAAGTGACCAGTTGACTGGTCAACCTGTTGCTATGATGTGCACTGACCACCAGGGGGCAGATGCTCAATGCAGGAGCTGCTCCCTGGTGGTCAGTGCATTCCCACAGCAGGAGCACAGCTCAGCTGATGGACAGGTTCCAGATGCAGGCTTAAGGCTGGCCGCCACAGCCCAGAGACTGCAGCTGAGCAGCAGGAGCGGTGGTGGGGGCAAGTGCAGTGGGGCCGTGATGAGCAGGAGTGGCAGGTGGCATTGGACTGCCAGTTTCGGCTGATCCCCACAGGCCATGGTTCTCCTATATTTTCTATTTTATTATTTTTTTAAAGAAAAAAAAAAACCAGATAAAGAAAGAAAAACATCATATGATCTCACTTGTATGTATAATCCAATGAACAAAACATACTGATGAACAAAATATGTCCAGAGGTTTGGATGCATGGAATAGAACAACAGATCTCAGGGTGGTAGTGGGAGGACAGGAAGAGATCAACCAAAGAACATATATGCATAACCCATGGACACAGACAATAATATGGGAAAGTCATGTGGTGGCGTGGGGTTTGGGTGGAGGGAGGACAAAAAAAGAAAAAATTGGAGACATCTTTAATACTGTGACCAGGCCAGCAGAGGAGGGAAGTCGGGGGCAAACAGGCTGGCAAGGGAGCAGTTAGACATCAATCAGATAATAAAACAAACAAAAAACATTTTTAAGTGTTTTTAAAAATTTATTTTTTAATTGATTTGAGAGAGAGAGAAAGAGAGAGAGGGAAGGAGAGGGGTAGAGTGAGAGAAACATTGATGTGAAGGAGAAGCATCAATTGGTTGCCTCCCATAGGCACCCCACCCAAGCAGTGAACTAACCAGAAACTTGGATAGGAGTCCTGACTTGAAAAGAACCTGAGACCTTTCAGTGTACAGGAGGGGTACCAGCCAATGCTCCCACCAACTGAGCCATACTAGTCAGGGCACTATTTTGAATTTTTTATTTTTATAACCACACAACTAAAAATATTAATATATAATAATTTACATATTATCATATCTAATAAAAGAGTAATATGCAAATTAACCATCACTCTGCTACACCCACAAGCCATGCCCATCAGCTAATCAGGAGTAAATATGCAAATTAACCCAACCAAGATGGCTGCATCCATGGAGAGAGCAGGAGGGAGGCTTGGTTTTCCCGGGCAATGGAGGAAGCCAAGCTTTCCACACACCCTGGCCAGCCCAGGCCTCTGCTTAAGGCTACAAAGTTTCAATTATAGAATACAAATAAATTCCAATAGAAATGGCTGCTGCCACAGAGCGAGCAGAAGGCGTGGCTCTGCTCCAGGCTACAAAGTTTCAATTGTAGAAGATAAATAAATCCCAGATATCAGGGCCTCCACTTGGGTTGCTGGGGGGTGTGGCCAGCCTGATCCGGGACATCCTTCAGGGCAAACCAGCTGGCCCCCACCCGTGCACCAGGCCTCTATCCTATCTAATAAAAGAGTAATATGCAGATTGACCATCACTCCAACACACAAGATGGCTGCCCCCATGTGGTCAAAGATCCTGCCCCCATGTGGACACAAGATGGCCACCACAAGATTGCCAGCAGGGGAGGGCAGTTGGGAGGGAACAGGCCTGCAAGGGAGAGCAGTTAGGGGTGACCATGCCAGCAGAGGAGGGAAGTTGGGGGCAAACAGGCTGGCAAGGGAGCAGTTAGACATCAATCAGGCTGGGAGGGGAGTGGTTAGGGGGTGATCAGGCTGACAGGCAGAAGCGGTCAGGGGCAATCAGGAAGGCAGGCAGTGAGCAGTTGGGAGCCAGCAGTCCTGGATTGTGAGAGGGATCGGGCCTAAACGGGCAGTCAGACATCCCTCGAGGGGTCCCAGATTGGAGAGGGTGCAAGTTGGGCTGAGGGACACCCCCCCCTCCGTGCACGAATTTTCGTGTACCGGGCCTCTAGTATGTAATAAAGCTATATAAAGTAAAACACATATGATGTGCTTACAGGCATAGATGAAAAACAGCGCAAGTGCCCATCAGTAGATGAATAGATGAAAAAGATGGAGTACATTTACACAATGGAATACTATGCTGCTGTATAAAAGAAGGAACTCTTATACCCTTTGTGACAGCATGGATGGATCTAGAGATTATTATGGTAAATGAAATAAGCCAGTCAGAGAAAGACAAATACCATATGATTTCACTTACATGTGGAATCTAACAAACAAAATAAACTGACAAACAAAATAGGAGCAGAGGCATGGATACATGGGCCAGACTAATAGATCTAAGAGGGAGGGGGTGGGGGAACTAGAATTAATTAGCCAAGAACATACATGCATATGTGCATAGCCCATGGACACAGACAACTATGAAGTGAAGGCTGAAGGGGGCTGGGTGGGAGGGCACTAAGGGGGTGAAATGGGGACATCTGTAACAGTGTCAACAATAAAAATAAACAAAAAAATAAAAACATTCCCTTTACTTCTGAAGAGGCCAACAGTTGTCAGAAGATACCAATTCTCAAAAAATTTTCCCCAAAATTCCAAAAAACAGAAAGTGAGAAATCAATTCATAATATTTACTAGAATGTCTGTATGTTCATTAAAGAAATTAGATTTTTTTAAAAAGAAATGTCCATTTATAATACAAATGCTCAGAAATAAATTTTATCACATTTTGCACATATTTTTCCTAACAAAAGATCATAGTCTGTTTGTATGTATAACCAAACTGAGTCTTTCTTATTAATACACTGCTATTTTAAGGACTGCTGAGTCAAACAAATTATGTAATTTATCTAATTATTTCATAATTATATTTTAGTATAAATAGAATTGATGGGTATAGAGAATATATATATATATATTAATGTGGTACTCAGCATCAAAGTGCCTATTTCAAAAGTCAAAAGCAACTTAAACTTGAAGCAGCAATATAAAGACAATCGCTGTCAACTTCACAAATTTTGTGGATGGAAAATATTATTTCACTCTTCTTTTAACTTATTCCTTTTCTTACCAGGGACACTAGATATTTTTCCTTTGTCGCTGGTCACTTTTACTTATGCAAAAGTTAATTTGTCCACTTTCAAATTAGAGTTTTTTCTTGTTAATTTTAAAGACTTCTCTGTAAACGAAAGACATATTTTTTTCTCTGATACACATACATTGCAAATATTTTGCAAATGCATTTTCTTTTATTTTGCCAATATTATTTTCTGATACACAGAGGGTTTGAATTTTTTATATTGCTCAATCAACCTCCTGAAATCTTGCTCTTGAAGTCTTGGTCAATATTTTTTTAAAAACGTATAAATAGGCATTTGTGCTTTCTTCTGGTACTTTTCTCATTTTCTATATTTAAAATTTTTAATCTGGAATTTATTTTAGTCTAGTTACTTTTCTCCAAATACTTAACAGAAAATTTTCACCATTTTTAATTGACATTTTCCTACAAACATGAAATGTCACCAGTATCAATTTCTAGAGTCTTATATATATTTTGGGTGTTTGGTCATTTTCCATTCTATTCCAGTATTCATTTATCTGTAAATAAATACTTTGTGAAGGTTTATAGCACATGTTGATAGCTAGAAGGGTAAACCTGTGTCTACTATACAAAATTTTCTTAATTTCATCACAACAATGAAAGATAGCATGTAACTGAAAGAATTTTAAAACATATTTATTTGGTTGTAAAATTGATAAACATACGAAGAACACATTTCGAGAAAGTGAGTCTTCCTAATCAAGACCACAGCCATCTTCCCACTTCAAAGTTCCTTCTGAGGTCCCTCCATAAAGAACATAGGTGCACACTAATATAAAGTGGTTATTGGATATTATCCAAAGAACTTCTAGCCCAGAAGCTGATCAATTATGGGAATTATTTCTCTCATTATGCATTTTTCTGTAGCATGTAACATTACAGTGTAAAAATGTGTACATCCTATATAATAGAAGCCTTATATGCAAATGGACTGAACAGTGGAATAGCAAGTCGCTATAATGCGCACTGACCACCAGGGGGCAGACGCTCAATGCAGGAGCTACCCCCTGGTGGTCAGTGTTCTCCCACAGGGGGAGCGTTGCTTAGCCAGAAGCCTGGCTCAAGGCTGGCAAGCACAGTGGGATGGCGGAAGCCTCTCCTGCCTCTGCAGCAACACTAAGGAGCAATGAGCAGGCGGGTGGTAAGGAGCTAGGAGTCCTGGACTGTGAGAGGTTGCAGGCCGGGCTGAGGGATTTTGTGCACCAGGCCTCTAGTCTAATATAAAATGCTGTATATACTTAATTTTGTTTCCATTATTGATATGTAGTTACATCACTTAAAAGTTGTCAGTCAAGTGTTCTGTAGGAGGAATTGTGAGTGGGTCCTTTTGTTTTTGCTCATAAAGTTGGTCTGAGGGCTAGACCCCAGGTCAGGTGTCCATCAGGGAGGAGCTGCGGGCCCGGGGAGGGAAGTCAGCCCAGCGCCCTGGCTGACAGGAGGCTGCTCTCCAGCTGCTGAGCCAGACCCACCCGCCTCCTCCCAGTGGACCCCGGGCCCCCAGCCTCCCAGTCCCCATTACCTGCTCATCCCGTCCCTATCATTCAGGCCACTTCTCCTGAACAATAGGATTTGCTTCACTTTCCGCACGTTGCCCACGCTGGCAGCTTTGTGGATCGCTCCCATATCTTTGTCTCGAAAGAGAGGCCTTTTGGCCCCCACGCCACTGCTCCCAGGTTTGCTGGGGGAGTCCATGGCCGCCATGCTGGGACTTCTCAGCAAAGAGAACACCTTCATGGCAGAGAGTCTAGGGCTTCAGAGAAGCCTCACCTTCCCTCCGCTTTCGCGCCTCCTGAGCTCAATACGAGCTCTCTAGCCAACCACCTCACGCCACAGCATTCAAGCAGGGCAGTTTGGCAGTTTAGCATCTCCTCTCGGAATCATAGTAACCAAGCAACGGCCTCTGACATCACTAGGCATGTGCATAGGGCCTTGTGGTCAAGGGTAGCCAGAGCCCATGTGCAAAGCCCAAGTAACTCAGATCTCAGAGACTGCCTGGTGGGTGGGTCCCCTGGTTAGAGCTGCCGCCCAAGCACCAGAGGGTGGCGGGTTCCATAACTAGTCAAGGGCATGAACCGAAGTTGCAGATTAGAGCCCTGGTCCCCAGTCAGGTGCATTCGGGAGGCAGTCAACCAAGGTCTCCCTCACATTGATGTATCTCTCTCTCTCTCTCTCTCTCTCTCTCTCTCCCCCCCCACCCCTCCTCCTTCCCTTCCTTCCACAAAGAAACAATTAATGGAAATAATAAACGCAGTGAAGATTAACAAAAATTAAAATTTAAAAAATATATCTCAGTGATTGCCTGTGGGCAGGTCTGGGTTCTGCTCAAACATCCCTGGGAGTTGGCCAAGTGTTTCCAGAGGCTTGCAACAGTTAGTTACCCCAGTGAAAAAGCAGTCTTTGCCTAAGAACAGAGCTAGGGTGGTGTGGAACTTCAGGAAGCTCAAGGTCTGGTCTCCCAGAAAACTCCCCTTAAAAACATCTCTAACTCTCCCAGTGCCCTAGTTTATCTGTTCCACATATCTCTGGCCCCAGCCAATCTCCAGGGAATTTAGCAGATGCAACAACAGAAGGATGTTTTCATGGTTTCAGAGACTGTGGCAATGTGTGTCTGCAGGTGCAAATTTATGAGAAACCAGTGCCCGTTCTCCAGATGAAAGCACCTTTCCACAGGCCTCTTAATCCTCCCCCTTTAGCCCACCTCTTACATTACATTTCATTTCCCCAAAATAAATATTTAATTAATACAAGATCTATTTTGGAGCCTGGTGTTCACACTTAAGAACTTTCTTAAAAGATGACTATTCACCTGCCCCAAATCACCTTTCCTCGCCTAGTTTAAAATGTTACTTTACTGTGCATTACACTCTCTGGTTATGTTTTCTGTTTTTGGGTGGTCTGTTTTATCCATTGAACTGCCTGCTTCCTTTTGCATTTGCCCTGCACTATTTAAACTTCTTTATAAAATGTATTGTAGTATTTTACAGTTTCAATGTTCCCCCTCCTTATTATTCTTTTTCTGTCTCCTCCTGGCAATGTTTACCTTGAAATTATTTGAAATGAAGTTGTTGTTTTTTAATATATTTTATTGATTTTTTACAGAGAGGAAGGGAGAGGGATAGAGAGTTAGAAACATCGATGAGAGGGAAACATCCATCAGCTGCCTCCTGCACACCTCCGAACCGGGGATGTGCCCGCAACCAAGGTACATGCCCTTGACCGGAATCGAACCTGGGACCTTTCAGTCCACAGGCCGACGCTCTATCCACTGAGCCAAACAGGTTAGGGCTGAAATGAAGTTTTAATCAGTATCTCACGTTTTTAAAAAAATCTTAGTGAGATTTTAATTAGCTTGAGAATTAACCTTAACTGACAATCTCTTGAATCAGTATATTCAGATACCTATGATGTCTCTCAATTAATTTAAGTCCTATTATATGTTCCTTTTAGCTTTTGGTAGTTTTTTTTTTTAAATAAATCTTTTAAAAATATTCTTATTTATTTAGAGAGAAACATCTGTTGTCCCACTTATTTATGCTTTCATTGGTTGCTTCTTATATGTGCCTGGACTGGAATTCAAACCCACAACCTTGGAATACCTGGACCATGCTCTAACCAACTAAGCTCCCAGGCAGGGTGATACTTTCATTTTTGGATTTTTGGTTTGTTTTTGTGGTTGTTGCTGACACTATTAGCGATGTAGTATTTGTTTTCCTTGTAAATCCTGCTCACTTTAGACGTATCAGGGATTTTTCATTTTTTATTGTGATGGAATATTTTTCCATTATCATTATAAATGACCAGAGGCCCAGTGCATGAAATGTGTGCACAGGAAGGGGGTTTCCCTCAGCCCAGCCTGCACCCTCTCCAATCTGGGACCCCTCGAGGGATGTCTGACTGCCCATTAGGAGTGGGCCTAAATGGGCAGTCAAACATTCCTATCACAATCCAGGACTGCTGGCTCTCAACTGCTTGCCTGCCTGCTTTCCTGATTGCCCCTAACCACTTCTGCCTGCCAGCCTGATCACCCCCTAACCACTCCCCTTACAGCCTGTTTGCCCCTAACTTCCCTCCCCTGCAGGCCTGGTCATCCCCAACTGTTCTTTCCTGCAGGCCTGGGTCCCTGACAACTGCCCTTCCCTACAGGCCCGTTTGCCCCCAACTTCCCTCCTCTGCTGGCCTGGTCACCCCTAACTGCCCTCCCCTGCAGGCTTGATTGCCCCCAACTGCCCTCCTTTTCAGACCTGGTCCCTCCCAACTGCCCTCCCCTGCTGAACATCTTGTGCTGAGGGACAAGTGCCTTCATTGGTAAAAGAACAATTAACCAAACCAACAACAAAAAATTCTCAGGATGACTCAGCTTAGTTAGACCAACTTGTGTGTGTGTGTGTGTGTGTGTGTGTGTGTGTGTGTGTGTGTGTGTGTGAATGGTTTAACCCTTTGCACTCGCTTGCTTTTTTCTCGATTCCTGCTACCGATGCTAACCATGTCGAGTCACACTCGACATACGAGTGCAAAAGGTTAAACTATGATCACCAAGCTTTTGCCTCCTACAGCAGCCTAATTAGAATATGATCTACTGTACCCCATTTGCTCCTCAGATTTACAGGAGAGGCTCTCTGTAGTGACATGTGAAGAGAAGGCTGACATTCCTGATTCAGCCTACAATGAGGATCAGAGACATGACCCAGCTGCAAAGAGGTAGGAGGCAGTCACCAGGACTCCAGGTCAGTGGACCCTAGTGTTGCTCTATGGACCAGAGATACTCAGAGTAAACGTTAGGCCAATTCTGAGTTTCTGTGTTTCCTTGGTCAAAGGAGCAATTAGAATTTAAAATTTCTCATTCCCAGATTTTTGTAGAACTAATTTTGGACCCAGAGCAGATGCCCTGTAGAAAGTTGTTGCTTGGAATCCTCATGCCTATCAAAGACTCAAATAATGCCCTGGTTCAGCCTCCCTGCACACTCATTTAAGTTATGCTAATGGAATTCATAATGTAAAGACTAGTATTTGTTTTGTGATGGAAAATGACTGAGAGATGGATGCCTTACCAATCCCTTAGCAAAGGTTTTCCATTCCAGTTCAAAGGCTGTCATTAATGTGTTTTCCCTGTAAGAGTAACCAAGAAACATGTGGAACACTTTTCTGGAAATGATTCATTCATTCTCTAGGATGTGCAAAATCAGAGCAGGCTTGAAAATGACCTGAACATTGAATGCCCTTGTGAGCCAACACACAGATCCATCAGCAGGTGGAAGTCCTGACTGATGAGATGTAAAGAGAAGTTTGGTCCAATCTTTGGCTAAATGACAAGCAATGCATACCCAGCAGCAAACCTTAGGAAGCAAGATGTAAACATTTTATAAATGAACAGACATGAATGTCTGCACACTCCAGTAGGGACAAACTTCACCAATTTGTTGGAGGCAACTTATTAAACAAAACAATGACAACCCTCTATAAAGAAAATCGACTCCCAGGGATTAAAAATGGTGGCAGAGTAAGAGGATGCTGCACGGACACGCTCCCAGGAACAAAGTGGAATTACAACTAAAATACAAAAAACTTCTTAAATATCAAAAGAAGACTCGCAGGAGAGAACCCTGACACCTGAGGACTGAAAGTGGAGACTGCATACAGATTGCTAGAAGGGGCAGAGGTGGGAAAGGGCTGGCTGGAAGCCTACAGACAACAACTGAAGTTCCAGAGAGATATCTCAGCTGTAGGGGGGGTGCCACTAAGAACTCTGGAATCTAATCCCCAAGCTAGGCCCCAGTCCCCAAACTGGGCCCCCCAGCAAAGAGCACCACACCTGAGGAGGGTACCCACATAACATCTGGCTGTGAAAAGCAGCCAGGTTGCTGTCTGCCAGAGAGTGACAACTGAAAATTCAGGCACTTTCTTAAAGGGCCAATGCACAAAATTCCCTGTGGAGTCACCCACCTTGTGCTCTGGCAGAGGGAGGGTGGAGTGGACTGGAGCTGTGTGAGCAGAAGCCAGTATTGGGGACTCATGGGTTAGAGCTCAAAAGACAGACACCCCCAGTTTCCTTGGCTGAGTCATTCCCTCAGGCAACAAAGGACATCTTTCCCACACAGACATTTGCCTTGCCTGGGGGGAAGACAGTTAACTCGCTCTATTGGAAAACACCTAGCCCTGAGGCCACTTAAGAAACAAAAAATAACAATTAGCCTCCAGGCAGAAGCAACTGCCCCACCCTGTTGAAAAAAAAATCTCCACCACACCTGAGGACTATTGCCTGGAGGGCAATTCAAGTTGGAATCCTGTCAATCTGTGGGCAGAGGCAGTCTCTGGAGCAGGCGTCCTCAAACTACGGCCCGAGGGCCACATGTGGGTGTTTTTGCCATTTTGTTTTTTTACTTCAAAATAAGATATGTACAGTGTGCATAGGAATTTGTTCATAGTTTTTTTTAAACTACAGTCCGGCCCTCCAACGGTCTGAGGGACAGTGAACTGGCCCCCTGTTTAAAAAGTTTGAGGACCCCTGCTCTGGAGGCTTTGAGTCTTTACCTGATCTACTTAGTCAGAAACAGCCTTTAACAGTGTCCTGCACTAGAGAGATTGAGGGACATAGAGGATCTACCTAATACAGAGTCACAAACCCAAACAGACAGCTAAAATGAGAAAAAAAAAAAAAAACCTCCACATGAAAGAACTAGAGAATTCTCTAGGAGAAGAGGTAAATAAAGCAGAGATAAGAAATTTATCTGAATCAGAGTTCAGAGTAATGATGATAAAGATGCTCAATGGCATGAAAAATAATATAGTAACTATGAAAAAAGAACAGTCGGAAATAAAGAATGATATAAGACAAATAAAGAACACATTGGAAGGAATACACGGCAGATTAGGGGAAGCTGAGGACCAAAATCAGTGAATTAGAAGACAGGGTTGAAAAAATTCACTCAATCAGAGAACAAAAAAGAAAAAAATTAAAAAACAGGAGGACAGTTTAAGGGAGCTGTGGGACTATGTGAAACATGACAATTTGAGAATAGCAGGTGTACCAGAAGAGGCAGAAAAGGAGAAAAGAATAGAGAATATGTTTGAAGAAATAATGGCAGAAAACTACCCTAACCTGGTAAAGGAAAAAGTCACATAAGTTCAGGAGGTACAGAGAAGTCCAAGTAAGAAGAACCCAAAAAGGCCATCTCCAGAAACATCATAATTAAAATGCCAAAAATTAGAGACAAAGAGAGAATCCTAAAGGCAGCAAGAGAAAAGCAAACTGTTACCTACAAGAGAGCTCCCATAATGATGACACCTGATTTCTTATCAGAAACCCTTTAAGCCAGATAGAAATGATATGAAGTACTCAAGGTAATGGAAAGCAAGGATCTGAAACCAAGATTACTATATCCAGCAAGGCTATCATTCAAAATAGATGGTCAAATAAAGAGCTTCCCAGACAAAAAAAAAAAAAAAAAAAAAAAGGCTAACCAAGTACATCACCACCAAACCAGTATTAAAAGACATGCTAAAGGGACTGCTGTAATGAGAAGAAACAGAGAGAGAAAACTAAGCATACAGAATTAAAATGGCAATAAATAAGTACCTATCAATAATAACCCTAAATGTAAGTGGATTAAATGCTCCAGTGAAAAGGTATAGGGTAGCTGAATGGATACAAAAGCATTACCCAACTATATGCTGTCCACAACAGACCCACTTTAGAACAAAAGACACACACAGGATGAGAGTGAAGGAATGGAAAAAAATTTTCATGCAAGTGGAAAATAATAAAAAGCTGGAGTAGCAATACTCATATCTGACAAAAGAGACTTCAAAATGATGGCCATTACAAGAGACATCAATGGTCACTACATAATACTCAAGGGATTAATCCAACAAGAGGATATACTCCTGGTAAACATGTATGCACCCAATATAGGAGCATCTAAATACATAAAAAACTTCTAGAGGACTTTAACAAAGAGATCAAAAACAATACAGTAAGGGACTTTAACACCCGCTGACTTCACTAGATACATCTTCCAGACAAAAACTTAACAAGGAAACAGTGACTCTAAAGGACACACTAGAACAGATAGATTTAATTGACATTTAAAGAACATTTCACCCAAAGCAGCAGAATATATACACTCTTCTCAAGTGCACATGGATCATTGACAAAGATAGACCACATGTTAGGACATAACGCAAGTCTCTACAAGTTCAAGAAGATTGAAATCAAATCAAGCATCTTCTCAGATCACAATGGAATGAAATTAGAAATCAACTACAGTAAAAACACCCAAAAACATTCAAACTCATGGAGGCAAATAGTATGTTATTAAAGAATGAATGGGTTACCAAGGAGATCAAGAAGGAAATAAAGAAACTTCCTGGAAACTAATGAAAACGAACACACTACAACCCAAAATCTTTGGAGCACAGTGAAATTCATAGTACTACAGGCATACCTCAAAAAAACACAAGATCTGCAATAATCTATTGAACCCTACAACTTAAAGAGCTAGAAAGAGAATTATAAGAAAAACCCAGAATAAGTAGAAGGAAGGAAATAATGAAGATTAAGCAGAAATAAATAACATAGAGACTAAAAAAATACAAAAAAATCAATGAAACCAAGAGCTGGCTCTTTGAAAGGATAAACAAAATTGATAAACCAATGGCTATACTCATCAAGAAACAACGAGAGAGGACCCAAATAAATAAAATCAGAAACTAAAGTAAAGAAGTAATCACCGACACCCCAGAAACACAAAGGTTGTAAGACAATTCTGTGAACAACTATATGCCAACAAGCTGGACAATGTGGATGAAATGGACAAATTCTTAGAAAAATACAATACACCAAAACAAGTCAGGAGGAATCAGAAAACATGCATAGACCAATAACAACTGATTAAATAGAAATAGTAATCAAAAAACTCCCAGTAAACAAAAGTCCCGACTCAGACAGCTTCACAGGGGAGTTTTACCAAACTTTCAAAGAAGAACTAACTTCTCAAACTATTTCAGAAAATCCAGGAGGAAGGAACACTTCCAAACTCTTCTTATGAGGCCAGCATTATCCTAATTCCAAAACCAGATAAAGACACTACAAAGAAAGAGAATTATAGGCCAATATCCCTGATGAACATAGATACTAAAATTCTCAACTAAATATTAGCAAATCACATCCAGCACTATATTAAAAAGATCACACATCATTACCAAGTGGGTTTATTCCAAGGGGGCAAGTTTGGTACATTATTCACAAGTCAATAAATGTAATACATCATATAAACAAATTGAAAGATAAAAATCACATGATCATATCAATAGATGCAGAAACAGCATTCAACAAAATCCAACACTTATTTTGTGTGTGTTTTTTTGTGAATAGACACTTGCTTTTTACCAATATATAATTTTTGGACAATATACAGCTAAATTAAATCATTTTTATAAGGGGATATGATTGACATCATGTTAAAAATTTGATACTGAAATGTGGAAGTATAGAAAACACTTAAAATATAGAATATCGTGTTTTAGTATAATAGTGGCAGGTTTTCTCTTCCCATAAGAGTACAATGTAGAATATATTATGGAATGTAATCAATCCAAAATGTTAGGCTAAGTGATCACCAAAGTATATCAGGTCAGTGACTTAGATATGGCATTTAATTTATAAATTTAGAAAGAGAGGGAGAGAGAGGGGGAACATTGGTTGGTTTTTATACTTATTTATGCATTCATAGATTGATTCTTGTTTGTGACCTTACCAGGGATGGAACCCACAACTTTGCTTATGGGGACAATGCTCTAACCAACTGAGCTATCCAGCCAGGGCTAATATGACATTTTAAAAAGCCGCCTATTTCCACTTAAGAAAGAATCCTATATAATAAAAGCCTAGGTGATGTCGCGCGATGCCCTCACACGACATCGTCACAAGATGGCCACCACAAGATGGCTGCCACAAGATGGCCACCCTCACATCATCAGAAGATGGCTGCCACAACATGGCCACCACAAGATAGCTGCCACGAGATGGCCGTCACAAGATAGTCACCACAAGGTGGCTGGCAGGGGAGGGCAGTTAAGGGCAACCAGGCCAGCAGGGGAGGGCAGTTGTGGGTGACCAGGCCTGCAGTCGAGGGCAGTTGCGAGCGATCAGGCCAGCAGAGGAGTGGTTAGGCATCAATCAAGCTGGCAGGGGAACAGTTAGGGGCAGTCAGGCTGGCAGGCAGAAGTGGTTAGGGGCAATAAGGCAGGCAGGCAGGCGAGCAGTTAGGAGCCAGCGGTCCCAGATTGTGAGAGGGATATCCAACTGCTGATTTAGGTGGGATTGGGCCTAAACCAGCAGTCGGACAACCCCCGAGGGGTCTCAGATTGGAGAGGGAGCAGGCCAGGTTGAGGGACACCCCACCATGTACGAATTTTGTGCACTAGGCCTCTAGTATAATACAAAAGGAATATAACAATGTCTTAGTTATCTGCACTTTAATAATAGCTTGATGAAACAGTAAGATTTTTCTTTTCCTTAGAAATTTATTTTAATATACTTCATGTTATCTAGATTCAATTTAAGCACTACTTTAGCTATTTTTAAACTGAGACAGATAATGAATATTCCAATTGAAGAATTATATCTGATAGCTATTTAAAAATGAAATTTAATACTATTCCTCTTTGAATCATGACTGTAACAGTAGAGATAATACATTGCTACTTCTACCAATTGTAGAATTTGAGCAAATTAAGGTGGTTGCTTAGTTATAAAATATAAGAATAATGTTTTATGGCTTATTGGAATGCCAGACCACTCTTAGGTTGTTTAGAAATCTTTTGCAATAAGCTAATACAAGTTCCAAGAAAATTATTTTTAAACTGCTCAGCTAAATCAAATAAACTTCTCTGAAGCAGATATTTTTATGAGTGGGAGTAAAGTTTAAAATACTTTGTAATATATTACATATAACCTACAGTAAAAAGCATACATGGCTTTTGCATAACACTTTAAATATTCATCTATATGAAGCTAATTTGCAAGTTAAGACAATTTAATGGATTCAGAATTCAAGAAAATAAGTAATATGTGTTGACATAAAATGATTTTAAATTACTCGTGTCTGGGGCAAGGTTAAAATCTTCAGATTAATCATCGAGCACTTTCATTTGCTATGAGAAGAAAAATCCTGAGTTGAGCATTTATAAAGTATTTAAAACATATCCTGGTAGGTAAATGTACCATGATTCTCTTACACAAACTGCTATTCAACAGGATAAAAATACTAGTGGAGCAACTTCAAAAAACTTAACATGTTATGTTATTTCCTTTAATGCATTTTGTCAATATAAAATGAGTCTTATATTGTAAATGTATGATAACAAAGCACTTTTTTTTAAAGATAGGGATAGAGGGGTTTTTCACAAATGTTTAAGTGGAAAACATTCTTTTTCTTGTCTGATCACTATGGCTAGGATTTCCATTACTATGTATGAAAGCGATATCCCTGTCTTGTTCCTGATCTTGAGGGAAACCCTTTTAGTTTTACCCACTGAGTATGATGTTGAATGTAGGTGTGTCACATATGGTCTTTATTACGTTGAAAGATGATGCCTCTATTCCCACTTTGCTGAGAGTTTTTCTCATAAATGCGTGCTGGATTTTATCTAATGCTTTTTCAGGATCTATTGACACGATCATGTGATTTTTATCTTTCATTTTGTTTATGTGATATATCACATTTATTGACTTGCAAATATTGTACCAACCTTGCATCCCCAGAATAACTCCCACTTGATCATGGTGTATGGTCTTTTTAATGTATTGCTGGTCTGATTTGATAATATTTTGTTGAGGATTTTAGTATCTATGCTCATCAGAGATACAGGCCTATAATTTTCTTTCTTTGTAGTTTTTATCTGGTTTTGGAATTGGAATAATGCTGGCCTTACAGAAAGAGCTTGGAAGTCTTCATTCTTCTTGAGTTTTTTGGGAGAGTTTGAGGACAAGTCTTCATTCTTCTTTGAATGTTCAATAAAATTCGCTTGTGAAGCCATCTTATCCAGGTCCTTTGTTTGCTGGAAGTATTTTGATTACTGACCCAGAAAACCTGAATGACTTATTACAATGAAGGAACAAGTCTTACTGGTTCAGTTTTGGAAGTTTGTATATTTCTAGGAATTTACCCATTTTGCCCAGGTTGTCCAATTTGTTGACATATAGTTGTTCATAGTATTTGCTTATAATCCTTTCTATTTCTGTAATGTCAGTTGTTATTTCTCTTTCATTCATGATATTTTAGTTGAGTCCTCTCTCTTTGTTTCTTGATAATTCAGGCTAAAGGTTCATTAATTTTCTTTTATCTTTTCAAAGAATCAGCTCTTGGTTTCATTGATCTTTTGTATTTTTTTTTTCAGTCTCTGTCATTTATTTCCACACTGATCTATATTATTTCCTTCCTTCTCCTTACTCTGGGTTTTGTTTGTTGTTGTTGTTTTTCTAGTTCTTTTAAGTGTAGGGTTAGACTGTCTAATTGAGATTTTTGTTGCTTCTTGAGGTAGGCCTGTAATGCTATGACCTTCCCTCTTAGGACTGCTTTTGCTGTGTCCCATAGATTTGTGGTTGTTGTGTGTTCATTTTCATTTGTTTCCAGGTAATTTTTGTCTCTCCATTGATTTCATTGTTAACCCATTCATTGTTTAATAACATGCTATTTAGCCTCCATTTGTTTGAATGGAGTACAATGGGGTAAAGACAATCTCTTATTAAATTGTGCTGGGAACATTGGAGAGGTACATGCAAAAAAAAAAAAAAAAGTGAAACTATACCACTAACTTACATAAGAATAAACTCAAAATGGATAAAAGACTTAAATGAACATCAGAAAACCATAAAAATCCTAGGAGAAAACATAGGCAGTAAAATTCAGACATCTCATAGCAATATTTTTGCCTATATGTCTCCTATGGCAAGGGAAATAAAGAAAAATAAACAAATGGGACTACATCAAATTAAATTGCTCTACACAGCAAAAGAAACCATCAACAAAATGAAAAGGGAACCCACAGTATGGGAGGACACATTGGGAAAAAATACATCTGATAATTTCCCAAATATATAAAGAAAGTATACAACTCAACACCAGAAAGAAAAACAATCCAACTAAAAAATAGGGAAGGGTCCTGGCCAGTGTGTCTCAGTTGGTTGAGCATTGTCCCATGGACCAAAAGGTTGCCTGTTTGATACTCAGTCAGGGCACATACTCAGGTTGCAGGATCTCCAGTTGGAATATGTGCAGGAGACAACCGATTGATGTTTCTCTCTCAACATTGCTGTTGCTCTCTATCAATGTTTCTCTCTCTCTCTCTCTCTCTCTCTCTCTCTCTCTCTCTCTCTCTCTCTCTCTCTCTCTTCCTCTCCCATTCTCTCTCTCTCTAAATCAATAAAAACATATTTTTAAAGAATAGGCAGAGGACCTGAATAGACACTTCTCTGAAAAGGATGTATAGATGGCCAATAGACATATGAAAAAATGCTTAATGTTACTAATCATTAGAGAGATTCAAATTAAAACCACAATGAGATATCACCTCATACCTGTCAGAATGGCTACTGTCAACAAATCAACAAACAACAAGTTCTGGTGAGGATGTGGAGAAAATGGAACCTTCATGCACTGTTGGTGGGAATGCAGACCTGTGCATCTACTGTGGAAATCAGTCTGGAGTTCCCTCAAAAAATTAAAAATGGAACTGCCTTTTGACCCAGTGACTCCACTTCTGGTAATATATCCTAAGAAACTGAAACACCAATTCAAAGGAATATATGCACTCCTATGTTTGTAGCAGCATTATTTATGACTAGTGGCCTGGTACACGAAATTTGTGCATGGGGGACAGGGAGTTCCCTCAGCCCAACCTGCACCCTCTCCATTCGGGGAACCCTTGGGTGATGTCTGACTGCCGGTTTAGGCCTGATCCCACAGGACATCCCTCTCACAATCTGGGACCGCTGGCTCTTAACCGCTCACCTGCCTGCCTGCCTGCCTGCCTGATTGCTCCTAACTGCTGTTGCCTGCCTGCCTGATCACCCCTAACCCTCTGCTTGCCAGCCTGATTGCACCTAACCCCTCTGCCTGCCTGCCCAGTTGCCTCTAACCACTCTGCCTACCTGCCTGATCACCCCGAACTGCCTCTGCCTGCCTGCCTGATCACCCCTAACTTCCCTCCCCTGCTGGCCTGATCTCTTCCCAAATGCTTTTCCCTGCCGACGTGATCTCACCCCCAACTACTCTCCCCTGCTGGCCTGATCACCCCTAACTGCCTCTGCCTGCCCAATCACCCCTAACTGCCCTCCCCTGCTGGCCTGATCTCGCCCCCAACTGCCCTCCCCTGCCAGCCTGATCTTGCCTCCAATGGCCCATGGCCCTCCTCTGCAAGCCTGATCTCACCCCAAACTGCCCGCCCCTGCTGGCTTGATCTCGCCCCCAACTGCCTTAAAACCCCTCCCCAGACCCCACCTTAGGTTTTGCCTTCACAGTTCACCCAGATTAGGTTCTGCTTGGCCAGTTTCTATGCCAGTCAGCATCAAAAACTCCGCCTCCTAGGCAGCCATTGGCTCCTCACAGTTCACCCAGATTTGGTTCTGATTGGTCGGTTTCTATGCCAGTCAGAGTCTCTGGGTCTATCTGTGGGCCTGATGAGAGAAGTTGGGCTGATCAGCAGCCCCTGTGGAGGCCTGGAGAGAAAGAGAGGTGTGCTGCTGACCAGGCCTGAAGAGAAAGAGAGAGGCAAGGGCTGATCAACAGCTGCCACAGCGGCTATAGATCAGACCCTGCTTCTCTCTCCAGGACTCTCTCTGGGCCTGATCTGCAGTCCCATCAGCAGTCAGGGCTGGGTCGCTGCACCTGCAGTGGCAGCAGTCAGTGTTGGATCACCACAGCAACCCAGCACTGACTGCAGGACTGACTTCTGGTGTTTGGTCAAGCCTTTGATCATTACAGTCACAGCCTTTTTATATATATAGATAGCCAAGATCTGGAAATAGCCTATCAATAGATAAGTGGATAAAAAAAGCTGTGGTACCTTTACACAATTGAATACTATGTGGCTGTAAAAAAGAAGGAATTCTTACCTTTTGAGACAGCATGGATGGACCTAGAGATTGTTATGCCAGTCAGAGAAGGACAAATACCATGTTATCTTACTTATATGTAGAGTCTAAGGCATAAAACAAACTGACCAGCAAAATAGAAACAGAGGCATGGATACAGGAAACTGTTTGACAGCTGTCAGAGGGGCAGTGGAGGGGTGGACTGGATGAATGAAGGTGAAGGGAATAGCAAAGAACATATATGTATAACCTATGGACACAGACAGCAGTATGAAGATAGCCTGAGGGAAGGGGGGTGCTGGTGAAGGTGGGCATAGGGGGAAGAATAAGATTATCTGTAACAGTGTCAACAATAAAAAAAAATGCTCAGTTAAAAAACAAAAACAACTTAGTATGAAAGTTTCTGTCATCAAGGAGTAGATAATCTAAATGGCAGGCCAAGAAGTCCATCTCAAAAGATCTAAAATGGACTATTTATGTTTCCTTCTCCAATGGATTAAATATATATTAACAGATTTCACTCTCATTACTACCAAGGTGATAATGTGTGACTCGTTTCTCAATTCCATATTCAATTAGTTGCCAAATAAATACTGTTCTTTATTTGCAATATTCTATTCACATTACCTGAGCCTAGTTCAGGCCATTAAATATTTTTACCCAAACAGAGACCACCATCTTCTTTATTTTCTTTTTTAAACATTTTTACTGACTTTTATTTTTTAAATTAATTTATTGATTAAGGTATCACATATTTGTCCTCATCCCCCCCATTCCCATCCCAAACCCCTCCCCACGCATGCCCCCCCATCTTTGTTGTTCGTGATCACTAGTTAGGCTCATATGCAAGCACACAAATCCTTTGGCTGATCTATCTCCCCTATCCCCACCCTTACCTACCTTCCCTCTGAGGTCTGACAGTCTGATCAATGCTGTTCTTGTTCATCAGTCTATGTTGTTCATCATTTCCCCTAGATGAGTGAGCTCATGTGATACTAGAAATACACTTATAAGAACCGAAAATGAGACAAGCAATAATGGTTATGCTGAGAGGCAAATGAATCAGTCTATAATGAGTTTCTTTCTGGGCCAACAGTTCTTTTGAGTCCCAATTTTCATGTCAAACAGTTCCTTATGTGTACATAACAGTGATGATATTTCAGTTCTGGATGGTGGACAAATGGTGGTAATGCAGGTCCGACCCTCTCTGGTTTGGTAATGGGCAACCTGCAGTGACACACAGCTGCTGACTGCTAGTATGGCAAGGCATCATCAGCGTATTTCATCTCTGGACTGTTTCTCTTCTGTCTTCATGGCTGGAGCACTCCTGTCACTTCCTCTCTGTTGCAGGAATCCACATGGTCTCGGAGTTGTTTTCTGAAAATATACAAACATATTCTAGACCAAAAGTTAATAAAGGAATATTTTATATAAATTTGACTTGCGATCCTTTTTCATTTTTTGCCCAAACGATTTTCCTTTGGCTTGTTTTGACACCATGTATGTTTTACATGGGTGTCTTGCTGTTAGCATTACAAATGAAAGTTAATTTTCTAAGGTAAAAATTTTCTAGATGTAATTTACTTACAGGATATTTTTCCTTACATGATATTCTTCTACTATCCCCCCTTTTTTGGTTTAAATATTAGGAGGCTTTTGGAAATTTTATGCTGTAATCTTGATAGCTTTTAAATTTTAATTTTTTGCACTAAAATGTGACTGCTTTAGGTTCATCACATGTTACACAATTTTACCATGAGATGAACTAACAATAAAAATTTTAGTTATCACTTTAGGAACAGCTTTTTTGTCCAGTACAATTGATTTTTCTAGAATATTCACTTATTTCAATTAGCCGATTTAAATTAGCCTGAAAACTTGATTACTATTTTACTGTCAAATTTAATACTCTAACAACCATCTTATTTTACCCTGTAAATATTAGTGGAAAGGATTATTTGCCTTCTTGAGTAGGCCCTGAGCATTCCTGGTGCTAGGCTGGGTTTAGATATCAAAAACCCCAGTTCCCCGCATCACGGGTACAAGACATCTCCATCAAGTCTTGTTGCAGTGAGAGGGCAGCTGCTGTTGGCCAAGTCTCTGTCTGTTACCTGGGTCCCGATTTGAGCTGGGCATGGGAAGCTAAGCAGCCCTGGGGGCAGGAGACCTCCCTCAGCAGGGGTGAGGGTTCAGGCCCCTGCAAAGTTGGGGTGGTGACGGTCTGTGCCCCACCTCTGTTGACCCCCAAGTTCTCTCCTGATGGCCCCTCTGTGACTGTGCCTGTCTTAGGTTGTTCCTTCCCTGAGGAATCTTACCTGTCTCTGGCTAACCAGCCATCCTCTGGGGCCAAGCAGGGTGATGTGAGGTTCAGTTCTGTCTCCTTGGTCACTTACGCCCCCGTGGCCTCCACGCCCAGCACCTGCCTTGGGATCCCCTCACTTGCTGGCAGGGCTCCAGCACTGATCCCATATCTTGTGGAACACAGGTTTCTTCTCCAGGGAGGGCCCAGCTCACCCCACTGGGCGAGAGACAGATCCATGGTACCAGCCATCATGAGGCTTCAACCTCGGCATGAACAGAAGGCTCAGGCAACAGCTGTGGACAATTGGCTTGAGAGAAGAGGGTCCCTCTTGGCCAAAAGGACAAAAGGGGCCAATACAGAATGCTCAGGTGCCTTCCCAGGGGGCCCTCTACACAGTGGAAGGGATTAAATCCTTTCATGTCCTTTTTAAATTGCTGCCAGACATTCAAAGAATTAGTTTGTAAGTTTGTTTGGGATAATTGTATGTTATGCTGTTATAAATCTAAAATATCTAGAGATGTGTTACCTTTGTCTCCAAGCACCAAAAAGATGATTTTTTATTGATACCCAAGGGTTCAAGGTACTATTATAGGTAATGGAGGTAACACACATCTGGGAAAAATTATAATGACATTGTAGAATAATATCATGTAAGGATATTCTTTGCTCTAGGCCATGGCAATTCCATTTCAAACTGGCTGCCAATTTCTTTCGTATAGACAAGGTCTTATTTACATTTTCTACACCTCTCCCAGGAGCAAGTAGTGATAGTCACTTTCTTTGGTGTCCACACAAGCCAAAAACCTCTCTTTAATTTTACATACAAAGGAGCAATGGTTTGATTTTGTGTCATACAAAATGGAAGCTGCGTGGAGCCCCCTGTGTAATTATACCTCCTTGTCCCATCCATGGTCCTCCTGGATGACCAAGGTGTTTGGTATTATTGGTGACTACATTAGGAGGGGGATCAACCCACTTAAGGGCTCTTACCCATGAAGGGTCAGGAACATAAGTCCAAAATACTTCCCCATTTGCCCCAGGTAATATTGCCGTACAGCTGATGACTGCTAGCATGGCAAGGAAGATGTTCTCAGGCATCCTTGGGGTTCTGGTTACCTCACAATTTCTTTTTTATTTTTTTAAATTTTTTTATTTTTGTTATTATTATTATTTTTATATGTGTCCTTATTCCCCCATTACCCCCCATCCCCAATTCGTGCCCCACCCCCCTGTTGTCTGTGTCCATTGATTAGGCTTATTGCATGTACACAAGTCCCTTGGTTGATCTCTCCCCCTTTCTCCCAACGACACCCTCCTTCCCTGAGGTTTGAGGTTCTGATCGACGTTTCTCAGTCTCTGGATCTGTTCTTGTTCATCAGTCTATGCCGTTCATTATATTCCACAAATGAGTGAGATCATGTGATATTTATCTTTCTCTGCCTGGCTTATTTCACTTAGCATAATGTTCTCCATCTCCATCCATGCTGTTGCAAATGGTAGGAGCTCCTTCTTTTTTTACCACAACACAGTATTCCATTGTGTAGATATACCACAGTTTTTTAATCCACTGATCTTCTGATAGGCATTTGGGCTGTTTCCAAATCTTAGCTATCGTGAATTGTGCTGCTATGGACATAGGGGTACATATATCCTTTCTGATTCATGTTTCTAGCTTCTTGGGATATATTCCTAGGAGTGGGATCACTGGGTCAAATGGGAGTTCCATTTTTAGTTTGTTGAGGAAACTCCATACTGTTCTCCACAGTGGCTGTACCAGTCTGCATTCCCATGAGCAGTGCAAGAGTTCCTTTTTCTCCGCATCCTCGCCAATACTTGTCGTTTGTTGATTTGTTGATGATAGCCATTCTGACAGGTGTGAGGTGGCCCTGCATTGTTGTTTTGATTTGCATCTCTCTGATGATTAGTGACTTTGAGCAGGTTTTCATATGTCTCTTGGCCTTCCTTCTGTCTTCTTTCAAAAAGTGTCTATTTAGATCAGTTGCCCATTTTTTGATTGGGTTGTTTATCTTCTTTTTATTAAGTTGTATGAGTTCTCTGTAGATGTTGGAGATTAAACCCTTATCGTTGATATCATTGGCAAATATGTTCTCCCATGCAGTGGGCTTTCTTGTTGTTTTATTGATGGTTTCCTTTGCTGTGCAAAAGCTTTTTATTTTGATGTAGTCCCATTTGTTTACTTTCTCTTTCGCTTCCATTGCCCTAGGAGCAGTATCAGTGAAAAAGTTCTTTCGACATATGTCTGAGATTTTGCTGCCTGTGGATTCCTCTAGTATTTTTATAGTTTCCAGCCTTATGTTTAAGTCCTTTATCCATTTTGAGTTTATTTTTGTGTATGGTGAAAGTTGGTGATCTAGTTTCATTTTTTAGCACATATCTGTCCAATTTTCCCAACACCATTTGTTGAAGAGACTGTCTTGACTCCATTGTATGTTCATGCCTCCTTTGTCAAATATTAATTGGGCATAGTGGTTTGAGTCAATTTCTGGGTTCTCTATTGTTTCCATTGATCTATGTGTCTGTTATTGTGCTAGTACCAGGCTGTTTTAAGAACAGTGGCTTTGTAATACAGCTTGAAATCTGGTATTGAGATCCCACCTACTTTGTTCTTTTTTCTCAGGATTGCTGCAGCTATTTGGAGTCTTTTTTTGTTCCAGATGAATTTTTGGAGAGTTCGTTCTAGGTCTGTGAAATATGCCGTTGGTATTTTAATGGGAAGTGCATTGAATTTATAGATTGCTTTGGGTAGTATGGACATTTTGATTATGTTGATTCTACCAATCCATGAACATGGTAGGTTCTTCCATCTGTTTATGTCTTCCTCTATCTCTTTTTTCAGTGTCGTGTAGTTTTCCATGTATAGGTCTTTTATTTCCTTAGTTAAGTTTATTCCTAGGTATCTTAATTTTTTTGGTGTGATGGTAAATGGGATTGCTTTTTAGTCTCTCTTTCTGTAAGTTCACTATTGGTGTATAGAAATGCCATAGATTTCTTGATGTTAATTTTGTATCCTGCTACAGTGCCAAATTCATTTATTAAGTCTAATAATTTTTTGATGGAGTCTTTAGGGTTTTCTATATATAGTATCATGTCATCTGCAAATAAGGACAGTATTACTTCTTTTTTTCCACTTTGGATGCCTTTTATTTCTTCTTCTTGTCTGATCACAATGGCTAGTAATTCCAGAACTATGTTGAACAGGAGCGGTGAGAGTGGGCATCCCTGTCTTTTTCCTGTTCTTAGGAGAAATGGTTTTAGTTTTTGCCCATTGAGTATGATGTTGGCTGTGGGTTTGTCATATATAGCTTTTATTATGTTGAGGTATGATACTTCTATTCCCACCTTGCTGAGAGTTTTTATCAAGAAAGGGTGTTGGATTTTGTCAAATGCTTTTTCTGCATCAATTGATATGACTATATGATTTTTATCTCTCAATTTGTTTATGTGATGTATCACGTTTATTGATTTGCGAATATTGTACCATCCTAGCATCCCTGGGATATATCCTACTTGGTCATGGTGTATGATCTTTCTGATGTACTGCTGGATCCTATTTACTAGAATTTTGTTGAGGATTTTGGCATTTATGTTCATGCGGGATATTGGCCTGTAATTCTCTTTCATTGTGTTGTCTTTATCTGGTTTTGGGATTAGGGTGATGCTGGCTTTATAGAAGGAGCTTGGAAGTGTTCCTTCCTCTTGAACTTTTTGGAATAGTCTGAGGAGGATAGGTTTTAGTTCTTTCTTGAATGTTTGGTAAAATTCCCCTGTGAAGCCGTCTGGCCCCGGGTTTTTGTTTGCTGGAAGGTTTTTGATAACTGCTTCAATTTCTTCCATAGTTATCAGCCTATTGAGATTTTTAGAATCTTCCTGAGTAAGTTTTGGAAGGTTGTATTTTTCTAGGAATGTGTCCTTTTCCTCCAAGTTGTCTAGTTTGTTAGAGTAGAGTTGTTCATAGTATTTTTTAACAATCTTTTGTATTTTGGTGGGGTCTGTTGTTATTTCACCTCTTTCATTTCTGATTTTGTTTATTTGGGTCCTCTCTCTTTGCTTCTTGGTGATCCTGGCTAGAGGTTCATCAATCTTGTTTGTCCTTTCGAAGAACCAGCTCTTGGTTTTGTTGATCTTTTGTATTGATTTTTGGTCTCTATGTCATTCATTTCTGTTCTGATATTTATTATTTCCTTTCTTCTGCTCACCGTGGGCTTTTCTTGTTGCTCTCTTTCTAATTCTTTGAGTTGTTGAGTTAGATGATTTATTACCATTTTTTCTTGTTTTTTGAGGTAGGCCTGTAGAGCTATAAATTTCCCTCTCAGGACTGCTTTCATTGTGTCCCATCGGATTTGCAATGTTGTGTTATTATTGTCATTAGTCTCACGGATGTTTTTAATTTCTTCTTTGATCTCATTGATAACCCAATCATTTTTTAGTAGCATGCTATTCAGCCTCCAAGTGTTTTGTTTTTTTGGAATGTTTTTATTGTAGTTTATTTCTAATATTATGCCATTGTGGTCTGAGAAAATGCTTGATATGATTTCAATCTTTTTGAATTTGAGGAGACTTTGGTTGTGTCCCAATATGTGGTCTATTTTTGAAAATATCCCATGTGCACTTGAGAAGAACGTATATTCCGTGGCTTTCGGGTGATATGCTCTGAAGATGTCAATTAGGTCCAACTGATCTAGTGTGTCATTTAGAATTGCTGTTTCTTTGCTGATTTTCTGTCTAGAGGATTTATCCAGTGATGTCAGTGGTGTATTAAAGTCCCCTACTATGATTGTATTGTTGTCGATCTCTCCCTTGATATCTTCCAGGAGATTTTTTATGTATTTGGGTGCTCCTGCATTGGGTGCATATATGTTTACCAGAGTTATAGCTTCTTGTTGAATTGCTCCCTTTAGTATTATGTAGTGGCCTTCCTTATCTCTTATTATGGTCTTTACTTTGAGGTCTATTTTATCAGCAATAATTATCGCAACCCTAGCTATTTTCTCATTTCCATTTGCCTGAAAAATATTTTTCCATCCCTTCACTCTCAGTCTGTGTGAATCCTTTGCTCTAAGGTGGGTCTCTTGTAGACAGCAAATATATGGGTCATGTTTTCTTATCCATTTAGCTACCCTATGTCTTTTGATCGGTGCATTTAATCCATTTACATTTAATGTTATTATTGACAAGTACATGTTTATTCTCATATTTTTCCTTAGTGTTTGTGTTTCTTCTTGCCTGTCTCTTTCTTCTTTTTACAGCAGTCCCTTTAGCATTTCTTGCATTGCTGGTTTGGTAGTGATAAACTCTCTTAGCCCTTTTTTGTCTGTGAAGCTCCTGATTCCACCTTCAATTTTGAATGATAGCCTTACTGGGTATAGTATTCTTGGGTTCAGACCCTTGCTTTGCATCACTTTGTATATTTCATTCCATTCCCTCTGGCCTGGTGTGTTTCTGTTGAGAAATCAGTTGATATTCTAATAGGAGATCCCTTGTTGGTAACTTTCTGTCTCTCTCTGGCAGCCTTTAAGATTCTTACTTTGTCGTTGGTGTTCGCTAATTTAATTATGATGTGTCTTGGTGTCGGTCTTTTGGGGTTCAACTTGTTTGGGACTCTGTGTAATTCTTGGACTTGCATGGTTTTTTTCTTGCCAATATCAGGGAAGATTTCTGTCATTATTTCTTCAAACAGGTTTTCTACTCCTTGCTTCTCTTCCTCTCCTTCTCGTATCCCTATTAAGAGAATATTGTTTCATTTTGTGTTGTCCCAAAGCTCCCTTAGGCTCTCCTCTTGCTTTTTAAGTCTTCTTTCCAGTTGCTGGTGTGTTTTTGAGTTGTTTCCTACCTTGTCTTCTAATTCGCTGATGCGGTCCTCAGCCTCTTCTACACTACTCTTTAAGCCTTCCATTGTGTTCTTTATTGCAGCTATGTCGTTCTTCATCTCCTCTTGGTTTCTTTTCATGTTGGTGACGTTTTCATTCAGCTCCTTATAGTTCTCATTGAGTTGTGTGTATTTGTCATCCATCCATTTAAACATCCTTATAACCATTACTCTGAATTCTTTCTCTGTTAAGCTGCTAGCCTCAATTTCATTTAACTCCCTTTCTGGTGATTCCTCTTTTTCTTTCCTTTGGGAATTGCTTTTTTGTCTTCCCATGTTTTCCTTTTAATGTTTTAGTTGTAGATCTGCTACCCAGGTTCTTTTGGGGATGGTGCTACTTGTGTAATCTCTAAGTTTTCCTGGGCTTGGTAATCTAGTGTAGCTCCCAACTTGAGCTATTTGGGTTCTCTTGATGTAGGCCTGCAAGCCTGTGAGGCATAACTGCGGTGTCTAGAAGTCAGCAGTTATGGAGGGGAGTGTCCCAGTTTTTGCTATCTTGCACCCTTAGTTGAAATCGTGCGTGTCCAGTGGGGACTCACAGTAGCACCCAGGAACCATCTGTTGGGAGAGCTCATAGTGGCTCCCACTAGCGCCCTGTGTGTAGATGGGCTCAGGGTGCCTGCCTGTTGGGAATTTGCATCTGTGGAGGTGTGTTTGCAGAGGCAGAGCTCTGATGCACTCTGAGGGGTCCTGGCACTGAGGTTGAGCAGCTAGGTGAATGTGGGCAGTTATTCAGGAAGAGGGGTTTCAGAATTTCTACTGCAGGGCAGCGCGTCCTTGTCTGTACAGAATCGCACTCAGCCAGGGCTCAAAGCAGCTCCCCAGAGGACCCTGTGGATATATGGGGTCAGGGTGCCTTCCCTTGTCTGTGGCCGTGCGTTTGCCGGCTTTGGGAGTGTGCGCGCGAACTGGTGGTGCGTTTGCCTGCCCAGAGTTCTGATGCACTCTGAGGGGCCCTGGCAATGAAGTTGCACAGCCGGGGTGTCCATGGGCAGTTATTTAGGAAGAGGCAGTTCAGAATTTCTACTGCAGGGCCGCGTGCCCTTGTCTGTGCAGAATCACACCCTCCGGGGCTCTCAGTGGTTCCCAAGCACTGCCCAGGTAGTGGAGGGCCTGGCTGCCTAGGGGGCTGGGAACACAGGGAATCCTGAGTTCAGGTGCTGGAGAGGAGGAGGTTGTACTTACTGCTGTCAGGCGGCGCACCTTTGGAGGTGAAGGTCCCAGGGTCCGCGCATCTGCAGCTGTGGTGGCAGGTCTTCTACCAGAGCGGCTGTAGTGTCCTGGTTTGCTTGTGAGACCAGACTAGGTGGTGGCAACGCTAGGGTTTTAGTCTCAAGTAGTTCTGTTCTTCAAGATGGCGTGGTCTCTGTGCCACTGGTGTCCTCCCCAGAGTGTTTGCAGCAGCTGCGGGGTTTTGCCTTCTAAGACTGCCCAGATTGGAAGCCCCCTGGAAGAACTGCAGGGTCTAACTGTCCCTATTTCACTCACACACACACACACACACGTCCACACACACCTCTTTCACTCCTTCACTTGATCACACACTCTCCCTCCCTACCTTCCTGCCGGTCACCATCTTTTCTTCAATAGCATCTCTTTACTGACTTTTAGAGAGGGAGAGAGAAACAGTGATGGGAGAACGCATTGACAGGCTGCCCTGTGCACATCCCCTACCTGGGATTAAGCCTGCAACCAGGGCATGTGCCCTGACCTGGAATCAAACTGGCAACCCCTCAGTGCACTGGACAATGCCCAACGAACTGAGCCACACCAGCTCACTATGTTTAAGGGAAAGGATACAATGTAGCTAATAATGCATATGAATATTTTCTTAAAAGTATACTCTGAGAGAAAGGCTAGGTACATGTAAATGGGCCACCCACTTTTTACAGTAACTTCTTCAGCTTACTTATAGTATATTAAAAGGGAACATATTGAACTGAAAATAAAATTCAGGGCCCTAGATTCATTTTTCATTCATACTACCTCCTCCTGTGGCATTGGCTTCTTTCAGATATATGGCCAAAGTCTGAATCAGACATTGCTTTCGAAGTAAGCTCCATGAACACCATTTCTAGGTTTAGATACTTCCATAAAGAGCTGCCGGGACCTAATGCTGGATATGGTGAAACCATAGAGCAGATGAAAGGACCACACTCATTTCAGCTTTAAATAACTTGCATAGAATGGTGGGAAAAGTCCCAGTTGACAGATGCCAATGGAGTACATTTATTTATTTATTTATTTACTTATTTATTTATTTATTTATTTATTCATTTTAAGTAATTATTTACTGTTGAAAGTATTACTTATGTTCCCCTTTACCCCCCATTGACCACCTCCAGCCCACTCTCATCCCTCCCCTTCTTGCCCCAGGCCTTCAGCATCCTACTGTCTGTGTCCATGGGTTATCTATCCATTCAAGGTCTTTGATTGATTACCTCCCATCCACCCACCCTCCCCCACCTTCCCTCTGAGATTCTGCACTCTGTTCCAGGCTTCCATGTCTCAGGGTCCATTTTGTTCATCAGTTTATTTTGTTACTTAGATTTTACATATGAGTGTGATCATGTGATACTTGTCTTTCTCTGACTGACTTATTTCACATAGTAGGATACTTTCCAGGTCCCTCCATGCTGTCTTAAAGGATAGGAGATTCATTTTTTTACTGCTGCAGAGTATTCCATGGTATAAATGTACCACAGCTTTATATATATGTATGTGTGTGTGTATATATATATATATATATATATATATATATATAATTGATTTTTACAGAGAGGAAAGGAGAGGGATAGAGAGTCAGAAATATCGATGAGAGAGAAACATTGATCAGCTGCCTCCTGCACACCCCCTACTAGGGATATGCCTGCAACCAAGGTACATGCCCTTGACCAGAATAGAACCTGGGACCTTTCAGTCCACAGGCCTACGCTCTATCCACTCAGCCAAATCGGTTGGGCTACCACAGCTTTTTTATCCACTCATGTTCTGATGGGCATTTGGGCTGTTTCCAGATCTTAGCTATTGTAAACTGTGCTACTATGAACATAGGGGTGCATATATTCTTTCTGATTGGTACTTTGCATTTCTTAGGATACATTCCTAGAAGTGGGATCACTGGGTCAAATGGCAGAACCATATTTAATTTTTTGAGGAAACTCCATACTGTTTTCCATAATGGTTGCACCAGTCTGCATTCCCACCAGCAGTGTACTAGGGTTCCTTTTTCGCTACATCCTCACCAGCACTTGTCATTTGTTGACTTGTTGATGGTAGCCATTCTGACAAGTGTGAGATGGTACCTCATTGTCATTTTGATTTGCATCTCTCAGATGATTAGTGACTTTGAGCATTTTTTCATATGTCTCTTGGTCAACTGTATGTCCTCTTTGGATAAGTGTCTATTTAGGTCCTTTGCCCATTTTTTAATTGAATTTTTTTTGTCTTCCTTTTGTTAAGTTGTATGAGTTCCTTATATATTTTGGATATTAACCCCTTATCAGATGTATCATCGCCATATATGTTCTCCCATACAGTGGGCTCTCTTTTTGTTTTGTTGATGGTTCCTTTTGCTGTTCAGAAGCTTTTTATTTTGATGTAATCTCATTTGTTTATTTTCTCTTTAGTTACCTTTTTCATAGGAGATGTATCAGGAAACATATTATTGCTATGTGAGATGTCTGAGATTTTGCTGCTCATGGTTTCTTCTAGGATTTTCATGGTTTCACTAATTACATTTAAGTCTTTTATCCATATTGAGTTTATTTTTGTGTATGGTATAAATTAGTGGTGTAATTTCATTTTGGGGGGCATGTATCTGTCCAATTTTCCCAACACTGCCAATGGAGTACATTTTAAAAAGAGGAAATTATGATAACCAATAGACACAGACACTAAGGGAAGGGGGAAAGGTCATGGGGGGAAAGGAGACATATGTACTACTACTTGTAATACTTTAAAGAATAAAAAATTTAAAATAAAAAATTATAAAAAAAAAAGACAGGGATGAAAGCAAACTGGGGAACATGTAGAAATAAGTATGGTATTCCAAATTGCTACTATTTTTAAAAAAAACCTTCCAGCTTTTAATTACATTACAGAATTCATCACACATTTTGTAACTACTGAACAGTTAAACAACAAATTAGGAAAAGTGTTTAAGGATAAATTATATGTAATTTTACAAAACATATTTGCATTTAAATATTTCATAAAAACCAGTGTCTTGAGATTAACTGTAAATATAACAGAACTAAAATCAGATTATAGATGTAGGCTGGGGAATCTGGGAATGAATAACTAATAGAAGATTGGTGTCATGCTACCCGGTGCAGTTTCCTGCTACAGTAGACAGGCGAGAAACCCAGGAAGAGGGATGAGCACAGGACTGTTGGTACATAGCAGTGACCCAGCACCAATTCACAGCTGGTAGCTCTGTCCATCCTACCTCACCTTCCTGGGGCCTCTGACAAGTCAACCTTTCAACGTGTGAGGCCTCAGCTCACCCCCAGAGACAATAACTTCCCTGCAGGAGGTGGAGCTGCCCTCACACAGACTAGCTCACACTTCCCAGCCTGAAGGAGCGGCCCCCATGGGGAAAGGTGGCTGCCAGGGAAGTTAGGGGCAGGGGTCTTGCTTGAGGTCCCACCCTCGCTCACAGCCCTGCAGACGCGGGAAAGGCAGTGGGCAGCTCTGGAGCACAGCATGGGAGGCAGAGGCCGGAGCCCTGGAGGCCGGCTCCGCGGCGTCCGCACCGGCGGGGCAGGAAGGAAGGGGAGGGAGGCGAGGCGGCCCGCGGAGGGAGCCCACCCTTGATCATGGCCCTGCGTGTGTTCCGCGTGCGCTGGCTCCCCCCAGGAAGAGCCGCGTCTCACACCGGAGATTTGAGAAACCCGGCAACTTCATGAGAAATGCTTCCTGCCCTGCAACACGCCCGGAGAAAGAGAAAAGTGGGCGCTGCGGGGGAGGAAGGGCGGCTCCCTCACCTTCCTGCTGAGAGTGCGGAGCCCGCGGGGCAGGAAGGTCCCTGGTGCTGGAGGCGGGTGCTGTGTCCTCCCTCCACCTGGGTCTCCCCGCAGCTGGAGGACCCTCTGGGTGACGCTGGGGAGGAGCAGGGGCGGCGAAGGCGGGCAGGCTGGGTGAGCTCAGCCCTCAGGGAGTGAGGCTCCAAACCCAGGGCAGGTGGCCAGGCGCAGGGCTGACCTGAGCAGCTACGCCCTGACCCGACCATAGGCCCCGGAGGAACTGGATGGTGACCACCCGCTTATAGGGAAAAAGACATCAGAAACCTAAACCTCAGTAACCTGTGGCCATCATATGCTACAGAACAGTTACCACTAATGGGCAAGGGCTCTCACTGCGGTGAATTAACACCCACATACATTCTGAAACGGCAATGGCCTGTACATTTTTTAAATAAAATGTTATCCATTTAAGTCATTCTGTATATGTAAGATACCAGGAATATTCCAGATTGTGATACATCTTTTTCAGCATTCTCATATCTTATTTAGCTTGTTCAGGAAACTAGTCATGGTTAATCAAAAACAAAACAAACAAAAAAACACACACTAATGTTCCACACACACAAAAAAAACAACAAACCATACAGCTTTGCAAATATTGTTTTATTTTACACTTTCTCTGTTGTATTTTAAAGACATAAAATAAAAATGAAGGTTTAGAAATGTTTCAAAATAATATGACTTTAAATAATACAAAGTCTGATAACCACATAACCTACTTTAACACTACCATTTGAAAAACACTTCAAATCAAAATGCCACTTTAAGCTAAAACTTGTACTGTTTGGATTATGAAATTAAACTCACTTCCTAAATTATATTTGGATTCCTTAGTCTAGATCATCATCATCACAATCTCTTCACACTATTAAGAATTATTCAGAATCTCCAAAAGGCATCTTTTACATCAATCATTTCTACTGATACTTAGCATACTAAAAGCTAAAGTGAAAACTTTTTAATTATTTTAGTAATTCATTTACATTTATTATAAAACTATTATGTTAACATGATTACTATTTTATTTTATTTTTTATAATAATCTGCTTTTCTTTTTAATATATTTTATTGATTTTTTACAGAGAGGAAGGGAGAGGGATAGAGAGTAAGAAACATCGATGAGAGAGAAACATTGATCAGCTGCCTCCTGCACACCTCTTACTGGGGATGTGCCCGAAACCAAGGTACATGGCCTTGACCGGAATCAAACCTAGGACCTTTCAGTCTGCAGGCCGACGCTCTATCAACTGAGCCAAACCAGCTACGGCATGATTACTATTTTAATGAAAAAATAATTATATTTGAAAAATAAAAACATTGAAAAAGATGGTACTTAAAGATTTTTATTATATTTATTGGGTTGACATTGGTTAATAAATGTATATAAGTTTCAAGTGTACAATTCTATGATAGGTCATCTGTATACTACATTGTGTTCACCACCCAAAGTTATCTCCTTCTGTCACCACACATTTGACCCCCTCTACCTGTTTCTACTTCCCCAACTACCCTTTCCATCTGGTAACCACCATACTGTTGTCTGTGTCTATGAGTTTCTGTTTGTCTTCTTTGTTTGTTTGTTGTTTTCAGCATATATCCAACATGTAAGTGAAATCATATAGTTATTGATGTTTCCCATCTGACTTATTTCACTTAGCATGATATTGTCAAGATCCATCCATGTTGTTGAAAATGGCAGTATTTCATCTTTTCTTGTGGCTGAGTAATATTCAGCTATAATACTATATATGTACTGTAAGGACAGGAAATAATATTGAATAGGTACTGTAAGGACAGAAAAAAAAGGCCTTTCTTTTCCTTTGCTGTTGAAGCATCCATCTTATATAAAAACTGTTGCTTGAAATTTTAACCCTGCTATTTTGGCTTCTGTAAACGCTTGCTTGCTTAAATAATAAGGAAAATAAGACTACTCCCATTCCAGAGAGGCCATAAACTATGTCCCAGACAGAGTTGTCAGTGCTGACACCAGGCCAGGCCTTGAGATATGGTCTCATGGTCCTTTCCCGGCACACAGGCCTTCTTTCTCAGAAGGCCCGGAAGTCTCATTCCAAATTTGGGAGACAAAAGAGCCAGAAAAAGTATAAAAAGAAAAAGTTTCCTCCATGTTGGGGGGTCCAGAATTTGAAAGGCACATTTTTCTCTGGCTCTGCACATAATAAAATGTAACTCCCTTTCTCTAAGCGTGGCTTGGTTTTTCTCTGGTCTTCTTTAACACTGTAGCTTTCCACAATTTATGAGAAGCACCTTGTAATTAATCCCCAAGATTGTAGCTCCTCTGATTTAAATAACCCCTGTATTCAAACTGCAAGACAAGTTACTCTCCAGGCTACATTCTTGCATACATCTCCTCCCTGCTGGTTGACAACACAGGGATAATTACTAAAAAGTTCCCTTTCCTCTCTCCTTCAAACAAGCCTCCTTTCAACGCTTTATAACTTTTACTCTAAGCATGTTTTATAGACTTGGGATATTGTATCATAAATCAGTGAATGAGATACAAGACACCTTAATGAGCCAATTAATTAGGAGTCGTTTATTTCACTCGGCCCAGAGGGAGGTGTCTCTTCCAAATTTCTGAGCAACACATACAGGAAGTTTCCCATATTTATACTTTCTGAGTTTCTTTGTTTGCAGATATTACAAAGCGCTCTGTGTGAGTTATTGTTACAGATAGTTGTAACCTTGAATACGTAATGAGTTAGTACTTGTCATAAGAATATGGGAATTATTATCAGTGTCCTAATATATAAAAACTCTGGGTTGTAATGGCCAGTAACGACAGGAAGCTGACCAACTGGAAGTCAGTGCTGGCCCAGCCCCCAAGCAAGTGGTAAGGGGAAATCAGGCAGGCAGGCAGAGGGATTACAGGTGATCAGGTAGGCAGACCAGCAGTTAGGGGTGATCAGGTAGGCAGACTAGTGGTTAGGGGTGATCAGGTAAGCAGACCAGTGGTTAGGGGTGATCAGGTAGGCAGGCAGAATGTTAGGGGAGATCAGGTAGGCAACAGCCCTTCACCAGACTGGCCCCACTCCCAAGCAAGCAGTTAGGGGCAATCAGGCTGGTAGGCAGAGTGGTTAGGGGCGATCAGGTAGGCAGACGTCCCCTCACAGATATGGTCCCACCCTCCAGCAAAGAAAGAGGGAGGCCCAGGCCAGCCAAGCCATTGCACCCCAGCCTGTCGCCTGCAGAGGGAGGCCACTGGTGGCAGGGGAGGGGGGGCAGCACTGCACAGATGGCAAGCAGTGGCAGGTGGGGGTGGGGCCAGCTGCCTGCAGCCTGGGAAAGGAAAGCCCTGATAGTCCGTGATCTCAGGCCAGGCCTAGGGATCCTACCTGATGGGTCCCGGATTGTGAGAGGGTGCAGGCTGGGCTGAGGGACCGCTCCCCAACCCCGAGTGCACGAATTTTTGTGCACTGGGCCTCTAGTTAGTCTATATTAGTCTATTACATTGGATGGCTATCTAGCAAGGTCAGACAGTTAAGTCTACCTTTTTCTATTATTTGAACTAAAAACAAAGTCATTTTATAGAATAAGAGACTGTCTTAAAGTGACAGAGTTTACAATGATAGAGTTTACAGGACTAGGGACTATCTAACAATAGCAGAGAGTTTCAAACAGCAGTTTTTTATACAAATGGAGGTTACTATGCTTCAGAGAAAATACTGATAAGACACCTGCCTATGACATCTGTCTGGACTGTCTCCTGAAGGATTAATGGACAACCCCCCTAATGAATGCTCAATTTCAGCCAAAAAAGAAACCCTCCCTTCCTTGTCACCTAGCAACAGCAGCCAAGGCTTTAAAAGCAGGGCAGGGGGGTGGGGAGGGAGGGAAGTTTTTTTTCTTTGTTTATGTATTGATTAGCAGTATAAGGGCCCTTTCCCTTTGGGAAAAGTAAAAACTACTTCTTTTAGTTGTTAATTCCTTCACAGCCTGCTTCACTGGCCAAAAACCCTAACATGTACCACATTGAAAAAGGAATTTTTTCCTGCAAATCTCTGTAATGTCTGCCTTAATAGAAGATAAAGGATTCTCACATATCCGCTTCTGTACTCAATCTTTTGTAATTTGCTGTTGTGCTTGAGTAGATAAAGAAAATTCGGCCACATCCCACAGATGCATAGGTGAAAAACAGTAGAGTATTTTAATAGCCTTTTCAGATAATTGTGGATATTCTTTGATACCAGACCAAAACATAACAAGTGGTATTTTTTTTAAAGGTTTCATGTGAATCCTAGAACAATGTTATGAATGTTTCCAACTCTTACATCAAAATCCATTGGTCCAAATATTTATCATCAATGCATTGGGTCACTAAAAAATTAGGCCAGGGAGCCCAGGTGAGGCCATCCTAGTGCCAGCTGCATGTGCCCTAGCCCCTGCCACCCCTGCCACCTCAAGCCACTGGCCCTCCTCAGGCCCTGCCTCTGAGCTCCATTTCGCCCTCACCTCCCCCTCTGACCAGCAGTGACTTAAGGGACAGAGCAAGGTGAAGCCCATTTTTTTCTCCCTCCTCACAGCAGTGCCAGGCAGCCCCCTTTATCTGGCCGGAGATGAATGCTGAGGCAGAAGCCGAGTTCAACATCCTCCTGGCCACTGACTCCTACAAGGTTGCTCACTATAAACAATACCTACCCAGCACAAGCAAAGTTTATTCCTAATTTGAATGCCGTGAAAAGAAGACAGAAAACTCCAAAATAAGGAAGGTGAAATACAAGGAAACAGTATTTTAAGGGTTGCAGTACATTCTTAATAAGTACTTAAAAGATAAAGTAGTGACCAAAGAGAAGATCCAGGAAGCCAAAGAGATGTCCATAGAGCATTTCCCAGATGATGTATTTAATGAAAAGGATGGAACTATATTCTTGAGAAATACCATCGGCATCTTCCGGTAGAAGTAAAAGCTGTCCCTGAGGACTCTGTCATTCCCAGAGGAAATGTTCTCTTCACAGAGGAAAACACAGATCCAGAGTGTAACTGGCTTACAAATTGGGTTGAGACTATTCTTGTTCAGTCCTGTTATCCAATCACCGTGGCCACAAATTCTAGAGAGCTGAAGAAAGTACTGGCCAACTATTTGTTAGAAACATCTGGTAACTTAGTTGGTCTGGAATACAAGTTGTATGTATTTTGGCTACAGAGGAGTCTCTTCCCAAGAGACTGCTGGCATAGGAGCTCTGCTTATTTGGTTAACTTCAGAGGAATGGAGAGAGAAGCAGGAATTGCTTTAATTAAAAAAATACTGTGCCCTAGCAGGTTTTGCTCAGTGGATAGAGTCCCAGGTTTGATTCTGGCCAAGGACACATGCCTCGGGGCGTGCATGAGGCAGCCAATCAATGATTCTCTCTCATCATTCATGTTTCTCTCCATCTCTCTCCTTGGTCACTCTTTATCTTTTAAGTACTTATATATATACTGTGAACGAAAGATCCTGTTCCAGGCTATTCTATTCCAGCGGCAGAACACAGTACCATAACAGCTTGGGGGGAAGACCATGAAAAAGATGCTTTTGAACATACAGTAACACAGTTTTCATCAGTGCCTGTATCTGTGGTCAGTGATAGTTATGACTTTTATAATGCGTGTGGGAAAATATGGGGTGAAGATCTAAGACATTTAATAGTATCAATAAGTTCAGAGGCACCACTAATAATCAGACCTGATTCTGAAAATCCTCTTGACACTGTATTAAAGGTTTCGGATACTTTAAGTAAGAAATCCCGCCGAAACCGGTTTGGCTCAGTGGATAGAGCGTCGGCCTGTGGACTCAAGGGTCCCAGGTTCGATTCCGGTCAAGGGCATGTACCTTGGTTGCGGGCACATCCCCAGTGGGGGGTGTGCAGGAGGCAGCTGATCGATGTTTCTCTCTCATCGATGTTTCTGGCTCTCTATCCCTCTCTCTTCCTCTCTGTAAAAAATCAATAAAAAAAAAATATTTAAAAAAAAAAAAAAAAAAGAAAGAAATCCCCTATTACTAAGAACTCAAAGGGCTACAAGTTGCTGCCACCATATCTTCAAGTTATTCAAGGGGATGAAATAGATATTAATACCTTACAAGAGATTGTAGAAGGCATGAAGCAAAACAAATGGAGTACTGAAAATGTTGCCTTCGATTCTGGTGGAGCTGTGCTACAAAAATTAATAAGAGATTTCTTGAATTGTTCCTTTAACTGTAGTTATGTTGTAACCAATGGCCTTGGGGTTAATGTCTTCAAGGACCCAGTTGCTGATCCCAACAAAAGTTCCAAAAAAGGTCAATTATCCTATAGAGCAAAAGGCTAATATGCAAATTGTCCCCTCAACCCAAAGTTCAACAAGGGGGTGGCCGGCTAGCCAACCACCCACGGCCCCACCCCCTGGCCAGCCCAGCTGATCAGCCCTGATCAGGGCAGGCCTGTTGGACCTCACTCATGCACAAATACATGCACTGGGCCACTAGTCTTTATAATAATAAAAGCATAATATACAAATCCACCAAATGGCCGAACAGCAGAACAACTGTCCAGACGTCCTTCTGAACGACCTTCCAGATGAACTTCCTGACAAAGCAGTCGCTGTGGGGGCAGGGGCTGGGAGACAGCAGCCATGGTGGCCGGGGCTGCGAAGGCCTACCCTTGCATGGATTTCACGCATTGGGCCTCTAGTCTTTACATAAAACACCAGCAGGAGATTTTGTTACACTTGAGGAAGGAAGAGGAGACCTTGAGGAATGATCTTCTCCATACTGTCTTCAAGAATGGGAAGGTGACAAAAAGCTATTCATGTGATGAAGAAAGAAAAAAAATGCAAAGCTGAATATTGAACTGGAAGCAGCACTTCATTAGGTTTTGTTTTATGACTGGGTGTGTGCCCTTGCCTCTACGTGTGCCTGTACATGCACACAGGTATACTCCAGTGTGGGTGAGTGTGTGATACATAATGTTCATTGTACAGATGTGTGGGGTTTCTTTATTTTATGATACATTACAGCCAAATTATTCATTGGTAGTATGGACATACTACCCTTCCCCCCCCCCCTCCTGTGTTTAGGTGATCTCAATTAGGCAATGCACTTGACCACATAAAAGATTAATGCTAAAGTAAGCTTTTTAGGGCCCTTTGCCAATAGATAGTAATTTAATCTGGTATTAATATTTTCTCAACAGAACTGAGAAACTTTTATAAATAACTAAAGATCACATAAAACAGATTTGCATAAAGTTGTCATGATGGCTTTATGTTTAACTTATACTTTTGTACAAACAAGATTTAGTATGATATATTTAAAATTTCAGTGATTTAACAGTCTTTCCAACTTTTCATGATTTTTATGAGCACAGGCTTTCAAGAAAATACTTGAAGATAAATTACATTGCCTTTTGTCCATTAATCAGCAAATAAAACATGGCCTTAACAAAGTTGTTTGTGTTATTATACAATTTTAAAATTATGTTGGAACACACTCTATAGAATTACTCACCTCACTGCCCCTTGTAGAATATATATTAATCATTCCACATTAAATAAAATAATGGTTCTTACTGGAATGTCTAGGCACTGTACAGTGATTATATATGTTGGTCATTGTATTGTACCAGTGAAATGCCAAATTTGAAAGGCCTATACTGCAGTTTTGTATGTCAAATATTGCCTGTGGCTATAATATGCACCTCAAGATTTTAAGGAGATAATTTTTTAGAAAGAATTTCTGCTTCCACTATAGAATATATACATAAATGTAAAATATTGACAAAAGTGGAAGTAGTGTATTTTAAAGTAATTACACTACTGAATTTATTTTTCCTATTCTGTAGTTAATATGACTTAATACTGGAATGGGTAGTGAATGTACTTTAAATTTTTTGACTCTATTATATTTTCATTAAGTTTTTAAAAAATTAAATTGAATATTTAAAAAAAAAATTAGTTCAGACCTGGGTTAGATAATCCCTCCAGAAGAGATCCTTCCATCAGATCAACATCCATAACAAAAACAATAACCAATCAATATGATAGTCTTCCTTTCCCTTCCTTCCTTATAGCTCATCTTTTCTGTGCCTTCCCTCCAATCTTAAACATAGTTTCTTGAGCATGTTTCCCCAGGTCACAGTATACAATGAGTGATCTCCTTAAAAGTCACTAACTTTTGAATGTTTACACTGATGTATCCTGATTTCCCCTCTCAAACCTGGCCTGGTATTCTGTAGCCAATTCATGTCTTTGTCCCACTAAGTGATTGGAGGGCCCTCCTTGCTGTCACTAGGGAGTCTTTCTGCAGCTTTCAGACATACCCTGTAGGGATCACTCTAGGCAGCTGGGATCCTGCCTCTCTTCCTCACTAAATTTGATGGGGCCCAGGCACTCTATCTGATCTAGTAACAATGAAAACACAACTCATTTCCCCAAACCCTGTTTAAAAGCAGGTGCATCATCCACATATGTCTATCCTGACCTTACAGAGCTCAATCCCTCTTCACTTTGTTGATTCTGACCTTCAAACTCTTCGCCTTTCTCATGAGGGAATCTGTTGCTTCCTCCAGCTAAATCAACCTTATTTTTTTCATTGCATTCTTCTAATTATTCTATTGCATTTATTCTTATAACAAGGCAAACAACATAACATCATTTGGCTTACATAATAATAATTGATTCATGTAAGGATCATCACTGGATGCTAAATCTAGTAGGTGAAATTGTGAGGTGTAACAAGATATTTACAGACACTCAGAGTACCTCCACACAAGATATTTGTGACATACAAAGGTAAATAGTACCTTCACTCTGGACAAATGTAGCAGACACTTGTTAACCACATGATCACAGTCAACACTGGTAGTAAGGGAGTTGAGCATGTGCCTACAGATTTGCTGCATGGGAAGAAGTCAGCATCGCTTGTGTGACATCCCTGCCCACATGGCATAACGTGAAGCTACTGAGGCAACTTCAAACAAACCTAAGCAGAAAGTCTACAAATAACTGACCTATACTCTTCCAACTGTGAATCTCATGAAAAGCAAAGGAAACCTGAAGAACTGTCCCAGATTAAAAGAGACTAAAGAAACAGGACATTGGACATAACACATCATCTTGGATTTACTTGGACTATAAAGGGTATTATTGAGACAATAGCAAATATCTAAATAAGATCCAAGATTAAATATTAATACTGACCCAATTTTAATTCCCTGACTTAGATAATTATACTACAATTATGTAAGATAATTCCTTTTTCTTAGGAAATGAACACTAAAGTACTTAGGAGTAAAGAAGTATCATGTCTGTAACTTACAAATGGTTCATATATTATATCTAACCAGCCTTCATTTACATTTATTTAGGTAATAGACAAGAAGGGAGAAAGGATAAAGTAAATGTAGTAAAATGTTAACCTTCGGAGAATGGTTTCCAGGAATTCTTTGTACTATTCTTGTAACTTTTCGGTAAGACTGAAACTTTCAATACAGAATATTTCGAAAAGAAAAATTATAAAAATAATTTTAACAAATGACAACCCATTAAATGAAATAAACCTTGAGCTTGTATTGATAAATAAATCAAAAGTTTAATGAAGAAGAGATATTTACACTGACTCCATAAAACTTCCCTATAAAGCAATACTTATGAAGTGAAAAAGGAAACATTACAGAGGAGAAACCCAGCAGATAGTACCTTCACTGATCAACATTAATATCACCAAGAATGGCAACTCAAAAGTGTAGGTCACATCAC
Organism: Ia io; assembly: GCA_025583905.1. Taxonomy (NCBI): domain Eukaryota; kingdom Metazoa; phylum Chordata; class Mammalia; order Chiroptera; family Vespertilionidae; genus Ia; species Ia io. The sequence goes on along the minus strand of JAJQQW010000002.1, from coordinate 94,311,154 downwards.
AGGATGCAATGAGGAGAGTATAGGACTACTTCTGTGATGTTCTTGCTAAAAATGTCTGATCTAAATATTATCATAGGAAACATCAGGAAAATCCACATTGAAGGACATTCTACATGCATTAGTGCAACTTCCTCTTCAAAAGATTCAAGATCATGAAAGTCAAGGAAAGACAAGGGACGTGTTCCAGACTGAAGGAGAATAGATACTACAGCTCAGTGTAACCCATGGATCTGAACAGGGTCTTTATGCTATAACAGATGCTATAGACAAGTAGCAAAAATTGGAAATAATGCGAGGATGAAATTATGGAATATATTAGGGTGAATTTTCTGACTATGAAGGTGGTATGGTAGACAAGTAAAATATACTAAAGGAATAAGGCATGGTGGCATGGTGGCATGAATTTACTCTCAAATGGTTCAGGGCAAAAGAGCTCTTTGTACTGAAACTTGGATCTTTCTGTTATTTTAAGACTCTTTCTAAAAAGTCAATCAGTAAATGGAAAAGTAGAAAAGCCTTAGGCAAACTTAATTCTCCCAGGAGGAAAGATTTTGGAATCAGTATTTAAAATTACATAAGTCTAATGTCACTATAATAATTTTAATACATTCATTTAGTAGCCATAGCAGCAGATATCAAAATCTTTAGGACCAAATATTGTGATAAAATTGGAATCTATAAGAAAATCAACCAGCATCACTAAATTATGAATGACAAGTTATTTGTTTAGGTGTTGTTTGAACAGCTGATATTTAGGCAGTTTGAGTTTGTAGAACTCAAAAGTGCTGGTTTTTGTGTACAAAATGTGCTTAAAACTTATTTAGATACCCCCAAAAAACACAGTATAAAATACTATATAAATTTTCATCAGACACATATCATCAAAAATTTTTCTTTAATAAAGAGTTCACATCATGTGTCTAATGGAAACAAAATGTTATGCAAACAGTCTGGTAAATAAACTTTTACTGTTTATGTTTTAGATCAGGTAATTTTTCAGCAAAATCTCTCTATATTCTTGTTGTGTTTTCAAAAGTAGATTTTGGGATGAACTTGACTGATAGATTGATGCCACATGATGAACTCTATAGAATTCAGCTTAAAATTTAGCAGCATCTGGAAAGAAAAAGAATTCTATCCTTTATCTAAACTATAACTAAGTATAAGTGTTAAGGAGAATAAAAACATCTATATCTGACTACAATACACAATACAAGAATACTATGAAATATAATTTGCCCATGGTTGCACACTGAATTAATTGGTATCATGGCTAAGTATCAGACATTCTGGTTTTCCCGTCCTTCATTCATTTATTCAATACCATACAAGAAGGTAATACGACAAGCACTGGAGATGCAAGATGAAGATGACACAGCACACCCCTGAACAGTTATCTATAATAATAAAAACATAATATGCTAATTAGACCAGACAGTGGAACATCCTTCTGGATGTCATTCCAGATATCCTACTGGACAAAGCCATGGTAGCTGGGCCAAGGAAGAAGCAGTTAGGAGATATTAGGCAGGCAGGCAAGCAGGTAGGGGAGATCAGACAGGCAGGCAGAGGTGGTTAGGGGTGATTAGGCAGGGAGGTGAGTAGTTAGTAGTGATCAGGCAGGCAGGGGGTTAGGGGCAATCAGGCAGGCAGGTGAGCAGTTAGGGGCAATCAGGCAGCTAGGAGAGTGGTTAGGGGAGATCAGGCAAGCAAGTGGCTATGGGTGATCAGGCAGGCAGGAGAGTGGTTAGGGTCAATCAGGCAGGAAGAAAGAGGGTTTAGAGGTGATCAGGCAGGCAGGCAGAGTGGTTAAGGGTGATGATGCAGGCAGGAAGAGTGGTTAGGGGTAATCAGGCAGGCAGGCAGAGTGGTTAGGGGTGATCAGGCAGGCAGGCAGGTGAACGGTTAGGAGCCAGCAGTCTCGAATTGCGAGAGGGATATCTGACTGCCAGACATCCCTCGAGGGGTCCCGTATTGTGAGAGGGTGCATGAATTTGATGCACCAGGCCTCTAGTCTACACTAATAAAATAGTAAGGTGCAAATTGACCATACCTTCGCGACACCCACCAGCCAATCAGGAGTGAGTATGCTAATTAACCCAACAAAGATGACAGGCTAATTTGCATATGCAGTTGCCAGTGGCCAGAAGCCAGGTGGGAAACTGGCATTCCACACCACCCCAGCACTCCAGGCCTCTGGGCAGTATGGGAAGGCAGAAAGGCAGCTCTGGCCAGAGCAAAGGCGGTGCCGGCAGCCAGGGAAAGGAAGGCCTGTTCTTGCAAGAATCTTCGTGCATTGGGCCTGTAGTCCTATATAATAAAAGGGTAATATGCAAATAGACCAAATGGCAGAGCAACAGAAAGCCCAATCAAAGCATAATATGCTAATGATATGCTAAGTCTACTCAACAGCTCGCTATGGTGTGCACTGACCACCCGGGGGCAGATGCTCTGATGGGGAGGTTAGCTTGCTGCTGGGGTCCAGCCAATTGGAACTGAGTGAGATGGGCCAGACACTCCCTGGAGCCCTCCCGTGGTCCCTCCCCAGCCTGTTCATGCAGCAGTAGGGCCTGTCAGTCTGGGCTGTACCCTCTTGCAATCTGGGACCCCTCAGGGGATGTCAGAGAGCCAGTTTCAGTCTGATCCCACAGGCTACCCCCCTTGGTAGGGTGCCAGAGGCAGGGCTCATGGCTGGCAAGAGCTGCTGCAGCAGCATGAGGCTCTCCTGATCAGAACTGATTGGGCCAGAGCCCACAGCAGGCACTGTGGAACCAGGATGAGTGGGAGGGGCAGGTAGGAGCTTCAGGCCACACTGGACTGCGGGTTTCAGCCCGATCCCTGCAGGCCACCCAGAGGGACTCCACCTGTGCACCAATTCGTGCAGCAGGCCTCTAGTGTACTATAAACTGAAAAACAACAACAACAAACAAACAGGCAATCCACTCAGAGTCATAGATACCACCACCAAGTATAACACAGGGCACTATTGGAGCACACAGAGGAGACATCCCAGTTTTGTTTCAGTTTTGGGTGGAGGTGATATGTAAGTTGATACCTGATGGACAAACAACAAAAAAAGTATGCCAGAAATAGAGATGAAGCAGGTGCCAGGACTAGACGTGAGGAAAAACATTTGTGGAACTAGAAATGTCTAGTTTAGCTAGCTGCAAGAGCAAAGGGGCAGAGTAGCAAAGATAAGCCTGCATTATTTGACGAGAACTAAGTGGATTTCAGTGTTTTTACTCCATGCAAAAGAAATTGGAGTTTTTTCATGGGGGATAAAAGGTAAAACAATGACAAAGTCAATGACTGGAGTTTTAAATATTGCCCCTCAGCTGACAGTTATATGACTGTAACTGCTTGACTCAGTATTACTAGATGAGTCTGGTTATTTGGCCTTATATCACTAGCAAAAACATGAGAAGTGGATGAAGCCAGTTTTCTGACCCTAGTTTCAGTGTGCAAGTCAACAGTGCATAGGAAGAGCAGAGGGAAGGAAGGGAATATCCAGAAATGAAGAGAGATACATGGACTTCTGAGATCTTTAAAGAGCTGTAGAGCCTAAACCGGTTTGGCTCAGTGGATAGAGCACCGGCCTGCGGACTGAAAGGTCCCAGGTTCGATTCCGGTCAAGGGCATGTACCTTGGTTGTGTGCACATCCCCAGTGGGGGGTGTGCAGGAGGCAGCTGATCGATGTTTCTCTCTCATCGATGTTTCTAACTCTCTATCCCTCTCCCTTCCTCTCTGTAAAAAATCAATAAAATATATTTTTTTTTAAAAAAAAAGCTGTAGAACATGATGATTACATGGGGAATAAGTATATTCTTCCTTATGACTGTTTATATTTCACATTTTTCATTCGCATGGATAAGAAAATATTTAATGCAGTATATACTATCCAAACATGGAAACAGATGCCATTTCCTATTTTCAGTTTATTTACAAAATCAATATCTAAAATTAGTAATAAATTTTGGCAACATACCTTCTTTTAATTCTCTAGTTAGAATTTCTTCATACTCTCGCCACATCTGAAATAGGTCAAATATTATTAGTAGTATAATAATATACCACTTAACTTATTTAAGTTAAACAAGAGACATTATTAGAGGTATGATATATATAGCTTATGAAATGTGTCCTTTAAATACCACTTTTAGAGACTAGAGCAATTGGGATTGAAAAAATAGAAAAATAATCACATAAATAAAATTAATTCATATTCATTTTAATTATAGAGAACAGGCATATATAATGTTATTTAGATTAAATTGTAAAAATACAATTATTATTGGTCTATTGAATAAGCATAACTTCAGAAAAGTGATATTTGATACCATTGGTTCAAAGAAGTTTAAGCAAGTAAAGTCGTATTTCACACTGAATGCATTACTTTGTAACTCCAATAAAAACTGCTATTTATAAAAGTTTAGTGTTTTTTTTTACTTAAATGGATTTTTCTTTAAAATGAGCTTTCTATTCTTATACTTTTAGAAAATTTAAATCTTAAGATATGTTCTATGCTATTAATTTTTTAATCTAAAATGACAAAAGTGGTACTGTCATAAGGTCACATGAGAATTCTACTGGCAAAAAATAACTAAACTATGTTGCTGTCTGTATTATGACTAGACATTTCTTTACTCATATGAACAACAAAGGTTTCAGAAAAATCTTTGATTTGAGGGGAAAAAAATCAATACATAGCCCCAGCCGGTTTCCCTCTGTGGTTAGATCATCGGTCCGTTGACCTAAGGGTTGCATTCCTGGTCTGGGGCACATACCTGGGTTTTGGGTTTGCTCCCCAACCCCAGTCCCATTGCATGTGGGAGGCAACCAGTTGATATGTCTCTCGCTTATGGATATTTCTCTCTCTTCCCCTTCACCCTCCCTTCCACTCTATCTGAAAAGCAGTGGAAAAAATATCCTCAGATGAGGATTAATAACAACAACAAAAATCAATATATAATGGGGTGCCCTGAGGCCCAGGTGACCGGGATATGGCATTGGCACCCACTACCCTGGTACCCAGGCTGCCACTCCCATGTCCAAGGGTAAGCCTCACACACCTTGATTCACTGCACACCCTCCCCAAGTTTCAGTAGCACAGGTAAGAGAAAAGAAAAACTGCGCTATACCACCATCTACTGGAAAACAAAAGAAAGACCTGAAACTATTAACCTGCTGAATTGTGAAAATCACCACATTCCTAAGTAAGAAAAGTGTTTACCACTTCAAATGTGCCAGCAGAGGAACAATGCATCAAGCAAGCTGGACCAACATAGTAACACTAACACAAAAAGAAAATGACAATTCTCCAGAAGGAAACTCAAAATAATGGACAATTGTGATCTAAATGAACAGATAAATGAAAATAGCCAAATAGTCATGAAGAAACTCAGTGAGATACAAGAAAACTCAAAAGTCAGTTCAATGAGCTCAGGAATAAAATTAATGAACAGAAGGAGTACTTTACCAAACAGATGAGAAGTATAAAAAAGAACCAAACAGGAATTCTGTTGCTGAAGAACTCAATAATAAGATGAAGGAGGAATATTTTAATAGCACTGATACACAATAGAAGCTAGTTGCTATTTCAGGACTCCCTATCATTGCCATCTTAGTCATCAGTCATTCAAGTGCTGTCAAGATAAACAGATCTAAGTAAACTTCATTTAAAACTTCAAATATTAATACATCAATTTTAAAATAAAATCCAAATATTTGCTAAATTAACTATTTTATGAAATGCACAGCTGCTCAGCAAGACATTTTATAATAATTGAAATAAAAATGCTGAAGTAAACAACAATTAACACTGTTCTCTGACCTAAGAAGGTGACAAATATTTTCACTAAAAGACAGAAAGTGATCCTTTTATTGCTACAAGTTTATTTAATTTATAAAAAGGATTTATCTCCATTTCATTTAAGTAGCAGCCATCCATGCCTGGGTAAGTATTTAGATGTCAATCATTCACTTATGCTTAGGGGTGGAAAAGTCAGGGTTCAGCAAAACTTAAAAATTGTTAGGAAGCATCACCAATTTAAAATCCACTAGGAAGTAAGCCAAAGCATCTCCAAGTATACCACTGGTTATTAGACAATCCTATATAATAAAGGGCTAATGTGCAATTTGACTGAACGGAGGAACTGTTGCAGAAGACCAAAGAAAATCCAAGCGACGCTTTACAGAAAAGAAGGGACACTGTTTAATACGCCGGCGGACTCAGGAGCCGCGAGCCAAGTGGTAAGGAGCGTCGAGCAGGCAGGCGGTAAGGGGCGAGTGTTCCCGGACTGCAAGAGGCATGCCCCACTGCCAGCGTAGGCCCACTCCCCACCATCAGTCCGACACCCCCAAGGGCTCCCGGACTGCAAGAGGACACACGCTGGGCTGAGGGACCCCGATCCCCCCCACCCCAAGTGCATGAATTTCATGCATCAGGCCCTCTAGTAATACATAATTTCTAAAATCAAACTGAAATGCAGCTTTTTAAGAAGTTTAAATTGTGTCACTTTAGTCAGATTTATTGAATAAAGTTACTGATAGATATCTCTTGAAAATGAGAGATCCAGGGACTTAAAAATGATTATGAAATTTCTGTCTCCTTTCTATATTAGTACAATAATTAGATTTTTATTTAAGCAACTTTATTTAAGCAATTTTATTTAAGTCAATTAAGCAACTCAGAATTTCACCCAATTAAACACAAGAATTATGTCAGAACTCTGAAACCCAAGGGGAAAACAGATACTATAACTAACCTTGTGGTAAGTTAAAGTGTATGACCTTGAGGTAGGACTGCCCAACTTTTCTCTTGGAGTAGAATTCCTCCTGGGCACAAAACTATCATTAAGATTTCCAACACAAGGTGCTTCCAGGACTGGCTTCATCTTAGGATCACTGCGCAAAAGTCTGTTCTGCTGTTCCTCCAGGAGAAGTTCAGTGCTGACCTCAGCTAGCCTCTCCTTAGTCCTGTGAAAACTGTGAACAACAAATGCTTATAGTATTTTATTTTTCCGTAAGTGACTTGCATTATTTTAAAGTAGCCAGGTAAATGGAATTTCCCATTAAATAGCATTTTAGCAATGAAAATGTATCAGAGCAGACTTACTCAATTCAAATATAGGTTCTTAATTTTTCTTAAAAAGCACTTATGTTTCCAGGCAGTAGGAAGATGGGGTACCAGCTAAGTAACCTAAAGTAGGAGGCTACCAGTAATGCAGATAACTTATCAGGTAATACTTGCTGCCTCTGGAAGGGCTGTACTTACAAGACCCTTGAAGATAGCCTTGGACACATTCAGTAGCCACTTTAGAGATTTAAAAAAAAAAAAAAATACCTCAAAGACATTGCCAAGCATTTGCCTTTACCACCTTGTACAATACACTCATTACCTTGGAGGTATTAAACATTTGACACCAAGGCATAATTTAGAGAAACAGCCTCTAAGGAAGAACAAGATGGCCTGGCTGGTGATCAAATGACCAAAAACAGCTCCAGAGGCCATTGCTTATAACATTGTTACCAAGGCGTTGGAGGTGGGATCTGCCCTTTCTGTCTTCCCCACACCCTCCTCCTGCAGATCACATATATTTTTAGCCACTTTGTCAATTATACTGCCCTTCACCCCTATGTTAGTAGAACTATCCTATATAATAAAAGCCTAATATGCAAATATTCCCCTCGATTGGGGAGGAGGGGCGCGGAGCCTGCAAGCCAACTTCCCCAGTTCCCTCTTTTCCTCCCCCATAGGCCAGACCCCACCCGTGCATGAATTCGGGCACAGGACCTCTAATTTAACATGTATGTCTTTATATAGAGTAGAAAAACTTTAAAGGATAGTTTGTCTAAAGGTGTCCTCTAGTGTTAATAAGAAAGGTCACAATCAAGAAAGTAAAATTACGAAGTACCAGAATGTGTTGGAGTAACTTAACCCTTTGTGTTTAAGTTGTTATCTTAAGTATTTCTATTTAGGGGCCTTGTGACAAGCAGTTTTATAATAATATCACCTTCTAAATTTTAGAGCTTCGGGACACTGACCCGGTTAACTGCATGGAAATATTAAGGGGAAAAATAAAGGCACGTAAAACCAAAAAAGGGGGAGAGATGAAACTTGTCTTAGAACTTTTGAAAGGTAAGTTTATTTACTAACATCCCTTTCCAAAGTTATACTATTTAGTTAGCTTTCACATCCTGCTAATCTCATGAACCTGGCACAATAGTAATTATATTTTAAGTTTAGAGGCTAATTAATGAGTTAAATTTATTTTCTCTGATTCTCAGTTTGACTTACCTAGTTCGTTTATTTTCCAGTAACTTTCTTCTTTCCAACTGTTTTTGGTAGAGTCGCATATATTTTTCCAGTTCTCGTTTGCTATCATCTCGAGAAGTTTGCACTCTGGAGAGTTCTGATTCCAGCTCTTTATTTCTGAGTTCCAAAGGTCTTCTTATTGCCTGATTATTTATTATCTGCTCTGACCTTTCTTGAGATTCTCTTAGTGTCTAGAGCAAATAAAAAGGATACATTTTTAAAGTAAGTATACCCTCTCTAGTTATATCTGTTTTCTTTAGTTTTGAGTCAATGACTCAGAGATCAGCTTTAAGTGTGAACAAAGCTGAAATTTTAAAAAGTTATCAACAATTTCCACTTTATTTAATCTGAGCTATAAAGTTAATATTCTTCTATTAGTACACATATAATCTGATCATTAAAGAATAATAGAATCAGCTTAAAATTTTAAAAGTAGAAAATATAACTTAATCACTTTTTTTACCATTTCTTTTTGATAGTCTTGTTTTACATCAACTTGTCTTAAAAATAAAATCATCTCTACTACAAATCATTTGGAAAGATCAATTTAGTGATAATAAGGATGGAAACTGAAATACTGTATAGGAAAAATAAATGCCACCTTCCTTCCAAAAATCTACACAATAAATTGCTATTAAAGGAAGTAGAGGAAAGGCAAAAATACTGTATTTATCCAAACGGTAATTTTCAGTGAAATGAATTAAAGTACATTAAAGATCAATAAATTAACCTGTAAAAATGAATCGATTTGTTTGTCTGCTACATTCCATCTTGCTCTTTCTTCAATCTTCTTTTTATACTCTTCTGCTTCACAGGATTCTACCATATTCATTTCCATATGTGTTCTGAGGTTTGCTGCTTCTTGTTCCCACTTCTCTGCTGTATTTTTTAGTTCTTCACATTCCTTTAGAAGTGCTTCCATTACTAACTGCTGTTGAGGTATCTTTTCTTCATCCAGACCTATACATTTTGAAGATGCAGGTTGCAGTTTTTCTATAAGCTCATCATTCTGCATGAATAAAAGAATATAGTTTGATTATGAAGGTGTGGACACCAGTATGAAATTTTGAAATGAATTCAGTTGCAATAAAATGTCATCTGTATAGTGGTAGAGTCTTCGAATGTGGAACCTTGAATTACTCAGAATCAAGACCAAAGTTAAAATGACCAGGAGTCACAAAAATATATTTACTGTTGTCATCTTTGCCACAAAGCGTCTGCACTTAATTTTATACTTTTTTTTCTATAACTGTTTCATGTCTTTCCTCCACAAAATATCTATATGCGGCCCTTTAAGAGAAAGTCCCTTTCCTTTTCCCCCATCTTAACACTTTGTAATCTTTATAAAAAGCTTTAGGGATATCATGTTGAGGTATACAGGACTGAGTCAACAAATGCCTCCCAAAGTAAGACTTTCAAACTGAGACTAATTAATGAATCTTATAAATATAGACTCTAATGCCATAAGTCTTGTACTGAACTACAAATGTTTGATGCTCATTTGAATTGCATTCCAAGAAGAAAGGATTCCCTGGGTTACTGAGAAATTACATTTCTCACTGTAAAAGTTCAGCAAGATGAGCCTTACATTTTTTAGAATAAAAAAAATAGGGGTGGGGGCTTAATCCAATAGTCCTATCTTGAAATTCTCTGTCCCAAATAAGGGAACATAGTAAATAAAACAACATCATCATCATCATCAACAACAAACCTGCTGGAATGTCAGTGATCATGACTTGGGAAGAACTACTTCCCTTCAGATACAATGGTTATTGGTAAGACAAGGTGAGGGATGCCGAGTTTTTGAAGCATGTCTCCAGATTGATTGGCACTTGTCCATGACATAGGTGCTGGCCTCAGTGCTAACTGGGTTCTGGTGAACATATGGTGACTGCTGTGTGACTTCTGTGTCTGGTGCCATCTGACTCTCTCCTTAGGGAAGCTCACCCTGAGAACCCAGCCACTGTGTTGTGAAGAACAAAGCAGCTCAGGCCACATGGTCAGTCCTCATACAGGTGTCCAGCTGAGACTGCCCCAGCAAACGTCCCAGCCAAAAGCCCGCTGCACCTGACAAACCCGTGAACAAACAAGCCTTTGGATGATTCCACTTCCCAGCTCAGGTCACCCAGCTGGTGGCAAGTGGGAAAGAAATGAGCTGGCCTCACTGCAGTTTCGTGAACAGTAAATGCTGCTCTAAGACACGAGGTTTGGAGGTGGTTATTAAGCAGCAATAAGTAACTGGCACAGATACTGACATTAACAATAGGGTGCTGACACTAAAAAAGAAACACACACAGGTGTGAGAGTCCCTTTGAACAGGAGGCAGGGGGAACCCAACATAATGTAGAGAAGCGTGAGAATGGAAACCAAAAGGGCCTCCAAGAAACGCTGAGTGGAGGCCTGATGGCCACTGAGGAGGCTGACAGCAAGGGCTTCTGGGAAAGTGAACACAAAGACACTGAAATGAGGGTGACAGGGATTCTCACCAGGAAGCAGCTGAAAGTGAAATTGATGAGAAAGACAAGCTAAGGAAAGACAATTAAGTATACTAGTAAAAGAACCTGGATTTAAGAGTTTCAAATATCCATTTCCCGTTTATACCTTCTTCCAACTGTCCATTTGTCAAATAATGCTAAAATAAAGAAATGGCTTCTGGGCTAACATCAAATCCAGGGTGTTCCAGGAAAACGTGGTCTCAGGATGAAGCCAACATTTACAAAACTCCTTAAAACCTCAGAAACATTTCTGTGGTGCCTCAAATTCCTTTAAGGATTTTTAGAAAGTAAGCATTTTAAAGACACTGTCCTGCAACACCTCCAGGAAGCCCAAGGTGAAGAGCTCATCTGAAAACAAGTTGTGAGGTGGCTTTTCTAATGTCATGAACCCCAATAAAATTAACTGACACTCAAAGCTTCTGAGAGAATGGGTAGTAGGAGAGACCCTGCCTGGTAGCTCGGCCTCTTTAAGGGAGACCAGGACAGCACACAGTCAGAAGAACCTGGGGCCTTAGTTGTTCGACAGAGAGGAAGCTGGCTGCAAAAGACCTGCAAGCACAGGCCATCTATCAATATAATAGAGGAATATGCAAATTAGCCGGGACTCTGTAACATCATGACCAAACATCAGGGACCTGAGGCTGCATGGAGCCTGGGCAGGCGGAGGGAACGCAGGCCGCGACCCCTGCCCTGCAGGGCTTGACTGGGGACCTCAGGCCATGCCCCCCACCCCGGCGCTTGGCCAGGAGACTTCAGGCCCTGTCCCCCACCCCAGCGCCAGGCCGAGGGACCTGAGGCTGTGCCCCTGCCTGGAGGGGCTTGACGAGAGTGGGGCCCACTGGATCTGGGTTTCACCCAATGGGAGTGGGGCAGGCCAGGTCTGGGTCACCTGCATTTTCAAAACCAGTACTGGTGGTGGGTGGGACTTGACTCTAGGTACCACAGTGCGCCCTAGACTCAGACAGGAGGGAGATTTTCATATAAATTTTACTAATTTTCTTTCATCTCTGACACTTCTATTATAGAGAAAGGGCAAATAGAAATATGAAAATATTTCCTCTAATTAATTCCCTTTTAATGTGCATGAATTTCATGCACTAGGCCACTAGTTTCTTATGAAAAGAACAGAGCAAAGTCTCAGAGCCATAAGCCAAGGGCCACAGAGAAGCACTCCAAGGTTAGGACTAAGCTTTCCTTTCCTCAGTGAGGAAACAGAGAAGATTATGAAATCATTTTAAATCTCAGTGGCAAAACAACTGTAATGCTTTTTGGCACCATTTAAGTACAATTTCTCCTCTAGCTGACTTCAAGCTTGCTTATGTTATACCACAGTGTTTCTCCATAGGAAACAAATTGGCTTAAAATTTTGAGATTTCAAGCCCTAGCTGGCTTGGGTCAGTGGATAGGGCATCAGCCTGCAGACTGAAGGATCCCAGGTGCAATTCAGGTCAAAGGCACCTGCCTGGGTTGCAGGCTCAATCCCCAGTAGGGTGCGTTTAGGAGACAACCTATCAATGATTCTCTCTCATCATTGATGTTTTCTCTCTCTCTCTCTCTCTCTCTCTCTCTCTCTCTCTCTCTCTCTCTCTTCCTTTCTGAAATATATATAAATTTGAGATTTCAAATTCAGGACTTTCTAAAGAGGAAAGGTAGCAGTCCAGATTTTAACCTTCTCCTCCCCAGGCAGTGAAACCTACCGGCAAGTCTATGAATTATGTGTTAAACACAATGAAGGAAATGGCTAAGTCAGCAGAACCTGTTACCAGGATTTCATGGAAATGGAAGTGAAGTGGGAGGCACTGGGTTAGAGGCTGAAGGTCTGAATGGAGAAAAAAAGGAATGGGTATTATCTTTGTAAGCCTACTTTCCCATCATCTCACAGAATCAGTAAAACATAAGCTGGCCATGGCTTTATCAAGAAACAAGAAATCTCCATAAAATTAGAGGTAAAAACATTCCACTACACTGACTTTTTTTTAATTACATAAAACAGCTGGTACTATGCAAGATGACTGGGAAAGATACTCATAAAATTTGATTTGGTACTGGAATAAGGAAAGACTTATTCATCAGTGAAGTAGAAGGGGGAATTCAAACATTAACCCTCACCTTTATGGCCAAGTGTTTTTTGACAAGGGTGCCAAACAATTAAATTAGATATGAATAATATTTTTAACAAATTGTACTGGGACAGCTGTATATCCACATGCAAATGAATAAAATTAGACCTCTACCTCAGACCATAAATAAAAATTAACTCAAAATATAAAAGCTAAAACTATAAAACATTTTGAAGAAAACAGGTGTATATCTTCATGACAGGATTTGGCACAATTTAAATACAATGTCTCCTCTGCCTTACTTCAAGCATAGATGTGCAACCAAAAGACAAAAATAGATGAACTGGACTTCATCCAAATCAAACCTTCTGTGCTTTAAAAGGCACCATCAGGAAAATGAAAAGGTGCGCTACTGAATGGAAGAAATGTTTGAAAATCCTTTATCTAATAAGGGATTTGTATGTAGGATATTTAAAGATCTCTTACACTTCAATAATAAAAAAGACAATCCAATAAAAAATGAGCAAAGGAATTGATTAGACAGTTTTTCAAAGAATATATACAAATAAATAATAAGCATGTGAAAAGATGGTCAACATCACTAATCATTAGAAAATTGCAAATCAGAACCAATAATAAGATGCCACTTCACACCCACTAGCATGGCTACAATCAAAAAACAGGTAATGGCAAGTGTTGGCAAGAATGTGGAGAAACTGAAACACTCATACACTGTCAATGAAAATGCAAAATGGTGCAGCCACTGTGGAAAAGAGTCTGGCAGTTTCTCAAAAGGCTAAAGATCTTATCCAACAATTCCATTTATAATTATATTCCCAAGAGAATGAAAACATATGTTCACATAAAAAGTTGGACATGAATGTTCATAGCAGTATTAGTAACAACACCAAAAAGTGAAAGTAACCCAAAGGTTCATCAAATAATGAATAGATTTTTAAAAATGTGCTTGCTTCAGCCCTAACCAGTTAGGCTCAGTGGATAGAGCATTGGCCTGCGGACTCAAGGGTCCCAGGTTCAATTCAGGTCAAGGGCATGTACCTTGTTTGTGGGGACATCCCCAGAAGGGGGTGTGCAGGAGGCAGCTGATTGATGTTTCTCTCTCATTGATGTTTCTAACTCTCTCTCCCTTCCTCTCTGTAAAAAATCAATGAAATATATTTTTAAAAAAATGTGGTCGCTTCATGCAATGAAATGTTACTTAGCAATAAACAGGAATGAAATACTGGTGATACATGCTACAAAAGAGATGTACCTTGAAAACATTATGCTAAATTAAAAAGGCAGTCAGGAAGGAGCACCTATTGTGTGATTCCACTGATATAAAATGTGCAGAATAGACAAATCTAGGGAGACTGAGAGGACAGTAGTGGTTCCCGAGGGCCAGGAAGAGTGGGGAAGTGGAAGCTGGCACAAGGTGGTTGCTAAAGGGCACAGGGCTACTTTTTAGGGCGATGAAAATGTCCCCAAACTGACTGAGGATGACTGTGTAAGTCTTTGAATACAGAAAAAGGCACTGAACTGTACACTTTAAATGAGTGAACTGCATGGTATGTTCATTTGCCTCAAAAAAGCTGCTACCAAATTTTTTTTTAATTTGGTGCTGATGCCAATGTTCAAGACATAGAGAGTTAACAGTGGGCCCTTTTTATAAAAATATGATAAAGGAAAAAGCTGTCTTTTTCACTGATAGAAAGTCTATAAAATTAACAGAAACATCTATATTTCACTACTCAAAGCATTGAATGATATCTATTTCCCCAAATTAGGTGAATTTTGGGTCCCAAAACTGATTTAAAATTACCTTCTGTCTTCGCTTTTTGGACTGAATTTCTATGTCAGCTGGACTTGGTTTTGAATCTCCAGGGAAACTAAGCTCTTCATTATCACATTCATTTAATTTATTTTTTATAACTTTTAGGAGTTCTTTAAGTCTGAAAAATGTACAAAACAAGTATGTCAGATTCTTTAAGAATATATATTTAGTTATTATTTAAACAGATATTATGTTTATAAAATCATATAAAACAAACATCTATAAATTATTATGCTCTCATTTGTACTAATCTAATATTATTTGAAAGCATACTAGCTAAATTGTAATCTTATGTAAATAAAATGAAAACAAGTCATGACATATGTGATATGAATATATAGTTAATATTGTAACTATAGAGAGTTCTTATAAATAAGTTATTATTAATACTCATTTGAATATGTTAATATAAAACATTGATCTATTATTAAATATCAACTAGAAACCAGAGATCAGTATCCAAGGTGAGGAAGAAAAGCATAATTATATGTGAATATTTTGAAAAGACACAAACATATCTTTTGGTACCTACTGACAATTGTCTACAAAAAGGAAAGAAAAGTATCAAAATCTAGAAGATCATTCAAAATAGGAGAAGCAGGAAAAAAGAATCTTTGAAGTCTGAGTGTAAGGGGAAATAAAAAAGAGGCAGGGGTTTAGAAGAAGGGAAGTCAGGGAGATTATGTGTAACAGTCTCTTCAAGTCTGCTTTAACAAGAGATCTTTGCTAGCACAATATTTACAAAATGAAAGGAATGTGAAACAACGTAGAGAAGATAGTTAAATGAGAGGAAACACACTGATGAGAATCAGAGAACAAACTTAAGAACTCAGGCAATAAACACAAAGGAAGCCATGTGGCGGCTCCCCAGACATGGGAAAGATGCCATTGTGTTTCTATGAGTGGTAAAAACAGGATTATCCAACTTCTTCTTTAAATCGTATGGACATTTTGTATGTGTGATATCTTTTATAACTAACAAAAGAGAAAGACACACAAGCCAAATCAAGATAATTTTTGGTGTTGTTAAACAATGACACAGATAAGTTTTTTTTTGAATGCGGAAGGGACACACACTATGAAAAGAAGGAAAGATCACCAGAGAGAGCCCATATGTGGCAGAAATAAAAATTCAAGGTAGACATGAAAAGTGCAGGTGACAGGATATGCTAAAGGCATCCTCATTATGGTTTGAGGAATCATTAAAGAGTAAGTACAATATCGTGGCCCTCAAAACAGTTTCAGATTGTGCTATATTTCTGCAGTAAGTTTTTAAATAGGATAATTTAATTATGAAAATTACAGAGAGGAAATAAATTTTATTTTGGTTTTAATAAAGCAAAATGGCAGTTAAATCTTAATTCATGCTAGAAATGATCTGAAATATTAAAATCTTACCTGGCCACCTCTTTTTCCAAGTCATCCTTTTCATTTACTACTTGCTGCAACCTCTGTAGCAGAAAGACGTATAAGTCAATATATTTGTTTGACTCTTCTTTTTCGTGCTGAGGCTTTGAAAAAAATTTTAAATAAAATCATTTTTAAAAATCTAGAGACTCACTTTTCTTTCTTAAAAATATGATTTCTCATGAGTTCATGATTAACCTGTGTAGACAAGTTTATAAAAGGTAGTAGACAGGTTTATAAAATCTAGTTTATAAACTTGATGCCAATAAGGACAAATTTCAAAAATAATGACTTCCTACAGCAGCTTAAATTGATTTTACAATTTCACCACTTTCTTTCTGGAACTTAAATTGCCAAAGTTCGTTAAAATAGAGGTTTTGATATATAAAATACTAAGTGCTAAAAAAATGTTTAAGAGAGTGGCCACATTGACATTTCAGTTTCTAAGATGCCCTAGAAACATTTTTACAAATAGTTCAAGATATTCCAGGTTCTATTAAATCACATCTTACTAAGGTAATCTTTGAAAACTCCCATGCAGTCCCCATTACCTTATGATGGTAATCTGACCTGAGGATGACATAAAGACTCTCATTCTTTGTAAGCTTTCTTCCATAGGTTTCATTTCCTCCTTTTCTATTAAACACTTTTCTCTTTAAATAAAGTGTCTTCTCTATATCACATGAAAACATAACTTTTACTTGATTTTTGTTGCTTTTTCTATCATCCTGTTGTCCCCATCCATTAAAATCTAACATTTTTTAAATGCAAGGTCTCATACACATATTCATATTTTCACCTCTCATTCTTTTCTTTTAAATAAGAATCTGACTTTCAATCCTATAATTGCACTAAAATTTTTTTGAGAGTCATTTTCTTTTAGTCCACTAACGTGTTACTTCTCAGCAGCAATAAATAAATAAAATATTGTTATGTGCCATAATGTGGATGAACCTTTAAAATATTTCATTAAGTGAAAGAATCCAGTCACAAAGGACTTTAATTTGTGTGGTTGCATATATATGAAAGAACAAGCTAATCAATAGAGACAGAAATGAGATTGATATTTGCCTGGTGCAGGAGCTGGTAGTGACTGCTAAGTGGTGTGGAGGTTGTTTTTGGAGTGATAAAAATATTCTGTAATTGATTGAGGTGATAAATGCACAACTCTCTGAATATGTTTAAAAATATTGAATTGTATAATTAAAATAGGCAAATTGTACAATGTGTGAATTATATCAATACAGTTTTTAAAAATTATATCCATTAGTGGATCTAGATTTAATTTTCTTAATTGTTGGTTGTGGATGTACATATTACAATGATCTGAACATTTCCATGCTTTCATAATATTTCTAAGTGAGAGAAAATGAAGGATATGCCTATTTCAACTGGTTTGTAGAATGACCTTCCCATACAAATTATTCTGAAATCTATTGAATATCCATTCACCAAAGTGAAGAAATAAAAAAAAAAAAATTTCCAGAACATTCCATTAAGCATTATCCTCTGATTTTGTCTGGCTGCCTCATCATGATAATGGAGATGTCACTAAAACTATTATGTAGTAGGAAAAAAAATCCTCTTGACTTTTATGAAGAATGATGCATAATTATCAACTTTCCTAAGAGCAAATGTTATAAGAAAAACATAAAATACAAATGACAGAATAATAGCTAGGTTTAAGAAATCAGTTAATTGTAAAGATAATACAATTATAATAAATTAATCACAATGAAAATACAAAAGAAAGTTGTCCATGAAAAGTAGTATCCTAAAATACTCTATATTATTTAACCAGCTATAGATTAACTGATGACAGGTTAAATTTCATACATACTTGACTTCTGCTTTGATCTAGTTCCTTCTTTAAGTCATTTGTCTTATCTTGTGAAAGCACAGGATGATGTGATTCAACCTCCAGTGAAGCCTCTATCATAGATATTTTTTGTTGAGGTTGTCTCACAAGGGCCAGTTCTTCTTGAAGTTGTCTCACAATGACCTAGTGAAATATTTCTGTTACTGATTTTACTAATAACATAATTATTACATTATGTTAATAATATACTGTATAACTTCACATAAAGAATTGGGCAAAAGGTTTACAGTTGTGAGTATGGGAAACACAGAGTTTATTCTTATAATTTTATTGACTAATTATTGTATTATTCTCCATACAAACAACTATAAACCTACTTTTTGCCCCACCCTGGATGTACTTTGTTAGAGTCCTATATTATTATCTACCATGGTAAAAGTGTAATATGCTAATTAGACCATACATCCTTTCAGGATGAAGCCAGGGCTGCCAGGGAAGCCCAGGTCCCAGGTGCCTGACCACAGCTGGAGCGGGGGAAGCCCAGGTCCCAGGTGTCTGAGGGAAGCTGATGCTGGCAGCCAGGGAAGGAAGGCCTACTCTTGCATGAATTTCATGCATCAGGCCTCTAGTTATAATATATAACTGGAAAAATATCACCATCTATATCAATTTGCCTTCTTTTCCTCATATGGACACACACCTGTTTGCTTTTTCACGAATTTCATGCATTGAGCCTCTGGTTATAATATATAACTGGAAAAATATCACCATCTACATCAATTCGCCTTCTTTTCCTCATTTGGACATACACCTGTTTGCTTTTGCTTTATCAGGTTAAAGACACAGAAAATATAATCCTTCTGCCTAATCAGTATTAAGTTATTTAGACAGCTGACTCAGCCCCACTCTCTGTTTCCCCCCAAACCCTCCATGAATCTCAAAGCTTTACATCTACTGACATCTCAAAGAGAATAGAGCATGTAGATGGGTCAACTGGTAGTAAATTCAATATTGTGGAACATATTCTCTTTTTATTTATTTTTCAACCAGAGGCTTTAATTAACGTCACAAATTCAATCCTCTGCTCAAATCTTCCCAATAGGTTCCTATCTTAGAAGAACACTGAAATCATTCCAATGGCCTTCAAGACCCTAGCTAACCAGGTCTTCACCAGACTCCCTGCTTCACATAAACCCTGCCACTCCTCCCTACTCTGAAATGGAGATCCAATGCCAAATGAGTAAATCACAGAGAGCTACAATCCTCTCTGTCTTGGACAAATTTATCTCCAAATGATAATAATTAGGCCTTGAAATGAGAAATATGAGCAAACTATTTGTAAAAATATTCAAAGAAAATTGGAACTAGTAGTGGAAAGATTAAATCAAGTAGAGTTGCTAAAACTCATCAAGTTTGTCCCAAAATATGCTTTAAGTAGGTGCCTTTAAAAGGGTTGAGAGGCCATCCTATCTAATAAAAGAGTAATATGCAAATTAACTGTCACTCTGCAACAAAATGGCGGTGCCCATAGCCACAAGATGGTGACACCCAGTCCTCTGAGCCCCGTGGGAATTCCCCAGTGTCAGGGAGGGCTACCACTGAGAGCCTGCAGAGTAAGTGGCCCGGGGGAATGCTGCCCAAAGGCCCTCCTGATTCTTTACAAAAAACAAAAACAAATTCACTCCCCACTGGCGATCCTCTCCTGGCGGCAGCAGCCTGGGGTCTCAGACTGGGAGGGGCATGCACCTCCATGTTGCAATCCCCCTGCCAACAGCCACAGCCTGGGTTCTCAGCCACTGAGTCACACCAGCCAGGCAGATATGGAGGAATCTTAAATGTTTCTTTTTTTAAAAAATATACTTTATTGATTTTTTACAGAGAGGAAGGGAAAGGGATAGAGAGCTAGAAACATCTATGAGAGAGAAACATTGATCAGCCTGGAAGGCAGAAGCAGTTAGGGGAAATCAGCCAGGCAGGCAAGCAGTTGGAAGCCAGCAGTCCCAGATTGTGAAAGGGATGTCTGACTGCCTGTTTAGACCTGATCCCACAGGGATCCAGCCTAAACAGGCAGTCAGACATCCCCCAAGAGGTCCCAGATTGGAGAGGGTACAGGTTGGGCTGATGGACCCCCCCCCCCCCCAAGTGCACAAATTTCATGCACCGGGCCTCTAGTATGAATATATTACTTGAGTCTGAAATATTTTGAAATTTAATTTAAAATGGCATGAATAAAAATAACCTTATACCAAGTGAAATGTATCAGATGCTACAGAGGAAAGATACTATGAGATACAGCATCTACACTTCAGTTCATCTGGTAAATCTGAACTTAATTGAATCTTAATTTCAAAATATTCAGTTTAGGTAGAGCATTTCCTTGCTTTCTAACGGTATTAAAATGTGGTGACAGGAAGATTAAAATTATTATTATGTCAGTATAAAACTAACGTATTAATATCAATCTATATCTATTAACAATCTGTAACTTAACCTCTTAAAGTTTCATGGGCAATTCACTGTCTTTACTCAAAACAAAACCCCTCTCAGGCACAGCCTTCCTGCTGCCAGGGCTGCCCGCTCCCTGCAGTGGCCCATGCCGAATGCTGTGGGGCTGCTGGGCTGTGGTCAGGGCCGGCCAGGGGACTCAGGCGCCAGGTGAACACAGCAGCATGAGGAGGAGGGTGAGCTGATGGCAGCAGCATGCATCACTTATCTATGAGCCTCCCCCTCCCACGTCCCTAACTGCCTCACCAGACCTCACTGTTGGAGGTCTGCGAGGCATATTAGAAATTCCTACTTTACAAATCACCCCAAGGAGCCCTGTACCCAGATCAGAGACTCACCGGGGGTTAGCAGGAAGCAGGCACTGTAGCAGCCTGAGGTCTGGGGTTCCGGGAGGATGGTTGGATTGGGCCCACAGCTCATGGTTTGCCTACCCTGAGCAACTGGTGGTGTTCAGGTGTGACATAACCAGAAACTGGGCCAAGATGCTGGCGATGGAAATAGAGAGGAGGAACTTGATGCCAGAGACCTTTGAGGAACACTGATCAGACAGAGATAGGAGAGTCTGTGAAGATAAACATCTGCATTCTTCAAGGAGCCTCTGGGATATGCTTGCGCTTGTCAAAGGCTTAGAGATGCAGAGTGGTCGGAAGGACACTCAGGTGCTGATTACTTTATGCTTTGTCATGAAGACAGTAAGTAGAGATGAGCATTCAGGAAGTCTGGCATAGATCTAGCTAGGGATCATTAGTGATGAGGTGGGGTGGATGGTGGGAAGCCAAGGACCAAAACCAGCTTTAGGAAGGGGAATCTATAGGGAGCCAAGGAGGAGTCAAGTCCAGAGGAAGAAGCTTAAAGGGAGGGTAGCAATAGCAATGTAAAAAAAAGAATAGAAATAAAATTAAGGAAGAGGACCCAGCCCTCACTGGTGGCTCAGTGTTAGTGTCTGCCCATGCACCAAAGGGTCACGGGTTTGATTCCCAGTCAAAGGCACATACCTGGATTGCAGGTTGAATTCCTGGCCCCAGTTGCTGCACATGTGGGAAGCAATCAACCAATGGGTCTCTCTCACATCAATGTTTCTCTCTTTCTCTGTCTCTCTCCCTCCCTTCCTTTCTCTCTCTCTTCCCCCATCCTCCCTGCCTTCTACGCTCTCTAAAAAGCAATGGGAAAAAATATCCTCTGATGAAGATTAACAAACAAAAAAGAAAAAGAAAGAAAGAGGACCCAAACGGAGCCAGAATAAACCCAGGGAGTGAGAGCTCCCAGCTATTCTCAGTACCAGCTCAGTGCCCTCTGGGGCCTGGAGGTATTGGTTGGGCTCTGTTTTTCCAGAGCCGGAGCCAGAACTAAGGAACACCCTGGGAATAATGCCACACAGGGTGCTAAAGCAAATCAGACTGTTGACGGATTTCAAATTAACTTCCCAGGGCTAAGAGTTTTTGTGGAATACCTCAAGGAGAATTTATCAGACAGTTTCTTACATTTGAGCTTACACTACGAATTAAAAACCCACCCCCTTTTCAAAGATAATGTGTTCTATGAAAGATGGAGGTATTTTCTGTGGCTTTCAAAATTTCCATCTGTAGGAAAATCTTTTTACAGGTGAGTCTAGATTTCCTCTGGACTAGCAGATGCTTAGGAGTGAGGCCACTACAGGGTTATACTTTGTTCCCACACATATGCATTGAGCACCTTTTGAGTAGTAAACACTGGGAATATGGTAACCATGAACCATGAGGACCAGAGCCTGCTAAGACAGACCTTGTGGTTACATTTTCAGGAATATTGCAACCATTATTAAAAATGAATCCTATAAACTTATAATTAAATAAATTATATTAAAAATAAGGGCAATAAATACTGAGGAAAAAAAACACACAAAACTCTTAGGTCCAATGTTCATTTGCTGGATACAATGTCTTCCTTTAAGCTGATAGAGCAAATACATTTATAATCTATACATTTTTAATATTCAACTAGATTCAACATTTAGCCATCATCAAATGTTACTTTGAATTTTCTCTTAGGAAACTTGAAAAATATTTATTTGTCTGGATACTTACATCTCTTTCTACATTATCATTTTCATACTGCTGTATTCTTTCTTTAAAATGATGCCATTCATTGATTAACTCATTAATTCTTTCATTCACCATAATAATTTGCTTTTCACTTTCAGCATTAAATATGCTTATTTTATCCTGAATCTGATCTTGGATGTTAATTACTGTCTTTCCTTCCCTGTCAGCTTTGTTGTGAGCCTGGTCCAGTTGCTGTCAAAGCAACTTATTTTCACTCTGTAGGTGTGATAGCTTCTCCTGTAAGGATTTCTGATTTCCAATGTCTTTATCCACTTTACCTTGTTCCTCTTCATACACGTGTTCAGTTTCCTCCTTTTGACACTGTTTTTGACTGAGGTCTCTTTCTAAAAGCAATGTCCTTTCTTTGAGAGCATCTCTTGTGTGATGAAGCTCAATTTCTAAGTTATTGATTTTACTTTCCATTTTAGAAAGTTGTTGAGAAAGAATCTCATTGTTATGTTTTAGGTTAGACATATCAAAATTCATTTCATCCCATAAACACAACCATTCATCTCTTGCTCTCTTGAAAGCAAGTTGTAGGTCTCTTTTTGATGTCTGACAATGCTCATGATCCTGTACAGCAGTAGCCAGTGTGGACTGGTATGATTCAACTTCTACTTCCAGTCTTCTTCTGTTTTGGTGTTCATTCTCCAGTTTAGAGGTTAGCATTATCAGCTCAGCTCTCAGAACTTCAAGCTGTGCATTGTGTTGAAATATTGCTTTTCTTATTGTCTTTTGAAGACAGTCATTCTTTTCTTTGACAATTGCAAAGTCCTCAAAATATTTTTTTCCCATTTCCTGGATCTGATTTTTTACTGTGTCTATTTCCAGTCTTAGCTTGGCAATTTCATCCCACAAAATGCGATTTTCATGCAATAGACTTTTTTCTTTGTCAGAACTCTCAGAAACCTAAGTAACACAAAGGAGACTTTTAGCTAAAACATTGAAATGACATGTCATGATAGCCTCTGAAACTAAAGAATAACCTATTTTTATAATAAAAAGTTGCAATAAGTGGATATCCCACTGGACAAAATACAGTTGGATCCAAACCTCTAACTTTATACAAGCATACATTCTCCAAAGTTCAAAAATGTAATATAATATAATGAATTTTTAAGTGAAAAAAATCACAAGAGAATTTTAAGACTCTCAGAATTAGAAAGAGTTTTTCTAAATTATCACAAGCCCAGAATGCATTTAAGTAAAAGATTAATAACTCTACCTACACTTACAAATTGAAATTAAAGTCTGAACAAATAGCTACCCCACAGCAAGAGTATTAACCATGCTTATATTAGGATAAACTAAATTTCCTAAAATTGCATTCTCCCCAATATTAATCCATAGATATTCTAATTTTTTAATACTTTCATAGTTAGTTATAAAAACTACATCTGCTAATAACTGATAACCAAGCATTTTCCTAAGCACTTCTACATCCATTAATGAACTCATTCAGTTATCACAATCTAGAATGGAGGGGTTATAAAGATAAGCAAATTTAAAATTTTTTCCAGGTTTTCAGACTCCACAATTCATGCTCTTGTACCAATCCATAGTTCTTCTCCAGTGTGGATATAGAAACACAAAAGAAGCCTATATTTCAAAAAATTAATGGTGAATAAGATAAAATTTACAGAGCTCTTCTTAGAAAATCATGAGATTTTTTGTTGCTGTAGTAATACAATAATTTTTATTTCTTGTTCATGATGTTTAAAGTAGTAATAAATGTGAAATGCGGGAGAAATACACTGAACTACTTTGCTAGGAATAAAATACCTACTGAAAAATTATCACTAAGTATATATTATGGCCTGTCATTCTCTTCAGAAGCCCCTTGTATTAAAATGGGATACTACTAGGAACAAATCGTTACTTTTCTCAAAAGTAGAAGAATGACATCTAAATTATTATCTCTGAACCGGTTATACCCTCCTCCATTCCATCAATGGAAGTGAAAACTAACTTCTCTACTGATATATCAAGGAAATAAAATCACTGCCCAAATTTGGAACATCTGTTGTTAGTAACAATACCTTTGAGATCATGGACAATGGAAAATATTAAAAGCCTCCCCTTTGAATGAGGCCATTGTGAATGTCACTACTTGGCTGTGAGAGACAAATGGATTTGAATTAACAATATCATCCCTATATAATAAAGAGGTAATATGCAAATTGATCCTCAGGTCGTAATGCCCTTACAAGATGGCTGCCCTGCCCAGCCCCGCCCCCATCCCTACGCCTGATCAGTGTGGGGCAGCTAGCCAACGCCCCACACCCCTCCCACGGCCCCTCACCCAGGCTAGCCATGCCCCCACACTTTCCCAGGGCTGGGGGTACCCCAGGCAGGCTGCAGGCAGGGTGTTAGTCAGAGGCAAAGGTCCTGGCTGTCCCTGGCCTAGAGAGTCCAGAAAACCTCAGCAGTGACCAAGGACCAAGACGGAGTGGAAAGTCCCTGCCAGTGCTTATGGCTCTAAGTGCCAGCAGGAGGCAGAGCATCTTGAACCTGCAACCCTGGCGTCTGCCCACCAAGCCTTGGGGCACACCAAGCTGGTGGTGCCTGTGGGTGAAAGGGGGAGAGCAGGGAGCTGGGGTGCAGAGTTGGGAGGGGCCTAGCGTCTTTGGGAGCAGCCCACCTGCCCAGGTTGCTGTGACCTGCATGTTCAGGCTTGGTCAAAGCCCCTGGTCAGCTCTGCCGCTTGCCTTCCAGGTGCGGCTAGCCCTGAGCGGCTGGCATTGTGCTCAGCGAAGCAGCTGTCACTGGGCTCAGTTTAATAAGAGAAATCAAAGAGCTGAGAGTAAATATCCTCCCAGCCCCTTCCTAAGCCTCTGGGC
Source organism: Ia io (assembly GCA_025583905.1). Taxonomy (NCBI): domain Eukaryota; kingdom Metazoa; phylum Chordata; class Mammalia; order Chiroptera; family Vespertilionidae; genus Ia; species Ia io. Next base: position 94,285,798 of record JAJQQW010000002.1, on the reverse strand, counting down.
TAGGAGGGCTGGGGATGGGGGTAATGGAAAATGGCTGCTGCTTTGCATTTTATAATGCAAAGAAAAGACTCCTGCTATGTAGAGGAGAGGAGAGCTGATTGGTTTCCAGCAACACCTGGCATGTTCCCTGCCCCAGCTTTGAAGCCTGACAGCACCTAGCAAAGGTGTGTCCACACAGACATATTGGCCTGGCTTCTGGAACATTGGGAGCAAGTTTGTGCTGCATTGATTAAAAAAAAAAAAAGCAAAGATTGAAAAACACTTCTTTGTACTCAAATGGCATTATAAAATGCAGATTACAGCATCTGATTTTGTCTTCTGTGTTGATTTTGAGACAGAAAATAAGTTCATGGGAAAAGCAGAAAATCACAAAGGGAGAGGGAGAGGATTCTGCCATCCACAGCACTGAACTTTGTTTTTTGTTTGTTTGTTTTTTGTTATTTTTCCTTCTGTTCTTCAAGTCAGTATATGCCATTTAAACCACTTTATGGCATTAGGTAAAGAGCTAATGCTTCCTCTATTAAGAACAAGCAGCAGTGTCTTTCATATGAGTCACAAACATTTAATCCATTCAAATGGAGCATACTGAGTGCAGAGAATGGTATGTTTCATTATATAATGACCTTGGCATTATGATGCTATCTGGCTGAAGATCTTATTTAATTTCCAATTTAGAGAACATAGACAAATCAGGCATTGAAAATGAATGTGCATGCTTAAAGGCATGACTTTATTTTCATCCATAATGACCAAAGGATTGGTCACCAGAGGTGCATTGATGGGTCGCGTGGTGCGGCGGGTCTGGGGTTTCATGACGTGGTGGGTCTGGATGAAGCTGCCTGGCGCAGGCCAGGGCCTGGGGACCTGAGGCTGAACCCTGCATCCTGGCACCGGGGCTGGGAGACCTGAGGCCGTGCCCCCTGCCCTGGTGACGGGACCTGCGGCTTCGTCCCCCACCTTGCGGGGCTTGATGGGGGTGGGGCCAGCCTGGTCTTGGTGCTGTCCAGTGGGGGTGGGGCAGGTCAGACACTTCTATTATAGAGAAAGTGCAAATAGCAATATTAAAATATTTCCTCTAATTAATTGCCTTTTAATCTGTATTAATTTCTTACACTGGGCCACTAGTTTTATACAATGGACCCAAAATGTCACCCCTATCACATACACACAGACACACACACACACACACACATATACACACATGCTTTTTAAATTCTCTATAGTTTCCATATGTACAGTATTGGTTTCTTAAATATGTACACACCCACACATACTCACACACACTTGAAAATGTCTAAATAAACTACCTTATAATTCATTTTCTCATGAGTTATTTCTATCTCTTTTGGTTTGCAAAGGTTTTTGGTCAGAATTTCATCTTGTAATATTCTGGCGTTCTGTTCTTGAGAAAGTTGGCTCTGAGTGTAATTTTGCTCTTCTACAACCTAGGGACATATTTCATTTAGATTTTGGTCTCATACCATTAAAAAAAAGTCCAAAGCTTAAGAGCAGTACCTTAAAAACTGTAAAAAGGAAGTAGCCTGTTTAAGCACAGGATCTTTCCTCTCCATGAAAAAGTCAAATTTTAAGTACTTTTGCCATAGAGCAAAAATACAGTATTCTGAAATAAAATTTCTTTATGAACATTTGAGTAGTTCCATCACAGTCTCAAGGCAATTTAACTTATATGTTAACATTTTTTAAAAGCCAAAATTAACATTTATGTTAATGATTAAGCTCAATTTACTTTCCATTTCTTCATTTAGAAAATATACAGAGTATCCGTTAGATGCCAAGGATAGTTATAAATTAATAATTTTAGTCATAAATGTCATAATTCACATTTTGAATGAGATAACATTTTTATTTGTTTTAAACATAATAATATACATTAAAATCAAAGGGATATAAATATTAATAAAATAATGTAAGAAATAAGAAATTTTTACCAAAGATAAATTTACCTCATTCTCTCTTACAGTTTCTGATACAACGTCTCGTGTTCTAATTGTGGTTTCAAGATATGGGTTCATTTCAACTTCTTTAATAGAGTGCTCTTCTTTTTTTCTTAACTGCACCCTATTTTTTTCATATAACAGATCAACTTTTTGCCTCTCTTCTTTTTCTTCTTCTAAGATAAATCTGCAGTTAAATATAACCAAAGCTGTGATGGACATAAAATAGCCTGTTATATTTATATGATGTCTTATGTAAACATTTGGTAACCACAAAGCCAAACCTCCAGCAGATTCACAAAAGATAAAGAGCAGGAATCAAAGCACACTATGGAAAATCTTCAATTCACAAAGGAAGGCAGCAAGAGAGGAAAAATGGAATAATGGAATTACAAAACAGCCAGAAAACAAGATGGTATTAGTGAGTTGTTACCTGTCAATAATCTGGACTAGTAAAAGGGTAATATGCTAATTAGACCAGACATCTTCCAAACATCCTTCTGGATGTCCAAGACAAAGCCACAGTGGCAGGGGCCAAGGCAGAGGCAGTTAGGGCAACCAGGGTGGCAGTGGTGGACAGTTAGGGCCAACCATGTGGGCAAGGGATGGCAGTTAGGGGTGACCAGGCCAGTGGGGAGGGCAGTTAGGGGCAACCAGGCTGGCGGTGGAGGGCAGTCAGGGATGACCAGGCCTGCAGGAAATGGCAGTTAGGGGTGACCAGGCTGGAGGGGTGGGCAGTTAGGGGAGATCTGGCTGGCAGGGGAGCAGTTAGGGGCTATCATGCAGGCAGGCAGAGGCGGTTAGGAGCTTCAGGCAGGCAGGCAGAGTGGTTAGGAGCAATCAGGCAGGTAGGTAGGTGAGCTCTTAGGCGCCAGTGGTCCTAGATTGCGAGAGGGATGTCCGACTGTCAGTTCAGTCCCGTGAGATCGGGTCTAAACCGACAGTCAGACATCCTCCAAGGGGTCCCAGATTGGAGAGGTTGCATGCCGGGCTGAGGAAACACACTGCCGTGCACAAATTTTGTGCACTGGGCCTCTAGTTACTTCATAAATGGATTGAATTCTCCAGTCAAAAGGCATAGAATGACATGGGGTAGTAAACACACAATGCAGTGTACAGAAGCTGTGTTGTAGAATTGTGCACCTGAAACCTGTATAATTTTTTTAACCAGAGTCACCTCAATAAATCCAATAAAAAAGAAAAAAGGCGTAGAATGTCTTTGTGGATTATATAAGAATCAACTATATGCTGCCTACAAGAGACTCAATTAATTTATTTTCTTAAAAAAATTTAATGCTTACCTGAGCATATGCTCTTTGGTTTTAGGAAAAGGGGAATAGAAAGAGAAAAAGACAGACAGAGAAACATCAATGTGAGAGAGAACAGTGATTGGTTGCCTCCCATACATACCCTGACAATAGATCAAACCCACAACCTAGGTATATGCCTTGACTGCGAATCAAACCTATAAACTTCTGATATAAGGGATGGTGCTCCAACCAACTGAGCCACACAGGCCAGGACTCAATTATTTCTCTTTTTTTAATTCTTTACTGTTGAAAGATTATTTATGTCTCCTTTTTCTCCATTGACCTCTGCCCACCAGCCTGCTCCACCCCCCAGCACATGTCCCCACCCCCTATTGTCTGTGCTCATTGGTCATGCTCACATGCATGGATACAAGTCCTTTGGTTGATCTCTTACCCCCCTATCCCCCTTCTTCCCTCCGAGGTTTGAAGGTCAGTTTGATGTGCTCTAATCAACTGAGCCATACAGGCCAGGGCACAATTCATTCTTAAAGACACTTAAAGGCTCAATGTGAAGAGATGTAAAAGGTATTCCTGCAAGTGGAATCCAAAAGAGAACAGCTATAACTATACTATATCAGACAAAACAGAATTTAAGCCAAAAACTGTAACAAGAGACAAGGAAGGTCTTTATAAGGGGATCACTTCATAAAGAAGATATAACAATTATAAATATGTATGCACCCAAAATTGGTTCTCCTAAAAATATTAAACAAATACTAACAGAACTAAAGGTAAAATAGACAACAATACAATAATAGCAGGGGCCATCAGTACTCCACTTTCAGCAATGAACACATCATCTAGACACAAAATCAATAAGGAAATGCTAAACTTGAACCAAACATTAGACCAAATGGACATAACAAAGATTTATAGAATAATCATGCATTTTTATCTCAAAGAGATAGTTGCACTCCCATGTTCACTGCAACCTTATTCAAAATAGCAACATATATAAACTAAGTGCTCATGAATAGATAAACAAATAAAGAGGACATGGTATTATGTATATATGTTTGTATGTTCATGTGTATTATGTGTACATATATATACACACACACTAGAGGCCTGGTGCATGAAATTCATGTATGGGGGGTGGTGTCCTTCAGCCAAGCCTGGACCCTCTCCAATCTGGGACACCTCAAAGGATTTCTGACTGCCCGTTTAGGCCCGATCCCGGTAGGGATCGGGCCTAAACAGGCAGTCAGACATAACTCTCACAATCCAGGACTGCTGGATCGGGCCTAAACGGGCAGTCGGACATAACTCTCACAATCCAGGACTGCTGGCTCCCAACCACTCACCTGCCTACCTTCCTGATTGCCCCTAACCGCTTCTGCCTGCCAGCCTGATCACCCCCTATCCACTTCCCTGCCAGCCTGATTGATGTCTAACTGCTCCCCTGCCAGCCTGTTTTCCCCTACTTCCCTCCTTGTGCCAGCCTGGTCACCCTTAACTGCCCTCCCTTGCAAGCCTGGTCCCTCCCAACTGCCCTCCCCTGCTGGCCATCTTGTGGTGGCCATCTTGTGTCCACATGGGGGCAGGATCTTTGACCACATGGGGGCAGCCATCTTGTGTGTTGGAGTGATGGGTTAATCTGCATATTACTCGTTTATTAGATAGGATAGAGGCCTGGTGCATGGGTGGGGGCCAGCTGGTTTGCCCTGAAGTGTGTCCCAGATCAGGGTGGGGGGTTCCCTTGGGGCATGGGGCTGCCTGGGTGAGGGGCCTGTGGTGGTTTGCAGGCCAGCCATGCCTCCCGGCAACCCAAGCGAAGGCCCTGGTATCTGGAATTTATTTTCCTTCTACAATTGAAACTTTGTAGCCTGAAGTGGAGCCAAGCCTTCTGCACGCTCCGTGGTGGCAGCCATTTCTGTTGGAATTTATGTATCTTCTATAATTGAAACTTTGTAGCCTGGAGTGAAGGCCTGAGTTGGCCAGGGATGCAGAAGCTTGGCTTCCTCCATTGCCGGGGGCAACCCTGGGCTCCTGCTCTCTCCAGCTCCGTGGCCACAGCCATTTCTGTTGTGATTTATGTAACTTCTATAATTGAAACTTTGTAACCTTAAGTGAAGGTCTGGGCCCTCCAGGGTGTGCGGAAAGCTTGGCTTCCTCCATTGCCAGGGAAACCCAAGCCTCCCTCCTGCTCTCTCTGTGGCTGCAGCCATCTTTGTTGGGTTTAGTTGCATATTCGCTCCTGATTAGCTGGTGGGCGTGGCTTGTGTGTAGCGGAGTGATGGTTAATTTGCATATTACTCTTTTATTAGATAGGATACACATATTCACACTGAGTGGCCAGATTATTATGATCTCTGAAAGCATAATAATCTGGCCACTCAGTATATATATTAGAGGCCCGGTGCATGAATTCACGCACGCGTGGGGTTTGGCCAGCCTGGCCAGGGGGAGAGAACATGGGCAGTTGGCCGGCCTTCCTGCTGGTCAAACTCCTGGTTGAAGGGACCATTTGCATATTAGCCTTTTATTATATAGGATATACACTAAGTGGCCAGATTATTATGTGTTCAGAGATCATAATAATCTGGCCACTCAGTGTATGTATACATATAGTTAGAAAATGGAAATAATCAAATTAGTTATGATTTTCTTTGAAAATGAACTTACTTGGTAACTTTTGTAGTGTTTTAGGCTAATATATAATCCTATATAATAAAAGGCTAATATGCAAATTGTCCCCTCGGAAGTTCAACCAACTGGAAGTTCAACCGCTTGCTATGACATGTGCTGACCACCAGTGGCCGGTGTGGACTGAAGGACCAGGGGCCGACGTGGAACAAAGCAAGGCCCTGGTTGGCAGCCAGCAGTCAGGGGAAGGAAGGCCCTAATCGGCCCTGATCGCCAGCCAAACCTGGGGAACCTACTCGTGCACGAATGTCGTGCACCAGGCCTCTATTCTTAATATAAAAAGTGAAACTTACCAACAGAAAAGTATAATTACTTTTTTATGGAATAAATGCATGCATAAGAATATCATTATTATATACCTTAACAGCTGTACAAATATGCCCTGATCAGGTTGCTCATTTGATTGGAGTATCTTCCTGTACACCAAAAGGTTGCCAGTTTGATTCCCCATCAAGGCACATACCTGGGTTTCAGGTTCAATTCCGGGACAGGGATCATACCCAGAGGCAACCAATGGATGTTTCTCTCTCATATCAATGTGTGTGTGTGTCTCTCTCCCCCTCTCTCTAAAATCAGTAAGAACATATCCCCAGTGAGGATTAAAATAAAATTATAACATATATATATAGTTATACAAATAACTCTCCTGGTTATCACTAAACATCTAAAAAAAAAAAAAAAAAATGGGAGGAGCGCCTGGCCTGTGTATGTAGTGGTTGAGCATCAACCCATGAACCAAGAGGTCACCAGATCAATTCCCAGTCAGGGTACAAGCCTGGGTTGTTGGCTCAATCCTTAGTAGGGGTCATTGCATGAGGCAACTGACTGATGATTCTCTTTCATCATTGATGTTTCTTTCTCTCTCTCTCTCCCTTCCTCTCTTTCTAAAATTAATAAAAACATATTAGAAAGGGACGGGAGGATCTTGCCAAGAGCAATTATTAAACAATTCCTCTTGACCCAAACTTCAAAAATAAGTCTATTATTATTGAATATGAAATAGTTTTTATTTTGAACACAGCTGATAGAAGGCAACTTTTAAACAGAACACATTCAGTTAGCCCTGGCCAGGTGGCTCAGTTGGTTAGAGCATTGTGCCTTACACCAAAATGTGAGTTTGACTCTAAGTCAGGACACTACCCAAGTTCTGAGTTCAATTCCCAGTAGGGGTGCCTGCAGGAGGCATGTACTCTGAGTTCATCAGGAAATTAGAAGGTATTGAGCAGAAGAACAACACAATCTGACTTAGCTTTTAATAGGCCCACAGTGTTTAGAATTGAATAAAAGACTGGAATTGATTTTAAAAAAAGAAGAAGAAGAAGTAAGTAAGAAGAAAAGGGAGGGTGGGAGAGAGGAAAAAAGAAAGGAGGGAGGGAGGGAGGAAGGAATAAAGAAGTCAATTGACAATTAAGCTAATTTTGATAGCAGCTGGTAGTGACGTGGCCTGGAAGATAATTGGTTTCTCAATATACAGTAAACCCTCAATTTTTCAGGCATTGAATTAAAAGACTTTAGATTTAACAAATAAAACTTCTGGTCTGTAAATCATGAGTGAAAACTAACACCCCATTAATTTTAAAACACTTTTAACCAAGATTTGCTTATAATTAAACTAGAGGCCCAGTGCATGATTGAATCATTCACGTGTAGGGTCCCCTACACGCTTTCGCTTTCAATCGCGGGGGAGCTGGGTGCCTGTCCGCTGGTGGAGGCTTCTGAAAGGCCTGGTGCCGGAGCAGACAGGCACCCAGCTCCCCCGCTTTTGATGGTCCGCAGCGGGACATGAGCTCGCTGCCCCAGAGGCCCCTTCTGTTCCACAGCACAGCCATGGCGTCCCGCTGGCCCAATCAGCTACCCCGGCCACCCCGAGTCCCGCCCCCTGCGCCTCCCGCTGGCCCAATCATGGGCGTAGCGGAGTGATGGTAATTTATATATTACCATTTTATTAGGTAGGATTAACAGGTTATTTTTTTGTGATTCATTCACAGTTATTTTTAACAACCTTTAGCAAATTGGCCATATGTTGTAAAACCACTGTAGTAATTTTACCAACATAAATACGTATTACTCATCTACAACTATAGTCTACATATTTAAATCCAAGAGTCACTGCCCCTAAACAATTTTGGACGAATGATCAGGACATGATCACACCACATGGCGTGTGTGTAATTGGTTCTGCTGGCGAGTGGAGTGACTTTCTGCAGCAGATTTAACATGTGCCGGTGATGTTCCCAGCCGTGCCCATTTGCTTATTCTTGGTGACTGGTGAATGCACATATTTACTAGACCTATTCAGCATAAATTAAAATTATATATGTAAGGTAAAATACATCATTGTAACCCTAACCTTAAAATATAAACAAAAGGAAAAGAGTTAATATAATGCTAAATTACAAATTAAAAATCATACAAAACTTAGGGTCGAGAGTATGTGTGTCTCATATATTGGCATAAAAAAAAAGCAAACTGTGTTGGACATTAAAAAAAAACAAGGACAGCCCTGGCGATTGTGGCTAAGTGGTGAGAGAATGGGCCCACGCACCGAAAGGGTCACAGATTCGATTCCTGATCAAGGGCACATACCTGGGTTGCAGGTTCCATCCCCAGCCCTGGTCCACTTGATGTGTTTCTCTCACATGGAGGTTTCTGTCTCTCCCTCCTTCACTTCCAATCTCTCTAAAAAATCAATGGAAAAAATATCCTTGAGTGAGGGTTAACAACAACAAAACAAAGACAAAATAAAAAATTATGTTAATATGTGGTATAAAGGCAAACACCAATCACAGAAAACGTGAAACTAATGAAATTGTCACCAGAAAGGAAATGTACTGGGCTGGTGGCACTTCAGTTGAGGAAGCATTGTTGAAGTACGCACACAACCGCATTCTTGTGGGCCCAGCGCAGGCAGTTGAATTGAAATCTGTGGCAGTTAAGTTTGCAAATCATATGAACACACCATTCAAAGCAAGTTGTGGGCGGCTTGGGTGCTTTTACAAAAGGCATGAAATTATGAGAAAATGAATTTATAGGGAAAATGTAAGTGCTTCAACAAAAGAGACTAAACCATTTAGGCAAAACTTAATAGAAGGCATAAATAACGCAATGCTACTACAGCCTCAGATTTACAATGCTGACGAAAGTGGTTTGTTCTGGCTTCTGTGCCTGAAAACACACAAGCCTGCAAATATGAAAAACTGACACCTGGAAGAAAGGTCAGCAAGGATAGGATCACAGCACTGCTTTGTGCCAACACCAATGGATCACGTACTGGTAAACTGACACCTGTGATTGTTGGCAAAACTCACAAACCTAGAGTTTAAAAAAATAAAATGAATCATCTGCCTGTTTTGTATTGCAACTCTAAAAAGGCATGGCTCAATGCAGACATTTTCCAAGACTGGTTTTTGAAAGAATTTATACCAGCAGTTAGGAAGTTTCAAGGCGAAGAACTAGGAATACCACCAGAAGATGCAAAATGTTTATTGCATTTAGACAATGCTCTTGCTCATCCATCCAAAAATATTTTATGTTCAGAGGATGACAAATTTAGATGTATGTTTTTGTCAAAAAAAAATACATCACGTATCCAGCCCATGGACCTGGGGGATAATTCTGGCAACCAAATGAATATATAGCAAAAATTTTAGAGGAAGAAGTGGTTGTATTGCAGAATGAAGGTAATGATGAACATACAACAGAACAGCGTATCTTACAAAACTTACCGTTTTAAAGAGTTACCATGTAAAATCAGAAATTTTTAAATTTTGCTGCGTCATGGAAAGAAGTGAAAGTGCAAACATTGGAAACTGGTTGAAATAATTTGCTTGACGATGAAGGGAGACTTGCATTTAGAAGGGCTGGAGGTTACTGATAACTGTGGGACAACACAGAATATTGGTGGACAAGCAGCTGAGGAAGATGTTTTACAGTGGTTAGAAGAAGATGAAGGTGACCCTGGGTACCACACTATGAGTGAAAGTGAAATAGCAGATGAGGTGATGACCTGGGAAGTTGAGGGTGGGAGTGAAGAAAAGGAGGAAGAAAAAACAACATGCCCCAAACATAAAGTTATCAGTGCTTGGATCCCATCTCCACGATCTAATAATATCTATTAACAATTCATCAGATAATGAAATTCAGCTTCATTAACCCATTTTCAAAATATTAGGGAGTTAATTATAAAAAATAGCAGAATTCAAAAGTTCAAACTAAAGTTGACAGGGTTTCCAAGGCAGGATTACCTAAAAGAAGCACCTCAACATGCAAGATTAATGTCACACCACAACTAGAGTGTCTGGATATATCATCATCAAAAGATAATTAAATAGGAAAACATTTTTCTGTTTTTATAAAATTTAAATTTTGTTTTGTTTTTAAGAATATTGTTTATTTTTTATTTAAATATAATTAAAGTGTATTTTAGAAAAATGTTTATTTCAATTTAGATTGCATATTTATTACAGTCTCAAAACTACAGTGGTACATAAGCAATAATATCTATAGAAAAATTATCTGTGAAATTAAACTTTTCATACAAACTTAATTTTAATTACACAAAAATGTCTACGTAAGTAAAAGCAGGTAAACTAATTTGTCAGTTTTTTGACGTACACATTGGGAAAACCTACTTTATTTTATACCTGAGGCCTGGTGCACAAAATCCGTGCACGGAGCAGGGTGTGTTCCTCAGCCCAGCTTGCACCCTCTCCAATCTGGGACCCCTCGAGGGATGTCCCACCAGTGGGATCGGGCCTAATTGGGCAGTCAGACATCCCTCTCACAATCCAGGATTGCTGGCTCCCAACTGCTCGCCTGCCTGCCTGCCTGATTGCCCCTAACCACTTCTGCCTGCCAGCCTGATCACCCCCTAACCACTCCCCTGCCAGCCCGATTAATGCCTAACTTCTCCCCTGCTGGCCTAATTGCCCCTAACTGCCCTCCCCTGCTGGCCTGGTCACCCCTAACTGCCCTTCCTTACCAGCCTGGTCGCCCCTAACTGCCCTCTCCTGCAGGCCTATTCACCCCTAGCTGTCCTCCCCTGCAGGCCTTGTCCCCCCAACTTCCCTCCCCTTCAGGCCTGGTAACCCCCAACTGCCCTTCCTTGCAGGCCTGGTCAGCCCTAAATGTCCTCTCCTACTGGCATGGTTCCCCTCAACTGCCCTCCCCTACCTGTATGGGTTCCCCCCAACTGTCCTCCCCTACAGGCCTGATTTCCCCCAACTGCCATCCCCTGAATGCCTGGTCCCCCCAACTGCCTTCCCTTGCAGGCCTGGGTCCCCCGCAACTGCCCTCCCCTATAGGCTTGGTCAGCCCCAACTGCCCTTCTTTGCAGGCCTGGTCAGCCCTAAATGCCCTCCCTTGCAGGCCTGGTCCCTCCCAACTTCCCTTCCCTGCTTGCCAGATCACCCCCAACTGCCCTTCCTTGCTGACCTGGTCAGCCCTAACTGTTCTCCCCTGCTGGCAGGGTTCCCCCCAACTGCCCTCCCCCTACATGCCTGGGTCCCCCCAACTGCCCTCTGCTGCAAGCCTGGTCCCCCCAACTGCCCTCACCTGCTGGCCAGATCACCCACAACTGCCCTCCCCTGCTGGTCATCTTGTTGCAGCCATCTTTGATCACATGGGAGTGACCCTCTTGTGTTGGAGTGACCATCACTTTGCATATTACTCTTTTATTAGATAGGATAAAAGACTTTTCACCCTAAGGGACACCCCCTTGCCTGAATTCGTCCCTTGCATTGAGGTTTCATTGTATTTTGAAGATAACCTGACAAGATTTGCTGACAGATTAGAGGTGAGGTTTAGACAAAGAGAAAGACAGGAGCTGAGGATGACACCAAATTTTGAGCAGAGCAATTGGAAGAGCTGTCATTAACTCAAACAAGAAAGACCACATGAATGGCAGGTGTGAGAAAGACTATCAATAGTTCAATTTTTGAGATCTTAAGTCTGGAACACCCAATAGCTATTTTTTTTTTTTAAAAAAAAAAAGGATAGCAAATAGGCAATTTGATATATATAGGTCTGGCATTAAGGAGAGAGATCTGGTCTGGAGATATAAATTTGAAGATCATTAGTATATACAAGGTAATAAAAGTCGTGAGAAAAAAGATCAAGAACTAATTCTGGGACACTTAAATGTGTAAAAGGAGGGAGATGAGGAGAAACCAAACAGACCAAGGACAGACTAGGAAAGGCAAGGAGGAAACCAGGTGATTGTGTACCCCCTCTACCCTGAAAACTCAAAGTCCTAAGAGCCAAATGAAAAAAGAGAGAATTTCCCATTGGGTCAAATATGATAGGTTATGTAAAACCAGATCTAAAACATTATGTCTATATTTATTAGAGGAAAACAAGTACTAACCTTGAGAAAAACAATTTTGGAGATGAGGTGGGACTAAAAATTACTAGAGTGAGTTCAATAGTGTATGGAAGGGAAATTAGAATCAGTGAGTAAAGACAGTCCTTTTCCAGAATTTGTAGTTAAACGACACAGCCTTGGATAATCTCATCTGCTTCATGTTTACCTGTAGCTTTCAACCCTTCCATAATGACTATGAAGTGTTTTTGTAATACTTGAAAGTTTTTAATTACATACCTGTGGCACTATATGGTTTAAAACATGCCAGACTAGTTGTTACATAGTAAATTCACAAAATGATACACATAGAAGATGCCATGAATTTTTTCTAGATATATAATCCTATCCAATAAAAGAGTAATATGCAAATTAACCACCACTCTGCTACACCCACAAGCCATGCCCACAAACCACGCCAACCAGCCAATCAGGAGCGAATATGCAAATAAACCCAACTAAGATGGCTACTGCCACAGAGAGCAGGAGGGAGGCTTGGGATTCCCCGGTGATGGAGGAAGCCAAGCTTTCCACCTGCCCTTGCAGGCCTAGGCCTCCACTCAAGGCTACAAAGTTTCAATGATAGAAGATACATAAATCCAAACAGAAATGGCGGCAGCCATGGAGCTGGAAGAGTAGGAGGCTAGGGTTGCCCCCGGCAATGGAGGAAGCCAAGCTTTCTGCACACCCTGGCCAGCCCAGGCTTCCGCTTAAGGCTACAAAGTTTCAATTATAGAAGATACATAAGTCCCAACAGAAATGATTAGGGGCAAACAGGCTGGCAGTGTTTAGGCACCAATCAGCCTAGCAGGGGAGTGGTTAGGGGTGATCTTTGACAGGCAAAAGCAGTTAGATGAAAAATCATCCAACTCTAGAATATACTACTCAAATGTAGAAAGTACACTGTAATTAGTCATATTAAAATCTTATAAAAGAGATAAATGGGAAAACATGCAGGTAATATTCTTACTTTATAAACTGAATTTTGGTAATTTTTTAATATGAAGTCCCTGTTGAAAAATTGGGTGAGGTGCATACTGAAATGTATTCTCTTTATAAAGAGGGATAAAGGCATGCACTCATGGTACCTTTCAATATAAGACTCACTACATTAGGAGCTCCTTGGTTTATTTAGTGTCTGTGACAGATTTCAGAGACCCGATGGTTCATGTAGCCCACAATACTGAGTGTCTGGCGCTTTATAGAAAAGGTTTGTCAACCCCTGATCTTCAAGATTAATCCCTTGTTGTGCTTTAATAGGTTTTACTCAATATTCTGAAATTTATAGATAGGATATGAACCAAATTGCCTTGTGAAATCCCTGGGTTTTCAGATTAATTTGAGGGTCCAATATTTGAACACTCAGGGATTAGGAACAATCACAAAAAGCTAGTAGCTAGTAATTTAGATGGCAACAAAGTAGAGTGACAGTGTAGCATATAACTTCCTATTATAACTGAGCAGGTATTAAAAGTATCCTTACAAAATTTGTTTAAGACAGGACATTAAACCTAATTCTTTAACTACATGTCAATTGTCTAACAATCAATATATTGTAGACTAGAACTACCCTCATTTTTTTCAGGTGGCTGCATACTACATTGTTTTTTAATGGGTATAATAAAGTATTTCCTTAGAGATAGGTTTTTACCCTATCTCCAACTTTTTGGTATGCAATCCTAATATATAAAAACCCTGGGTCATAATGACCAGTAATGACTGGAGGGTGACCAAATTGAAGTCAGTGCTGGCACTGCACCCAAGCAAGCAGTAAGGGGCAAACAGGCAGCAGCAGGCAGAGGAGTTAGGGATGATCAGGTAGGCAGACCAGCGGATAGGGGTTATCAGGTAGGCAGGCCAGTAATTAAGGGTTATCAGGTAGGCAGGCCAGAGGTTAGGGTTGATCAAGTAGGCAGACAAGTGGCTAGGGGAGATCAGGTGGGCAGATGGCCCCTCACTGTCTGGCCCCACCCCCAAGCAAGTAGTTAGGGGCAATCAAGCAGGCAGGGAGAGTGGTTAGGGATGATCAGGTAGGCAGACCAGCAATTAGGGGCGATCAGGTAGGCTGACAGCCCTTCGCAGGCCTGGCCCTGCCACCCAGCAAAGAAAGAGGGAGGCCCAGGCCAGCCAAGCCATTGCACCCCAGCCTGTGGCCTGCAGAGGGAGGCTACAGGTGGCAGGGGAATAGGGACAGTGCTGCACTGATGGCAAGCAGTGGCAGCAGTGAGGTGTGGGGCCAACTGCCTGCAGCCCAGTGAAGAAAAGCCCCTATAGGCCCTGATCTCAGGCCAGGCCTAGGGACCCCACCTAGGATTGTGAGAGGGTGCAGGCTGGGCTGAGGGACTGCCTCTTCCCACCCGAGTGCATAAATTTTTATGTACCAGGCCTCTAGTATTGTAATAAATATCCTTAACATACATATTTATATTTGTAACATTTACATAAATATCCTTAATGCATATGTGTGCATTATATGTCTTTATCATCTATGTCATATTTTATATATATACCAGAGGCCCAGTGCACAGAATTGTGCACTGGTGAGGCCCCTTGGCATGGCCTGAGGGGAAAGGGCTGAAACCAGCAGTCCAATGCTGCCTGCCCCTCCTGCCTGCCTCTCCTGCTCATTCTGGCCCCACTGCTCCTGTTGTGGGCTCATGTTCAGCAGAGGCTCACACCACTGCAGAGGTGCTCGCCAGCCATGAGCCCTGCATCTGGCTCCCAACGGGGGGGGTTGGATTGGGGTGGGGGGGAGGCCTGTGATGCAATCAGCCCTCTTGGTGGGTAGTGAGATGCCCTGACCAGCATGGGATTCAGATCTGTCCCGCTGGCTGATGTTTG